>CP136058.1:440968467-441622217 GCA_032464435.1 Aegilops umbellulata
GCGTTGTCGTGCTACATTTGTGGATCGTCGGTCAGCATGTTCATAACCACCTCGATCTGAAGATCTTCACGGGTGGTGGTCTTGAAACCGAAAAGAACGGCTTTATGAACCTTAAGCTCTTCACTGTCAACAAAATCACTCCATCCCTTGCCGAGATGATGCGGCCATCATCACACTTGTGGTACTTGACCGGCATCAAACTGTCCTTGCACAGCCGAATGCAGCCCATCTCCCGGTATCTCCCCATCTCCTGGGGTCTTCAGGGCGTCGACAACTTTCACCGGTAATCTCTGTATGCACCATCATAGGAAGAAAAATTATCAAATATGTGAAGGAGCAGTAAACAAAAGGATCTTCAGCTACATCTACATATATTACATAAGGATCTTCAATTATGGGAAACAAAAGGATATGCAAAAACACACATCAGTGTATTCACTGGTTTCAGCTACAATAGCATATCATTAAACTTTCTCTCCATGAAAGAACAAAGAAAATTGCATACAAAATAGAAAATACTAGTACACCAAAAACATACCATCGTCTTTCCTCCTATGTTCGACTTGGTGAAGCGGTGGACAAAAAATGCACCTATATAACCTTTCTTCATCGCCAAAAGGTCATGTAGGTTACGCTCCTCTTGCTTCGTAAGGTTAATTCCCTTCATTACGACAGCTAATTCTAGAGGATCTTTACGCTCTTCGTTTTGATTGCATGTCCTTGGCAGGTTGCAGCAGTACACCATAGGAATGTCTTCAGTCAAATTGAAGGACACAAGGTCGCCTTCTCGCAGGTCAATGTCTTCAACAAACCTGCACCAATTTTCACCACAGATGATCGCCCTTGAATTCCCTTTGTACACGCCAAAATCATACAAGCGGCTCCCTCTCGCTTGAAAAAGCAATGAACTGTCTGGGATGGCGCTGAACTGGTGCCTTGCGTAGCATGGCACGATCTGTAGATGTAGAATTTAATTGCTATTTATTTCCTACATATTGTTAATCTTCAAAGTAGAGGGGAACAAACACAGTACAAGTAAAATTGACATGATTATTTATACCAGAGCTGAAGTGTCCCCATCTAGCCTGATGGTAAATGTCAACCCATCTTCATTGGGCCTGTTGCAGTCCTGTCGACAGGTTATGCAAACCACCTGTGTAAACAAAATAAAATGAAGAAAAGCAAAGGATGAGAATTTAAGAAAAGGGCGTATGCATGTAAACACACTAGGCAATAATCTTACAGTATAATCAACGAAGGTACTGCATCAGTAATCAACAATAATACACTTGAACTGAGCGGGTGGCTCGCCCTCCACTCCTCATAACCCCGCAACGCAGCGCGTGCCCGCCGCACCATAGCTTGTTCAGACATGTCCTTCTCTTCATCCTCGACCGACAGCATGGGCTCACCCCGAGCGTCAATGCGCGGCATTGGCCCCTCCTCCTCTGCAGCACAACTGAGGTAGTGTCTGAGACTGAGCAGTAATCTCTGAGAAAAGTCCTATGAAAACATAAATCCTACTACTGCTGTTACTCGGCCCACCCGAATGTACACACGCACACCTTCAACATACAACCCATCACATACATCCGCATCCAACAATATGGTCCTTGAAAAAAAAAAGAAAATCTGTTCTGGACGGACGAAGGATCATCAGGGTAACCAACTCAATTAGCCACTTGTCTATCATGTTGGAGAAAATGAACTTACTTCACTTTTTCCTGGTACTACATAACCACACAAAATAAAGACTAAAATAATTCCTAAAAACTCTAATATATTGTACACCCTCACATTTATAATCTTTAAAATATGAACTAATTGGGCAACAGAATTAAGAGTTTATTGTTATTTCCCTACAAAGATACAAATATTTGGATCAAAATTTCATATTCTGCAAAAAAAACACTACAGTAAGTATTATTCCGAGAAATGGTTAGTTGACTTGCAATCTAGGACTACAGGTTAATGGCTGCCTTACTAAACCCAACCTAATTTCGGCCTAAAAAGGAATTTAATCCACTAGCCCAGCTTATAAGTTTTGAGCCCACCCGCTGGTTTCTTCCTGGATTCGCCACTACACAAGGCCAATATTTTTTAAAGTTTTTAAAGGACTGTTTGCTGAAATTTGCTGCTATTGTATTACGCATCTGCACTTGTTCATTGTTATGAAAACCCTGGAATACCGAAACCCTAAAAGAAAAATACCCAGCTAGCCACCGATGTAGAAAACTTCCTTCAATCTCTGCATCGCCTTCCACCTAACCTCCGATTTAAAAATCCTAACTATCTAATCTCTGACTTTGAAAACCATATCCAACTCCCGAAACGGCAACACAACAAGGAACAAAGAAGTCAAAGATTACAAGTTAGGGTTTCTCAGTTCAACTAGTCGCCGGTAGTCGCTAGGTGCTTGCTAACGGCCTCCCAATCTCACTCTGCGCTCTGGTGCTCCAACCGTCGAGAGTGGCCAGGCGAGTAGGCGGCGGGGTCGCGGCGGGGTGGTTTGTCGGGAGGGTGGGGGTGAGGGGGGCGGGGGTGTGTGGGCGATGGGGGTGATGACACGGACCCTATCCGTGTCAAGCACATAAAATAACGGCCCGTGGGTCCAGTTCGTAAAGAAACAACCAAACAGGCCCACAGGCCGCTTACCAGTCACAAAGTAAAACCCTATGTTACTAATACAAAAAACACAAAGCAAAATCCTTTTGTCTAAAAAACAAAAACAAAGGAAAATCGTTATAAATAAGTGCTCAAGAGAGAATGGTGAAGGTGATGGTGAGAGGTGATGGTGAGAGGCTCAAGTAGGAGTTTTGTGCGTTTATAACACCTTTGTTTTAGAGAGAAAAAATGCACCTTACAATGTGAAATTATCAAATCGTTATAAATAAGTGCTGAAAATTCCTTATTTATAAAAAAATGTTTATTTCCAGAAAAAACAAACTTCAATAATGGGGGTAGGTAATTGCGTCGCCTTTCTCGCCCCCCCCCCCCTCGCATATTCGGGCCATTTACCGCATTTCTATGGTTGTAACCTGGAAAGTTCAAGATCTTATGCGGCCACCATGAAATCATAGCAAGGAATGGGATGAGTGCCCCTTGTTAAGCTCTTTGGTCCATATATGTGCCATATGCTACCAACGGGAGGCGTGGCCTCGAAGCCGTTCTCTACGGCTATGATGCCCGTCTGCTGTCGTTATAATCAATTAAAATTCGTGAGGGGCTAAAAATTCACCGAACCGGGCGTGGTGCCATCGAGAGAGAATGTGCCCGGCCTGTGAAAGGAGTGTGGGGCCCGTTCCTTCATTTGCCTCAAATCTCGATGCCACGTGATGTTAGACCTAGTAACCAAGGCATGTCTCGTGCATCACACTCAACTGGACCCACAACATGCATGCACACATGTCCACGTGTGAGTCTAAACGGCGGGGATGCATGGTTCGGGACTGGCGTAAGTTGTGTGAGTCCAGTTTGGATCTAGCTACCAAGAGGTAACACATGAGTCTAAATGTCTACCAAGAGGATGCATGTCCACGTATGAGTCTAAATGTCTACGTGATGCTCCACACGTGGGTCTAGATGGCGGGTCTGCATGTGCTTTGGATATAGCTACCAAAAGGTAACGCGTCCGGTTTGTGTCTAGGCGGTGCTTCACGGGGCCTGGCGTGGTCTCGTCGTATGACCCATGAAGGGTGTGGTGGAACACCGAGAGCGGCACGCATAAGCCCTAACGCGGGCTATGTGGAAGGCATGCCATATCGCATGCTGGATGTAGCCAATGGAGGGAACGAGTTCGGCATGCAGACGGAGTATGTGGCCCATTCCTTCATTTTCCTCAAAATTCGTTGCCGCTTCATGTGGGCCCTATCCAAAAAGGCTTGTCCAGTGCATCACACACAGCTGGATTCACACCATGCATGCACACTTGCCACGTAGACACCCACCGTAAACCTTTAGCCATGTTGACCCACACAATCCATCCACCCTTGACCCCAGCTCGGTTCATTGGATCTCCGACGAGTCCCTTCCCTCGGTATGCCAAGCATGTTAAAACGACACACGGCTACATGTCTTGCACACCAAGATTGGCGCATCATGCACTAGTGCCAACAAACATGTCCAGCTGAGCATCTTTGCCCATTATCTGGATCGAGGTAGCTAGCGGTGCATGTTGTCGGCCCGGTTGCCTAGCAGTGCATGCTATGGGTAGACATGAATCGCATCACATCGGATCAAGATTCCCCTCTCTTGTACCGGACGTCGGAGCAGCACACATGCATGGTAGAAGAATCTACGTGGTTGATGTGGGAGCTTGGATGAGACGCCATGGAGAAAACAGGTAGCCCCGTGCCTCCCACGATTTTTGTTCCATGTATTTCGCCACAAATATTGGAGGAAAAAATAAAAATGTATTTTCCCCTCAAAAAACGACTTGGGAAGAAAATCTGAAGTAACCATATTTAGCTACTCCGTGGAGGTTGTCCCCCGTGGGGAGATTCGATCTACCTCTCCTTGATTTTAGGGTGAGTTCAACGTGAACGTGATGGTGAGAGGCTGAAGAAGGAGTTTTGTGCGTTTATAACAACCTTTGTTTTAGAACTGTATAATAATAAATGAAAGAGAATATGTGAAAAACAAAAAAGAAAAAGGATATGCGTACATGATGGGCCAGCCCAACCATCTACAGGGACGCGTGGTCCAGCACGCTGGTGAGGTTCGCCTGGGACAGCCCAAAAAAATTTGGCCCAATGCTGAGACGCACCAGGTGCAACTAACGGGTGGTGGGAGTTTAGTCCCACCTCGCCAAGCGAGACGCGCATTCACCTACTTATATACGCGGCTGAGACACCAATTGCATGAGCCTCTCTCACTGAAACAGCAAGTTCCCTATCCACTTCTGTGTATGCCCTGTGGGGCCTACTAGCAGGAGAAATCAGTGTCCCACGGGCCTGCATCCTGGCCCTTATGGTTGTCGGGTTTCTATTCGTATGCAGGCCGTGGGGTTTGATATCTCCCGTTAGTTGGTGGGCTTTTTCTTTTCCAAATCACCCAATTTTTTTAACACAGTCACATCCATGTAATAAACATGATTATCAAAGAAAATTCAGCAATAATGAAGTTTACACTGTCCCCTTAGGGTAAAGTCAGAGGTATGTACGTGAGTTTCACTGAGCCACTATAAATTATATAAAATTCTAAAAAATGGAAAACTTTCAAATTCCGTCTATGTTTATGAAAAGATCATGTGTACAAAATTTCAGGTGATTTGGATGTGGTCGAAAAAACCACCTTGTTAGAAAAACTCGCTTAAGTGAGACCAAACGGTCCGTTTGTAATGAAGTGATTTTTTTGACCATCTCCAAAATAACCCCAAATTTGTTGTACACGATGCCATAAATGTAACAAATAGGATATCCAAAAATAAAACTCAAAATTTTTAGGTTTACACTGTCCCCTTATGAAAAATTTCGTGGTAAGGCAAGTGAGGTAGCTCATGACCATAGCCATGGCATCCATTGTTCAAATGGCCTCAAACCGTTCCCCTTTACACAAGTTGACCCACACCATCCATCCACCCTTGACCCCACCTCGGTTCGTTAGTTCTCCAACCAGCCCCTCCCTCTGTAAGCCAAGCATGTCAAAGCGACACACGGCTACCGTCTTGCACACCGAGATTGGTCATCATGCACTAGTGCCAGCAAACATGTCCAATTGAGCATCTTTGCCCATCGTGGACACTACCGCATGGTCTACATCGAGGTGGCTAGCGGTGCATGTTGTCGGCTTGGTTGGCTAAGGGTGCATGATATGGGTCAACATCAATTGTATTGCCTCACATCTAGATTCCCCTGTCCGGTACCGGACGCCAGAGGCCCGGAGCAGCACGTGCATGGTACAAGAATCTACACGGTCGCTGGCGGAGCTTGGATAAAACAAATTTGACCTAACTGACATGGGGTAGGTGCATGCTGAAATTCAATATTTAGGAATTGTTAACAAAATAAAAACAACAATTCAATTGTTTGTACATGTGACACGTTCACATGCAATATGGCAACTAGTGCACTTTTGGAGGGGAAAAACAGATGCACTTGTTCCACCTTGCCTCCCACGATTTTTCTTCCATGTATTTCGCCACAATATTGGAGGAAAAAAAGAAAGTGATTTTGCCTCAAAAAATGACTTGGGGAGAAATTCTCAACTAACCATATTTAGCTACTAGCTGGAGGTTGCCCCCCGTGGGGAGATTCGATCTACCTCTCCTTCATTTTAGGGTGCGTTCAACGTGAACGTGATGGTGCGAGGCTCAATGTGGAGCTTTGTGCGTTTACAATACATTTGTTTTAGGAAAAAATAAGCACCTTATAATGTGAAATTATAAAATCCTTATTAAAACATGCTAAAAACCCTTATTTTAAAAAACTTGTTTGTTTTGCCAGATAAAACAAACATAAAATTATGGGGATCGTTTATTGCGTGGCCTTCCCCCTCCCCCTCCCCCCTCCCTCCCATATTCGGGACATTTACCGCATTTCTAGGGTTGTAACATCGAAAGTTCAAGATCTACGGCGGCCACATGAAATCATAGCAAGGATTGGGATGAAAGCCTCATGTTAAGCTCTTTGGTCCATATATGCACCATATTCTACCAAAGGGAGGGGTGGCCTCGACGCCGTTCTCTAGGCTATGATGCTCATCATCTGCCGTTATAATCCATGCAAATTATCGAGGGGCCGAAAATTCACAGGACCTAGCGCAAGTGTAATCATACGACCCCTAGAGGGTGTGCTAAAACATCGAGAGCGGCATGCGTAGGCCCTCACGTAGGCTGTGGGCAACTGGGGCCATATCCCATGCTGGATCAAGCCACAGAGTGGGAATGCGTTCGTCCTGTGAAGGGAGTGCGGGGCCCGTTCCTTCATTTGCCTCAAATCTCGGTGCCGCATGATGTTAGACCTAGTAACCAAGGCCCGTCCTGTGCATCGCACTCAGCTGGACCCACAACATGCATGCACACATGTCCACGTGTGAGTCTACATGGCGGGGCTGCATGGTTCGGGTGCTGGCACAAGTGTCGCGGGTCATGTGTCTAGGTGCTACTCCACTTGGGTCTAAACAGCGGGGGTGCATGGTTTGGATCTAGCTACCGAGAGGTAACGCGCCCGGTTTGTGCCTAGGCGGTGCATCACAGGGCTGGCGTGGTCTCATCATATGACCCATGAAGGGTATGGTCAAACACCGAGAGGGGCATGCATAAACCCTCACGCGGGGTAAGTGTAAACGAGGCCATATCACATGTTGGATATAGCCAATGGGAGGTAACAAGTCCGGCATGCAGACGGTGTGTGGGGCTCGTTCCTTCACTTTCCTCAAACTTCGGTGCCGCTTCATGTGGGCCCTAACCACAAAGGATAGTCCCGTGCATCACACTCACCTGGACCCACACCGTGCAAGCACACTTGGCCACGTAGACACACACCGATAAACCTTGACAATAGCTAGGGTTTAATAATTATCCATTCATTTTAACTAATCGGTACAACATAGCTAGCGATGAACAAAAAAGCTGGTAGATGCCATGTGAAGTTAAATGTGCCAACTGTCCCTTCTAGTATTTTTTTCAGTTGTTCTCCCTTCTATTATTTAGTAGTACTGCGCAAAACAAAAAAAACGTCCCTCCTATTTTGCTGTTTTTTTAACACACTATTTTGGTGTTCGGTTTATGTTGCCACGTTTGTGGACCGACATTGTGCACTTTTTCTTTTACTTGGTTGGTTGATTGGTTGGTTCGGGCAAATCTCTGGGTGTGCACGATGCCGTATACGTGCTTGTTTGTACCTAAATTTCAAAAGTGACGAATTGTGCGCGGCCTTGACCTCTGTCTCCCAATCAAATTGAATTTTCACTCCCCAAATCTCGCTCCCGCCTCCAGGGATCGATCACCTCTGCCTATCCACCCACATCTTCGTCGCCGCCCACTACTCGCCGCCGCCAAAAAGCCCACATTCTTGCCGGCGAGGATGATCCTACCTGCCGGGAGAGGGTGCGTGGCTGGTGCGCTCCGTGCGGCGGATGTGGACCCCATGAAGGAACTGGTCGACAAGGACGCCGTCGCTGCCGATTCGCAACCGTAGCTGGTACAACACAGCACCAACGACGACGAATCGGTTAGTGTCTGCAGATATTAACCCTAGAATTTGCCTTGTCGAGGTTAACCCTAGAAATTGCTCTCTTGTTATTCCTCGCTATTCGTATAGACAATCGTACTGTTCGCCTTTTTTATTATTAATCGTACGGTTATCAGTCCTAGGGTTTGCAAATTTAGATGAATGGATCATTTGTATTCCATTTTATGCCTATCTTTCATATAACCAAAGTTTTAGGAAACCAATACAAAGAAAAAACAATCTATTACCTGCCTTTGATATAATGTACAATTCGCTGGCATGAGGATTTTATCTTCTAATACCAGATTGCAGATTTGGAAGAATGGGAGAACTACCTACAGCTGAGGGAAGCTTTTAGAAAGAAAATCTTCTAGTGGCTCATGGCTGCAAAGATTGTGTACCGGCGTAATGATCTCTATAAATGTTCATTCTGCAAGAAAGAGAACTAGCATTCCAAAACCACAGCAATTGCAGCTTACAGAAAGAGGTGGCATCTTAAGGCAAAACCTGCTGAGTTGGCCAACAAATTGGGGAGGGTGAAGAACTAAAAGCATATAGTCATGTTTGTTTTTTGTGTTCTATCGACACCAAATGTAAAAAAATATGGGCCCACATGAACAATTATCAATCTTTATCTCCTTAGACGGTCAGTCCCACAATGGCCAACATGAATAAGTGTTGATCTCATTGGACTTACATCCTGGCAAAATTCGGTGTCATTCTGAACCTGCTTCATGGGAGGCCTTTCAGGATGGGAAGGGTCCGTCTCAAAGCATGTTTTTGTCGACATCCTTGAAGTGGACCAACAACCTTGTACCAACATGTCTAGCATCATTGCCAAGTTTCGTAGCTTTTTGACATTGTAAGGATTATCTAGGGCTTTCGCGTTGATAAATCATACTAATACTTACGGTTTTTTTCTGCGCCTGTTTTTTCTTCTGCGCTCGAGGGTGGGCTGCCATGCATCGTGTCGTTGGGATGTGTAAAGAAGCCCACCAGTTGGACCGAGCGATGTCCGCCGCCGTTGCATGCGCTCGAGCGAGCCTACGTTGCATGCGGTTGCATGCATGCGTCCGCTTTAGCCTACGTTGCATCACTACAAGAAATATGTCAACTTATGACCTTCTGTCAGTGACCCTCGAAGAATTGGTCATAAATTTATGACCATTTTAGACCAATTGGTCAAAAGCTGTCTGGGGGGCTCTAAACCCTAAACCATAACGACCATTTTGGTCAAAAAGGTCATAATGCCATTAGAGGAAATGGTCGTAAAGCGGGAAGCACTGTCCACTGCCTCACGCCTAGCTGATAACGACCAATATAACATGGTCACTACACTTGAGTTTGAATGAATTAGGATGATTAGGCAGCCACCTCACCAACCTTGCTTATGTGTCACTGTCTAGGTGTCATTTTTGTTTAAATGTTAATATTCAACAACAGACGGGGCACACACTGACATGCAGGACCCATTTGATAGGTGGGGACGAGTGCTTAATTCGCCCAAATAAGAGGCGCGAGGCGGGACTCGAACCCACGACCTCGAGCTTGCTTCGCTCGCTCGCTACCGCTGGGCTAGAGAGGGACAGTTGCTCAGGTATGGGAATTTATCTATACATTATATAAAACTATGTCTCTCTCGTATCATTGACAAGTGGGACCTTCCGACAAGGTGGCATCGAACAGAGCAACACTGACAGGCGGGAACCATTTGACAGGTGGGTGAGCCACTAACAGGTAGGTGAGCGAGCATTTAATTCCCTAAAAAATGTGCGCTTTAATTCCTAAAAAATGTGCGCTAGCGGGGACTCGAACCCACGACCTGGCACTCGCTCGCTCGTTCGGTACCGCTGGGCTAGAGAGGGATTGTTGCTAATGTGTGGGTAATTTTCTATATACTATACAAAACCAGGGCTCTCTCGTATCAGTGACAAGTGGGGCCTTCCGACTAGGTGGCGGCGGGTGGCATCGAACAGAGCAACACTTAGCATTTTTCTAGGTCTTCCGACCAGGTGGCGGCGGGCGGCGGCGGAAGCAACCAGCAAGGGTCGCTTGGACGAGGGCGGGGCCGGTGGGCGGCGGGTGGTGGGCGGGGCCGGCGGCCGAAGCAACCAGTAGGGGCCGCTCGCCTTGCCCACGACCTCGCTGCAGGTGACCTCGCCCACGGCCTTGCGGCGGAAGCAACCAGCAGGGGCGGAGGCGGGGGCGGGGGCGGGGCCCATGACAGGAACGGCGACCTCGCCGCTCGCGTCGCCCACACATGGGGGACTCTCCGCCACCGAGCATGGGGGAGTCGCCACCGCCGCAAGCAGACCTCGCCCACGTATGCACCCCTCTCCTTCCACCCTCTCCTCTTTGTTGATGTCAATGATTTGATGTATATTTGTTAGGAGAATCTCCACACACACATAGAGTGATTTGATGTAGGTTTGTTGTAAACTTGGAAAAATCTCTTGGAAATGTCATTGATGAATTTGGTAGAAATTGTGAAGAGAATTTCTGTTGATGAAATTATTAGGAGAATTGTTGTTGATGAAATTGTAAAGAATTCTTTTGGAATTCAGTTAATCGTTACTGGTAAATTATGTTGTCAGCAATCAATAGAACAGAGCTCGAGTTGGTCTTTCCCTGAAACAGGATCCTGGGGTTGATGTAGATTTGATGTTACACCTCTGAAATTTCAGCCTCAAATCTATGAAAGGACCTGAATATTGATGTAGATTTGATGTAAACTAGGAAAACTCTCATTGATGTAGATTTGATGCAATCTTGGAAATGGCATTCATGTAAATTGACAGTGGTGTTATTGTTGGTGGTTTAACCAAAATAGTTCTTAGTGGCAACATATATTGTTATTGTTGGTTGTTTAACCACCTCTGTTTTTTGTGAACCATCATGTTTTAGTTAGCTTTTCATTTCTCCCATGTGAAATCTGTATTTCCATTTGAACTACTTTTTTATTGCTCCCATGCGAAATCAGTAAACCATGTGAACTGGACTAAAGTAGTGAGAAATTGGAAATAGCTGAATGTTGTGCTTAGGCAGTTAGCACATAAACTTGGGTGCCTACCTTATTTTATGGAAATTTAGCTTCCATTACTTCCATCCATTTTCATTAATTAATTTTGATGCACTGAAATTGATTTGCTAAGTTGCAACAATTTGTTGTCTTTGGCAGACGAACAGAAGCTGGATTAGAAAAGGAGTTAGAAAGTTTTCAAAAGAACATATGAAAGGAGTTGATGATTTCATGGTATTTGTTCGGGCAAATTTTGCCAACGATGCTCACATTCTTTGCCCATGTTGTGAATGCCTCAACCGTCCAAGAATGGCTCAAGGAAGAGTGGAAGATCATTTGCTTCTTAATGGGATGTCCAGCACATATGATAGATGGATATATCATGGAGAACCTTTAGACAGACAACCTCAACATTTTGAAGCTGATACAGAGGCCCCTCATATGATGGGTGGTGGTGATGCTGGCACTGATTTCATGGAAAAGGTTTTGCGAGATAATGCTGTTTTGGAGGAAGAGGATGGGCATGAAGATGATAGGATTCCTGACCTATTGAAGGATTTGTACGATGCTGATGATCGTGCTGATGGACAAAAATCGTTTTTTGCTGAGGTGTTAGAGGAGGCGAAGCACGCAGCTCATGAAGGGGGTAAATTTTCAAGATTTACCTTCGCCGTGAAGTTACTCCACATGAAGTCTTTCTATTGGATTAGCAATGCCGCATTCAACGCAATACTCCGTCTTTTGAGCTTGCAATTCCCTAATAGTTGTGTTCCCAGATCTTATGATGAAGCATTGAGCATAATCCGCAGGCTGGGGTTAGGTTATGTGTCAATACATGTGTGCCCAAATAACTGTGTCTTGTTTCGGAAGGATTTAGCAAAGCATGACAACTGTCCAAAATGCAATGCATCTAGGTGGAAAGATGCTGATGGGAAGAAGTCGATACCGGAGAAGGTACTGAGGCACTTTCCCTTGATACCAAGGCTGCAACGGATGTTCATCTCGAAGAAATCATCGCGTGAGGTACAGTGGCACAAGCTGAAGCGGCAACCTGTGGACAATGAGCTGAGCCATCCAGCAGATGGAGAGGCATGGAAAGAGTTTGACCGTATACATTTAGATTTTGCTGCAGATCCAAGGAACATAAAACTTGGCATTGCCACAGATGGGTTTAATCCGTTTTGGAACATGAGCACGTCTTATAGCATGTGGCCAGTTTTTGTGGTGCCGTACAACCTGCCACCATGGGCATGCATGGATCAGTCCAACTTCATGATGTCATTGCTTATCCCGGGTCCAGATTCTCCAGGAAAGGATTTTGATGTCTTTATGGAGCCCCTCGTAGAAGAACTGCTCCATCTCTGGACTGGTGTACCTACATACGATGCCTTGAGTCCAGAAGAAAAGTTCAATCTACGTGCTGCGATCATATGGTCCATCCATGATTTCCCGGATCTGCACACTCTGTCTGGGAGGATCACAGCGGGTTATCAGGCTTGTGTCCATTGTGACAAAGACCCTTGCTCAAAGAGAATAAGGAGCAAGATCTGCTATATTGGGCACCGCCACTTTCTTCACCGAAACCATCGCTGGCGAAGAAGCAAAGATTTTAATGGTGAGAATGAAACCCGTGACAAGCCAGCTGAATTCACTAAAGAAGAGCTGGAGCAGCAACTTGAAAAGGTGAAAGATGTGAGACCAGGAAAGCTGGCGAAGAAAAGAAAGCCTGAGGAAGGTCAATGTTGGGACCGGAGGTCTTGTTTGTGGGACCTGCCATACTGGGCTGATCTGAAATTAAGGCATAATCTCGATGTAATGCACATTGAGAAAAACATATGCGAGAATCTGCTAGGGGCGTTTCTGAACATTGAAGGGAAGACAAAGGACACGGTTAGTTCTAGGCTTGATTTGGAGGACATGGGCATACGAGAAGATTTGCATCTACAACACAATGAAGATGAAGATTCATTTGAAATTCCACGAGCATGGTATACAATGAATAAAGAACAAAAGCATGCATTCTGTGAATTCCTAAGAGCGGTGAAATTTCCAGATGGTTATGCTGCTAACCTAGCAAAGTGTGTTACTTCTGATGGATTCAAGCTTTCAGTACTGAAAACCCATGATTGTCACATCCTCCTCCAAAGGATTTTACTGGCGGGCCTCCGAGGAATCATGCACAAGGATATATATGAAGCGGTTGCTGAGCTGGGAAATTTCTTTAGAGAACTGTGCTGCAAAACCCTCAAGTTAACTGTCCTGGAAAGACTTGAAAAAGAAATCCCAATTATTCTTTGCAAGCTCGAGAAGATTTTCCCTCCAGCTTTCTTCACCGTGATGGTCCATTTGGTGGTGCACTTACCCAAAGAGGCAATGCTTAGAGGCCCTGTGCAATACGGTTGGATGTACCCAATCGAAAGAAGGCTGCTTACATGTAAGCGTTATGTGCGAAACACGGCAAGACCTGAAGGTTCTATTGCTGAAGCATATGTCGTTGACGAGTGCTTGACTTTTTGCTCTAGATACTTTGGTGATTTGGAAACAAGATGGAACCGGCCGGGCAGAAATAGAGAGCGGTCTAATTCGCAAAGTGGTGATGTCTCTGTTTTCAACCATGGTGTGAACTTTCTTGGAGCCTCACAATACTTGGAGGCTGGTGATGAGTATGACAAGATGGTTTTGTTTCTGCTCAGCAATTGCGCCGAGGTTCTACCATATATCGAGTACGTTATATCTTGTGCACTCATTATATATTTTTTTGCTTGGGTTGGCACCAGCCTAATGTTTTAATTCACATGTTTTGTTGGCATTGCAGGAAATGCAAGGAAGAGTTAAATCAGTAAGAAAGCAATATCAATGTTGATAAAAGGGTTGCCAAGGTGTTTGCTAAGTGCTTTAAGAATCATGTGAGATCTTTAGCCACATGTTTTATGTTTTCTGTGTTATTCACCCATTGTTAAATACCATTGTTTGCTAAATGGTTTATTTGTGCAGATTGGAAAGTTGCATGAGGAGAAGAAGGTCAGTGATGATCTATTTGCTTTGGCATGCTTACCGGATAAGCGAGTGAGAGTGTATTCAGCATGCATTGCTGACGGTGTCCGGTACCACACCGTTGACCGTGAGGAAAAAAGGAAGACACAGAATAGTGGAATCGTCACTGGGGGGTCGCATGATGGTGAGATCATTGACTTCTATGGTCAGTTGAGAAGCATCGTAGAGTTGCAGTACAACTCTAGTGGAGGCATCCATCGCTCGGTTGTCTTATTTTGCTGTGACAGGTTTGAGCTTGGTAGCAAGAAGAGGAGAGACTCTTTTGTCAAATATGATGGCCACTTCAAAAGCATCAACACTGCAAGGTGCTGGTATAAGAGTGATCCCTTTATTCTAAAAACACAAGCAACAATGGTGTTTTATCTGCCAGACACTCTTTTGCACGGAAAATGGCGAGTTGTGCAAAACTTTCAGCACAGACACTTGTGGAGTGTGACTGAAACTGAAGTGGAAAAGGGCCCCGGTGATGGTGGACTAACATACCAAGATGATGACTCTACGGAAGTTCCGTTGCAAGCTGATGATGACTCTATGGAAGTTCCGGTGCAAAGCAGAGTGCGAAGGGACCGGAACGTGTGATCGTTGGTGCTGCAACAGTTGAAGGCATCAAGAAAAGAAGAAAGGTGGTAGAGGATGGACATGAAAGCGAGGATGAGGAAAACCATACTAATCATACTATGTTGCAATATTGTAGTGATGATGAGGAAAACAGGAGTGGGCATAGAGTTCCTTGTTTTCGTATCGACGACGATGAGTAGCGAAGGTAAATTTGGTCTCCTTGGTGATCTAATGCTATTTTGTCTCCTTGGTAGTTGTTGTTGATGTGAGCCTGATGTAGTGTTTGTACTACAAATCTCTCCAGGTACCAAAATGCATGAGACTATGTAGTGATGGAGAGGCAGATGATGGTTGAAGATACAATGCAAAATGATGTAGTTTTGGTGATCATGAAGTTTTGGTGATGGAAGATACAATGCAAAATGAAGATGTTGTTTTGGTGAACTGAAGATGCAAAATGCTATTTTTTGGTGAACTGAAGATGTTGTTTTTAGAGCTGTTTTTCTGAACTGAAGATGTTGTGGTGTAAAATGTTGTTTTTTTAACTAAGTAGTTTTGGTGATCATGTAGTTTTGGTTGTGATGTAAAAGTTTACAAAATGATGTGATCCTTAAGTTATTTTGAACTGAAGATGTTGCTTTGATCACCAAAATTCAGTTTTGGGTCTGATCATGTAGTTTTCAGAGCTGTTTTGGTAAGAACTGAAGATGTTGCTTTAACTAAATTTTGCTTCAACTGAACATGGGCGCGCTCCATCAGACAGCTGTGAGCAAAAAAAATATGCGCGAGCGGGGACTCGAACCCACGACCGTGCGCTCATTTAGTTGTGTTTCTACCAGTGGGCTAGGAAGAGGCTACTGGTCTTCTCGTCTACGCCATCTCTTTTAAACTCATCAAACTAGTCAAATATCAAACACACACTTTGCTGACAAGTGGGCCACTCGACCCACTCGCTGACAAGTGGGCCATTTTTCTACTCTACCCAAGCTACCAAAAAATATGCTCACGGCCAAAAAATATGCGCCAGCGGGGGCTCGAACCCACGACTGAGGGCTTGTTTCAACACGTTCACTACCACTGAGCTAGGAAGAGACTATTGGTTATGTACCCAAACGAAACTATATGTGTTGGAGAGAGTGGTTGTCCCTCCTCTCCCGCAACTGACAAGTGGACCCTCCTCCTCTAATTTCCCCATTCTTTTCCTTCCTCTCCCGCAACTCCTTCCTCTCTGTCGTCGTCGTCGTCGCCGCAGCTCATCTCCTTCCTCTCTGCCACCGCCGCCGCCGACCGCTGGAGGTTTGAATCCGCTGCCTTCCTCTCCTGCAACTCCTTCCTCTTCTGATAGGTTAGGGTTTTCTACTGTTGTTTACTAGATTCAATTAGGGTTTTAATGGATTAGGGATTAGATTTGGTTAGGGTTTGATTCGAATGGAGGGGGGAAGTGGGTGGGGTGTTGTTGTTCTGGCCTTGGATTAGGGTTTGTTTGGAAAATTGGGTTAGATAATTTGAAAGCCCACAACTAAGCTGACTGACCTAGCAAAATATGATTTGAATCCTTCCTCTTAACTTAGTAGCAAAATATGATATGGTTCAAATTAGTTAAAGTAGATATATTAGCGTTCTTATCTACTACTGAGGCCCTGTTGATGTTGATGTTTTTGGTGCCAGCAAAATATGGAATGAGTAGAAGAAGAAGACAGAGTGATGTTGATGTTTTTTCCATTAGAAATTTCCTTGTTTTTGCCAAGATAGAGTAGTAGCAAATTGAGGCCATTGCCATTTATAGTACTATTCCAAATTGAGGCCTTGGCAAACACATGTAGTAAATATCCAACTTGGCTCTGACACTAGCAAGATCATAATCATATCTTCCCATATGGTTCATTTATATATATGCAAAGGGGCAGATATGTTCATATATGTTCATTTATAGATATAGATATGTTCATGCAGATATCTGCCCATATGTTTGATTAGATATGTAGATATCTGCCATATCTACATGTCTGCCCATTTATAGATATTTGATATGGGCAGTTATGTTCATTTATAGATATAGATATGTTCATTTATAGATATGGGCAGATATGCCTTTTAGAGTAGAGATGGGCTGATATGGTCCTTTTATAGTAGCAAATTGTTTTCTGAAGTAGACATGGGCAGATATGCCTTTTAGAGTAGACATGGCCAGATGTGGTTTAGTTTCTGATGTAAACTTGAGATGTTAGAAATTTGATGGTTGTTGTCCATATATCTCCACTTATGAACATATCTATCCAAATTTGATGGTTCCTGGAGTAAACTATATATATCTCCACTTATGAACATATCTGTCCATATTTGATGGTTTCTGTACATGTGCCTTAATAACTTTTCTGTCATTTGGTGTCCATGGATTGAAATGTTGGCTGTTATATATTGATTGTAGTATATTTGTGCATGTTAATTCAGTGTTTGTGTTGATTTGATGCCAATGTTCAGAAGTGGTTACCTGAAATGTTGCTATTCTACTGTTTTGAAGTGCTTGTTTCCTATTTATGTCCAGTCTTGTTTATGGTAACTTGTTGTTTAATTACAATTCTGCTTTTCAGAGAAGTGAGATGGCTGGCTTGGAAGGTTTCGAGTTCTTCGCGATCGTACTTGAGAAATCTTGAAGTAGGAATGTATATTTGTCATCACCCATCTCTTTAATTATCATCACTCTGCTGTCTAGTGCTTGATTGGCACAATTAACCACTCTTGACCCTCGCTGCAGAGACTGCCTGACAAGTTTGCGAAGATGCTCGCCAGCCGTGAGCCCCACAAAGTGAAGCTGCGGGAGGCCGGCAGCGGACTTCACTGGCTGTGGGAAGTGTTGGTGGTGTTTGATGATGAAGGCCGCATGTACCTAGGGCCCGGCTGGGAGCATTTCGCCCACGCCCATGAGCTACAGCTCAGGTACTTCCTTGTCTTCCGCTACGACGGCGGCGCCATGTTCACCGTGAAGATGTTCGACAACACCATGTGCCGCATGTACTACCAGCACGACGACGATGCCAGTAAGCTCTCTGCCTCTCTTCTTCCCGTCCTTTTGGCTTCCTCTACTTGCACGATGACAACACCATGTTCACACTTTGTTGCATTTGGCCAGGCAATGGGAGCAGCAGCTGTCACGACCGGTTTTCCAATAAAAATATTTATTGAGAAACTGATCTATTGAGTCCAGTATGAGAAAAAGTCCTCCTTACTGGTAGACAAAACTCTTGATACAATAAGCTAGTAGCATAAAATATTTTACAGGGTCGAGCTGAGGTTGCTCAACCAATTATTACAAGCGCGCCAATAATTATACATAATGGCGGATATATCACAATGAGGTGGTGGTATACTACTGACTCGAGAATAAAGTGATGGTGGAATAACACTGTGGGGAGTGGATAACATGACTCTTAAACTAGCATCTCATCGAGCGTCGAGGTGAGGCTCGATGAATTTATTCGGGTAGCGGAAGCGGATATAATACAGTGACCAAATCCAGGGTCGCACGAGACTGACTGGGACTCCTCTAGGCGTCGGACTCGCTATCGAACTCTTCATCCATGAGATCGCCTTCGTCAGCATCTGGCCAAATCAACAAGCCACGTGAGTACTTTGAAAGTACTCGCAAGACAGTTCAGACGTAAGATATAACAAATGCATGCATGAATGCGTCATGATTAAATTTACCAATGCACATTCAATTTATTAAACAAGGTAAATAAAGGGAATCGGTGATAGTCCGCCTGAAAACCCAACGAACATAATAGGAAACCGATCGGGTGTCTGAAGCGACGCCTCGAAAGGTGAACAGTTAAATAAAGATCACGCCTCAGTCAGGCGTCAGAGCGACACCACATAAAGGGCTTAAACTGAAAATAAAAGACATGCGTGCCACAGTCGGACGTCGGGGCGACATCACAGAAAGGGCTTTCATCGAAAGTAAATAACAATGCCACAGTCGGACATCAGGGCGACATCACAAAAAGGGCTTTTATTGAAAGTAAATAATAACAATGCCACAGTCGGACGTCAGGGCGACATCACAGAAAGGGCTTTTATTGAAAGTAAATAATAACAATGCCACAGTCGAACGTCAGGGTGACATCACAGAAAGGGCTTTAATTGAAAGTAAATAATAACAATGCCACAGTCGGACGTTAGAGCGACATCACAGAAAGGGCTTTCTTCACAAGGAAAAATAATACTCATAATAAATAATCAACTCATGATAATGAATGGGTTAGTCCATCCATAGGAATAAACATTTAACCGGACTTAGCACTCGTGTGATTCACCGGAGTCTCTGTCATCAAAACTGACACTTGTCAGGATAAGATAGTACCGAACTTGGACATGGAATTGATGATTCAAGGAATATATGACTCTGCAGAGTTTGTACGAAAATTTCCCACAGCCAACGGATTTCCGTAGTCACGAAGGACTAGTTCCGTTTACGGTATTTCGGAAGAAACACAGCTAACCAGTACACACCCATCCTACCTCACGATACCAGGAATCACCCTAGACATCATCCAAGAAAAACTTTTGAGACGGGGAGATCACAATCTCGATTAGCATGGGATCAAATTTATATACGCGCGCTCTAAGGGGTGCCCCCCTCTCGGTCCCAAACGGAAACACCCATGCCGCCTGACCGGATGACTGGCTTTAATCCAGGGCCATGGAACCATCATCACGGCCTCTCCTTTTGGTGTGTACTAGGAAAGCGGTTTGCAACTTACTAAGCCATATTCCTTGCGGAAAACATGTGGTAGTACAGGGAAGAAAAACGGATGGAACTAGATCGATACGGGTTGACACTGAAGTCAAGAAGTCTGGCATAAGACTGGCATGCTATAACACTGCCATCTTACCCATTCTCATGCCAGCACATGGCCATGCAAACTCACATCCATCCACTCATGGATTTTCGAAACTTCACTTGCCTCAACTTTGCATGTAATATGACATTTATCGGTATGCTCATAAACATGCCATGAAACTACTTAATGCAAACATGCCAAACACTCATCATATCAAAATTTCAAACATGCTTGCCTAGTTCAGAGTAGTCGGAGCCTAGCTCGGTGAAGTTCGCGGCTCCGTCACCTCCCTCGGTATCTACGGTATAAAGAAAACACACGCGCTAACGTAAATACCGTGAGGTGCACAAAAATTACTCCAAATATTTTTCAAATAAATCTGATAAAAAACTAGACAAAATTTCAAAGAGGACAGAAAAAGAATCAATCAAAAATACTCTTCTGTTTAAAAGTTATTAGTGTTTTTGTCCAGGCACCTTTCTGTAATGAAACAGAAAGTTCTCAGTGGCTAACTCATAAAAACAGAAAGCGCTTCGATAGGGAATACGCCGGCCCAGAGGGAAAACACATTTTGGTAGAAGACGCTTTCAGAAAACGTTTTGTTTAAAAAGATCAGAGCGGCTGACAGGCGGGTCCCGCCCGTCAGGTTTGAATTTTCAAATGAGGGAGTCGGGGCTCGTCGGCGCCCGAGAGCCGCTGTGGTCACCGGCGGTGATCCACGGCGAGGTAGAAAGATCGGAAGGTACCTCCGTGTTCAGGGCATCATTCCACGTCGGTTGGTGGTGGTGGTGGTCGCCGGCGAGCACCACGCGATGGCGGCTCCTGCTCCGGCGGACGGCGGTTCGGGTGGTCGTGGGCCTCGTCGGAGAGTGCTGCGGAGGGCAAATTGAGGAGGGGGTTAGACCTCTGGTAGCTAGAGAGGGTAGCTGACGGGATTTGGGCGCCGGGGACGGCCTCACCGGAGTGAATTGAGGTGGAGGCCGAGGTGGAACGAGGCAGCTGGAGTCGAGGAAGAAAGGCCCCTCGAGGCCCTTACATTTGCTGGGCGGGGTCTAGTGAGGTGGTGGAGGTGTGCGAGGGCAAGAGCGATCTTGGGGACGCTATATATAGCCGGCCCGAGGCGGTTGCCGTGAACGGGATAAGTCCGGCGAGTGATTACGGCGGCGCTGTGGTTGGGCAGTTGGTTTAGGGGCTTGGGCATCGACTAGATGGAGTAACGAGTCCATCCCAGTGCCCAACTCCGCAAGGAGGAGGTGGTTAGGGCTTGTCCCCAACAAAACGGCCGTGCGGCACGTCGGCGACAGGGAGCGCGCCCCGTGCGTGCCAGGCCACGGCGACGGTGTTGCGTGCGTGCGCTGGCAAGGGAGACGGCCACGCGGAGCTCCCAGGTGGCTTGGGCGGTGCCGAACGGCGTTGTGTCATAGGGTGCCTTCTGTCAGCCGCCACGGGAGGTCCCGACGCTGCAGAAGACGCCGGCGAGGGCGGGCCAAAGTGCCATCGACGCCAGGAACCGGCCAAGCGTGCGTGCGGCGCTCTGGACAGGGAGGAGGGGCTGAGCGCAATTCACCAGGTGCACTGTCGACGCGTGACTGAACTCTGACGAAGGAAAAACGACACTGAACTCTGAATCTCTGAATTTTTCTGAAAATGCAGGGAAACAGTGCCGGCCAGGTGTTCGACAGAATGATTTTGGTATGTAGGGATCTCTCCTTGAGCTGAAACTTGGTGGGCTGGCCTCTCATTGCACCAGGAGGCTGCCTGAATTTTGGTAGAATTTTTGGAGAAGAGGAGATATGAATTTCACCAAATTTGACAAATCTGGTCCAAATTTGCAGAGGCTAAAATTTGAAAATTTTGAAAAGAGGAGGAGTGGATCAAGATGGTTCTGGGTTGTGGATGCTAAGGACAATCCATAGGGGTTGGTTTGAGATTAAAACTCAAAGGCAATGAGGTACTTGCTTTGAAAATTACTTTGGCTCATAATAAAAGACAGAAATGTTTTGGGAGATAAAATAAATGAAATAAAATTCTAAAATGGCTTGGATTTGTTGGAACACAGAATTTAGGTTGTTCCAAGGAGGGAGGGGTTTTGGGAGGTCTTTCCACACGAGGCAAAATAAAATCATGGTGGTTTCAAAAATGAGAGAAGACCCAAAAAACTTCTAGGGTTTTCTTTTTAAAAGAAAATAATTAAATTCAAAGAAAAATACATTTGAGCGGAAAATCATCAGAAGTAAACTTTCCATAACTCAAACACCAAATTTGCAAGGGGTGTAAAAAAAATCCTTGCCAAGGGTGAAAGTTTTCAAGAGAGAGGTTTTCTGGGAAAAATTTTTAATGGCCTGTTTTCAAAAACCAACAAAGTTTTGCTGAAAACCAAAGGAAAAATTTTGGAGTGTCACAACACCTACCCCCTTAGGAAAAATCTCATCCCCGAGATTTCAGCTGATCCTCAAATAAGTGTGGATGCTCTGCCCGAAGAAAATCCTCTCTTTCCCAAGTTGCTTCACTCTCGGTGTGATTGCTCCACTGAACTTTGAAAAACTTGATGGTTTTCTGTCGGGTCCTCCTTTCAGACTCCTCTAATATTTTTACTGGATGCTCCCGATAGGTGAGGTCTGGCTCTACGTCAATGTCCTCATGGGATACTTGTTTCTCTGGGTTGCTTACGCACTTCCTTAACTGCGAGACGTGGAACACGTCATGGACATCGGATAATTCCTCGGGTAAGTCTAGCTGGTAGGCTACCGTGCCTCTTCGTGCCACTATACAGAATGGTCCGATGAATCTTGGTGCTAGCTTTCCTTTAATCTTGAATCGTTGCAATCCCCTCATAGGGGATACTCACAGGTACACGAACTCACCGGGTTCGAAACTGACCCCACGATGTTTCTGATCGTAATAACTCTTTTGTCGACTTTGAGCGGTCTTGAGTCGGTCTCTGATTAGCTTGACCTTTTCCTCGGCTTCTTTGAGCATGTCTGGGCCGAAAATGCGGCTGTCTCCGGTCTTTGACCAATTTAGCGGGGTACGACATCTCCGTCCGTATAGAGCTTCAAATGGTGCCATTTGCAGGCTAGCCTGGTAACTGTTGTTATATGCGAACTCGGCATATGCCAGGCTTTCTTCCCAACTGGTTCCATAGGTGAGGACACATGCTCTCAGCATGTGTTCTAAAACTTGGTTTACGCATTCCGTTTGTCCATCACTCTGGGGGTGGTATGCTGTACTGAAGGCCAGTTGACTTCCCAGAGCCTGTTGTAGATGATCCCTGAACCTTGAGACGAACTGGGTGCCTCTGTCGGATATTATAGTCTTCGGGACTCCGTGTAGACAAACTATGCGAGAGAGATAAATCCTGGCAAGCCTCTGAGTGGTGTGGGTCGTCTTTACTGGAATAAAGTGTGCCACCTTGGTCAACCTGTCAGTGATGACCCATATGGCATCATTCCCGTGTCATGACCGAGGTAGTCCGACAATGAAACCCATCCCTATTTCATCCCATTTCCACTTAGGTATTTTGTTCGGTTGCAGTAGTCCGGCTGGTCTCTGACGCTCAGCTTTTATGCGTTGACAAGAGTCGCAACATGCAATGAATGTGGCTATGTCCCTCTTCATACCGTGCCACCAAAATCTGTCCTGAATATCCTTATACATTTTGGTTCCTCCAGGGTGGATCGAATATGGGGCGGTGTGGGCTTCAGCTAGAATTTGCTGTTTGAGGTCCTTTATATTTGGCACGCAGAGTCTGTCTCCGTACCATAATATTCCTCCATCGTCCATGACGAACTCCGAGGCCTTTCCCATACTCACCTTTCTTTGGATGCCTTCGATGCTGGGGTGACCAGGCTGAGCTTCTTTAATTCTCTTCACAAGGTCGGGTTGTAGTTCCAAGTTTGTCATGGTGCCTTCTGCGACCATTAACAAGTTGAGTTTGGCAAATTCTTGTTGGAATTCGGGTCTCAAGCTTTGCAGACTGTTTTCGTCGGAGCTGGGGTTCCGACTAAGAGCATCGTCCACTACATTTGCTTTTCCTGGATGGTAGTGGATACCAACATCATAATCCTTTACCAATTCCAACCAGCGTCATTGCCGTAAATTTAATTCTGGCTGCGTGAAAATATATTTGAGACTTTTATGGTCCGTTTATTTTTTCACATCGATTTCCAAGTAAGAAATGCCTCCATTCCTTGAGCGCATGAATGACAGCTGCCATTTCTAAGTCATGAGTGGGATAATTTTCTTCATGCTTGCGAAGTTGCCTTGAAGCGTATGCGACAACCTTGCCTTCTTGCATCAACACGCATCCGAGACCCTTTCTGGACGCGTCACAATACACTTCAAAATTCTTGTGTATGTCTGGCACAATTAATACCGGTGCTGTTGTTAATTTCCGTTTTAGTTCTTGGAAACTTTTCTCGCAGGCTTCTGTCCATTCAAACTTCTTGTCTTTCTTGAGTAACTGTGTCATAGGCTTGGCTATGGTGGAGAATCCTTCAATAAATCTGCGGTAATATCCTACCATTCCCAAGAAACTTCGTATGTCTGTTACACTGGCTGGTGGCTTCCAGCCAAGTACGGCCCTGACCTTCTCCGGGTCCATTGCGACACCGTCTTGGGTTAGTACGTGGCCTAGAAAGCCTACTTTTCTTAGCCAAAATTCGCACTTGCTGAACTTGGCATACAATTGGTGTTTCCTGAGTTCTCCTAGCACAATTCTGAGATGTTCCGCGTGCTCTTCTGGTGTCTTGGAGTATACCAGAATATCGTCGATGAATACCACAACGAACTTGTCCATAAACTTCATAAATACTTTGTTCATGAGGTGCACAAAATATGCGGGGGCGTTAGTTAATCCAAATGGCATTACTGTGAACTCATATAGTCCATATCTGGAGGTGAAGGCTGTTTTGGGGATATCTTCTGTTTGCACTTTTAATTGATGGTATCCTGACCTTAAGTCAATTTTTGAGAATACCTTGGCCTGAGCGAGCTGATCAAACAAATCGTTTATCCGTGGCATTGGGTATTTGTTCTTGACTGTAACCAAGTTAAGTGCTCGGTAGTCTATGCACAATCTTAGTGTTCCATCCTTCTTTTTGGCAAATAAAATTGGTGATCCCCAAGGTGAGGAGCTGGCTCGAATGTATCCTTTGTCCAGCAATTCCTTTATTTGTTTCTTCAACTCAACCAACTCGGATGGTGCCATTCGGTATGGTTTCTTGTATATGGGGGTGGTTCCTGGTGCTTGCTCAATGCTGAACTCTATCTCTCGGTCTGGTGGCATGCCTGGTAGCTCTTCGGGGAATACGTCTAGAAATTCACATACTACTGGAACTTTGTTTAGCTCAGAAGCGTCCACCTTATTCAATCTCGGTTGCCGGGGTATTTTTCTTTCCTTGGCGGATACTCTTATTGTCTTCCCGTGGTGGTGTGTGAGAATTACGGTCCAGTTGAAGCAGTCAATAAAACCCTTGTTGGTGGTTAGCCAGTCCATCCCTAGGATGACATCCAGTCCTTTATTTTCCAACACAATAAGATTGGCGTGAAATTCCAATCCTTCGAACTCAATAACCACATCCTGACAGTAACTCTGAGTGACTTGCTGAATCCCAGGGGACTTGATGATCATGTATTTCTCCAAAGAAAGCATCGAAAAATTATTTTGCAAAGCAAAACTTTTCGAAATGAAAGAGTGAGAAGCTCCAGAATCAAACAAAACCATTGCAGGTATTGTGTTGACAGGAAACGTACTGAGTACGATATTCGGAGCATTTTGTGCCTCCTCTCTGGTTACGTGGTTCAGATGACCCTTCCTGTGGTTGTTGTTGGGATTGAAATTGTTCCGCTTGGGCGCTGAATTATTGCCGCCGTTGTTCGGCTTTGGGGTTGAGTTCCTAGGCTTAGGACACTACTTGGCATAGTGCCCTCCCTCTCCACAGGCGTAACAAGTAACACCTGGGCGATATGTGAACTCCTTGTCCCTTGCATGAAAATTCTTGATTGGGCGTGAGACGTTGGACGAGGATTTGTGTGTCCCACCCTTTTGAAAATCTGTCTTGCTTCGGTGATTGCGAGCATGGTTAGTCTGGTCCCTTTTTCGCTTGCGGAAATCTTCCAAGCTGCGTCTCTCATTTTCCAGAGTAATGGCTTTGTCCACTAGTGTTTTAAAATATGGAAAAGTGTGCACGACCAGTTGGCATTTAAGCGCGGGTGCCAGACCGTCAAGGAATTTCTCCATCTTCTTGCTTTCAGTCATACGCTCTTCATTGGCGTAGCGAGACAATAGAGTAAATTGACCGTTATAATCTGACACTGTCATGTTCCTTTGTTTGAGGTCATCGAACTCTCTCTTCTTGATTTTCATAATACTCTTAGGAATGTGTGCACCACGAAAACCTTCCTTGAAATCATCCCAGGTTATATCATTTTCGTTGGGGTGCATGTGCAGACAATTCTCCCACCATGATGTAGCTGCTCCTGTGAGATAGTGCGGGGCATATAGTACCTTTTCGGGGTCCGAACATTTTGCAATAATTAATTTCCTCTCCATATCTTGAAGCCAGTCCTCGGCCTCAAGAGGCTTGTCAGTATGAGAAAATGTTTGGGGACGTGTCTTCTGTAGCTCAGATAACTTGGAATGCTGCTGATACTGCCCATGGTGATTTCCCATGTTGATGACTTGGTTCATCATTTCCTGATGTTGTTGCTGACTCTGTTCATCAAGGCGGCACATTTGGGAAAGTGCCGTTTCACTGTCCTGTTGACTCGACTGCCCTTGTGTGAAATTTTTGCCCGGTTGAGTGTCATAATTTTCCTCTGGCGGAGTAGGCATGGAGCGAGTCCAAGGACGAGACATTTTTCACTCTGGGGATATATTTTGCAAAACCCATAAGGAGAATGAAAAAGGGATCGCAAAAAAATAAATCCGTAAATGCACAAGGATGGCAAATAATTTAAAAGACCAAGATCGCTTGGAAAAACAAATCGATTGCGCACGGAGAAGGACTGCTCATTACATATCTTACACGCGGGCGATAATTATACAATACATCACTTAGGATATGCATACATAATCCTGACATGTTATTTAGGCTAGTGCACTTCTCCAGTTCCTACATGATGCGCAAACAAGCTACTTCTCACAACCTATGTACATATCTCACAAGGCGGTACATCGCATGACGGCTAAGCGTACTCAGTCGGAGATGTTGATGATTTCCTTGGCCCTGCCAAGGGTGAGACGCAGCGAGGCAGGGGACTCTACTTCCTCCTCGCTAATAGGCTCCATACGCGTAGTGCTGCGCCGAGTAGATGGAGCGGGTGCCAGGGGCGGAACAACACGAACAGGAGTGGGCGCGAAGGGTGGTGCAGTGCGCGCTGGAGTGGGCGCAATGACTTGGTTGAACTCTTCGGTGGTAGGCAGGTGACGAGTAGGCGCATAAGATGTTGAGGACGAGACAAAAGTCAGTGGCGGTGCGGTGGGCAGGAGCTCCCTCCTGTTGGCGACACAGCCATGGACTGAGTCCATGCGGGTAGCCACGAAGTCGTCCACCAGGTTGTCGAAGGCTGCCTCCAGGGCCCGGAGATACTCAATAAGCATCTCAAAAGCCTCATCTCGTTCTCCTCTGGGGCAGGAGAATGCGTCGTGATAGGTGTAGGGCACATGGCATGGAAGATAGCGGTAACGACGAGCCTTCATAATGGGAAGGACATCCCTGAGACGAGCTATCGGCTCGCAGGCTGCCATCTGGATAGCATGCCTCTACGTAGGCATGGCTCTTCCAAAGAACCGGAAGCGGCGTAACTCACCACGCCCTCCCTTGAACTGCACCGCGGCTGGTGCATGGTCAGACTGTCGTTAACTCTGTGCTGGCAGAGTGAGAAGACTGGGCGCACAGATGGCCCCATCGCGACCTGAACGATGAAGGAGAGAAGCTTGACGAACCCATCGTGCACGTTGGCGAAGGTCTGAGACTCGCAGCTGTTGTCGGCCATCTACAAAAGTAGGCAAAAATTCTGAATGGTCAGATCATAAATATATGCTGACTGTCAGCAAAATGACTACAATTTGCAAAAATATAAATTAGCTCTATCATGCTAATAACAAATTAGCGATCACACCTAGTGGCTTCCTACAGTCAGCCTGGCTCTGGTACAAAGCTTGTCACGACCGGTTTTCCAATAAAAATATTTATTGAGAAACTGATCTATTGAGTCCAGTATGAGAAAAAGTCCTCCTTACCGGTAGACAAAACTCTTGATACATTAAGCCAGTAGCATAAAATATTTTACAGGGTCGAGCTGAGGTTGCTCAACCAATTATTACAAGCGCGCCAATAATTATACATAATGGCGGATATATCACAATGAGGTGGTGGTATACTACTGACTCGAGAATAAAGTGATATGGTGGAATAACACTGTGGGGAGTGGATAACATGACTCTTAAACTAGCATCTCATCGAGCGTCGAGGTGAGGCTCGATGAATTTATTCGGGTAGCGGAAGCGGATATAATACAGTGACCAAATCCAGGGTCGCACGAGACTGACTGGGACACCTCTAGGCATCGGACTCGCTATCGAACTCTTCATCCATGAGATCGCCTTCGTCAGCATCTGGCCAAATCAACAAGCCAGGTGACTACTTTGAAAGTACTCGCAAGACAGTTCGGACGTAAGATATAACAAATGCATGCATGAATGCGTCATGATTAAATTTACCAATGCACATTCAATTTATTAAACAAGGTAAATAAAGGGAATCGGCGGTAGTCCGCCTGAAAACCCAACGAACATAATAGGAAACCGATCGGGTGTCTGAAGCGACGCCTCGAAAGGTGAACAGTTAAATAAAGATCACGCCTCAGTCGGGCGTCAGAGCGACACCACGTAAAGGGCTTAAACTAAAAATAAAAGACATGCGTGCCACAGTCGGACGTCGGGGCGACATCACAGAAATGGCTTTCATCGAAAGTAAATAACAATGCCACAGTCGGACGTCAGGGCGACATCACAGAAAGGGCTTTTATTGAAAGTAAATAATAACAATGCCACAGTCAGATGTCAGGGCGACATCACAGAAAGGGCTTTTATTGAAAGTAAATAATAACAATGCCACAGTCGGACGCCAGGGCGACATCACAGAAAGGGCTTTTATTGAAAGTAAATAATAACAATGCCACAGTCGGACGTCAGAGCGACATCACAGAAAGGGCTTTCTTCACAAGGAAAAATAATACTCGTAATAAATAATCAACTCATGATAATGAATGGGTTAGTCCATCCATAGGAATAAACATTTAACCGGACTTAGCACTCATGTGATTCACCGGAGTCTGTGTCATCAAAACTGACACTTGTCAGGATAAGATAGTACCGAACTTGGAAATGGAATTGATGATTCAAGGAATATATGACTTTGCAGAGTTTGTACGAAAATTTCCCACATCCAACGGATTTCCGTAGTCACGAAGGACAAGTTCCGTTTACGGTATTTCGGAAGAAACACAGCTAACCAGTACACACCCATCCTACCTCACGATACCAGGAATCACCCTAGACATCGTCCAAGAAAATCTTTTGAGACGGGGAGATCACAATCTCGATTAGCATGGGATCAAATTTATATACGCACGCTCTAAGGGGTGCCCCCCTCTCGGTACCAACTGGAAACACCCATGCCCCCTGACCGGATGACTGGCTTTAATCCAGGGCCATGGAACCATCATCACGGCCTCTCCTTTTGGTGTGTACCAGGAAAGCGGTTTGCAACTTACTAAGCCATATTCCTTGCGGAAAACATGTGGTAGTACAGGGAAGAAAAACGGATGGAACTAGATCGATACGGGTTGACACTAAAGTCAAGCAGTCTGGCATAAGACTGGCATGCTATAACACTGCCATCTTACCCATTCTCATGCCAACACATGGCCATGCAAACTCACATCCATCCACTCATGGATTTTCGAAACTTCACTTGCCTCAACTTTGCATGTAATATGACATTTATCGGTATGCTCATAAACATGCCATGAAACTACTTAATGCAAACATGCCAAACACTCATCATATCAAAAGTTCAAACATGCTTGCCTGGTTCAGAGTAGTCGGAGCCTAGCTCGGTGAAGTTCGCGGCTCCGTCACCTCCCTCGGTATCTACGGTATAAAGAAAACATACGCGCTAACATAAATACCGTGAGGTGCACAAAAATTACTCCAAATATTTTTCAAATAAATCTGATAAAAAACTAGACAAAATTTCAAAGAGGACAGAAAAAGAATAAATCAAAAATACTCTTATGTTTAAAAGTTATTAGTGTTTTTGTCCAGGCACCTTTCTGTAATGAAACAGAAAGTTCTCAGGGGCTAACTCATAAAAACAGAAAGCGCTTCGATAGGGAATACGCCAGCCCAGAGGGAAAACGCATTTTGGCAGAAGACGCTTTCAGAAAACGTTTCGTTTAAAAAGATCAGAGAGGCTGACAGGCGGGTCCCGCCCGTCAGGTTTGAATTTTCAAACGAGGGAGTCGGGGCTCGTCGGCGCCCGAGAGCCGCAGTGGTCGCCGGCGGCGATCCACGGCGAGGTAGAAAGATCGGAAGGTACCTCCGTGTTCAGGGCATCATTCCGCGTCGGTTGGTGGTGGTGGTGGTCGCCGGCAAGCACCACGTCAACGGCGGCTCCTGCTCCAGCGGACGGCGGTTCGGGTGGTCGTGGGCCTCGTCGGGGAGTGCTGCGGAGGGCAAATTGAGGAGGGGGTTAGACCTCTGGTAGCTAGAGAGGGTAGCTGACGGGATTTGGGCGCCGGGGACGGCCTCACGGGAGTGAATCGAGGTGGAGGCCGAGGCGGAACGAGGCAGCCGGAGTCGAGGAACAAAGGCCCTTCGAGGCCCTTCCAGTTGCTGGGCGGGGTCTAGTGAGGTGGTGGAGGCGTGCGGGGGCGAGAGCGAGCATGGGGACGCTATATATAGCCGGCCCGAGGCGGTTGCCATGAACGGGATAAGCCCGGCGAGTGATTACGGCGGCGTTGTGGTTGGGCAGTTGGTTTAGGGGCTTGGGCATCGACTAGATGGAGTAACGGGTCCATCCCAGTACCCAACTCAGCAAGGAGGAGGTGGTTACGGCCTGTCCCCAACAGAACGGCCGTGCGGCACGTCGACGACAGGGAGCGCGCCCCGTGCGTGCCAGGCCACGGCGACGGTGCTGCATGCGTGCGTTGGCAAGGGAGACGGCCACGCGGAGCTCCCAGGTGGCTTGGGCGGTGCCGAACGGCGTTGTGTCATAGGGTGCCTTCTGTCAGCCGCCACGGGAGGTCCCGACGCCGCAGAAGACGCCGGCGAGGGCGGGCCAGAGTGCCACCGACGTCAGGAACCGGCCAAGCGTGCGTGCGGCGCTCTGGACAGGGAGGAGGGGCTGAGCGCAACGTGCCAGGCACACTGTCGACACGTGACAGAACTTTGACGAAGGAAAAACGACACTGAACTCTGAATCTCTGAATTTTTTTGAAAATGCAGGGAAACAGTGCCGGCCAGGTGTTCGACAGAATGATTTTGGTATGTAGGGAGATCTACTTGAGCTGAAACTTGGTGGGGTGGCCTCTCATTGCACCAGGAGGCTGCCTGAATTTTGGTAGAATTTTTGGAGAAGAGGAGATATGAATTTCACCAAATTTGAAAAATCTGGTCCAAATTTGCAGAGGCTGAAATTTGAAAATTTTGAAAAGAGGAGGCGTGGATCAATATGGTTCTGGGTTGTGGATGCTAAGGACAATCCAGAGGGGTTGGTTTGAGATTAAAACTCAAAGGCAATGAGGTACTTGCTTTGAAAATTACTTTGGCTCATAATAAAAGACAGAGATGTTTTGGGAGATAAAATAAATGAAATACAATTCAAAAATGGCTTGGATTTGTTGGAATAGAGAATTTAGGTTGTTCCAAGGTGGGAGGGGTTTTGGGAGGTCTTTCCACAAGAGGCAAAATAAAATCATGGTGGTTTCAAAAATGAGAGAAGCCCCAAAAAACTTCTAGGGTTTTCTTTCTAAAAGAAAATAATCAAATTCAAAGAAAAATACATTTGAGAGGAAAATCATCAGAAGAAAACTTTCCATAACTCAAACACCAAATTTGCAAGGGGTGTAAATAAAAAAATCCTTGCCAAGGGTGAAAGTTTTCAAGAGAGAGGTTTTCTGGGAAAATTTTTAAATTGCCTCTTTTCAAAAACCAACAAAGTTTTGCTGAAAACCAAAGGAAAAATTTTGGAGTGTCACAGCAGCGGGGTTGACGAGGAGGAGAGCGGGGATGACGACGACCCTGCTATGGTGGTGGCGGATGACGACCTTGCTATGGTGGTGGCGGACGACGACCTCGCGATGGTGGTGGCGGACGACGACCTCGTGATGGTGGCGGCGCCTGCAATCCCACAGCTTGGCGACAGGACCATGCCAATTGTGGTAGAGGAGTACATCCGCGTTGGGATTCGCCACTCTGAGCGCATCAGGTTGATGAAGGAGAAGAAGGAGGAGTGAAGATGTTAAGAAGGTGTTCAGCATGTTAGGTTTAACCTTGTTAGTGTAATATGAACATGTCAATGTTAAGTATGTCAGGTTTAATTTTGTGCATGCTCATGGATGATGTATGACATTGTCATCTAAACAAGTCATGTTTTTAACAATGAATATTCAGTTTGGTAATTGATGGGAATTGAAATTTTTTATGCATGCTCATGGATGAAAGATAAAATTATGGGTTTTTTTGCATGCTCATGTATGAAACAATATAAGTTTAATTTTTTGAATGCTAAAAACATGACTCAAACCCTAGCCACGGACGACCGCCGTGAATAAATCCGCCGGTTTTTGAAAACACCATAGAAATTCAAAAACCGTTTTTCATTTTTTGAATGCAAAAGACATGCATTTTTCGTGAAGCGGCTACAAGGAGGGGCACCCCAAACGGCGCCATTCCCTGTCTATCTCAAAGTAGACCCTATTTTACGGACGGTCACCAAAAAGCATGCATTTCCGACCCTCGTAGCTACTCCCGGCAATTCAGACCACCTTCGGCCGATTCAGCTGGAACCGGCTAGAATTTGAACTGCGGGTCCTCCATAGCTTGCCCGTTATTTTCACTAAAAATGCTTTTTAGCTTCACAGATAGGCATTTCATCACAGAATCGACAACAGATTTGCACGGCTCAAACCCTAGCCACGGACGGTCGCCGCGACGAAATCAGACGGTTTTTGAAAACACCATAAAAAATTAAAAAAAAACAAAAAAAAATGGGAGAACTCCGCATCACATCATCAAATGTGGCCTACCAACTAGCAAAAATACTAAACTTGCAATACCGGCATTTTCTTGAAAAAGTGTTCTCAAAAATGACCTACCATGAACGAAGATTCATGGCTTTCAAGCCAAACTAGCAATGATATGGCCGCATCCGTTGAATAGTTTCTGATAATATGCCCAAATTGGGCGCATGACTCCGTCTTGTGATGGCAAACAATGTTGCCAAAGCGAGATTCCAACTTGTTTAACAAAAAAACCGTTTTTCATTTTTTGAATGCAAAAGACATGCGTTTTTCATGAAGCGGCTACAAGGAGGGGCACCCCAAACGGCGCCATTCCATGTCTATCTCAAAGTAGACCCTATTTTACGGACGATCGCCAAAAAGCATGCATTTCCGACCCTCGTAGCTACTCCCGGCAATTCGGACCACCTTCGGCTGATTCAGCTGGAACCGGCTGGAATTTGAACTGCGGGTCCTCCATAGCTTGCCCGTTATTTTCACTAAAAATGCTTTTTAGCTTCACAGGTAGGCATTTCATCACAGAATCGACAATAGATTTGCACGACTCAAACCCTAGCCACGGACGGTCGCCGCGACGAAATCGGCCGGTTTTTGAAAACACCGTAAAAAATTAAAAAAAATCAAAAAAATGGGAGACCTCCACGTCACATCATCAAATGTGGCCTACCAACTAGAAAAAATACTAAACTTGCAATACCGGCGTTTTCTTGAAAAAGTGTTTTCAAAAACGACCTACCATGAACGAAGATTCATGGCTTTCAAGCCAAACTAGCAATGATATGGTTGCATCCGTTGAATAGTTTCTGATAATATGCCCAAATTGGGCGCATGCCTCCGTCTTGTGATGGCAAACAATGTTGCCAAAGCAAGGTTCCAACTTGTTTAACAAAAAAACCATTTTTCATTTTTTGAATGCAAAAGACATGCGTTTTTCAGGAAGCGGCTACAAGGAGGGGCACCCCAAACGGCGCCATTCCATGTCTATCTCAAAGTAGACCCTATTTTACGGACGGTCGCCAAAAAGCATGCATTTTCGACCCTCGTAGCTACTCCCGGCAATTCGGACCACCTTCGGCCGATTCAGCTGGAACCGGCTGGAATTTGAACTGCGGGTCCTCCATAGCTTGCCCGTTATTTTCACTAAAAATGCATTTTAGCTTCACAGGTAGGCATTTCATCACAGAATCGACTACAGATTTGCACTGCTCAAACCCTAGCCATGGACGGTCGCCGCGACGAAATCGGACGGTTTTTTAAAATGCCGTAAAAAATTAAAAAAAAAACAAAAAAATGGGAGACCTCCGCGTCACATCATCAAATGTGGCCTACCAACTAGCAAAAATACTAAACTTGCAATACCGGCGTTTTCTTGAGCTACTCGGTATGATTTTAACCATGATTTCTACAAAGTTTACAAAAAAAACCTATTTTTTTCTACACCCAAACCCAAAAGGATTTCCCTCCCACACCAAAATTTTCCCTCCACCAAAATTTCCCTCTCCCAAAATTTCCCTCCACTCCCTCCACTCCCTCTCGCACTACCAGGCAGGACCCACCACTCCCTCTCCCACTAACACGCGGGATCCCCTCCCCTCCCCTCCCAAAATTTCCCCATTCCCCTCCCCTCTCCCGGACGAACCCTAGCTTCTCCCTCCATTCCCCACCTCCCTGCCCCAACGAATCCCCACCCTAGCGCCGCCCCTCCTCTGCTCCGCCCCGCACCTCCCTGCTCCGCGCCGCCCCGCTCCCACTCCCTCCCCTCCCCCGTGCCGCCCCGCCATGCCGCGGACTACATCGACGACGATGGCGGCCACATCGACTACATCAATGACGACGGCGGCTACATCGACGACGGTGCGATCGACGACGACCACCGCTGCATCGTCAACATCATCTCCCCCTAGGTACTTCTCCCCTTGATCCATCTCCCCTCCTCTGGTGGATCCACCTCCCCTCTGGTGGATCCATCTCCCCTCTAGTAGATCCCCCTCATGGGTTAGGATATTCTAGGGTTAGGATCTCCTGGTGGTTCGGTAGGTCCTCTAGTTCGGTAGGTCCTCTGGTGGTTCTTGGGGTTAGGGTTCATGTTTATTGTTGCGTGGGGATGATCTCCCTCTAGTTCATGGGGTTAGGGTTAGGGTTCATGGGGTCAGGGTTAGGGTTCACGGGGTTAGGGTTAGGACCTCCTGGTGGTTCATTTGGTCCGCTTCATGGTTTAGGGTTCATGATTTTAGGGGATGGGGATGGATGGGGAAGTGGATGATTTTATGGGATGAGGAAGTGGATGATGTCTGGTTGATGGTGCTTGTATCAGTACTTGCTTGTGTATGGTTCAATTACTCAGCTAGCATAGATGGTGAATTAGGTTTCCAACAGCACTTCGAAAAGAAGCTACTTGCTTGCTTGTTTGTATCAACAGTACTTTCTTGTTTGTTGACCTTCAATTTCCTTCCTTGTTTGCTTGTTACTGTCAGTAGCACTATGCTTGTTTCTATCAGTAGCACTTTCCATGCTTGCTTGCTTGTATTATGCACTTTGCTTGCTTGCAACTTGGGTTAGTATGAAAATGTACTTGATTGCTTGTAGCACTTTGCTATCAGTGGCACTACTGGGGTTTGTAGCAGTGTTCTTCTTTCATGATATGTGCAGGAAGCTTGTGTTCTTCTTTCAAGTGAACACGGGAATGCTTAGTACTTATTGTGGTACTGGAATTCCTGGTGTGTCAAGGCAGTATGACTAGTTTTAATATATACTAGATTGGTGCTAGATAATTTTGATTGCTGTAATATACAAAGTTGATTCTAATTGTCAAAATGTCTTAACTTGTGTGTCATCTAGTCTGTAGCCATTTTTGGTGTGTAGAGACAGCATAATCAATACTTGAGTATAGTTTTTTCATCTGCTTTTGTACTGCTGCAAGTATAGTTGTTTCATGCTTTACCAGTGGCAACATCTAGTTGTTTTGAAGGTCCTCATGATATACTCGTCTAGCTTGCTGTCAGACTGTCTAAGCATGTGTACATGACACCAATTCACTTGTTCATGTTGCTTGCTTGCTACCATACATGTTGCTTGCTGGCATACATGCTTAATTAGGGTTTCCATCAGTATTACTTGCTTGTATCACTAGCACTTGGAGAAGAATCTACTTGCTTGCTTATTAATTAGGGTTTCTATCAATAGTACTTGCTTCCTTCTCTTCATTTTCCTTTATTGCTTGCTTGTTTCTATCAGTAGCACTTTGCTTGCTTGTTTCTATCAGTAGAACTTTGCTTGCTTGCTTGCTTGTATTAGTAGCACTTATGCACTTTACTTACTTGCTCCTAGTGCACATGCATGCTTGTTTAGTGCACTTACATGTTTTCTTAATTAATAACACTAGATCACTGTATTGTTTATCCATCAAGTTTGTTTCACATGTATTACATGTATGTGCATGATGGTCCAAATGCTTTCCTTTATTGATACAAGTGCATCATTTTACTTTATCCCTGTTGTATCTGATTGTTGTTTATTCTATTTTGCAAGCACCACCTCAAGATCATCCATGGCAAGGAGGACAAGGTCAAGCATGAGGCCAACCGCTGGTATGCAACTTGCTCCTTGTGGTCAGTTTCATAAAATCTGTGTCTTAATATGCTAAGTGAAATGTATTGCTGCAATCTGAATAAGCTGGCTTAATTGTGCCTGTGTGCTATTAGTCATCCTTACCTGAATAACTAGGATTAAATGATAATAAAATTTCATAAGATATGTTTGGCTGCCTGTCCATGCATTCCAAACATTCACCTAATAGTCACGTTTCCTTTATCATGCAAAGAAGAGCCTCTCACCGAGTATGAGAAGGTTAGGGCTAGAAATATCATGAGGAACAATCGGATGTTCCAGTCCCTTGGCATCGGTGCAATAGCGTCGATGATTAGGAAAACAAATGGTGTACAAGAAGGTAGAAGTGATGAGGTTCAAGAGGGTAGTGGAGTTATCAATGATGACCCAGAGTACAATCCTAAGGAGGATGAAGTTATTGATGGAGAGGAAGTGGATGATGTTGTAGTCAACAAGATTGTTAAGGTGCAAAACCTGTCTTGCTTGGAGGGTTGGGGTTCTGTTATTCTATGTTATTCCTTGTGCTCACATATTTCTCTTGTGATCTAATGGTTTTTTCTGTGTTGTTTATACGAGGCACTGAAGGAATCTAGGACGAAGAGGCCTGGTGTTAAGAAGACAGTCAGCAAGAAGAACAAGAGCTCAGAAACATCTCCTGCAATGCCTCCAGGAAGGGTGATGGTCCCAGCTCCAGGACAAAAAAAGAGGATCCTGGAACCTGATGAACCTGCCCTTGATAGAGTCACAAGGCAGAAAGCAAGGATGGCGACTGCGACGGACCATCAGGAAAGTATGTTGCGCATGGACTCTTAGACCTCGGTGCAAACAGGTGATGAGTTGCCGCCCATGGATGAAGGAACCACTCTAAGCATGGATGGAAGTGGCACTATCTGCCTAGATGAAGCAGGAACCATCTGCATTGTTGAAGCAGGCACTGTCCACACAGACCTCAGCCCTGTTGCACCTTCTATTGACAGGAACGCTGTCATCAATGAAGAAGAACAACAGCTTGTGCTTCAATCAGGCAAGTTGACCTTTGCAATGCTATCTTTTACTAGTGCATTTTCCAAATGGAATGATCATGTATGCTTTTGTCGATTCCTGCATTTGTCAATTTCTATTCTAATTTATGAGTTCAGTTTCATTTTCAGATGCAATGACTCCCAAGACTAGACTTAGAAAGGGCAAAGGGCTAGAGAGGATCACCAAGTCGCTTGGTAGCAAGGTGCCTATCCAAATTGCCGAAGGGATGATTCATCCAGAGAAGCCTCGACAGGCAGCAAAGCTTGCTTCTGAGTGTGGACTCGTTGCAAAAAGCCATCTTCCGGTTCTTCCTCACTTCAAGCTATACAAAAAATGCTAGTCTATTGGAGAACTACATTGGGAAAGTTGTTGTAAGCTACTTGTTTCATAGTTAATGTGCTATCTATTTTCTGTTACACCTATGCATGATCACTAATATTGTTCCTACCTTGTTTGCTATCTTGGTAGGAAAATTTTGAGATGAACACGGACTCGGAGACCATCAAGACCTCGTGCAAAGATATTCTGCAGAAATATTCAAAGAACAGACGCCATCAGATCAAGAAGAAGTATTTTGATAGCGTAGCCGCAAATAAAGTCAACATTAAGTCTCCGGTGCCTGATCTAACGGATGGTGAATGGCAAGCTCTGGTGGAGATGTGGTCTACCCCAAGACACAAGGTTTGTCTCTGCTTTGTTTGATGCTTTATGTTCTGCACATGATATGCTAGTGCTAGATCATGCTGACAGTATGCTTTTTTGTACGAAACCTGTGTGTCGAACAAGATGAATCGAGAAAAAGTCGTGTACAATCACAGAACTGGTTCCAGGCACTACACAGCACAAATTTTTGCCACTGTGAGAACTCTTCTCTAGAGACCTTACCGTTTGATCCTCATTGAATAACATTTCTGATTCTTGCTGAATAACATTTTGATTTTTGTTGAAAAACATTTTAGAAAGAAGAGCGTTGTGATGCCCCCGATTCAATCGTACACTAATCATGCACGCAAATGTGTACGATCAAGATCAGGGACTCACGGGAAGATATCACAACACAACTCTACAAATAAAATAAGTCATACAAGCATCATAATACAAGCCAGGGGCCTCGAGGGCTCGAATACAAGTGCTCGATCATAGACGAGTCAGCGGAAGCAACAATATCTGAGTACAGACATAAGTTAAACAAGTTTGCCTTAAGAAGGCTAGCACAAACAGGGGGGTACAGATCGAACGAGGCGCAGGCCTCCTGCCTGGGATCCTCCTAACTACTCCTGGTCGTCGTTAGGTGGCTGCACGTAGTAGTAGGCACCTCCAGTGAAGAAGGAGTCGTCATCGACGGTGGCGTCTGGATCCTGGGCTCCAACGTCTGGTTGCAGCAATCGGGTAGAGAGATGGGGAAAAGGGGAAACAAGGCAACCGTGAGTACTCATCCAAAGTACTCGCAAGCAAGGAGCTACACTACATATGCATGGGTATATGTGTAAAGGGCCATATCACTGGACTAAACTGCAGAATGCCAGAATAAGAGGGGGATATCTAATCCTGTCGAAGACTACGCTTCTGGCAGCCTCCGTCTTGCAGCATATAGAAGAGAGTAGACTGAAGTCCTCCAAGTAGCATCGTATAGCATAATCCTACCCGGCGATCCCCTCCTCGATGCCCTGTTAGAGAGCGATCACCGGGTTGTATCTGGCACTTGGAAGGGTGTGTTTTATTAAGTATCCGGTTCTAGTTGTCATAAGGTCAAGATACAACTCCGGGTCGTCCTTTTACCGAGGGACACGGCTATTCGAATAGATTATCTTCCCTGCAGGGGTGCACCACATAACCCAACACGCTTGATCCCATTTGGCCGGACACACTTTCCTGGGTCATGCCCGGCCTCGGAAGATCAACACGTCGCAGCCCCACCTAGGCACAACAGAGCGGTCAGCACGCCGGTCTAAACCTAAGCGCGCAGGGGTCTGGGCCCATCGCCCTGAGCACACCTGCATGTTGCGAACGCGGCCGGTGAGCAGACCTAGCAACCTCCAATACAACGGAAGTCACGTTACGCGGTCCAACCCGGCGCGCGCCGCTCAGTCGCTGACGTCAAGAAGTGCTTCAGTTGATACCACGACGCCGAGTGCCCATATCTTTCCCGCGTAGTTGGTTAGTGCGTATAGACCAAATGGCCAGACTCAGATCAAATACCCAGATCTCGTTAAGCGTATTAATTATCCGCGAACGCCGACCAGGGCCAGGCCACCTCTCTCCTAGGTGGGCTCAACCTGCCCTGTCGCTCCGCCTCAAAGTAACTGTCGGGGGCCGTCGGGGACCCAGGCCCACCTCTACCGGGATGGAGCCACCTGCCCCTTCAGCCCCCATCTCCGAACAGTATCACAGGTAATGTAACAGTGTAAAGTATAAAGTATATGCCCGCGATCACTTCCCGAAGTGAGCACGGCCCAGTAGTATAGCATGGCAGACGGACAAGAGTGTAGGGCCACTGATGGAACACTAGCATCCTATACTAAGCAGTAGGATAGCAGGTAAAGGTAACAACAGTAGTAGCAAGGACAGGCTATGCAGCAGTATAGGATTAACTGAAAGCAGTAACATGCTACACTACTCTAATGCAAGCAGTAGAGAAGAATAGGTGATATCTGGTGATCAAGGGGGGCTTGCCTGGTTGCTCAGACAAGAAGGAGGGGTCGTCGATGTAGTCGATCACAGGGGTACCGGCATCGGTCTCAGGGTCTACTGGAAAGAAGTAACGGAGGGGGAACATAATAAATAACAGAGCAATCAAATGTAACACAAAGCAAGAAGCGGCAACACGTTGTGCTAGAAGTGACCTAACGTGGTAGTAAGTGATACTGGTGAAGGGGGGCAAACATCCGGGAAAGTATTCCCAGTGTTCCGCGTTTTCTGGTAGACAGGCCGGAGGGGAAAAGTTGCATGTTTGATATGCTAGGGACGTGTGGCTGACAAACGGGCTGCGTCTCCGGGTTCGTCTCGTCGTTCTGAGCAACTTTCATGTAGAAAGTATTTTCATCTGAGCTACGGTTTAATTTATATTAATTTTTAAAGTTTTAAATCATTTTCTAATTTATTAATTATTAATTAAATTAACATTATCCAGAATAGTGCCTGCTGACGTCAGCATGACGTCAGCATGGCAGCAGCAGTTGACCTGGTCAATCTGACAGGTGGGTCCCGCATGTCATAGGTACAATAACCTAATTAACCTATTAATCAGTTTAATTAGTTAATTAGGTACCTAATATTTAATTAGTTTAATTAAACAGCATTAATTAAGTTAATTAATTAATTAACATTTTTAGTTTCTTATTATTTATTTATTTTAATTTCCTTTTCTTTTTTTAAACGTTCTAGGCACGGGGCCCCACTGTCATAGGCCCCTGGGGGCTAGCGGGCAAAAGGGCAGCGGGCGGAGCCCCGTTAGCGCGCGGGCGCCAGCGTTGCGATTACGAGCGCAGGGGCGATGTTGGGCGTCGGGCATCAGCTCGCCCGGCAGGCCATGGCGGGGCCTGCGCGCGCGGTCGCTCATGGAGGAGCGCCGGCGACCAGCTCGCAGCGTGCCGGGAGCAAGGCAGAGGGCGCAGCCCCGGCGGTGGCTGCCCTGGTGAGCGCGGGGAGCCGCGGGGCGGACTCTAGTGCGGTGGGGGAGGAGCAGGGCCCAGCGGAGTGCGGCGGCAAGCGGGGAGGGGGCGACAAGGCGCACAGGAGCGAGGCAAGCGTCGAGCGTGCGCGGCAACAGCAACAACAGGTGGACACGGGCGTAGCGAGCAGCAAGGGGTCGCGGCTATGCCGGCGTGGGCGACATCAGCAGTTGCGGCCAGCGGGGCCAGCACGCGCGGGATCCAAGCTCCGGTCATGGTGGGGGTGGCTAAACGGCGATGAATGCGACGGGGGAAGGAAGGGAGCGGAGGCCGGAGGTGGCCTCACCGGCGTTGGAGAGAAGCGGGGCGGCCAGGCTCGGGGGAGACCATTGTGGAGGAGGATGGGGGCGAGGCGTCGTCGCGGCGTCGGGGAGGCGGGCGCAGTCTGGCGGGGAGGAGGACGGGGACACGGCGACGAGGTCCAGCGACGGCGTGGAAGCTCCGGGACGGCAACGGTGAGGTGACAGCGTCAGGGAGGCGAAGAGGCGGGTGCCGGCGAGGGGTGGCCTGAGGCGCCGGGTTGGGGCCCGAGTGCCCCGATCCAGATCGAGGGGGGGAGGGGCGAGAGGGGTGCGGGGAGCGAGTGGGGGGGAAAGTGGGTGGGTGGTTAGGGTTTTCCCCAGTGGGGTGGATATGTGGGGAGGGTGTGGGGTGCGGCTGGGCCGGCCTGGCGGCCCGATGGCCTGCTGGGCCGTGGCCCAGCGGGGGGGGGGGGGGGTTCTTCTTCTTCATTTTTTTGTTTAGTTTTCTGTTTTTTTATTTATTTCCCTTTTTTGTTTTATTTAATTTAAGGCATCTTAACATTTTCTAAATATGTGTTTTCTTCACAACAATTACCTATGTAATATTTGGCACTAACCGAACATTTTCATTTTAACGTTTTAAAACTTTTATTGTTTAACATATTTTGAATTTGAATTTTGGAACGGTTTTTGATCTAACGATAGCTTAGCAATAGTAATTGTGGTGACGTGGCATCATTAGCCGACGTTACTATAGCTTGATTATCCGGGCGTCACAAGCGTAAGGGTGAGGAGCTGTCTGCGAATGACTTGTTTAAGGCCACCCACAACAGCAAGAAGCACGGGTTTTCGGAGCCAGTCAAGACTGCTATAGTAAGTCACTCCATGCTTTGTCCATGCCCTGTGTGATTCACAACCAGCTTTGATGCTGTTTGATGCTTTGATGATTTGATGTTGTTTGATTCAGAGCCACTCAAGAACACACGCTATGTTCCATGTTTTGATGATGTTTGATAGTTCAACAAAGATATCAGAACTTGTTGTAGCTATTTGTTGCGTTTTTTATGATATGATGAAATTTTATCTGAATGTTAGTTTGATGATCGGCTCAATCGGGAAGCCATCTTATATAGAACCACCATTCTAGGCTTAATGAAGCGATCATATTGTTCCAATTGCATGTCTCCAGGTCACATAAGTTACTAGTCAAATAATGCTGTCAAGTTACTAGTCATCATCTTCTTCTATTTGAGTTTGAGTAAAATAATGTATAGATTTTGTGTGCTGGTTTGGTTTCTCTTGCTTGGTTTGGTTTGCAAAACGTGAAATAGATCTCCCACTAATGCCTATCATTTTCCTCCATACGCTAGCTTGAGATGGAAAAAATGAAGGACGCGCCGGTACCAGAAGGTGAAGAGCCAAAGTCTGCTGTTGAAATTGTCGAAGAAGTGCTCAAGACCGAAGTCAAGCAAAGAACATTCCTCACGAATGTTGGGCTCCAGTCATCTAGGAACAAGTCCGGCAAAGCAACTGCTGAAGTGGCTTCTCATGTTCGTGACCTTGAGCAGAAGCTGGAGAGGTCCGAGCTTCATGCTGAAGTGATGCAAGAAGAATTGGTGGCAATCAAGATGAAGGCGGAAGAATCTGAAGCTGCACGCGACAAGGAACTTGAGCTGCTGCGCAAGAAGTCTCAAGAGCAGGAAGAGAAGTTAGCCCACTTGATGGCTCTCTTTGGAGCTAAGGTAGTTTGATGGCTGTGTAGTTTGTCTTTGAACCTATGATTCGATGCAGTTTGTCGTAGTTTGAAGGCAGTTATGTCGTAGTAGGTCGTGAACTTATGCAGTTTGTTGCATTTTGCACTTTGCAAGTGAACCTGGGAGCACTTGTGAACCTGGGATCTTGTGAACCTGGGAGCACTTGTTGTTGAACCAGTGAACTTGTGTTGGCTCATTTTGGAACCAGTGAACCAGTGTAGTTATGCATTTTCTGAATTATTTGAGTTTTGTTTGGATCACAGAATATTATTTGGATTAATTGGGCTCTAAATTGAGTTGGACTGCAAAAAGGCCGAGGCCCAAACAAGAATTTGACTAAAAAGGCTTGGGCCTAAAAAAGAGTTGATTGTAAAAAAAGTTGGTAAAAGGCTGCATCCAAGAAAATAAAAAGGCTAATGCCCAAATTAGAACTAGACTAAAAAGGTTGTGGCCCAAAACAATAGTGGACTTTAAAAAAAAGTCATCAGAAAAAGGCTCCATTCCCATAAAATAAAAGGCCAAATTATTGGGCCACGCCCATGCCGATGAGCAAAACAAAGAGAAAAAAATAAATATGCTGAATTATTGGGCTTGGCCCATGTAGACGGCCGAAACGGACCTGGCTGATTCTATTTTACGACCTTTTCATTTGGTCGTAATTCTGCCACGTCAGCTTGCCGCGGTGGATCGGACGTGGTGTGGGCGGATTGCTAGCAACCAAAATAATTGGTCGTTAAATCTACGACCTTTTTTTGGTCATAAACGTCTACGACCATTTCAGAAGAAAGGTCGTTAATTCTAGTTTACAACGGCCAGCTTTTGACCAACTGTTTTTGGTCACAAAAAGGTCACAAAAGGAAAATTATGACCATTCAGTGACCAATAGTGGTGGTCATAAGTTGACATATTTCTTGTAGTGCATGCGTGCACATACGCGAAGGAGCACGCGCCGCAGAGCTGTCCCCGGTTGAACCGACCGACGGCACATAGAGCCAGCACTTAAACTTCGCATTTTGATTCACACTACAGTTTCCCACGCGTGTACAGTCCCGATGTCGCGGTGGGTGGAAAATTTGTTCACATTTGACCCCATTACTGCCACGGTGGCTATTCAAGCCACCTATCATGTTCCTCTTCCTCTCACACCCTTCATCCATCTCCCATACTCTCCCACCTGCATTTTGTGCCTGCCCTTCTTCTTCTTCACCACAAACATCCCCAAGAACTAGCCCGCCGCAGCCATGCAGTACACCGGGCCAACCTACCGCTTCCCCCCCCCCACGATGCCGGAGATGCTCTACCCCGCCGGGGTGTACGTCGAGAGCACCCTTCGTGTGTGGGCGATGTCAAGGTGGAGGGGCGCAAGGGGGCTCACCGACTTCTTCCTTCGGGCCGGCTACGGGCACCTCCCTCGGGGATCTCCAAGGATGTACCGAGTCGAGGAGGTCATCCACAACGGGTTTGTGGTTGCTATCCTTGCCCACTTCACTAACCCCTTCGACGCGTTCTACCTCCTCGGCCGCGTGTTCTAGTGTGGCTACGAGTTCATAGCTTTCACCACCCATAACATCTTCACGGACTACGACAACGTCTTCCCCACCGACGAGCGCATGCACACTGCCATACCCCATCAACAACACCACGGAGGAGCAGTGAAGGGCGCCCGGAGGAGGAGGAGCAAGGAGGAGCCTGGTGGAGAAGCGGCGGCCATCTATCTCTCTATCTATCTTTTTTAGCTAAAAAATCTATCTATCTATATTTGACTTGGTGTTATTTAAGTTGTAAGCATACTATTAATTCATGTTGTGGGCTTTGGTTGGCCCGAATTATCTATATTTATTATACAAAGTTTTACAGTGGTTTGGCTTTTTTGGAACCGTTTTAATCTCTGGCATTTTAGTCATAGTAAAAAATTGTCTAAAAAAAGTCATAGGAAGAAAACAATCACGCACCGCCCCTCTCATCCAATGCAGAACCGCCGCCCCTCTCATCCAATGCAGAACCGCCGCCGCCATCGTCCTTCCCCTCACCCATCGCCATTATAACCGCGACATCTTCTCCCTCTCCTTCTCCTCCTTCTCGCGGCCGCAACTTTGCTCGTCTCCTCTTCCACATCCCACCCCCTTCTTCCATCCATGCAAGAACCTCGATGGAGGAGCAGATAGCCGGCGGCGAGAACGCCGACTTCATGGAGATCACCGACGGCGACCAGGTAAAGATGGTCAGGTTGATGGAGATCCGTTCTTGGTTTAACAACATAAGGTAGTTGCACTGGACGGCAAGGGCCACTTTGAGGGAAATGACATCCAGGGAGAAGAAAAAGCTTTTCCCCTCGCCCACACAACCGAGGAAAGACATCGAGATCCTCTTATGGGCGATGGAGCAGGCCAATTCGTCCAGCCCGTGGGATAGGCGCAGGTGGTGGGCGTTCAGATCCAGGGTAGAACATCCACTGGATCAGGAACCCACGGTGCACGAGGTGCCGTTGCAGATTGTGGAGCCTCCAACCGAGTCGGAGATGACTCCAAAGCGCAAGAGGAGGAGGACATTGGTCGCAACATCGCTTCCCCGCCGTTCTCCATGCTTCCCTCGCCGCTCCCCTCGTCTGAACGGCGGCGGTACCGTTGTTTAGGGTAAGCTTCCCCACTCCTAATCTTCCTACTGCTCGTGCTTACAGTTGTGGTGGTAGTGATTGAGTACATGCTTTTGGGGGCTGGATTATGATGTATATGAACCCTAGGCTAAATTTGTACTGTTGTAGTGGTAGTATTTGATGTTCACCTGCACTTCTACTCCAAAAATTTGTTATGTGTCTTTCTATTATTAAGTGCTTGATACTATATTTGAACCTTTTTTTGAGTTGTTGATTTTGTTTTTGGTAGAGCTACCAGCTCTTATGGAGATGCTCATGTTGTATGCCTTGTTCTCCATTATTTGTACTTAGTATTCTGTGCAATTAGATGCCATGACAAGCCATGTAGCATATTTATTTATTGCCTCCAACATGCCATCATTTTACTCTGTGCATCTCAGCAAGTATAAATCTGTCAGCTATAAAACTTTGCGAATTTGCTTGATGGTTCCCACTAAACTATAAACCCCCCTTTTGTTTTCAAAGTAAGCCACTGACATCCGGGTCCCACGGCAGTCACGCACACACAAATGCTCCCAGTCATGTGGCCCCTGGCACACTGGTCATCCTCGATGGCTAGCCAACCTTAGTGTGCCTATACCAATAACAGCAGCCCTTTCTGTTATAAAACTATGCAACTTTGCTTGAAGGTTGCCACTAAAAATATAACTTCTATGGCCATGCTTACTAAAATCTATTTGCATTATGTTGTCAATACATTCACGTCATGCCTTTTGTTGCTATGACAAGTTTATGTTGCATGGTAAAATCTTGCTCTAAAGTGGCCATGTTAATATAATTGTTTGATGTTAAATGTAAGTTGCACTTGTGAGCTTGGTTTTGTTTGCTTGTTGTAACCATCAAGTCAACATTGTTTGTCATTATAACTGTTTCAACATAACTGTAATTTTCACTAAGTCCTAACCTGTAACAGCAACTTTGCCATTCGTGTTTTGCAGGAAAAAAACTGGAGTTCACAAGGCTGGAAACCTGGAGTTGTGAGGCTAGGAGGCTGATGGCGCTGCCGCTGACGCTGCTGCTGGCTGATCCTTCTTCTTCCAGCTTTTGTTCCTCCTTTTCTCTCTACTCGTTGGATTCCTGGGCTACATCCCTATGTGATGTTAATGTATTAAGTTGATCCTTTGAATTTATTGTATTAGATTTAATGTGGAAGTACCTTAATCTCTACGAAAGAGATGTTCGTTCTATGACTGATAATTTCTAGGAGCATGCTTAAATTCAATATTTAGGGATTTTTTTTGAATTGTTTGGATTCCTTACCACATGTGTCACGTGGTCAATATGTAGGGATTATTAACATATGAAAACAAAAATTCGATTGCCTATGTAAATGTGTACAACATAATTTTCAAGATAAATTGAAACATGACACGTGCACATGCAATTTGCCAACAGGTCCAGTTGTAGTAGAAAAAGACAGCATGTGCACGTATCCAACCGTGCCTACTACGATTTTGTTCCATGCTTTTTGTCGCCACATGTCTTTGGAAGTAAAAAAAATATAAGGTGATTTTCTAATAAACCGTTTTGGAGAGAAATTTGCAACCAACCAAAAATATCTACTGCGTGCAACTTGGCCCCCGTGGGGAGATTGGATCAACTCCTAGATTATTGGGTGAGGCCATCGTGATCGTGAGAGAAGATATCTTTTTTTCGAGGGAAGGTAGGAATTTTGTGTGGTTACAAAATGGACCTTATTGTAATTAAGGAAATTATTATTTAACAGAAACCTTGCTATTTTCAAGCCATTATAAAAATAACTAAACTGTTTTGGCAAAAAAGTTGATTATTGGTTAGTTCGTTTTGTGGATACGTACGTGTAGTGGTGCATGCTGTGGGCCCAGGTAGCTCTAGGTGCATGCAGTGTATCATGTTGGGTAGGGGTGCACAAGGTAGTAACCTGGTGAATCGGGGTGGAAGTCTTGTGCTAATTCTATTTTGTGGTGTGTGACATATGAGTCTACCCGAGGGGAATTCTTGGGCTTGGGGGCCGGTGTAAGTGGTGTGGGTCTACTGCGTAAGTGGTGCGCCACGTGAGTCTAGACGGCGGGGGTGCATGGTTTGGATCTAGCTACCTTGAGGTAACGCATCCGGTTTGCGCACTGAGTGTGGGCCCGTTCCTCCATTTTCATCGGTGCTTTATTTCGGGTCAACGGAAACAATCCAAACGCGCATGCTAGGTCCCGGCCTTTCTTGGGTCCCGTGTGCCATATTCGGGACAGTTGCCGCATTTCTAGGGTAGTATCATCGGGAATTCACGATCTATACCGCAGCCACATGAAATCATAGCAGGGAATGGGGTAACAATCACATGCTAAGCTCTTTGGTCCATATATATGGGCCATGTGCCACCAAAGAGAAGGGTCGCCTTGGAGCCATTGTCCATTGAGAGGAAACGAGTCTGGCCTATGAACGGTGTGCAGGGCCTGCCCCTTCATCTGCTTTAGAACTCCGTGCCGCAAGATGTGGACCCTAGCAACCAAGGCTCGTCCCGTGCACCGCACACCAACTGGACCCACACCATGCATGCACGCGTGGCCAAGTAGACACTCACCGGTGAACCTTGACAATGTACACAAGACGCATGCGCACTCATTAGCCATCTAGCACCCAGCCATGCACACCTAGCCAGCTTCACTCAAACCGTGAACCGTTTGCCAGGTTCACCCACACCACCCATCCATTATTGACCCCTCCTCGGTTCGTTGGACCTCCGACACGAGTCCCTTCCCTCGGCATTTCAGGTATGTCAAAGCAACACGCGACTACACATATTGCACACCGAGATACGATGTCATTCACTAGTGCCAGCCAAAATGATGGACACTAGCGCATGGTTAGGATCGAGAAGCCTAGCGGCACATGATGTCGGCCCGATTGGTTGGGGGTGCATGACATGGGTCCATATGAAACGCATGGCATCGCATGGATCCACATTCCCCTTCCCAATACCAGACAGTGGGCATATACCAGACGAATCCAAGCGGTCGCTGACGAAGCTTGGAAACCATGTGTTATGTGCATGCTGAATTTCAATATTTAGGAATTATTAACATACGAAAACAATAATTCAAGCGTCTATGTAAAGGTGTACAACATAATTTTCTATAAAAAATGAAAAATGACACGTGCACCTGCAACTTGCCAACAAGTGCACTTGTAGTACAAAAAGACAACATGTGCACGTATCCCACCATGCCTTCTACAATTTTTGTTCCATGTTTTTTCGCCACATATCTTTGGAAGGAAAAACAAAAGAATGTGATTTTCCCATAAAAAACCATGATCGCGAGATGGTTGCAACGAACCAAGATAGATAGTGCGTGGAAGTTGTCCCCCGTGCGGAGATTGGAACGACCAATCCTAGATTATAGGGCGAGGCCACCGTGAACGTGATCGTGAGAGGGTGAAGAAGGCTTCGTTTTTTTTAGGGAAAGGAAGTAATTTTGTGGGTTTACAAAAAGGAATGCACCCCTTTTTGAGGGACAACAAATGCATGTTATAATGTGTAATTAATGAAATTATAATTTAACAGAAACCCTCCTATTTTCAAGCAATTTAAAAACAACTTACTTGTTTTGGCAAAAAAAAATGTTGATAATGCGATAGTCCATTTTTTGGACACTTATGTGTAGTGGTGCATGTTGTGGAAATCGGGGTGGAAGTCTTGTGCTAAGCTATTTTGCGGGGTGCGGCATATGAGTCTACACGGGGAATGGTTGGCTTGGGGGCCGGCGTAAGTGATGTGGGTCTAGTGTCTAAGTGTTGCACCACGTGGGTCTAGACGGCGGGGGTGCATGGTTTGGATCTAGCTACCTTGAGGTAACGTGTCCGGTTTGCGCAATGAATGTGGGCCCGTTCCTCCATTTTCGTCGATGCTCTCTCTTGGGTCAACGGAGAACAATCCAAAAGCGCATGCAAGGTCCTGGCCTTTCTCGGAGCCCGCGCTTGCCATATTCGGGACATTTGTCGCATTTCTAGGGCAGTATCCTCGGAAATTCAGGATCTATACCGCGGCCAAATGAAATCACAGCAGGGATTGGGGGTGACAGATCCATGCTAAGCTCTGGTCTATATATGTGCCATGTGCGACCAATGGGAAGGGCCGCCTCAGAGCCATTGTTAAGGGCAAAAAGTGTCGGGTCTCGTCTGCCGCCGCTATAATCCGTGCAAATTCATGAGGGATCCAAATTTCTTGGGACCTTTCGCGGTGTGGGTGTGGTCGAACATCGAGAGCGGCACACATAAGCCTTCACATAGGTTGTGTGTAAACGAGACCAAAATGCATCCCAGAGCTAGCCATCGAGAGGGAACAAGTCCTGCTTGTGGACGAAGACCGGGGCTCGCCCCTTCATCTGCTTCAGAACTCCGTGTCGCAAGTTTTTGGCCCTACCCACCAAGGCACATCCCGTGCGCTGAACGCACACTGGACCCACAGCATGCATGCACGCATGGCCATGTAGACAACCACCATTCAACCTTGACAATGTACAGATGACGCATGCACACTCATTAGCCATCTAGCCCCCCAACCATGCAAACCTAGCCACCTAAACAAAAACCATGCATCGTTAGCTAGGTTGACCCACACCATACATCCAGCATTGACCCCACCGCGGTTCGTTGGACCTCCGACGAGTCCCTTCGGTATTCCAGGCACGCCAAAGAGACACGCGGCTACACATATTGCACACCGAGATCCGACGTCATTCACTAGTGCTAGCAAACCTGTCCGCATGAGCATCTCTGTGCATGGTGGACACTAGCTTGTTGTTTGGATCGAGAAGGCTAGCGGCGCATGTTTTGGCCCGGTTGGCTCGGGATGCATGATATGGGTCCAGACGAAACACATGGCATCGTGTGGATCCACATTCCCCTCCTCGTTACCGGACATCGGATATATGGTAGATGAATCCGCGCGGTTGCTGACGAAGTTTTGTCACATCCATTTTCCATTCCATTGTTTGTAAAGTTTTACAACATATTTTTGGACAAATATAAAACATGACAGGTGTAGATGAAACAAGCCTACAAATTCAGTTGTCCCACTGTATGACTTTGTTCTGTGTAATGAGGGAGCAGTTGCATTACACAATTTTTTGAAGGGAAGTTGCATTGCTCCTAAATCATGGTTGTGCGCGCTCGGGCTATTCATTTTAATGAGAAGTGAGAAGTTACGTTTTGACGTGGCAAGACATGGTGGTGTGAACAATGCACGGGGAGGTGTGAACGTGGCAACAACTCCTTTTGACTGCCCATGACTAAATCGGCGGCTCCACTTCCCCAGAGCACGCTCCGCTTCCCCATTAGCATTTATCACATTGCCGCCGCCCTCTTCCCATCCTCTTCCCCATCAACAAATTCGAGGGTTTTCTCCTCCCACGCCTCACCACTCGCCTGCCCACCCCGCCGCTGCTCCCTTCCTGTTGTTGCTCCCTTCCCGTCGCTGCACCTCCGCCGTCGAGATGCCCAAGCGCACCATGGGAGGGAGGGCCGACGCCGGGGCCGACGCCATGGCGCACGAATCATCCAAGTGCCGTGCGAAGCTGCACATGGAGAAACCCCTCCCCGCCGGCGAGGGGTCCAGCCGGTAGCAGGGCGGCCGTGATGTCGTCGACCACGTCCAGGCTCCGGTGCAGGTGTCACCTACGCCGGAGCAGGTGACTCCTCTGCCACGCCATCTGCCTCCTCTGCCGCAGCCCGTGGTCAACGTCGACGGCGACGACGAAGAAGAAGAGGTCAATCCTATTTTAGGAAATATCCTAGGTTTCCTTGTTCAGTCCCTTATCTATTTCTGGGCATAGCTAGGGTTTCTGCTTTTCTTCCATCTATGAAATCCGTACCTAGATTCGTTAGATCAGGTAGGTTTGGTCCACATGGGTGCATGGGTGTGGGGGTCGGCTCCTCATTGTATAGGTTATCTTGTTTTTAAGATCTACCAACCACGCCGATCCATGGCGCTCGTGCATCCAAAATGTGTTGATGCCAAATTTTAAGATAGATCTACCAACCACCCGAAATTATTTGCCCCAAATTTCTTATATATGGTTCTTTTATTTTAAATGTAGTAAAAGTGGTGTAGTTTATGCACTAAACTTCATGTCAATTTGTATAAAACTAGCCTCTTACGCTTAATCCAGCAGACACATTTTTTGTCATTCAATTTGCTCAACACCAATTGCTTGATTCCTGGAGTCCATTACCATAGGCTGTAATATTATTGACTTGTTATCATCCCTATTTGAAATATATTATTTGGTTGCTTATTTTCAGCATAATATTTTCTGCAAGTAAAGGATAACAACACCATGCCTTGTTTACGAAAATGTCATACTAAATAATCTACATTTTCTGTTATTCATGTCTGTACTGTCAGTATGATGAAAAAATAATATTTTCACACGAACATTTTAGCTATTACTCCTAACTCTTTAATTTCTTGAGTAACAGAAGCAGAGGCAGAAGAATGCCTTCTAGACTCAGAAGCCAACTTGATCTCAGCCGTTTGAAAAATATTGTTGTAGTTTTGGTTTGCAATATTAATTTTTGAACACCCTACTTTGAAATCCTGGATCCGAAGCTGTGTTGCTATGTTGCATTAGTTTAGGCATGTATATAACATTTTTTATCTATATAAAATATTCTGCTATTTATGTGGGACCAGGTAGCTGCTCTGGCTCCTCAGATGGAGCAGGTGACGCCTCCTGTTCCCGAGCCTGTGGTCGTCGGCGATGTCAACAAAGAAGACGTTAGTCATCTATCTCCTTTATTTTTTTTTGTAAAAACCTAGGTGTGCTCTCGTCAATCCTAGGTGTCAACCTAGATTCGTTAGATCTGTTAGGTTTTAGGGCGGATCCACATGGGTGCATGGGTGTGGGGGTCAGCTCCTCATTGTATAGGTTATCTTTATTTAAGGTCTACGAACCACTCGGATCTCATGGTTCTCGTGCATCCAAAATGTGTTGATGCCAAATTTGATAGCAGCAGCACCGGTACAGACGTACAGTACTGCACCCGAATTTTTTTTGGCCAAAATTTCTTATATATGGTACTTGACCGGCATGAAACTTTCCTTGCACAGCCATTTATGTGGGCCCCGGTAGCTGCTCTGGCTCCTCAGACGGAGCAGGTGTCTCCTCTGCCGCGGGTGATGCCTCCAGTGCCCGAGCCTGTGGTCGCTGGCGCCGTCAACAAAGACGACGTTAGTCATCTATCTCCTTTAGTTTTTTGTCAAATTCTAGGTGTGCTCTGGTTAGTCCTTTTCTCTATTTTTGGGGAAGGCCAGGGTTTCTTTTTATCTTTGATCGATGGACTCCATATCAATATTCTGTAGATTTGTTAGGTAACTAGCTAGGTTACATGTGTTGAGCCCTGTATAGGCAATATTTTGATGTAGATAAATTATTCTGCTAATAAAGCCACCTAGGTTTGGTGATTGTGCTAATACAAATACGTAGCTTGACCTTGGAATTGAATTGCCTACGTAGGTGATTGTGAAAATATTTTCTGCAACTTAAGGATAACAACACCATGCCTTGTTTATGAAAATGTCATATTTTATGGTCATGAAGTAAATAATCTTCATCTTCTGTCATTCATGTCAGTACTATCATTACGATGGACTAAGAATCTTTTCACATGAAAAATTTAGATATTACTCCCTCCATTTGAAAAATATTGTTGTGGTTTTAGTTTGCAATATAAATTTTTGAACACCCAAGTATGAAATCCTGGATCCGCAGTTGTGTTAGCAAGATTACATTTATTGAGGCATGTATATGTCAGTTTTTGACCTATATAAATTATTCTGCTAATAATACGGAACAGGTAGCTCCTCTGGCTCCTGTGTCGGAGCAGGTGGTGGCTCCTCAGCCTCAGCCAAGTGTTCGTCTGCCGCGGATGTTGCCTCCCCTGCCCCCACCTGTGGTCATCACCGACGAGAACCAAGAAGAGGTTAGTCATCTATCCCCTTTATTTATTTATTTATTTTGTAATATCCTAGGTTTTCTCTGGTGAGTACAAGGCAAATAAGGTATTAAAATGTTGAGTACATGTTTGGTTGCACTTGATCGATCTTTGGTTTAAATGTTCCATAATGGTTGTGGCAATGATTTTAAACATTGATTATCTCTAAGCAATGGGTATTTTAGAAAGAAATTGGATATCATCAATGTTTTACTTGAGTTGTTATAATTAGTTCTTTTGTAGGGTTTTTATCATTTCACTACTAGGAAAAGGCCTACTAATGGCGCACCGGTTTTGCCTACTAATGGCGCACTACCGGTGCGCCATTAGTATCACGCCACTAGTAGTTTTTACTAATGGCGCACCACTGGTGCGCCATTAGTATCTGGTATACTAATGGCGCACCACCGGTGCGCCATTAGTATAGGCCACGGTGTGCCATTAGTATAGGCCACTGGTGCGCCATTAGTACAGGCCACTGGTGCGCCATTAGTATTTTTGAATTTTGAAGGCGGGAAAATAGTAGTGGCGCACCGTCTAACCCCACCGTGCGCCATTGCTATTTTTGAATTTTGAATTTGGATCTGGATCGTGAATTTTTTGCCCATTTTTTGCTCTTTTTTTTGCTCGTTTTTTGGCACGATATTATTTCAAATTTTGTTCCTGTTTTTGGATCTTGTACGTTCTTTTGCCGGAGAGGAGTTCACCGGAGAGGAGGTGGAGGAGGTCACCGAAGAGGCGCTCGCCTACAACACCGGAGAGGAGGAGGAATTCGCCGGAGAGGAGGAGGAGGAGGAGGTCGCCGAAGAGGAGTTCACCGGAGCATCGGAGAGGAGGAAGGAGAGACCATGAGGGGATGGGAGGAGAGGAGGGAGGAGGAGCTCACCGGAGAGGAGGGAGGAAGAGCTCACCGGAGAGGAGGAAGGAGAAACCGTGAGGGGAGGGGAGGGGAGGAGAGGAGGGAGGAGGAGGTCGCCGGAGAGGAGGAGGAGGTCGCCGGAGAGGAGGAGGAGGAGGTCGCCGGAGAGGAGGAGGGTAGTATGGTGGAGGAGAGAAGGGAAGATGGAGTGGAGGAGAGGAGGAGATGGAGTGGAGGGGAGGTGGAGTGGAGGAGAGGAGGAGATGGAGTGGAGGAGAGGTGGAGTGGAGGAGAAGAATGAAGAGGTAAGGAGGAGAGGACCACGCCCAGCCATATATACGGCATAGTAACGGCGCACCGCGGGCAGGTGCGCCAGTACTAACTTTTTTTATTTTTTTATTTATTTTAAATTTTGAAGGCGGGAAGATACTAATGGCACACCATGGACAGGTGCGCCATTAGTAACTTTTTTTAATTTTTTTGACTTATTTTGAATTTTGAAGGCGGGAAGATACTAATGGCGCACCATGGGCAGGTGCGCCATTAGTAACTTTTTTTTATTTTTTTGACTTATTTTGAATTTTGAAGGCGGGAAGATAGTAATGACGCACCATGGGTAGGTGCGCCATTAGTAAGTTTGAAATTTTTTGAATTCTTTTGAATTTTTTTCCCTATCCAGATCTTAAAAGCCCCGTATCTTTTTTTTGTTAGGTTTTTGAGGATTTTGAAAATGTTTAACGGGGTTCCCTCGTTTAAATTCGGATGTAACTTTTCAAGTAGATGATTTTTCATATATAAAACTTTTTAATACGAGTTAGTATGCAAAAGTTATGCCCAATTTACAAATTTTCAGAGAGATTTTGCAAATAAAGTCGAAATTCATATTTGTAAATTTTCCCAATAACTAGACCACATTTCACATGGGAAACTTATTTTCTTTTATTTTTTTGACATTTTTATCATTTTCTTTTATTTTTTTTAAAACTGAAAAGGCGGTCCAGGGGAGGGTGCATTCGGGAACTTTTGGGCCAAGTTAGTAATGGCGCACCATTACTAACATTTTTTTTATTTTTATTTTCAAAACTACTAATGGCGCACGGTGGGTGTGGTGCGCCATTACTATGTCAAGTTAATAATGGCGCACCTCTCCCACGGTGCGCCATTAGTAGTTTTAAAAAAATTAAAAAACAATTACTAATGGCGCACGGTGGGTGTGGTGCGCCATTACTATGTCAAATTAGTAATGGCGCACCTCTCCCACGATGCGCCATTAGTAGTTTTGAAAAAATTAAAAAAATTACTAATGGCGCACCGTGGGATGTGGTGTGCCATTAGTATTTCCACACTAATGGCGCACCAACACATGTACAGTAATGGTGCACCACATGTACAGTGCGCCATTAGTGTCCATATTGGCTATAGCTGTTTTTGTAGTAGTGTTTATGCCACCAGTTGTATCCCACTACTCAGTTTTTAGTTATAGCCTCTCAAAAATGCCATCGATTCGTGACATGCTTACTCAGAAATGCCATTAGATGTATAAAAAATGCCATCGTTCCTTAGATGTTTGCTCAATAATGCCATTAGACATTGTTATTTTCATTTAAAACTTGTTGACCATCCAATATGACAAAAAAATGCCCACACCCACATTTCAGTTCTCTCTATCTCACAATGATAAGTATGGCCCCACTTGTGAGGAGTAAGTAAGCGAATAATTTTACAGGAAAATAAGAACGCTGTTGGGATCAAGTGGGCCCACACTTTTTTGTAGTGAGATAGAAGGAAAGGTGGCATGTTGGTCCATAGGTATTGATGCCATTATAGCATGTCAAGATAGATTTGATATCACAATAATGATGTGCAGTGGCATTTTTGAGCATGTGTCTAAAGAAGCGATGGCTTTTTTTAGCAGTAGAAATTCCTACTGGTGATACTTAATTGTGGGACACAACTGGTGGCATAAATGATAAAAAACCCTTTTTTGTAAGTACAACATTTGGGATCAATTATTGTCAGAATTCATAATAATTAACTACTTTACCTAGAACATTGAATGGTTCAGGAACATTGATGGGTGGGGTATCGATCAACAGGGGAAACTTCCATGACGATAACATGTGGACTTTCAATATCCATCATCGTAAACACACAAAATTCTAACCCTAAATAGATACATCTCACGAGCTATTTTATCTAGTCATGCATGTAAGTTATAAGTCTTTTTTTTTGCATTAGTACATTTGTATGCTGCTCTGCCATGTTACATCATCAGTTCATGCATTTTTACGTAACAAGTGAATTTTGTTGCACTAAAGGCTGTTTGGTTAGTGACTTTGCCAAAGATTGTCATACCTAAGGTTAGGCAAGTTTCACCAACTTAAGTGAGTGTTTAGTTCCAGCCACACCTTAGGCAAGCCACACTTGGGTCCCACATGGCATACACACAAAAAGTGTGGCAAGGTTCCCTTAGTCTTGCCAACTTGTGGCTCTCATTTTGATGAACTAACCTTAGGCAAGCTTGGGAAAATGTGTGGCAAAATGTGGCAATGCTAGTTCTCTCTTCGACATGTATGATTAATCCTTCATTTTTTTACTATATGGTACTATCTCATTTAGTTGCTTATGTACCAACTAATAAGTTATGCATTTATTTTTTCAGCATCATTTCAAGATATTTTACGATGTCATCAATTACATTATGTTTCATAGACTCTGTGCCTGCTGAATTCTCATATTAGATATACTTACGCAACATTTGGTACTACATGTAGGTCCTAAGTGACGATGTCGACAGCGACCAAGAAACCCAGAGGATCTACAGGAGACAGAAGGCGAGGGAGCTGAACAGTGGTGTGCTCGAGAAACGTATCAGGCCAAGAATCGGAAGGGGGGCTACGGATGCCCTTACTGCAACAAGCTGATGAAAGGCGACCTGAGAAGTACCATCAACCATGCAGTTGGAACATCCCAAGGTAGCATCAAGAATGGCTACGCTTTCAGGGTGAAGCACGCCGCGTATGCTGAGTACTTGATGAGGCTTCTTTGAGGCTTTAGGGAAGTGCGCACCCTCATAACTAGAACTGATGCTCTTTTGGTTTTAACTATGCTAAGTACTACCCTATGCTATACTTTTTTGGTGAACGTTTATGGTCGAACTATGTGCACCAGTACTACTAAGTGGTGCTTGCTTTTGTATATATGGAAGTGTTGAACTAAGGTAGAACTATGTTAATTGGTGTGTGGTTTGGCATCTCTGCTTGTTAAACTCGTGCTCATTAATCATCAGCTCATTTAGATTAAGTAGCATAAAACCCTGATTGGCTAGGTTTGTTTGAAGCTAGTTAAGCTTGTGAGCGCTCGTTAACAGATTCTGATGTGTTATGGTATACATGATGACTGTGTACATGTGGTTTTCAAGAAGGAAGATGGTGACTCAAAAAGGAAATGCACTAGTTTGCCGCCTAAGGTGTTGATCCAAGTAATACTAGAACCATCGTGTTTGTGGCGTGGCTACATGATGATCACAAAGTCACGATCCAAGTGATACTAGATCACTTGATGACAATTTGATCTGATGTTTTCACAAGTCTTGAGCATTAGGGTTTATGTACACAATTTTCAACCCCCAACCCATCCACAACGGACACGATCTTTGGATTGCATCACGTAGATGTACAAAATCCAGTTCCTAGCTCCTGCCCCAAGCACCTACGCTTGTGATTTTTTTCCAGGATCCTAAATAAGCGCCGCTGCATTGAAGGTGCCCAACGCCGACCAATCAACGATGAGACAAACGTGAACTAACCGCCATGATTTACGTGCATGTTTAAATTCAATATTTAGGAATTAACAAATAAATTAAACAAATCAATTGTTTTTACATCAAAGTCGATGACCACTAGTTCTGAATTTTCGTAACTTTTCATCTGCCATTGCTTTGCTTCTGAAGTTTTACAACATATTAAAAAAATACGGCATGACACCTACGTTACTCTTAAATCCTGGCTGTGCACGATCGTGCCCATCTCAAACCTTCCTAGCAGATCAGGGGCGGTGTGAACAACGCATGGGGTGGTGTGAACATGGCCAAAGTAGTACTAATTAAGTCATCCCAAAGTCTAGAGCCGGCCGCTTCGCTTCTCGATTATTAAACTCGTCGTCGGCCGCGTCGTCCTCTTCCCCATCCACAAATCCATAGACGAGGGTTTTATCCTCCCACGCCTCACCGTTCGTCATGCCCCTTCTCGCCCCTGCACCTCCGCCGTCGAGATGTCGCGCACCTTCGCTGTCGAGATGCCGCGCACCATGGGAGGGATGGACCATGCCGGGGGCGACGCCCGGGCCGCCGGCGAGGGGTTGAGCGGACAGCAGGGCTGTCTTGACATCCTCGCCGCCGTCCTGGATCTTCATCCGGAGCAGGTGGCTCCTTCGCCGGTGCAGGTGACTCTTCTTCCGCGGCTGTTGACTCCTCCGCCCGAGCCCGTGGTCGACGGCGACGACGACGGAGAAGAGGTCGGTCATTTATCTTCCTTATTGGGCCAAATCCAAAGTTTTATCTGGTCAGTGCTTTCCTCCTTTTTTGGGGAAGACTAGGGTTTCTGTTTTCCTGCCTAGATTCTGTAGATCTAGGTTCAGGGGTAGGTCCACATGGGTGCATGGCTGTACATCTGTACACACCAATTTTTTGGCAGAAAGTTAAGGAAGGTGTATGCAAGGTAAAAGGACTAAAAGTGGTGTAGTTTGTTCACTAAACTTCATGCCAATTCATATAAAACTGCTTGCTTCTTGGAGCCCAATTATCATTGATTTCATTCTATGGTCACGCAGTAAATAATCCTCATTTTCTGTCATTCATGAACATTTTTTATGGAATAGAAATTATTTTCACATGGACATTTCAGATATTACTCCCTCTGTATCAAAATTATTTGTGTGTTTTTTGTTAACGATATAAATTTTTGAACACCCTAGTGTGAAATCCTGGATCGGATGCTGTCTAGCTAGGTTACATTTGTTGAGCCATGTATATGTCATTTTTTCATCTATATAAGTTATTGTGTTAATAACCTAGCACGGGCGGGCTTCACGTCCTTGCTGCCATCCAGGTTCTTCGGTTGCAGCAGGTGGCTCATCAGCCGGAGCAGGTGGCTCCTCTGCCGCAGCCGGAGCAGGTGGCTGCTCTGCCGCGGCCGGTTCCTCTGCCGCAGTCGGTTCCTCTGCTGCTGGTTCCTATTGTGCCCGAGCCTATGGTCGCCGTCGACGTCGACGAAGAAGACGTTAGTCATATATCTCCTTTATTATTATTGTAAAATCCTAGATTTTGTCTGGCCTGTCCTTTTCTCTATTTTTGGGGAAGGACAGGGTTTCTTTTTTTCTTTAATCGATGAGATGCCTATCCAGATTGTGTAGATGTGTTACCTAACTTCCTAGGTTACATGTGTTGAGCACTTTATAGGTCATTTTTTGATCTATATAAATTGTTCTGCTAATAATCCGGCTATGGTTGGTTATTGTGCTTATAGTATTTCGTAGCTGCACCTTGGAATTGAATTTCCTATGCAGATGATTGTGATAATAACATAAAGATTGATTTGCGCTGAGCACGAGTTTTGCACTAGGAAAATAAGGTCTTAAAATGTTGAGTAAATGCTTTGCTGGTTTTGTTCTTTGAGCACTGATTTTTGGTTTTAATTTAATGATCTACCTAAGTGATTGTGACAATGATTTTAAGCATTGATTATCTCTAAGCAGCGGCTAATGCATAAAGAAGCTGGATTTCATCACTGTTTTACTTGAGCATTGTTAATTAGTTTCTTTGTAAATAAAAAATTTTGGATCGCTTCTTGTCAGAATTCATAAAAACTACTTATCTAGAATGTTGAATAGTTAAGGACCATTAACGGCCGGGGTATCAACAGGGGAATCTGCCACGACGATAACATGGAGACTTTCAATATCCATGATCCTAACCACACAAAATACAGGGTGGCTCTTTTATGAGAATGGACTGGATGCAAGAAAGCAAGAGAATGGTCTTATTTTTGTAGCAATTTGCGGTTAGCTAACGAGATCCATAAGATAGACAACTGGCGGTATCTTTAAGATAGAGAACCAGGAAATAGTAGCTGGATATGGTAGTCAAATCTTACTAATTGACTAGCAAATACTCCCTCCGTTCCAAAATAGATGACTCAACTTTGTACTAACTTTAGTACAAAGTTAATACAAAGTTGGGTCATCTATTTTGGAACGGGGGGAGTATATCAGTGAGCAAGGTAGGTGTGTTGGAAGATTGGAGAATACATATGTAGTTGATTTTTTACTGTTCTAGAGACGTCTCTCTTTTCCTATATTGCTAAATTTATAGAACTCACTACCTATTTTATCGAGTCATGCACCAGTGACACATCAGCAAGTCATCCATGTAAGTTTTAAATCTTTGCATTGGTGCATCTTTACGTAGCTCTGCCATGGTACATCATCAGTTCATGCATTTTACGCCATGAGTGATTTTTTTGCATTAAGTTGTGTGCTCTCATCGTCGTGGTAACTGTGTTGGGTGCTTGGCACATGGTTGATCCTTCATTATTTTCTATTATATGTTATCCCATTGGTTGTTTATGTAGCACCTAATAAACAACACATTTCTTTCATCAAGATCATTTAGGGTTTCGGGTTTACACTATCATCTATAATATTATGTTTCATAGACTCTGTGTTTGCTGAATTCCCATTATTAACGCAAATTTTTTTACTACATGTAGATACTATCTGAAGACGTCGATAGTGACGAGGAAGGCCAGATGATCTACAGGAATCGCAAGGGGAGGGAGCTTGTCGGTGGTGTGCATGCCAGATGTGTCAGGCCTAGTGATGGGCGCTACGGATGCCCTTTCTGCAACCGCATGGTTAGTAACACCCATATGAGTATTATCCAGCATGCACTCGGACGAGCCGCTAGCCACGCCCATGGATATGCTTCCAGGGTGGCACACGCGGCCCTTGCTGAGTTCTTGGAGGGGGTTTAGGGCAGTGTGCGCACCCTGGCAGCCAGAATGGAAGCTCTTTTGGTCTGAACTAGGTTAAGTACTACCTTAGTTTGTGGTATTTTGGCGAGACTTTATGGATGAACTATGTTAATAAGTACCGTATGCTTACTGTTCAACTATGGTACAACTATGCATGTTAAGTTGTGTGCCGACTACATATCTAACGTACCAGTGCAATGGAATTGTAGCCTTGAGCTGCATTCAGCTTGGTAGATGGAAATCCAAGCTTCTCTTATAGCAACCTAGGATTGGAATAATGATGCTTTAGTACTCCATCCGTCCCAAAATTCTTGTCTTTGATTTGTGTAAATACCAACGTATCAAATCATGTTTTAGTCAAAATTTTGGGACGGAGTATTTTCTTGTTGTTTTTTCAAATTATTGTCACACGCCTTTTAGTTTATGACATCACGTGATGACATTGCTCGCATCACAAATGCATGCGAGACGTGACGACTATCGTGTTGGTTGTGGCGTGGCTACATGATGATCACAAAGTCTCGATCCAAGTAATACTATAGTGACCTCTACGTACATTTCTTTCTCAGTTTGAAATTTCTAGATCAATTGATGACAATTTGATCTGATGTTTCACAAGTCTTGAGCACCAGGGTTTATGTACAAAATTTTCAATCCCCAACCCATCCACCCCGGACACGAACTTTGGATTGCATCACGTAGATGTACAAAATCCAGTTCCTAGCGCCTGCCCCAAGCGCCTACGATTGTGATTTTTTTCCAGGATCCTAATTAAGCGCCTAAATAAGCCGGCTGCATTATAGGTTCCCAACGCTGAAGTATTTCCGCTATAGTAGGTAACTATCAATTACTCCCCGCATCTCTCCCCCTAGGGCACACTCTAAAACTATCGCCACCGCTCACACGCCCGCCTCGCTGCCGCCAGATATGAAATCCACTTGTGGAGGTCGATTGGCCGTCGTGACAGAGCGGGGCCATGGACGTGGGGGGCCTGTCATGGACGCCGTCGTGACAGATCATGGACTTGCGCAGCTAACCACCGACGTCGTCGTCCATCGCATGGATGAGGATCCACACGAGAAAGCTTTGGACAACTCGGTGTCCGACCCAAAGAATCATCGTGTCAACGAGGTGCAGTACTCCGTCGTCGATCACAAGAAGCAACACATGCATGGCATGGACTGGAATTCCGTTACGGTAATTTTAATTTTTTAACCCTAGATCTGTCTTCAAGTTTAAGGTTAGAGGTTAATCATTAAACCATCAATACATTGTTGAATTGGCATAATGGAATCTAGCTCTAAATATAATGTTGATCATCAGTACGTAATGATCATTATTTATTCAACCAATCTTTGAGAAATTAATGGTTCATCCACTCCACAATTTAGTGCGTTTTGGTTTTATGCTAAAAGTCAGACATCATAAAGGTTGTGCATGTTTATTGACAATTTTTTAAAAGTACATCATATGGTTTATGCTTTCATATGGATTTGATATTGCTTTTTTCTCCTTAAATTTTCAAAGTTAATAAATATTTACTTTAAAAATAATTTATAGGCACTGTAAACAATGGTGCAGCTTATATCATACATAATTTAAACTTGCAGCCTTATTCTCATGATTATGCCGACATTTCCGAAGGAGAGATGGATGCACACACTCAGAAAACCCTTGAAGAATTGCAGAATGGACAATGCAACGTGCTTAAGCGTATGGCATATCGTTGCACGTTCTGTGGCAAATATCTGGACCCAACTTTCGTTAGTATTCTTGAGCACGCTGACGGAGTTGCCAAAGATTACCAAAAGAAGCATGGTGTGAGGGCGAAACACAAGGCGCTAGCCCAATATCTCAGGAATTTGTCGGACAAAGAGAAGGTCCGAAGAAGGCGTTATGAGAACCAACATGCCAAAGAATAGATGAATAAACGAAACCATGAAGAAGTTCTGGTTGGCATAAGTAGTCATTCGTGGTTTTTTTTAATACCAATGAATATTTTAATTTATCATAGTTTTTGCCAAAATGTTACATTTATTAAATTTAATCATAAAAATGCATACAATTCAATTATTCATTTTTTCAAATATTTGCAACCTTGCGTCTAATAGTTTACCATTTTATTGGTTAACCATTATTTTCATATATATATACTTTGGAGTGCTTAATTGGTACTGAAAGACTCATCCACATGCAATATGAATAGCAGTGTATTTTTAGGGTTTGTTTAAAAGAACACCTGTGGTCATGCTGATCTTTTGTGTTTGGCCAGAATTGGTAAAGCTGCCAAATCTGCATCTGATCCGGCCCAACACTTTGTTCCTTTTGTGGGCCTGCACAAGTGGGAGGCAGAGAGAAAAGCGCGCGGAGGGCGACGACTAGGGTTTGCCAAGCCGTCACCTTGGCCGCCCCCGTCGTCGTCAAATCGGTCGGATCCGCGAGGCCACCCACTCCCCCTGCTCCGGCCACGATTCTCCACTGCTTCGTCGACAGCAATGTCCGACAACGGCACCTCTTCTCCCCAATCCTTGTCGCGTCGCCCGAAGCTCCGGTGGTGCCAGCTTCGAACAAGTCTACTCCAGCCCCATCTGGTACCACTTCGCAGGTAAGATTGATCTTCCCTGCCCTTCTAATGTCGACCTGACCTTAATTTTGCGATCTAGTAGCACCGCCCAAGTTAAAATCTAACACTTGCTTGTGTGCATGTTTCGGGTATTCGCAGATTTACTGTCAACTAGTAGGTCATATTGCAACAACTAATGTTACAGCAAGATAATCTGACAATGTACTGCGTAATCATGGTTTTACTTGTTCGTATGGGTAGTAATGGGTAAACACTTTCATGCAAGTAAGAGAAAAAGGTGGGTGTTGGCCAGCATACCTTGCTCGTCGACATAGCCTTCACTATGCTATCATCTTGCTTGACAGATGCTATCAAGTACTTTTTCCCCTGGAAAATGGCCCCCACTGCTAGTTATAGAAAAAGTATATTCACAGGAGCACACACATGTTTTGGTTTGTTGGGATAGTTTGAAGACTGTGTATATGTATTTGCTGATGCTTAGTTATGAAAAACTAAAAAGGCGAGCACAGAAGTAGTCCATGAGGAAATTTGTAATGATGGAATGAGGATCAGTTATAGTTTCATGTATTACTCGATGGTAGTATGATGATTAGTGCATATTTTGAAGGATTTGTCAAGTATAGACTGCTCTTGATTGGTGCATGTTTTTGATGATATGTGCACACATGTAATATTTTTGGTTGGTGCATATTTTTGCTGATTGTTGTTACTGCTTACTTGAATTATGTCAGCCTTTCTCCAAGATATGGTATGGGCTTGTTGGGGTCAATGAAAATTTCCTGTGAGCTAGTAGTACACATTGCAACAAATTCCTCACTGTTGGATTTTCTGACATTATACTTCATAATCATGATTTTACTTGTTGGTATGGGTAGTAATGAGTAAATAAATAGCAAGTATACAAAAGGGTGACAATTGGTCAGTATACCTTGCTCGTTCTCATAGCCTTCACTATGATGTCATCTTGCTTGAGAGATTCTATCATGTCCTTATTCTCACTGGAAATTGGAAAATTAACCTCCATAGCTACCTCTAAAAATGTTATATACAGCAGCAAATGCATTATTTGTTTTGTTGGGACAATTTAAAGACTTTATATTTATTACCTGATGGTACCACACAACAGCCCATCAGGAAATTTGCAGTGATCAAAGGCAGATCAGTTATAGTTTCACGTATTGCTCTAGAGAGCAGTCAATCATGGTTCATTTTTACGTGGATACTAATTGGTTGGTTACCAAGTTTTCTTGTCCAGCTCACAAAATTGTAACCTTGAAATATCCTAATTGGTTATGCCTGCCCAATGATTATGAGTCTAACCACTAGTCTTGACTAGTCGTGCAAATAGTTGTCGACTAGCTTTTTCGTGTAGATGTTTATACATGAACTACGTACTTAGCAAGAAGTATGCGAAAAGATTATTCACATTGTATATGGTGCTAACAAGTCATAATGGAAGACTGATTTCATATGTCAATAACTAACATTTGTTCATTGCAATGCATGCAACAGGTTTGAATGGCAAGGGAAACCATCCTCATCAGCAGTGAAGAGAGTGATCACCGGACCACCTCAGATGATGCTTCAGATGGCACTTCACGTGGGAGTGACGGCTATAGCGGTGATGACGACACCTCTAGCGACTATGACACTGATGATAGTTCTGATGGAGATGGAGATGTGGACCACGATCCTATCTTGGCACTATGGGGTAAAGTTCTATTTGGCTGGTCAGATATTAAATGAACCGTGAAATATCGAAAGTTGATGTTTGAGTGACACTTGATTACCACACATTACTCTGTTTGGGTTCTAAATGACCTTCCAAATCAACATTGACTGAACTAGAGCTTACATAGAGCAGTGTTTAGTTGTTAGTTTAAATAAATCAAATATTCAATTTGCCCATGTTTCTACGAGATATTGCTGGGTGGATGTGATTGGGTTATCTATGTCCTTCATTTCTTGATCATTGGAGTAGGCATTGATCATTAACCCAGTGCTGATGTTCTAGATCTTACATATGAAATTATTTACTACTCTGTCATCTTAATTTTTTTGATACAGGTCCGGGATACCATGTGAGAAAAGGAACTTTCGAGGATCGCATCTTCTACGGCAACCACGTATTGCTAAACGAGGATCGGTGGGACTATCTCAAATCCATAGTAAAGCAGTGCCAACCCCCCATACCATACTATGTCAGCACCGTCACTCGCTCGGCAGTCATCAGAGGGAAGAGCAAGATGGTAAACACTTGGACTTATCTTTTTGCAAATCATACTTCACTAGTGAAAATGCCATCATGTAGAGACAGAGAGGAGGATGGGCGTGGTTGTGCAAATCATTCTTACTTTTTTTGTGCAAATTATACTTCATTTTTATGTAACATTATTTATTTCCCTGTGCAATCAGTGCTTCTCAAAGGAGTACAGTCAGGCCTACCTCAAAAGATTATCTGCGAAAGCCCATGGTTGTGCGTGTCACCAGCGAACATTTTGAAGGTAATAAAAAGGTCTTGTTCAAGATGGGCAAGAAGGACGGGCGAGCGATCATGACGAAGAACTGGAGAGAAGTCGTTGAAGGCGCCAGAATGAAAGAAGATCAAATGGCTATCTTCAGGTTCATGGAAAGGAGTAGAGGTGCGCTTAAGGTGAACATGGTTAGTGGCATGAGGATTCGTTGACCCACCGCAGTAGTTTGACGCTAGTTTTATAATCTGTATGTACTAGCCAGTAACTGCAAGTTGGTAGTATCAGCTTTAGGGTCCAGTAAGTGCAACTTAGTAGTAATTGGTACTTGGTAGTAACTGGTACTTTGGTGGTATAACTTTTGGGTCCGAATGGATATGAAGATCGTCCAGTAAGTGGAACTTGGCAGTAACTTGGTGGTAGTATGAACCCTATGTGGCGTAATGTACTTGAAGTCTATATATATAATGCACCCTGGTACCCTCCTTGATATAATTACCTTTATGAACTGCAATTATATTTCCTTTTTTTGCCACAGTGATGCTTGTATTTTTAGAATCAAATCTAACTGGGTTTCAAATGGATTAGACACTACTTTCATTTTTGAACATGGTTTGTGTGTTGGCTAGTACGAGTTATTTTGAAAATGCGGTTTGTATGTGTGTCGCACAAAAAAAATGAAATGCAAAACAAAGAGCGGGACCTGTTTCTGTTACTTTCGAGATGGCATGCTATTTTCAAAATGATGTTTTTTTTAATTTGAAAAACAGTATATACTAAAAAAACATGCTATCTTTTGAAAAGCGTAATTAAAAATATGATATTTTCAAAATCAGCACGCTGCTTTCAAAACATCATATTTTAAAAAGCATGTATTTTTTGAAATCAGTTTAAAAACAGCGTTATATTTTAAAAACAGCGTTATATTTTTAAAAACAGCGTTGTATTTTTAGAATGAGGCTGTTATTTTGAAATCAGCATGCTATTTTTAAAAACAACATATTCAACAGAACATGATTTTTTTGAAATCAGCATGGTATTTTTGAAATCAGCATGCTATTTTTGAAATCAGCATGCTATTTCTGAAATCAGCATGCTATTTTTGAAATCAGCATGCTATTTTTGAAATTAGCATGCTATTTTAAAAGTAGCATATTGAAAGCATTATATTTTAAAATAAGCATGCTATTTTTTAAAAATATTATGCTGATTTCAAAAACAGCATGCTATTTTAAAAGTAGCATATTGAAAAGAGCATTATATTTTTAAAAATTAGCATGCTATTTTTGAAATTATCATGTTATTTTAAAAGTAGCATAATTTTAAAATCAGCATGCTATTTTTAAAATCAGCATGATATTTTTAAATCAACATATTCATTATATTTTATTTTCAATTGAACATGTTTTTTTCAAATGAGCATGCTATTTTTAAAAGATCAGTATGCTTATTTTCAATTTGAAAATAAACAATTTTCAATGTTATTTGAAAACGAGGTTTGTATTAACGTTCTATTTTCTTATATATATAAATTTTCGGTTTCTATTTTATATTTCAAGTATGAAATTTGCCTACACTATGAACAAATTTCAGCAATATATTTATGTAAAAAATGAAAAAAATATAGAAAACCAACTGCACTAAAAACGCATTGTTTCATCGATGTTGATAAATCATAACTAGCCTACCATGTCGACCGTCCATAATAAAATGAGGGTGTACCAATCAAAAGAGGAATTCAGAAAAATAGTGGCAGTCCATCAAATAGGTCTAATACATGAGAAACAAGGTGGATCACGGCATGGAAAACTGTCTACTTTAGTTTGTTCTCAATTTTTCGACCCCTGAAATCCTTTTGTTTTCTCTGCTTGACCCTGTGCATCTAAACATCCTGTCTCGACTTCACTTTAGCTTTCCTGCATGAAACAACGTTTGGTAATAGGATAGCAAAGAAGATTTGAGCATGTACAGTACACTATAAAAGAAAAAACACTAACTTCACTGATTTTCTCTTCATAGCTACAGAAGATAACTTGACAGCTCTTATTCGCTCGGCATGTGGTACATTCCTATCAGGCCTTTTTGTCTTCATCACCCCTTTGGCCTGTTCTTTACCGCCCTTACTAGAGCCTTTCCTGGAAAAGTTAAGAAACGTCAACACAGTACTAGCAAATACCCGACTTATAGAGCGGACATGTAAGTACAGACACTAACTTCACTGGTTTTCCTCGCGCACCCTTGTCATCGTTCTTTTTCGTCCTCCCAGCATTGACATTTGGAGCGCCCTTGTGTTTCCTGCAAAAAATGAAATAGATGAATCTGCAGCCAGCATTCGAAAACATGTTTAAGTACGCACAATTGTGCTAATGCCCACTTGTTTGGTTTTGCGTAATCCTCTTCTGCAACCTCCAATGGTCTCTTTCTAGCCCTCCTCAGCCCACCATCTTCTGCATCTGAATCTTCCTCTTCTTCCTCATGTGAATCTCCCTCTTCTTCTGCATCTGAATCTCCCTCTTCTTCTGCATCTAAATCTTCCTCTTCTTTTGTACCTGAATCTTCCTCTTCTTCTATACTTGAATCTTCCTCTTCTTCTGTACCTGAATCTTCCTCTTCTTCTGTATCTGCCTCTGTCTCTTCTTCTGTATCTGCCTCTGTCTCTTCTTCTGTATCTGACTCTGTCTCTTCTTTTTGCTTCTTCCTCCTTGTGCTATTTGATTTCCCTGATTTTTTTCCTGCGTAAATTGAAGAAAAACATGTGAACACTCTCTGGGAGAACATATTAACACTGTAAGCATGTATGTAAATGAACAATGAGATAAACATGTGCACTAACTTTGTTGCTTTTTTTGAATCTTCCTCTTCTTCTATATCTGAATGAGTGTCTTCTTCTGTCTCTGAGTCTTTGTCTTTTCGCTTCTTCCTCCTTGTGCTATTTGATTTCCCTGATTTTTTCCTGCGTAAATTGAAGAAAAACATGTGAACACTCTCCTGGAGAACATATTAACACTGTAAGCATGTATGGAAATGAACAATGAGATAAACATGTGCACTAACTTTGTTGCTTTTTTTGAATCTTCCTCTTCTTCTATATCTGAATCTTTGTCTTCTTCTGTCTCTGAGTCTTTGTCTTTTCGCTTCTTCCACCTTGTGACCTTTGATTTCCCCAATTTGTTCCTGAGTAAATTGAAGAAAAAGAGAGAACATATTAACATTGTAAGCATGTATGGAAATGAACAATGAGATAAACATGTGCACTAACTTCGTTGCTTTTTTCCCTTTCATCGGCTCGCGCCTGTATTTAATCCTCTTGTTCGATTCTTCGGTAGTTGGTCTCCCTTTTGGAACTATTTTGATTGGATTTTCCACGTCATCAGTGCAGCATTCGCGAGCAGCAGAGAAGTATGCCGACAAAGGAACAAACGATTTATGGCCTTCATCCAAATCAGTTTTTTCTCCATCAACCAATATACTCCGGAGGAACTCCATCACCTGTTCTGACTGTGAATCGCTAGCTACGGTTGTGAATAAAGCGCCACTAGCCATGTTGCGTAGTTGATGATACTTATTCATGTGATCAGACCATACATGAGCATTTGCAGTCCTCGAAGAAGGGAACGCTGGCTTGGCCTGCATTGTCCATCTTTTCTTGACAAATTTTTTTGGAAATGTGCGTACACCAAGATGATCCAGAACGCAGAATATATGTGCGCATGGGTAATCCTGACTTTCCAACTTTTTACATTTACAAGCTGCATCATCCAGTCTTGCTCCTGTAAACAGACAAGTCACGTGATATATAAAATCCACAGGCTTAGCATCCACGCCTTGTGCATCCAACTTTTTTGCCTCCAACTTCTCACTGTCCTTACCTTCCAAGTGATTGGGATCCTTAGCATCCAGGTTTTTGGCATGCAAGTCCACACCATCCTTGCCTTCCAAGTCATTGGGATCCTCAGCATCCAGGTTTTTTGCATGCAAGTCCTGAGCATCCTTACCTTCCAAGTCATTGGGATCCTCAGCATCCAAGTTTTTTGCATGCAAGTCCTCAGCATCCTTACCTTCCAAGTCATTGGGATCCTCAACATCCAATTTTTTTTGCATGCAAGTCCTCAACATACTTACCTTCCTTACCTTGCAATTCTCTAGCATCCCTGCCATATGGGACTTTATCATATGGGGCTTTGCTCCAAACACGACCAAAACATCACATGCTACCCGGACCGTGACCTTCCAATTTGTCCCTTTGACAATCTGACGCTTTACCTTTGTAAACATCACAGTTGTATAAATATAAGAGGCAGCAATCTCCAGAGCGTGTGCATTCAGCTTAGTGAAGGGTATCGTATGTGTTGCTACTGCGTCCAATGTTGCTTCAGTCTTACGCATTACGGATACACAGTGCTCAACATGCTGCAACAAATCAACAAGCTGCATCTTCCTGTTCAGGTGCACATGAAGCCTTGAGTTGAGAGACTCACTCCTCTGATTACTCATCATGCCTAGGAAATATCTACCCTTTGTGTACGCAGCAGCCCATTTGTGTCGCAGCTCGTACATCCTATTAACCCATGACGACCTCTTGCCCGTTGGTTTTATTTTGAACCGAACCTTATAAGCCTCCCATCTTTTCTCAAACTCATCAACATCCCAACGACGGTAAATGAATTCCCTAAATTGCTCCAGCTTTTCCTCGCGGAGGTGCATCACCATATTCTCCTCGATATGCCACGTGCACAAACGATGATCTGTTCCGGTCCAGACAGTAGCCATTGCTTTAGCCATTGCACCGTCCCCATCGGTGATTGCTGAAATTGGTGTCGTCTGGGACATTGCCTCCAAAAATACATGAAGAAGCCACTGGTATGATGCAACTGTCTCGTCTGACACTAGACCGACCCCAAACAAAACTATGCTGCGGTGATGGTTCAGACCAACAAATGGAACAAACGGAAGCCTGTACTTGTTAGACCGATATGTACTATCGAACACCACGACACCACCAAAGGCAACATAGTCAATGCGGGATTATGAGTCAGCCCAGAATATGTTCCTCAAATGGCCTTTGCTGTCTTTTGTGTATTTGAAAAAGAATTCTGGGTCTGCTTTTTTCTGTGCAATCATATAGGTGAGCAAATATCTAGCGTCACTGCCTTCTATCTTGCGCTTCTTTCTGGACTGAAACATGGTTGTATAGATCTCGATCTATAAATCCAAGCTTGTCGGGACTTCCGGCATTCTTCTCCATTACATTCATAATCTGATGTGTTCGAAGTCCACCGACAGCATACTCGATGACATCGGCCTTTTGTGCGTCAGTCATTCTACGATGAGCCGACAAGTACGGAGTCAGGTCAGCAGGGACAAACCGATGGTTATGCTTGTCCACAAAATTCTTGACGAACCAGAGGCCACTGCTATCTTGTAGCTCAACCTGAAAAAGAGCGGGACACCCACACCGAGAAAGACCCCCTCGGTGTTCTTTTTCTTTCAGTTCTGTTAAAGTGCTTAAGGGCCCGCCATCCTTGTTTGCAGCACTTGTATGTCCTTCTGTATGCATTTTGTTTCAGACCCGGACCCCTGTACTTCAGATCATCCTTTCTAACACCAAATCCTTTTTTTCTCGCATAGCCTACGTAGAACATGTAGGCTTCTTCCTCAGTCCTGAAGGTCTTCTTCACAATCTCTAAGTATTCCATACACTCATTCAGGTCTGAACCAGCCATGCCTTTATTATCAATTCATTTACCTTGTATGTGTACATCATCCATGTCTATGCCATCCTTGCCTGCATCCTCATTATCCTTATCATCCATGCACATACCATCCATTCCTTTGGGGTCCATGCCTTTGCCTTTGTTCCCTCTATGACCCATGTCCTTGTCGTCCTTGCCTGTATCACCCAAGTTTTTGCCATCGTTGCCTTTATCATCCATGTCGTTATGCTGCCAGCGGAAACAGATAGTCAATGTTATAAATGGATAGCACACGTTACCGAAATTATGCACTACTCTGCTTAAATAATTGATTTAATTTTTCATATCGGATTCATGTACCTAACTTAGTCCTTCAAAAGCTGTAAGTAAATATGCCCTCACTAAATCCAGAAATTTGTAATTGATTGTACTAGCTCTAACTGATGATCTCCTAACTAAATCCAAAGTCCACGAGTCCTTCAAATGCCTTGATAGATCCACCCTGATAGATCAATTATCTCCAAACTCCATTCAAAATTATATCCTAACTAAATCCAAATTATCTCGTAACAAAATCCAAAAGTATGTCCTAACTAAATCCAAATTATCTCCTAACTAAATCCAAAATAAGTCCAAACTCCATACAAAATAATTATCTCCTAACTAAATCCAAAATATCTCGAAACTCAATTCAAAAGTATCTCCTAACTAAATCCAAAACAACTTTCTTTGAATCGAAATCTGCTGACAAGTTTCTCATGCCACATAATCCTAACTAAGTCCTTCAGTATGTCGTAGCTACATCCGACTTACACTTCCTTTCAATCATAATATCATCACAACTTTCTGAAAACATAAACCCTAATCCTCAGATGACATATCCTAAACCCTAACCAAATCCGACCAAAATCTCCTCACAACTTTCTGAAACGATAAACCCTAAACCTCACATGACATATCCTAAACCCGAATCAAATCCGACCCTTATTGGTTCTATATGCAGAAGGGACCAGAAAAGATTTGAGATGGCTAGGCACTTACAACGAAGATCCGGCGTGAAAAAGTTGATGTACGTCGATGAGGATGATGTGGCCTCTCGGGTCGGGGAAGGTGGCGTCCGCTCGGGGAAGGATCTGGCGCCGCGACCCGACTGGGGTGACTTGCGATGGAGGGAGTGAGGGGGAGTAGGAGCAGGAGGGGTAGACACGGCGAGTGCGATCGGCGGCGATCGAGGGCGCCGGAGGCGATCGGCGGCGATCAAGGGCGCCCGAGGTTAGGGCTCGAGAGGAGGAGAGAGGACGAACCGCTCGAACCGAAATTCAAAAGAGTACGCACGATGATGGGAGACATCTATAATGAAGTGCTTTATTAATGCAATTAATTTAATCGAAAAATTTAGGACGAGAATACCCCTGGACCAAATTGGGCAGATTAAAGGTAAAAAAAATTAGGTCGAAAATACCCTTGGGCTTAAAAAGGCCCAATTGTTCTCATCCGTTAGATCGGCCATATAATACATGTGCTCTGGTGTATTATAACGCACCGTAAAATCTCCCTAGATCTAAGAGAAACGGTGCCTTTTCCTGTGTTCGAACTTAGAAATATATGCATCTGTAATTCTGCATAGATCTAGAACCAAGAGAAATTATACGTTTTTCCTATGTTGAGATGTATGTATCCGGATAGATCATGATCTGTCTGCAATTAATTCTGCGTAGATCCTGGGTGACAAGAGTTCTTGTAGCAATTCGCTCTGATCATAGTTTATATCTTGTGATTAATTCTTTTAGCGTTTCCTTGGTGTGTTATTCCTTTCCTGTGCTAGATCTAGGAGAGTGGTATTTTTTGGGTGTTAAGATGTATTGCATCTGCTAGATCATGGGTGGTGTAGTTATTTGCAGCCTGCTAGATGATAAGAGTTTTAGATGTTGTAACTGATTCTTTCTACTGTTGCGTGATGTCATGTTCCTTTTCTTTGCTAGATCTAAGTGGATACTAGTTTTCAGGTGTTCAAATGTATGCATATGATAGATCTACTGTTGCGTGATGTCTTGTTCCTTTTCTTTGCTAGATCTAATTGGATACTGGTTTTCAGGTGTTAAAATATGCATATGATAAATTATGGGTGACAAGAGTTCTTTAGTAGGGTGGTTGATAAGAGTTTTAGATCTTGTCATTCTTTTCGCTATTGCTTCATGATGTGTCATTCCTTTCCTTTGCTATATCCAAGCAGATGTTGTTTTTCGGTTGTTAAAAAGTATGCATCAGATAGATCATGAGTGATGAGTTAGTTTTTTCCATGCTGCATGATAAGACTTGTAGAGCCTGTAATTCTTTTCATTTGCTTGATCTAAGAGGATGGGGTTCTTCGGGAGTTAAAATGTATGCATCTGATAGACCGTGGATAAAAAAGGTTACTTTTGGCATCATAGATGATAAGAGTTTTAAATCTTGTAACTGAATCTGTTCGCTGTCGGTTGATTGTTATTCCTTTCCTTAGCTAGATCTAAGAGGATGATGTGTTTGGGCCTTAAAATCTATGTATCTGATATATTATGGGCAATGAGAGCATTCGATCTTGTTATTCATTCTAAATAGAAATAGTTCTCTTGTGAACTCTGGAGGACTAGAGTAACTAGAATAACATAAACTATGGAGAGCAACAAGGCTTGCATGTTTTGGTTTGCTCCTCCTTGCGAGTGCGCATTATAATCAGTTGGGCAAATTTTCCCTTTGTGACAACGTAACAGTAGTGTGTTGATTTAATATTTTAATCTGGATGAAAGTGGCGATGTAACATTGCATTCATTTTAGTGTTTTGATGAGTAGGACTCTTCTGATTAGTTTCAAATATAGGGGCACATGGGTTATACCCTCTTTACTATGATTAGCACAAAGTGAGAAAGAAGAATAATGTCATGGTTATTCAGATTTTTTTATCACACTAGTTTGTTATATGGCATTCGTATATCTGATAAGGTATATTTTCTAAGTACATTTCATAAACCTGATCTATGCCTATTTTTTCCAGCAATGGATGCTTGACTTATTAGTAACCATTCATAGAATACTGCACCGAAGCAACTTTAGCATTGACGATACTTGGGCCAACTCACAACATAATTTAATTTAAAGCTTTATCATCATAATGATGATATATTGCTGATAAAATAAATAAAACAACATCTAGTATTAACAGATGGGTTTAGTAAATTTATTTATTGTGCTATGTGAATCCATGATCATCTTGACACTCACACTTTCACAAGGTATGTCAGCCTACAAATTGCGGAAAAAGCCCATGTTCCTAATCTATTTATTGTACATTTCTAGACTTTCCTTCGTTTGTGTGAATTAAGTTGCATTCCCTATCCATGCAGTAACTCTTCTGTGCATATTTAAAATCTCATGTTGAGTAATGAGTTTCCTGATTATTAAATATATTAATTGATAGTTCTTTAATTAGGCATTTTCTTACTTTCCATGAGGTAGGTGAGATGAGCCGGCCTGAAAATGAATTTTATCCATTTATAGTTTTCCATTTTAGTGGCCAATGCTCATGCTCATAGTTGGCCAAAGGTAGTCTCCCTTCAAACAATGCGACATGTCTTTAAGAATGAACTGATAAAATACAGTAATAGATGAAGTAATGTTTTGTCCAAAGACTGCTAGACGGATTGAGAATATCACTGGCATCATCTCCAGGATTGTTTTATCCGATGTGTTTATTATCTTCTGTGGCATGAACCTGATATGAAAATATCCAATGTAGCACCGATTATCATGACTACTAACCACTACGAGATATTTATCATTGGGACCATTCTCTTTATATTGCAGTAAATGTGCTTCACTTTTTTTTCCAGTTACATCATACCTCTATTTTTGTTCTCGCTTGAGTGCATTTTTTAAGTTCTCCTACATTTACAGAGGGAGTACTTCATAGAAGAAACTGAAAAGCAGTGAAACTCTGATTTTTTCTATTACCAGGAATACTAGAGATGTCAGGCCTAAATGCTAGTATGGGATCTGCTAGTGGTGATGTATTGGATGCGGGATTTGCAAAGCTTCAAGGCAAAAACTTCAACTACATCATGCAATCTTATGAAATCACAATGGGACGAAGTACCAAGAAAGCAAAGGTAGACTTAGATCTCAGCGCCCATGCCAGAGACAAGGATGTTTCCGGCCGCCATGCGCGCATCTTCTATGATTTTCAACACCACTCGTTTGCCCTTGAGGTTCTGGGCCAGCGTGGATGCAATGTTCGGAAGGTCCTTCACCGCCCAGGTGATGGTCCCATTAATCTGAAGTCCCAGGATGCCATTCAGATTGGACACACACAATTCTACTTTCTCCTACCACATCACTCCATCTTTGCAACTTTTGCTATTGAGGGCACTCCATCACAACCCATGTCTTCATCCGGCAAGCTCCCTGCCCGTTCAGATTTTTCTGCTTCTTGTGACAATGGTCATGTCGGGGCCAATTGTGGCAATGAAATTATTGTTGGCACTGGAACTCAAGGATTGTTTACGGTGCCAATCAACACGTCTTCTGCTGAACTGAACACCGGACCTATCAAAGTTCAACCACTTGGAATACCTAATGAACATGGTACATTATCATTGCTACGTACTTATGCTATATCCATTTCTCTCCTGTATTGTATCCTTACTATCACTACTTTCTCTTAGACTGATTTTTTAACATATTACCCGTACTAATACAATCACTACTTTCTCTTAGACTGATTTTTGAGTTAAACTATTTGGCTACTGAAGTAGAGATAGTTCCAACCATGAACTAATAGTATACCTGCTATAGTAAATGTGTAATTCACACTTTCTGCAATACTCCTTGTCTCTGGCAAGGGCGCTGAGATCTAAGTCTACCTTATGTGTACATTAACTCATGATTGGAACTATTATTATTGCATCAGGAGTACACTAACATATGTGGAATATTGCATCAGGAGTACCTTATGTGTACATTAACTCATGATTGGAACTATTATTATTAGCCTTCAAGGCGACCTTGGCATTTCTTTATTAGAGGAAAAGATCCGCCAATCTCTAGCCTTATTCTCTCATGTGCATAGAATTGTGGACAATCCACTCCAGGTTTCTCTTTTATGGTAGTGTGCATTAATTTGTAAGATTTAACTCGAAGATACATAGCTCGCAATCTTTTGGAATGTTTTTGGACCGAAGTGTACAACCTTCCACTTGCTATTATTGAATATCAATATGTCTCCATAAATTAATTAGTAAATTCAAGACTTGCATGCGTTGTAGGATCCCTTCAACATGGCCACATGGTACAAGTTGCATGATACCTCATGGCCTCATTGTTTGTCAGTTATTTTCCGATTAATTAGTTTGATATCTTAGCTACAGCTCGACCTTAAAAGTACGCTGCTACAGCCTACATCATTGTAACAATCTATTTGTTCAACATAGTAAAGTTACACTCTGAATTATGGGCTGCTGTGAATTTGTAAGGCACGCGAACTAATCATTGATTGTTTTTCAGCTTATTGAACACTTCAGTACGATATGGACCCATAGCAAGGTCCAAAAGTACCTGGCACCAGAGGATGGTCATCAACCGGAACAGCAGAGACGCCGTGGCACAGGCTGTTGGAGCTGCTCAGGAATTACCCGGAGAAGTTTATCATGAGTTCAATGTCTAGAGGCACAATAACATTAGAGTTCGTTTCGCTGGTCTGCTTGGCTCATAAGTTTTGCTGCCCTGAGGTTTCTCAGCTCATTGCCAGGTCCAAAAATAAACAATAGAGATGTATCTATGTTTGTATCATCAGCTCATGTTCTAAGCCCGTACGCCTTCACGGGTAGGCTTTGCTTGTGTACTTTTGGTACTGTCTGCTGTTAAGAAGAATAATCCGGATTTTTGGGCTGATCGTTGGTATATTTTCTTTGCCATATTACTAATTCGCAAATTGGATGAATGCTTCTGTTAGCACTTGTTTTGTGCAATATTAGAGGAATAAAAGGCTTTAGGATCTCAGGAGCAATAGCTTCTTTTCTGATATCACTTGTTTTGTCAATTAGTAGAGATCAAGTGTTGACACAAAGAAACTGTGACCAAGGTAGAGATGTCTACCTTATATTAACAAGGCCAACAGGCCAAAGTCACGAACCATTCACTTTATATTTTGCAACAAATGTGTTTCACATTTTTTTTCCTCTTACATCAAACCTCTATTGTTCTCGCTTGAGTGCATTTATTTAGTTCTCTTTCATTTACTTTATAGAAGAAACTGAAAAGCAGTGACACTCTGAATTTTTCTACTAGAAGGAATACTAGAGATGTCAGGCCTGAATGCTGGGATATATGGGATCTGCTCGTGGTGATCTATTGGATGGAGGATTTGCAAAGCTTCAAGGCAAAGACTTTAATTACGTCATGCAATCTTATGAAATCACCGTGGGATGTAGTACCAAGAAAGAAAAGGTAGACTTAGATCTCAGCGCTCTTATATTTAGTGATCTAAACGATCTTATATTTGTTTGCGGAGGGAGTAGTTTCAAAAACATATATGGTCCAACCAAAACTGAATTACCAGCTTCTGTATCAATTTCCTTCTCTATGATTGACCAAACACCCTCAGTGTTAGCACTACACTCCATCAACCACCTTTTTCTTGTTGGGTCGAGAAGAAGCACGGCAATTTTTGATATTGGCCGCAATGCCATGTCTGGAGAAACTTTGCTCACATCGAGTCCTCGAGCAATCTCACAAGCCTGTATTGCCGCTCTGTCAAAAATAGATGTGCTCACATGCTTCCCAGACTTGTTTTGCCACTCGTGGTAGTGCGTGAGCATATCTTCTCCAATAAAAGGTGAAGCACACACAAGAAACAATTTGGCATCAGCGAACGCAAGGTACGGAAACATCTTCCTGTGGTAGTAATTGTACAGAATGATAGTCGTGTGCATCTGCAAAAGCACAAGCTGGCCTGACGAGTGAGCAGCTAATCAGTTTTATGCTATATATATGTAAAGAGGAACAATGTCTTGGGTGCATTTAAGCAGAAATGTAATAAAACAATGGAATATACACAAACAAAATGTGAAAACCATTTCATGAATATGACAGGAAACTAGACTAATACAATTACACAGGTAAATTAACGGGGGGATGTAAGCATGGCCTAGCAAAGGCTGCAATCCAACAAAGCAAGGTAGTCTCAGGTCATACCGGATGCTATGATGCGTCGCAGCACAGTCACTACGCCTCCAGCCATCCTCCGATGTGGCGCCACCGTCGACCGTCAAGGAAGACCATGCCACCGCCGCCGTCGTCATTCGCAGCGGTCTACTCAACAGTGCGCACGTGGTTGTGTGCTCCATTACGCTTGCCGATTGGGCCTCCAATATGCGCATCTAGGCAGACCGCTCCAACTCAGCCAGTTCACTGTCCATTAAGCCCATCACCTTGATTTCTTGCCCATCAAACAAAAAAAACCTGCCTTTCTTAGCTTATTCCTCCTATCTCCGTAGAGGAAGCCACCCTCTCTCAACTCTCCCGTGGCGGCACAGTGGTAGAGAGAGATCACAAGGATGATTCTTACGTACGCCCACTACCAACGACGACCCACTAACTATGAGCTAGCATTTCTGCATGCGTACCGGTACCACTTTGATCCACGCCCTTCTCCTGGTTTTTATCAGTATATTTAAGGGCATAAAAATTCTGGTTGGTAATTAATCATCTAATCCAAGCAAGGAAACTATAGACACAAAGACTGTATGCTTATCTCTTTACGCTCTAGGATGAAAATAAATAAAACTGACAGTTTACATCTGATAGCGGCAACAACTTGTCATCTAAAAAAAAGGAAACAACATACATGGTTATATACAATTACAGGCAGTAATTATAAAATCTGACCTGTTTTATGCCCCCCCCACCCCCCCACAATCGACACACCACGCACCATTCCCAAGTGGAAGCGCGAAAACCCACCGGGCAGCCTAGCTATATGCATGTAATGGGGTCCTCTCACCTGCTGCGCAGCGGCGCTCTGCTTCTCGGGCGCCCTGTAGCGCCGCTCCAGGCCCTGCGGCAGCACGGGCTTCACCAGGTGCTCCACGAGCAGCTTCACCGCCTCCTCCATCTGCTCCACCCCTCCTCGTCTGTCGGGGCACATACCACCCAGCCGATCCTAATGCTCGGCCTCCACCGATTCGAGCTCCAGGGTTTGGTGGTAGGTGGCTGGCTTTGCGGTGGGCTGGGGGTTTTGTATGGAGATTGGAGATAGAGATGTAAAGAGGGAGGAAACGTGGTCGACGCTGAAAATGTAGAACAGTGCTACAGATACGCTAACTTTCTTCAAGATTGCTGCGTGATGGACAAAAGCGTTCGTCGGATCGCATTGTTTTATAAATCAACACTGTTTAAGAAAGCCATCGTCCAAAAATCGCGACTGGACTGTCATGTGCAGAGTAGTTTCGGACATGTGCAGAGTAGTTTCGGAAAATGTAATGGGCGCGACGTGGCGAGATTGGCCTCCGCCGTCCATCCTCATGGAACCGGTGGATGGCCCGATGGGGAAGTCTTGAAGACGACAGCTCTGCCTCTGTGTGTGTGGACGGATTACAATGGGCTGGAACTTTTCTTCCCGTTACGAATTTGTTTCCCTAAGCTATTGCATGATACGGATCACTATGCTATGACGCGATAGGAGGAGAGTTCGAGGCTTTTTTAACACAGTACGGACCCAGACCTCATACATACACACATCCACTCAACCATATGAACACATGCACGCACACCTATGAGCACCTCTAAAAGACCAAGCTGACACATCTTCTTGACATTGACGAAGTCTTCACAGACGTCTTTGTAGTCGATGGCAACGTCTACTCTCACTGAACACACATCGCCAGAAGGCCTGAAATAAATCCAAGAAAATGTGAACAACAATGTCAAATCTAGGATTTGAACTATAGTAAATGCTAGTATCAGATCTGCTTGTGGTGATCTATTGGATGCAGGATTTGCAAAGCTTCAAGGCAAAGACTTAAATTACATCATGCAATTTTATGAAATCACCATGGGACGCAGTACCAAGAAAGAAAAGGTAGACTTAGATCTCAGCGTCCATGCCGGAGACAATGATGTATTCGGCCGCCATGGGTAAATCTTCTATGCTTTTCAACACCACTCATTTACACTGTAGGTTCTGGGCCAACGTGGATGCTATGTTCAGAGGGTCCTTCATGGCCCAGGTGATGGTTCCTTGAAAGTGAAGTCCCAGGATGCCATTCAGATTGGGCACACATAATTCTACTTTCTCCTACCAGCTCGCTCCATCTTTGCATCCTTTGCTGTTGAGGGCACTCTACACTCGTTTAAGTTTCGGGATCATTCCTACCATATTGGTTTTGCCACAGCTTCTCCTCAGCGCAGTCATATTTTGTCACAAATCATGTCTTCATTCGGCAAGCGCCCTACCCATGGTGGGCCTATCAAGGTTGAACATGGTACGTCATCATTGTTACATGCTTATGCTAGATCCATTTCTCCCCTGTATTTATTCCTTTGTGGTAAACTAACATAAAATCGACAACATATTACCTGTACTAACACTATCACTCCTTTCTCCTAAACTGATTTGTGTGAGTTGCAACTATTTGGCTACTGAAGTACAGATAGTTCCAATCATGAACTTATAATATACCCTTAATCATAAATGTGGAATTCACACTTTTTGATGCCTAAAGAAGCTCATAGAATTAGCAGAAGTCGAAATAAAATATGAAAGATGCCATAGCCGGCAATAAAGAACTGAAAAATGCCACATCCGGCGATTAAACAACAAGCTATGATGCCTACACACCTAACCTATTATTAGCTCGCCATCCAAATCGCCTGAAGATAGCCCGTGCTGTAGTACACTGGCTACAACCTCGTTGTTGGTATATTTTCTTTGCTATATTACTAATTCGCAAATTGGATGAGTGCTTTTGTTAGCACTTGCTTTGTGCAATACTAGGGGAATAAAAGGCTTTAGCCTCTCAGGAGCAGTAGCTTCTTTTCTGATATCAGTGTTGTCAGAAAGAAACTATGACCAAGGTAGAGATTTCTACCTTATATCAACAAGGCCAACAGGCCGAAGTTACGAACCATTCTCTTTATATTGCAATAAATGTGTTTCACATTTTTTTTCTTGTTACATCAAACCTCTATTGTTCTTGCTTGAGTGCATTGTTTTTTAGTTCTCCTTCGTTTACTTTACAGAAGAAACTGAAAAGCAGTGACACTCTGAATTTTTCTACTAGAAGGAATACTAGAGATGTCAGGCTTGAATGCTGGTATGGGATCTGCTCGTGGTGATCTATTGGATGCAGGATTTGCAAAGCTTCAAGGCAAAGACTTCAACTACATCATCCAATCTTATGAAATCTCGTCGATGGCCAACGTGGATGCTATGTTCGGAGGGTCCTTCACCGCCCAGGTGATGGTCCCATTAAACTGAAGTCTCAGGATGTCGTTCAGATTAGGCACACACAATTCTACTTTGTCCTACGAGCTAGCTCCATCTTTGCAAACTTTACTGCTCAGGGCACTCCACACTCGTTTAATTTTCATTGCCATTCCTATCATATTGGTTCCGTCATAGCTTCTCCTCAACACTCATATTCCATCACAACCCATGACTTCATACGGCAAGTGCCCTGCCCACTCTGCTTTTTTGCTTCTCGTGACAATGGTCATGGCAATGGAATTATTGTTGGCACTGGAACTGAAGGAATGTTTACGGTGCAAATCAACATGTCTTCTGCTGAACCGAACACAGTGGGCCTATCAAAGTCGAACCAATTGGATACCTGATGAACATGGTAGGTTATCATTGTCACGTACTTATGCTTTGTATACACGATCCATTGGAATACAGCAAGTTGAACCAATTGGCGGAATACAGCAAGTTGTTCTTATGCTTTGTATGTATGTGTGCACGCGATCACAGGCACACAAATCTCAAGCCTCCAGGCCAAATGGGAACAGCAAATAGCATGGATGGAAGAGGTAGCTGTATACATGAACTACCAACGCAACCTTGCTCCACACTAATCCTTTTCGAAAACAAATTATGGTAGATTGCAACCTAATACTTATCTCACTAGAGACTTTTACTTCAGCATACACGGAACTTGAATCGAAACCGTGGATGTCGTCTCACCTAGTAGTGCCACGAGAGCGCCTCCGCGGTGTGGCCCTCGTCCTGGCCGGCGGTGAAGCAGACGCCTGTGACGAAACCTGTATGCTTGGCCTTCCTGAGTATCCATCGATCTCCATGTTCAGGTCGCCAGCACAGTTGCTGAGGGACACAGACTGGCGGACGGCGCCATTGCTAGCGGCATCTGGATCTCCTCCCCGGCCCGAGTAGATGTAGATTTAGTCTGCCCCGTTCCTTCCGTTTCTACCCCCGGCCCGACAGAGGCACGGTGGCCGAAAGTCGCGGATGGGGGAAGGGTGGGGAGGAGAGGTGTTCGTTGGATTGATGGCATGGTCATCGTCACCGACTTCAGAGACACGGCGTCACAGGAGGACGCAGGAGTGGCGGCGGCCGGCAGCGGGGGTTGGGATCGGGCAAATCTCATCACAGAGCGAAGAGAATGGAAACGGGGAGGCCAAGGACTCGAACAAAGACTGAGAGCATGGTTAATAATGTAGCCAAGAGCCGGCTATATGAAGTTGTCGTGGCACTAACCTAATTGTTCACTCATACTACAATAGTTATTCATACTAGTATGTGATACTATTAATATATGGTACACATTTTTCTCTCATAAAGATTGCTCGGGCTGCAGCCGGTTGTAAGTTTGTAACCCATTTCTCTTCTCTCTTCTCTCCTCTCCCCTCCAACTAGACACAAATCTGATGTGACATCTCTTATAGCTTGCCTACGCCATTCTATTATACTTGTTGATACATTATCATTCTATCGTACCAAAGTTGAACCAATTGGAATACATGATCCATTTACGAAAAAGGGTTTCCCCCGCTTTAGATTATCAAGCAACCAACATCCACAACCAAGCCATCGATACAGAGGCACACCACACACACCCAACACAAGATACAAGGATGCCGGGCACCGACACACAACCTCAACGACTACCACGCACCCACAGGATGCCCGATCAACCGGGAAGAAGTGTGACGGACCACGCCGGACCGAGGACTCCAAGACGATGCCTCCAAGAAGGGTATGACCACGGAATGTCGCCACCGTCTGATCCGAAGATCAAGCTTTGACCCGGAGCAAGATGGAAGGAGAGAGGGCACCATGACGGAGCCTACAGGGAGGAACACGACGTCCGCAGATGCCATCACCGTCGGCCAGTGCACAGACTGGGCAAGTGATGTACTTCCGGTGCTTCAACCCTTCCGTCGCCTCCCCGGTCCGACAACCACCCGCAGCTATGCCACCCGAGCGGCCATAGATGCCCGCCCGCATCCGAGCCGCACAGTCCGCCCATGACCATCGCTTCTCCCACCGCCAGGACCGTCGCCCTGTCACCAGACCACCGCGAGAACTCCCAAAGGACACGACTTTGGCCAAATCCACGCCCCCAACCGCCTCCTGGAATCGCTGGCGGGCACTGCCTCGAGATGAACCGCGACCTGACGCCGCCCGGGGGAAGGGGGAGGTGGGGGAACGGCCAATGGCCAATGGCGAACCCATACCCCAACCAGCCTCCCCCTGAAACCACCTGTTTCGCCCTCGAAGCCGAAGGTCCGAACCCGCCGGAGAGCATTGACCGCCACCCGATGTCGAAGAAGAGGGATGAGATGGCAGATCTACCGCCGCCGCAGCCATGGGAGGCCATCAAGGAGGTCTTCCCGCGCCGAGCTCCGCCGTCCAGCCGCAAGGGCCAGACTGGACGAGGGCGCCCACCACCACCGCTGTCGCGCCGCCCCCCACCAGAGAGCCACGGCGAGAGGGGCCGCCCGCGACCCGGTTGCACATGACCCGCAGCGCCAGAGGAGGCTCGGCAGTGCTGCCGGGAGGCAACCGCCGCCGAAACCCGCCCGCCGGCCTGCACCACCGCCTTGCCGCCCATCACGCAGCCGCCACGCCACCATCGTCGGCCCCCGCCGAAGCGCCGCTGCACCCGACATCTAGCGCCGTGTCCCGGCACGCGAGATCCGGCCCGCGCCGAGATCCCCGCGCGAGGAGATGAGGGGATCCCCACCGCCGGCGGCGATGACCGGGCTTCGCCCACTCGCGCCCCTCGGCGGCGGCGAGGGAGGGGGAGAGGAGGAGGGGAGGAGAGGCGGCGGCGCTAGGTTATCCTTCGGGACGCTCGCCGGAGCGTCGCGAGAGGAGGGAGGGGTGGTCCGAAGCAGTGATGTTCACTCTGCAATCATACATGATCCATTTCTCTCCTGTATTTTCTCCTTTGTGATATACTAACATAAAAGAGGCAACATATTACCTGGTAGTACTATCACTCCTTTCTCCTAGACTAGTTACAACTATTTGGCTACTGAAGTCGAGGATGAATTGTGGGATTCACACATAACTGCAGGAATGAATGGTTGAATATTGGGTAGGCACCCATGCTTGGGTCTGAGTCCATGAGTCAGTTTTTGTATGCGTCTATGGATGGTATGGTGTGTTTCTAATCAAAGGCAACCAAAAATATAGCATGTTTATAAATATCTTCCTGATGCTTTAGTTGTGCGTATCAAATTAGTACCAGATTAGTTGTGAGCATCTTCATTAGAGTGCTTTGTACCAAAGGCAACTATTTGGCTACATGTTTCTAAACAAAGCCAACCAATTGGACCACTTTGTATATGGTGTATCAGATTAGTACGCTACCTGATGCTTCAGTTGTGCGAGGATGTAAACTTGTCTTATGATATGCATTGTAATTATCACAAAATTCTCTCGTGATTCTGATCTCTTCTAGCAAATTAGTTTTCGTAATCTTTCTTTTCTTCGCAACAAGCACAAAACTGTCCAATTACTAACTACATGTTTTCTTTTAAAGATGGTTATAATCAATAAGTAATAATATACTGGCAACTGTAAATGTGGAATGCACACTTTTATGCAATATATATCATCAGAAATGTACTAACATATGTGGAATCATATTCCTGAAAATTGTGGTTATACTGAGACAAATTCCTAAACTAAACACAATTTCAAGTTCTTTTTCCTCTATAAGTTATTGTTAGGAACAACATTGTGCTAGCCAGAAGCCTATAGAACTCAGTATTACTAACAGCTACGTACCCTAACTAGCTTACCTTAGTTTTGCAGCCAAAAAGTTAGAAACTAGAAGGGCGGACAAGGATGAAAACCCTTGTGTCGAGTAATTTTTTTTTGAACCAATAAGACTTTATTTCTCAAATAATAGCCAAGTCTATATAGAGTGAGAAATAAAGTCAGAGATAGACGATTCCCAGAAAATAGAAGATTTATCCCTAAAAGATTTTTGCGCTAATGTGTGTGCCACCGCATTAGCCTCGCGGAAACAATGTGAGTAATCAACGCTAGTAAAATCCAGAGCTACTCCCTCTGTAAACTAATATAAGAGCATTTAGATCACTAAATAGTGATCTAAACGCTCTTATATTAGTTTACGGAGGGAGTAGTTGCTTACACTCTGCCACCATAACCGCATCAAGTCTAGCATGAGCATCCGGGTTTTGTACTGATTCAACCACAAAGTTGTTGTCCGATTCAATTAGGACCTTATTGCATGCGATCTTCCCTGCTAAGTATAGGCCATTACGGATTGCCGCAGTCTCCGCTGAGTCAATACTGCTAACATGAGGAATGTACCAAGTTGCTGCAGCGATAAACTTTCCTTCACTGTCGCGGGCGATCGCACCTGTTGCTCCTGACAAAGTTTCAGCTTGGAAGGCCACATCGACATTGATTTTAGTCACGTCGGACCTCGCTGACCGTACGCTTCCACATGTGATCATCGCTTCGATCCGGCTGCTTGTTCATGTATGCTCAAAGGAAATTTGTAGCTAAAACTCTGATCGATGTAGCAGCTATGTGCGCAGTTTGGATCGTTTCACCCTTCACGTGTTGGCGGCGCTGCCACCACAAGTACCAAGTAGCCACCATAATCAATTCTGCAGTGGGTAGATCCTCCCTGACCGTTTTAATCCGGCTAATAACCTCGACTGTAATCGAATCTGACCGATCCTGGCCAGCCGCATCCGAGATGATTTCTTGCAAACTCATTTCAGTCTAGACTTTCTTCGCCTTTTTGCACGTAAACTTGAGCACCGATTCAGGGGCTACTACTGATGTGTCCTGGACTAGGGGATGCTTGCCACGTGGCTCCCGACCATATAGGCCGGGCCAAGGACCCCCAAGATTATCAACCAGTGGGCCATATTCATCAGTGCCAAGATTGAAGGTTCTGAAGACTTGACGAATACTCCAAGACTTAGAGGTTGTCATTGTTAAGATTACCCTTATATGCTAGCCCGAACCTAGCTAGATTTGACTCCATCACTGGGCCCTCTGAGTCCAACTCAATGACAACCTCCCGCCCCACCGTGACAAAGAAGAACAATGGAAGCACGTGTCCGTCAAGCCTGGCAGGATCCGGGCTTAAGACCTGAATGCACATTCGACCCACCCTAGAAACCAACCCTCATCAATCACCATCAACTTGCCTATAGCCTCGGAGACTGCCTTGATGATGTGGTCCTGCTTGGCCTCCTCCGGCATCCCATAGATATACAACCAAGCCAAAGATAAGGAGGAGGCCGCCTCATAATCAAGGCAGGATTCCTTGATAGTAGCCATGATATGGTGAAAGGGGAGCATCATCGGCTCACCATGCTAGTGTTGGGGAACGTAGTAATTTCAAAAAAAATTCCTACGCACACACACAGGATCATGGTGATGCATAGCAACGAGAGGGGAGAGTGTGTCCACGTACCCTTGTAGACCGAAAGCGGAAGTGTTAGCACGACGCGGTTGATGTAGTCGTACGTCTTCACGATCCGACCGATCCAAGTACCGAATGCACGACACCTCCGAGTTCAGCACACGTTCAACTCGATGACGTCCCGCGAGCTCCGATCCAGCAGAGCTTCGCCGGAGAGTTTCGTCAGCACGATGGCGTAATGAAGGTGATGATGATGCTACCGACGCAGGGCTTCGCCTAAGCACCGCTACGATATGATCGAGGTGGATTATGGTGGAGGGGGGCACCGCACACGGCTTGGAACAATCAACTTGTGTGTCTTTGGGTGCCCCCCTGCCCCCGTATATAAAGGAGCAAGGGGGGAGGCCCGCCAGCCTTGGTGCGCCCCAAGGAGAGGAGGAATCCTCTTCCTAGTCCAACTAGTAAGAGGGAAGGGGGAAGGAAAAAGAGGGAAAGGGAGAGGGAAAGAGCGGCCGCGCCGCCTCCCCTAGTCCAATTCGGACTCCTCATGGGAGGGGGCGCGCCACCTCCTGGGCTGCTGGCCTCTCTCTCCCCTCAGGCCCACTAAGGCCCAATACTTCCCCGGGGGGTTCTGGTAACCCCTCCGGCACTCCGGTTTTCTCCGAAACCATCCGGAAACACTTCAGATGTCCGATATATCAATCTTTATGTCTCGACCATTTCGAGACTCCTCGTCATGTCCGTGATCACATCCGGGACTCCGAACTACCTTCGGTACATCAAAACACTAAAACTCATAATACCGATCGTCACCGAACTTTAAGCGTGCAGACCCTACGGGTTCGAGAACAATGTAGACATGACCGAGACACATCTCCGGTCAATAACCAATAGCGAAACCTAGATGCTCATATTGGCTCCTACATATTCTACGAAGATCTTTATCGGTCAAACCGCATAACAACATACATTGTTCCCTTTGTCATCGGTATGTTACTTGCCCGAGATTCGATCGTGGGTATCTCAATACCTAGTTCAATCTCGTTACCGGCAAGTCTCTTTACTTGTTCCGTAATACATCATCCCGCAACTAACTCTTTATTTACAATGATTGCAAGGCTTGTAGTGATGTGTATTACCGAGTGGGCCCAGAGATACCTCTCCGACAATCGGAGTGACAAATCCTAATCTCGAAATACGCCAACTCAACAAGTACCTTCGTAGACACTGATACGTCTCCAACGTATCTATAATTTTTGATTGCTCCATGCTATATTATCTACTGTTTTGGACTATATTGGGCTTTATTTTCCACTTTTATATTATTTTTGGGACTAACCTATTAACCGAAGGCCTAGCCCAGAATTGTTGTTTTTTTTGCCTATTTCAGTGTTTCGGAGAAACAGAATATCAAACGGAGTCTAAACGGAATGAAACCTTCGGGAACGTGATTTTCTCATCATATAAGACCCAGGAGACTTGGACCCTCCGTCAAGAAAGCCACGAGGCGGTCACGAGGGTGGAGGGCGCCCCCCTAAGGCGCGCCCGCAGCCTGGGGAATTCGTGCCTACTCGGCATTTCACGAGTTATGAAAATGCAAGAAAGGATACTAAATCTCGTCGTTAACTGAATTCTGAATAGAAAGATTAAGAAGAAAAAAAAGATTCAAAATAAAGTAAAGGTAGGCGGGGAATAACCTTATTTATGACAAGTTTCAAACTAGTAAAGTATATCCCTAGGATAAAGAAGAAGAAAAGTGGGCTAAGGAAACGGGCCCCTCAAAGCTCCACCGACGTATTCCTTCCTCCTATATATACCTACGTACCCCCAAACGATCAGATACTGAGCCAAAAACATAATTCCACCTCCGCAACCTTCTGTACCCACGAGATCCCATCTTGGGGCCTGTTCCGGAGCTCCGCCGGAGAGTGCCATCATCACGGAGGGCTTCTACATCATCCTAGCCCCTCCGATGAAGTGTGAGTAGTTTACCTCAGACCTTCGGGTCCATAGTTAGTAGCTAGATGGCTTCTTCTCTCTTTTTGGATCTCAATACAATGTTCTCCCCCTCTCTCATGGAGATCTATTCGATGTAATCTTCTTTTTGCGGTGTGTTTGTTGAGACCGATGAATTGTGGGTTTATGATCAAGTCTATCTATGAATAATATTTGAATCTTCTCTGAATTCGTTTATGTATGATTGGTTATCTTTGCAAGTCTCTTCGAATTATCAGTTTGGTTTGGCCTACTAGATTGGTCTTTCTTGCAATGGGAGAAGTGCTTAGCTTTGGGTTCAATCTTGCGGTGTCCTTTCCCAGTGACAGTAGAGGCAGCAAGGCACGTATTGTATTGTTGCCATCGAGGATAACAAGATGGGGTTTTTATCATATTGCATGAAAGTATCCCTCTACATCATGTCATCTTGCTTAAGGCGTTACTCTGTTTTTAACTTAATACTCTAGATGCATGCTGGATAGCGGTCGATGAGTGGAGTAATAGTAGTAGATGCAGGCAGGAGTCGGTCTACTTGTCTCAGACGTGATGCCTATATACATGATCATGCCTAGATATTCTCATAACTATGCTTAATTCTGTCAATTGCTCAACAGTAATTTGTTCACCCACCGTAGAATACTTATGCTCTTGAGAGAAGCCACTAGTGAAACCTATGACCCCTGGGTCTATTCTCATCATATCAATCTCCATCACTTTATTATTGGTTTGCTTTTTTACTTTGCCTTTTACTTTTCACTTTGCATCTCTATACCAAAAATACCAAAAATATTATCTATCATCTCTATCAGATCTCACTCCCGTAAGTGACCGTGAAGGGATTGACAACCCCTAATCGCGTTGGTTGCGTTGAGCTATTTATTTTGTGTAGGTACGAGGGACTCGCGCGTAGCCTCCTACTGGATTGATACCTTGGTTCTCAAAAACCGAGGGAAATACTTACGCTACTTTGCTGCATCATCCTCTCCTCTTTGGGGAAATCCAACGCAGTGCTCAAGAGGTAGAAGGAAGAATTTCTACCGCCGTTGCCGGGGAGTCTGCGCAAAAGTCAACATACCAAGTACCCATCACAATCCCTATCTCTCGCATTACATTTGTTGCCATTTGCCTCTCGTTTTCCTCTCCCCACTTCACCCTTGCCGTTTTATTCGCCCTCTCTTTTCCGTTTGCCTTTTTCTCGCTTGCCTTTTTGTTTGCTCGTGTGTTGGATTGCTTGTTTGTCGCGATGACTCAAGATAATACCAAATTGTGTGACTTCACCAATACCAACAATAATGATTTCCTTAGCACTCCGATTGCTCCTCTTACCAATACTGAATCTTGTGAAATCAATACTGCTTTGTTGAATCTTGTTATGAAAGATCAATTCGCCGGCCTTCCTAGTGAAGATGTCGCTACTCATCTGAATAGCTTCGTTGATTTATGTGATATGCAAAAGAAGAAAGATGTCGATAATGATATTGTTAAATTGAAGTTATTTCCTTTTTCTCTTAGAGATCGTGCTAAAGCTTGGTTTTCGTCTTTTCCTAAAAACAGTATTGATTGTTGGAACAAGTGCAAAGATGCTTTTATCTCTAAGAAATTCCTCCCGCTAAGATCATCTCTCTTAGAAACAACATTATGAATTTTAAGCAACTTGATCATGAACATGTTGCACAAGCTTGGGAGAGAATGAAATTAATGATACGTAATTTCCCTACTCATGGTTTGAATTTGTGGATGATTATACAAAAATTTTATGCCGGATTGAACTTTGCTTCTAGAAATCTTTTAGATTCGGCCGCAGGAGGCACTTTTATGGAAATCACTTTAGGAGATGCTACTAAACTCCTAGATAATATTATGGTTAGTTATTCTCAATGGCACACTGAAAGATCCATTAATAAAAAAGTGCATGCGATAGAAGAAATTAATGTTTTGAGTGGAAAGATGGATGAACTTATGAAATTATTTGCTACTAAGAGCGTTTCTTCTGATCCTAATGATATACCTTTGTGCACTTTGATTGAGAATAATAATAAATCTATGGATGTGAATTTTGTTGGTAGGAATAATTTTGGTAACAACACGTATAGAGGGAATTTTAATCCTAGGCCTTATCCTAGTAATCCTTCTAATAATTATGGAAATTCCTACAACAACTCTCATGGAAATTTTAATAATACGCCCTCTGAATTTGAGAATAGTGTTAAAGAGTTTATGAATTCACAAAAAAAAATTAATGCTTTGCTTGAAGAGAAATTGCTTAAAGTTGATGATTTGGCTAGGAACGTTGATAGAAATTATTTTGAGGTTGATTCTTTAAAGCTTAGATCTATTCCTCCTAAGCATGATATCAATGAGTCTCTCAAAGCCATGAGAATTTCCATTGATGAGTGCAAAGAAAGAACCACTAGGATGCGTGCTACGAAAGATGCCGTTATTAAAGCGTGTTCTTCCAATTCCTATGAAAATCAAGATGAAGATCTAAAAGTTATTGATGTGTCCCCTATTAAATCTTTGTTTTGCAATATGAATCTTGATGAAACTGAATATGATCTTCCTTTACCTAGAATGCGTTCCAAAAATTCTGAGTATTTAGATCTTGATGATGAAATTGATAAAAGTGGGATTGAAAGAAATAAAACCCTAGAAGTTGCTAAACCCACTATATTGGATTTCAAGGAATTTAATTATGAAAATTGCTCTTTAATTGATTGTATTTCCTCGTTGCAATCCGTGCTAAATTCTCCTCATGCTTATAGTCAAAATAAAGCCTTTACCGAACATATCGTTGATGCCTTGATGCAATCTTATGAAGAAAAATTTGAGTTAAAAGTTTCTATCCCTAGAAAACTTTATGACGAGTGGGAACATACTACTAAAATTTAAATTAAAGATTATGAGTTTTATGCTTTATGTGATTTGGGTGCTAGTTTCTCCACTATTCCCAGAACTTTGTGTGATTTGCTAGATTTCTGAGATTTTGATGATTGCTCTCTAAACTTGCATCCTGCGGACTCCACAAATAAGAAACATATGGGAAGAATTAATGATGTTCTTATTGTTGCAAATAGGAATTATGTGCCTGTAGATTTTATCGTTCTTGATATAGATTACAATCCTTCTTGCCCTATTATTCTCGGTAGACCTTTCCATAGAACGGTTGGTGCAATTATTGATATGAAGGAAGGGAATATTAGATTTCAATTTCCATTTAAAAAGGGCATGGAACACTTCCCTAGAAAGAAAATAAAATTACCATATGAATCTATCATGAGAGCCACTTATGGATTGCCTACCGAAGATGGCAATACCTAGATCTATCCTCGCTTTTATGCCTAGCTAGGGGCGTTAAACGATAGCGCTTGTTGGGAGGCAACCCAATTTAAATTTAAATTTTTTTGCTTCTTTTTAGGAATAAATAATCCATCTACCTTCTGTTTAGATGTGGTTTTGTGTTTTAATTAGTGTTTGTGCCAAGTTAGACCTATAGGATCTTCTTGGATGATAGTTATTTGATATTGCTGTAATTTCCAGAATCTTTATGTTCACGAAAACAATTGTCAAAAATCACTAGAACGTGATAAAATACTAATTCCAATTGCTGCTGACCAATAAACAAATTGTCTAGGTCTTCCTATTTTGGTAGATGTTTTGGAGTTCCAGAAGTTTGCATTAGTTACAGATTACTATAGATTGTTCTGTTTTTGACAGATTCTGTTTTTCGTGTGTTGTTTGCTTATTTTGATGAATCTATGGCTAGTAAAATAGTTTGTAATCCATAGAGAAGTTGGAATACAGTAGGTTTAACACCAATATAAATAAATAATGAGTTCATTACAGTACCTTGAAGTGGTCTTTTGTTTTCTTTCGCTAACGGAGCTCACGAGATTTCTATTGAGTTTTGTGTTGTGAAGTTTTCAAGTTTTGGGTGAAATCTTTTGATGGATTATGGAACAAGGAGTGGCAAGAGCCTAAGCTTGGGGATGCCCGTGGCACCCCCAAGATAATCCAAGGACACCAAAAAGTTAAAGCTTGGGGATGCCCCGGAAGGCATCCCCTCTTTCGTCTACTTCCATCGGTAAATTTACTTGGAGCTATATTTTTATTCACCACATGATATGTGTTTTGCTTGGAGCATCTTGTATTATTTGTTTCTTTGTTTGTTAGTGTACCACAATCATCCTTGCTGTACACACCTTTTGAGAGATCCATACATGAATTAGAATTTGATAGAATACTCTATGTGCTTCACTTATATCTTTTGAGCTATATAGTTTTACTCTATGTGCTTCACTTATATCTTTTGAGCTTTATAGTTTTGCTCTAGTGCTTCACTTATATCTTTTAGAGCACGGTGATGGATTTGTTTTAAAGCAACTATTGATCTCTCATGCTTCACTTAGATTATTTTGAGAGTCTTAAATAGCATGGTAATTTGCTTAATAATAATAATATGCTTGGTATTCAAGATTTGTAAAACTTTCTTTTGAGTGCGTTGAATACTAAGAAAAGTTTGATGCTTGATAATTGTTTTGAGATATGGAGGTGATAATATCAAAGTTGTGCTAGTTGAGTAGTTGTGAATTTGAGAAATGCTTGAGTTGAAGTTTACAAGTTCCGTAGCATGCACGTATGGTAAACGTTATGTAACAAATTTGAAACATGAGGTGTTATTTGATTGTCCTCCTTATGAGTGGCGGTCGGGGACGAGAGATGGTCTTTTCCTACCAATCTACCACCCTAGGAGCATGCGCGTAATGCTTTGGTTTTTGATGGCTTGTAGATCTTTGCAATAAGTATATGAGTTCTTTATGACTAATGTTGAGTCCATGGATTGTACGCACTCTCACCCTTCCATCATTGCTAGCCTCTTCGGTAACGTGCATTGCCCTTTCTCACATTAGAGTTGGTGCAAACTTTGCCGGTGCATCCAAACCCCGTGATATGATACACTCTTTCACACATAAACCTCCTTATATCTTCCTCAAAACAGCCACCATACCTACCTATTATGGCCTTTCCATAGCCATTCCGAGATATATTGCCATGCAACTTTCCACCATTCCGTTCATCATGACACATCCATCATTGTCATATTGCTTAGCATGATCATGTAGTTGACATAGTATTCGTGGCAAAGCCACCGTTCATAATTCTTTCATACATGTCACTCTTGATTCATTGCATATCCCGGTACACCGCCGGAGGCATTCATATAGAGTCATACTTTGTTCTAGTATCGAGTTGTAATCATTGAGTTGTAAATAAATAGAAGCGTGATGATCATCATTTAATAGAGTATTGTCCCAAATAAAAAAAGAGAAAGGCCAAAGAAAAAAAGGCCCAAAAAAATAAAAAAATAAAATAAGAAGGGACAATAGTACTATCCTTTTTTCCCACGCTTGTGCTTCAAAATAGCACCATAATCTTCATAATAGAGAGTCTCTTGTTTTGTCATTTTAATATACTAGTGGGAACTTTTCATTATAGAACTTGGCTTGTATATTCCAACGATGGGCTTCCTCAAATGCCCTAGGTCTTCATGAGCAAGCAAGTTGGATGCACACTCACTTAGTTTCTTTTGTTAAGCTTTCATACATTTATAGCTCTAGTGCATCCGTTGCATGGCAATCCCTACTCCTTGGATTAACATCAATCGGTGGGCATCTCCATAGCCCATTGATTATCCTCGTTGATGTGAGACTTTCTCCTTTTTTTGTCTTCTCCACATAACCCCCATCATCATATTCTATTCCACCCATAGTGCTATGTCCATAGCTCGCGATCATGTATTGCGTGAAGGTTTATAAGTTTGAGAGTATTAAAGTATGAAACAATTTCTTAGCTTGTCATCGGGGTTGTGCATGATGAGAGCATTCTTGTGTGACGAAAATGGAGCATGACTAAACTATATGATTTTGTAGGGATGAACTTTCTTTGGCCATGTTATTTTGAGAAGACTTAATTGCTTAGTTAGTATGCTGGAAGTATTATTATTTTTATGTCAATATGAACTTTTGTCTTGAATCTTTTGGATCTAAATATTCATACCACAATTGAGAAGATTTAAATTGAAATTATCCCAAGTAGCACTCCGCATCAAAAATTCTCTTTTTATCATTTACCTACTCGAGAACGAGCAGGGATTAAGCTTGGGGATGCCTGATACGTCTCCAACGTATCAATAATTTTTTATTGCTCCATGCTATATTATCTACTGTTTTGGACTATATTGGGCTTTATTTTCCACTTTTATATTATTTTTGGGACTAACCTATTAACCAGAGGCCCAACCCAGAATTGCTGTTTTTATTGCCTATTTCAGTGTTTCGGAGAAACAGAATATCAAACGGAGTCCAAACGGAATGAAACCTTCGAGAACGTGATTTTCTCATCAGATAAGACCCAGGAGACTTGGACCCTCCGTCAAGAAAGCCACGAGGTGGTCACGAGGGTGGAGGGCGCCCCCCCTAGGGCGCGCCCCCTGCCTCGTGGGCCCCTCGAAGCTCCACCGACGTACTCCTTCCTCCTATATATACCTGCGTACCCCCAAACAATCAGATACGGGGCCAAAAACCTAATTCCACCACCACAACCTTCTGTACCCACGAGATCCCATCTTGGGGCCTGTTCCGGAGCTCCGCGGAGAGGGCGATCATCACGGAGGGCTTCTACATCATCCTAGCCCCTCCGATGAAGTGTGAGTAGTTTACCTCAGACCTTCGGGTCCATAGTTAGTAGCTAGATGGCTTATTCTCTCTTTTTTGGATATCAATACAATGTTCTCCCCCTCTCTCGTGGAGATCTATTCGATGTAATCTTCTTTTTGCGGTGTGTTTGTTGAGATCGATGAATTGTGGGTTTATGATTAAGTCTATCTATGAATAATATTTGAATCTTCTCTGAATTCTTTTATGTATGATTGGTTATCTTTGCAAGTCTCTTCGAATTATCAGTTTGGTTTGGCCTACTAGATTGGTCTTTCTTGCAATGGGAGAAGTGCTTAACTTTGGGTTCAATCTTGCAGTGTCCTTTCCCAGTGACAGTAGGGGTAGCAAGGCACGTATTGTATTGTTTCCATCGAGGATAACACGATGGGGTTTTTATCATATTGCATGAAACTATCCCTCTACATCATGTCATCTTGCTTAAGGCGTTACTCCGTTTTTAACTTAATACTCTAGATGCATGCTGGATAGGGTCGATGAGTGGAGTAATAGTAGTAGATGCAGGCAGGAGTCGGTCTACTTGTCTCGGACGTGATGCCTATATACATGATCATGCCTAGATATTCTCATAATTATGCTCAATTCTGTCAATTCCTCAACAGTAATTTGTTCACCCACCGTAGAATACTTATGCTCTTGAGAGAAGCCACTAGTGAAACCTATGGCCCCCGGGTCTATTCTCATCATATCAATCTCCAACACTTTATTATTGCTTTGCTTTTTAATTTGCCTTTTACTTTTCACTTTGCATCTCTATACCAAAAATACCAAAAATATTATCTATCATCTCTATCAGATCTCACTCCCGTAAGTGACCGTGAAGGGATTGACAACCCCTAATCGCGTTGGTTGCGTTGAGCTATTTGTTTTGTGTAGGTATGAGGGACTCGCGCGTAGCCTCCTACTGGATTGATACCTTGGTTCTCAAAACTGAGGGAAATACTTATGCTACTTTGCTGCATCATCCTCTCCTCTTCGGGGAAATCCAGCGCAGTGCTCAAGAGGTAGCAGACACCTGTAGAGAACCTTTATAACCACCCAGTTACGTTGTGACGTTTGGTAGCACGTACAAAGTGTTCCTCCGGTAAACGGGAGTTGCATAATCTCATAGTCATAGGAACATGTATAAGTCATGAAGAAAGCAATAGCAACATACTAAACGATCAAGTGCTAAGCTAACGGAATGGGTCAAGTCAATCACATCATTCTCCTAATGATGTGATCCCGTTAATCAAATGAGAACTCATGTCTATGGCTAGGAAAAATAACCATCTTTGATCAACGAGCTAGTCAAGTAGAGGCATACTAGTGACACTCTGTTTGTCTATGTATTCACACATGTATCATGTTTCCGGTTAGTACAATTCTAGCATGAATAATAAACATTTATCATGATATAAGGAAATACATAATAACTTTAGTATTGCCTCTAGGGCATATTTCCTTCAGTCTCCCACTTGCACTTGAGTCAATAATCTAGATTACACAGTAATGATTCTAACACCCATGGAGCCTTAGTGCTGATCATGTTTTGCTCGTGGAAGAGGCTTAGTCAACGGGTCTGCAACATTCAAATCCGTATGTATCTTGCAAATCTCTATGTCTCCCACCTGGACTTGATCCCGGATGGAGTTGAAGCGTCTATTGATGTGCTTGGTTCTCTTGTGAAATCAGGATTCCTTTGCCAAGGCAATTCCACCAGTATTGTCACAAAAGATTTTCATTGGACCCGATGCACTAGTATGACACCTAGATCGGATATGAACTCCTTCATCTAGACTCCTTCATTCGCTGTTTCTGAAGCAGCAATGTACTCCGCTTCACAGGTAGATCCCGCCATGACACTTTGTTTAGAACTGCTCCAACTGACAGCTCCACCGTTCAATATAAATACGTATCCTGTTTGCGATTTAGAATCGTCCGGATCAGTGTCAAAGCTTGCATCAACGTAACCATTTACGATGAGATCTTTGTTACCTCGATAAATGAGAAACATATTCTTAGTCCTTTTCAGGTATTTCAGGATGTTCTTGACCGCTGTCCAGTGATCCACTCCTGGATTACTTTGGTACCTCCCTGCTAAACTAATAGCAAGGCACACATCAGGTCTGGTACACAACATTTCATACATGATAGAGCCTATGGCTGAAGCATAGGGAACATCTTTCATTTTCTCTCTATCTTCTGCAGTGGTCGGGCATTGAGTCTTACTCAACTTCACACCTTGTAACACAGGCAAGAATCCTTTCTTTGCCTGATCCATTTTGAACTTCTTCAAAACTTTGTCAAGGTATGTGCTTTGTGAAAGTCCAATTAAGCGTCTTGATCTATCTCTATAGATCTTGATGCCCAATATGTAAGCAGCTTCACCGAGGGCTTTCAATGAAAAACTCTTATTCAAGTATCCTTTTATGCTATCTAGAAATTCTACATCATTTCCAATCAACAATATGTCATCCACATATAATATTATAAATGCTACAGAGCTCCCACTCACTTTCCTGTAAATTACAGGCTTCTCCAAAAGTCTGTATAAAATCATATGCTTTGATCACACTATCAAAACGTTTATTCCAACTCCGAGAGGCTTGCACCACTCAATAAAGGGATCGCTGGAGCTTGCACACTTTGTTAGCACCCTTTGGATCGATAAAACCTTCAGGTTGCATCATATACAACTCTTCTTCCAGAAATCCATTCAGGAATGCAGTCTTTACATCCATTTTCCAAATTTCATAATCATAAAATGCGGCAATTGCTAACATGATTCGGGCGGACTTAAGCATCGCTATGGGTGAGAAGGTCTCATCGTAGTCAACTCCTTGAACTTGTCGAAAACCTTTCACAACAAGTCGAGCTTTGTAGACAGTAACATTACCATCAGCGTATGTCTTCTTCTTGAAGATCCATTTATTTTCGAAGGCTTGGAGATCATCCGGCAAGTCAACCAAAGTCCATACTTTGTTCTCATACATGGATCCCATCTCAGATTTCATGGCCTCAAGCCACTTTGCGGAATCTGGGCTCATCATCGCTTCCTCATAGTTCATAGGTTCGTCATGGTCTAGTAACATGACCTCCAGAACAGGATTACCATACCACTCTGGTGCGGATCTTACTCTGATTGACCTACCAGGTTCGGTAGTAACTTGATCTGAAGTTTCATGATCATCATCATTAACTTCCTCACTAATTGGTGTAGGTGTCACAGGAACCGGTTTCTATGATGAACTACTTTCCAATAAGGGAGCAGGTACAGTTACCTCATCAAGTTCTACTTTCCTCCCACTCACTTCTTTCGAGAGAAACTCCTTCTCTAGAAAGGATCCAAATTTAGCAACAAAAGTCTTGCCTTCGGATCTATGATAGAAGGTGTACCCAATAGTATCCTTTGGGTATCCTATGAAGACACATTTCTTCGATTTGGGTTCGAGCTTATCAGGTTGAAGCTTTTTCACATAAGCATCGTAAACCCAAACTTTAAGAAACGACAACTTTGGTTTCTTGCCAAACCATAGTTCATAAGGCGTCATCTCAACGGATTTAGATGGTTCCCTATTTAACGTGAATGCAGCCGTCTCTAAAGCATAACCCAAAAATTACAGCGGTAAATCAGTAAGAGACATCATAGATCGCACCATATCTAATAAAGTACGATTACGACGTTCGGACACACCATTATGCTATGGTGTTCCGGGTGGCGTGAGTTGTGAAAGTATTCCGCGTTGTTTCAAATGAAGACCAAACTCAAATATTCTCCTCCATGATCAGATCGTAGAAACTTTATTTTCTTGTTACTATGATTTTCTACTTCACTCTGAAATTCTTTGAACTTTTCAAATGTTTCAGACTTATGTTTCATTAAGTAAATATACCCATATCTGCTCAAATCATCTGTGAAGGTGAGAAAATAACGATACCCGGCGCAAGCCTTGTCGGTGTACTAAAGTAGGGGTACCTTAGTACCCCGAACTTGTGCACGGGCAGTCGTAGCACCCCGCGGCAAGGCTTGCTAGGCGATCGCCAAAACTCTCCATGGTCCCTTTTTGGGCCATCCAAGAACAAAGTATTTGAGCCAAGGCCCCGGCAGGAGGAGCTTGCCGGGAAGGCCACCCGAAGAGAGCAAGGCCCCGGCAAGAGGAGCTTGCCGGGACGGCCGCTCGGAGCACAAGGCCTCGGCAAGAGGAGCTTGCCGGGAAGGCCGACCAAGGCACGACAAGAGACATGCTACGACGCGCCACGCGTCCCGGCAAGGACCGGTGAGCAACAAGCTCCCGGGCGCGACAAGGCATCAACCGAGGCAAGGCGCTTGCCGTGGCAAGTCACCACCCCGCGCCTGCGTTCCAGCTCATCCACCCACACGTCGCTCTGGAGCCGTTCCAGGCGTACGTGGCGAGAGGCTGCGCAGCTAGGGGTATGCGGTGGCGAAGCAACGCTGACAGGGTAGCCGTCGTGGCAAACGATGGCGCCCCTGACGGTCCCTTTTCTGCACTGTTTGGGCGATCCAGACGGGCATTTAATGCCCTTGTCCCCTGCCGTCAGAGTTAGGTATAATAGCACTGTGCAAACAGCTGTACCCAACACAGCGTTTTCCAGTTTTGCCCCCACCTATGTTGCCACCTGTGGGTAACCCCTTGCGCATATAAAAGGATACCCCATGCGCAACGTAAAAGGGGGAGGGAGGCCACTCACGCCCGGTCTGATTAGTTGCCTAAGTGTACTGTAGCACTCAGCGCTCCCGAACAAGAACACAATACAAACCACAAAGCAGCAGTAGGGTTTTACGCATCCGTGCGGCCCGAAGCTGGGTAAACCCCTTGTGTGCACCGCCTCGATCCGCTCTTCGTGCGACCTCCGCCCCCCGCCGAACCAGAAAGGGGCTCGGTCCCCATAGGTGTTCGTGGAGGCAGATTTCCCCCGACATCTTTGGCGCGCCAGTTAGGGGGCGTCGAGGTTGTGTGAACCTGATCCGGCGTCTGCATAGGCTAGATCTCCATCGTCCTTATCGACATGCCACCAAAGAAGAAGGCTCTGGAGGTGGCTGGTCCGTCCGCGTCGAACCCACCGCCCCTGGAGCAAACGGTTGGTGGGGACGGCACCGGCGGCGGAACGGGCGTCGGCGAGCCAGCTCATGGTGCCACGGCGTCCGAACATGCACCGCGCCCCTCTCAGGAGGCACGGGACCAGCAGCGTCTTGGCACTCACGGTACCATACGCTCGCTGGACCCAGATCGAGCTGGCGGATCCCAGGGTGCTCAGGGCCAGCATACACACCAACGTGCTGGCGCGAGCGCGGCGCGACTGCCAGGACCAGGTGCTACTCCTTCTAACATAGTTAGAAGTTCGAGCACATCCCGCTCCACGCGCCGTTCGCCACCGCTGCCCGCCACTCCAGCAGAAGCTCTGGCACGAGCTCAACTGCTCCTAGACTACCCTCCAACGACGGACAAGCTCGACGACTGGAGGGCCACGATACAGAGCCTCATCGGTTTCGCTAACGGCGACACCCCGCGGCAGCACAGTGCGTCGCAGCCGTGGCAGGTCGGCCAGGCGAGAACCGATGGCGCCAAGACCGGTGGGGGTGCGACCACCGTGCACTCCCCGCCCCAAAGGCCAAGATCGCCGACTCGCCGGAACCATCACGACAACGACTCCACCGCATCGTCAAATCCGCGAACTCGTCGCGATCAACGCCAAGTTCTTCACGAACGAAAGCAAGAGGACGCTCGTACTCGCATCGAGCGTCGAAGAGAAGCGCGGCGTCAATCAGACCAGCGCGCTGAGCCCTCTGTCGACATGCATGCGCCGGGGGAACCAGGCGACCTGCCGTACGCGGTGGGCTGCCCTGCGTTCACCCGTGAGCTGCGGCAAGTCCAGTGGCCCAGCACGAAGAATTTCAAGCCAGACGTACCAGAGAAGTACGACGGCAAGTCGCATCCGTCGGAGTTCCTCAGCATCTACACCATTGCGGTGCAGGCTGCTGGAGGGCGAGACGACAAGATCCTTGCCAACTACTTCCCGCTGGTACTCAAGTCCAACGTCAGATCCTGGCTCATGCACTTGCCGGACAACTCCATAACCTCCTGGAGAGACTTGTGCCATCAGTTTGTTGGCGCCTTTACAGGCGGCCACAAACCCCATGGCCAAGCGAGCGACCTTCATCTGCTCGTCCAGAAGGAAGGGGAACCCTTGCGCAAGTTCATCCAGAGATTCAGCCGTGTACACTACAACATCCCAGACGTCCACCCCGCCGCGGTCATCAGTGCGTTCCATCAGAACGTGCGTAACCACAGGATGCGGGAGGAGATGGCGATGTGCAAGATCAAAGACGTCAGGGAGCTATATGCCCTGGCCGACAAGTGTGCCCGTGCTGAGGAAGGGAGGAAACTCCCCGGAGAGAACACTGGAGCAAGAGAATCTGACAGCGAGGATACCGCCCCGGCAAGGAAGAACCGGCGGCGGAGCAACAGGAAGAAGAAGAGCCAAGAAGTACTGGTTGTTGAGCAGTCCGGCGATGAAGGCGCCGCCAAGAAGGCCCAGGCTGGTAGCTCCGGCAAGGAGGTTGCCGGATGCGCCAACTGCCAGGCTGTGGCGGTCGCCGACAAGCGGGACGGCACCAACAAACAGTACTGCAAGATCCACCGCACCAAGGGCCATGACCTCCAGAGCTGCAAGCAGGTCGAGCGACTCGTCGAGCTGCAAAAGGCCGAGTACGAGCGACGCGAAAAGGAGAGAGCCCGGGGAGGTGGAGGAGGATTAGGCACGAAGCGCCCCGGCCAGGGAGGACGCCGCGACAAGGACAAGCAGCGGCAAGCAGACAGACCTCCCCGTGGCCCGACAAGAACGAAGACGACGATGAAGACGAAGACATGGATGATGTCGAGACCAGTGAGCAGGAGTTTCAGAAAGCCACAGAGGTCTTGTGCGTAGACGGCGGTGCTTCTCTGCATACTTCTCACCGCCAGCTCAAGCAGTGGGCGCGGGAAGTCAATGCAGCGGAACCACCCGTCGAGTCGGGCAAGCCTCTGAAATGGTCCAGCACGCCTGTCATCTTCGATATTGAGGACCACCCTGACCGCACAACTGCGATTGTGTGCTTGCCGATGTTGGTCTCACCAACAGTCCGCAACCTCAAGGTCACCAAGATGCTAGTCGACGGCGGGGCCGGCTTGAACCTGATCTCCTCCGCTGTGCTCCGGAAGCTCCAAGTCCCCGACAGCGAGCTCGAAGAGACCGGCATGTTCCAAGGAATCAACCCGGGAAGGAGCAAGCCGAAGGGAAAGATAACGTTGCCAGTGACATTTGGCAACGAGTTGAACTTCATGACAGAAAGGATCACTTTTGACGTTGCCGATTTTCCGTTGCCCTACAATGGAATTATCGGCGGTCCAGCGCTCGCCAAGTTCATGGCGGCCTCTCACTACGCATACAACATGCTCAAGATGCCCGGCCCGATAAGCGTCATCTCTGTCCCCGGTGACAAGAAGGATGCCCTTATCTGTGCCGACAAGATCTACCGGGAAGCAGCAGCCGCAACGGATCACAAGCCACTTGCCGCTGAAGCTCCTGGAGGGAAGAAGAAGACCAAGCCCGGCAGGTGCTCTGGTGCCCACTCCGGCAAGCGCACCTCTTCGGAGTGCTGCGCTACCGTCGAGGACGCGCCATCGAGCTCCACTGGCAAGAGTAAGAAGTTAATGTCAGCCCTGCCAATGACCAAGAAGGTGTCCGCCAAGGAGGACGGCACTGGTGGTACCTTCACCATCAGTGCCACTCTCGACCCCAAATAGGAAAGCGCGCTCGTTGCTTTCCTGCGGGCGAATGTCGATGTGTTTGCCTGGCAACCATCTGACATCCCCGGCGTTCCCAGGAAAGTAATTGAGCACCACCTCGCCGTCTGTCCTCATGCGCGGCCCGTCAAGCAGAAAGTCAGGAAGCAAGCAGTGGAGCGCCAAGAGTTCATCGCAGAAGAGATCAAGAAGTTGGAAGCGGTAGGCCTTGTCAGAGGTGTGCTCCATCCGACGTGGTTGGCCAATCCTGTTGTCGTGCGCAAAGCAAATGGGAAATGGAGGCTTTGCATCGATTTCACTGATGTTAACAAAGCTTGTCCCAAAGATCCCTTTCCCTTGCCGCGCATTGACTAGATTGTTGACTCCACGGCCGGATGTGACCTGCTTTCATTTCTTGACGCATACTCAGGATACCATCAGATCTTCATGGCTGAGGAAGATGAGTAAAAGACCGCATTCATCACTCCATGTGGCACGTACTGTTTCGTACGGATGCCTTTCGGTTTGAAGAATGCTGGTTCGACGTTTGCGAGGGTTGTCCATACCGCTTTTGAGCCGCAAATCCACAGAAATGTGGAAGCCTACATGGATGACATAGTGGTCAAAAGCAGGAACAGGGCAACCCTAATTCAAGACTTAGAAGAGACCTTTACGAACCTGCGCAGGATCAGCCTCAGGCTCAACCCCGAGAAGTGCGTGTTTGGAGTCCCTTCCGGCAAGCTTCTCGGGTTCTTCGTGTCTCAACGAGGAATCGAAGCCAATCCAGACAAGATCAAGGCCATCGAGTAGATTGAAGCACCAACACGCGTCAAGGATGTACGAAGGCTTGCCGGCTGCGTCGCGGCTCTCAGCAGGTTTATTTCCAAGTCTGCAGAACGCGCCCTGTCATTTTTCAAAGTTTTGAAAAAGGCGGGTCCAGTGAAATGGACTCCGGAAGCGGAGGTTGCGCTGCAAGACTTGAAGAAATACCTGTCCTCCGCTCCAATACTTGTCGCGCCTAAACTACAAGAGAAGTTGCTGCTGTACCTGGCGGCAACCAATCAAGTGGTTACTGCTGCGTTAGTAGCGGAGAGGGAGGCAGATGATGAGTTAGCTACCGCGGCAAGCGCGTCCAGCGACAAGCAGGATACTTCCCCGACAAGCTCTGGCCCCGACAAGGATGAATCTGCGCAGGAGCAAGTGGAGGTGCAGAAGAAGAGAATGGTGCAGCGCCCAGTTTACTTTGTCAGCTCCCTTCTGCAGGGGGCTAGGTCAAGGTACTCTGGTGTGCAGAAATTGCTTTTCGGCCTTCTCATGGCCTCGAGAAAGCTGCGCCATTACTTCCAAGCACATGAGATTAGGGTTGTCACCCGCTTTCCGCTGAAGAGGATACTGCAGAATCCAGAAGCCACAGGCAGGATTGTCGAGTGGGCACTGGAACTGTCAAGCTTCGGTCTCAAATTTGAGAGCACTTCAACTATCCAAAGCAGAGCATTGGCGGAGTTCATAGCAGAGTGAACACCGACACCAGACGAAGAAATCCCAGAGACGAGCATCCCCGTCAAAGAAGCAAGCAAAGAGTGGCTGATGTATTTTGATGGTGCCTTCTCGCTGCAAGGCGCCGGTGCTGGCGCGTTGCTTATCGCGCCCACCTGAAGATCGCGGCAGAACTTGGGATCAAGAGGCTCATTGTCAGGGGTGACTCGCAGCTTGTCGTCCGCCAAGTGAACAAAGATTACCAGAGTCCGTTGATGGAAGCGTACGTTGATGAAGTGAGGAAGCTAGAAGAGCACTTTGACGGCCTGCAAATGGAACACGTTCCAAGAGCTGAGAAAGACATTGCTGATGGCCTGTCAAAGTGCGCAGCATTTAAGTTACCTGTGGAACCAGGAACCTTTGTGCTCAAGCTGACTCAGCCATCCGTAACACCATCCACCGGACAGAGAAAGAAGAGGAAGTTGGTCTCCGGCGACTATCTTCCAGCAGAGCTCCCCGGAGCCACCGCCAAGAAGGTCCCCAAGATCGACACCAAGAGCGCTGAGGAGCCATCTGCTCCGGCAAACCCCAGGGTTTGTTCCGTAGAAGCAGGCGCTCCCGACAAGTTTTACTCCAACAAGCTTGCCGGGGAACGTCAAGCTCCGGCTGAGCCCCGGATCCTCGCCGTAGAAGCGGACGTTCCCGCAGCAGCAGATGTGCCTTCAGTCCTTGTTGTTGAGCCACAGGCTCCAGCATGGGCGCAACAGACTGTCCATTTCCTCCAGAACGGAGAATTTCCCGAAGAACAAGAAGAAGCGGAAAGAGTAGCCCGGCGCTCGAGTATATACCAGTTCGTCGACAACACGCTGTACAGAAGAGGGCGCAACGGTGTGAAATTGAAGTGTATTTCCCGGGAAGACGGACAAAAGCTGTTGGCAGAGATACATGGAGGCATATGTGGTCACCACATTGGCGCAAGAGCACTTGCCGGCAAAGCGTTCCGGCAAGGTTTCTTCTGGCCGACAACCCTCCAGGATGCAACTGCACAAGCAACCAAGTGTGAAGCGTGCCAGTTCCATTCCAAGCAGATACACCAGCCAGCTCAAGCTCTCCAGACGATCCCTTTATCCTGGCCATTTTCGGTCTGGGGGCTCGACATCCTCGGCCCCTTCCCCCGAGCTGTTGGGGGCTTTGAGTACTTGTACGTCGCAATCGACAAGTTCACAAAGTGGCCGGAAGTGGAACCAGTGAGGAAGGTGACAGCACAGTCAGCAGTCAAGTTCTTCAGGTCAATTGTTTGCCGCTTCGGGATCCCCAACAGGATCATCACCGACAACGGTACGCAATTCACGAGCCGCGCCTTCATGCAATACGTCCAAGATCTCGGCGCCAAGGTCTGCTTCGCTTATGTTGCTCATCCCAGGAGCAACGGTCAAGCGGAGAGGGCCAATGCCGAAGTGTTGCGCGGGCTCAAGAATAGAACTTTCGACAGGCTGCACAGGTGCGGAAGAAACTGGATCGAGGAGCTGTCGGTGGCTCTTTGGTCGATCAGAACGACGCCAAATCGAGCCACTGGCCAGACACCATTTGCTCTAGTCTATAGACCAGAAGCAGTTACCCCCACGGAACTCGTATACGGGTCACCTCGAGTGCTCGCTTATGATGAGCTTGAGCAAGAGCGGCTGCGTGAAGATGACGCGCTGCTCCTTGAGGAAGATCGTCTTCAGGCTGCTGTGCGAGCCTCTCGCTACCAGCAAGCTTTGCGTCGCTACCATAGCCGCAAAGTCAAAGCCAGAAGCTTCGAGGAAGGCGACCTTGTTCTTCGGCGCGCTCCATCCGCCAAGAATCATAACAAGTTGACGCCGAAGTGGGAAGGCCCTTACCGGGTGAGACGAGTCACGAGGCCCGGCGCTGTCCGCCTTGAGACCGAAGATGGCACTCCGGTGAGCAACTCCTGGAATATTGAGCATCTTTGTAAGTTTTACCCGTAAGGCACGGTTGTCGGACCCTGTCCGGCAACCACCCTTTTGTACAAGTCTTGCCGCTGTTGCATGTAATCCTTTGTACAAAGCCAGGCGCAGACCCTGAGCAGCAGTAAATGATGCGCTGGCGCCCTAAGTTTTAGCATGCATGCTGAGTCGAGTCTCGTCCTTGGTTAGGGTTGATAGTGCCTAACAGCTGCTAACCCCTAGCTTAGAGGTCGGGTCTGCGTCCTTTTTTCCTGTTCCTTCGTTTCCGTTGGTTCGCAGGGTCTTGCATATCCTGGCCAGACCGCTTAAGGACGAAGAAGAGAAGAAGGGCGGACCAGCATCTGGTCCCCGGCAAACCAGTGTTGCCGGGGGCTGCAAGTACAAAGATTCGCCCGCGGCAAGCCAAAGTTGCCGGGGGCTGCAATCCCAGATAAGTTTTTCATCCCTTGTCATGCATTCTCTTATGGACTGAGGAATGCGAAAACCTTGTTTCTTCCTAAAAAGCTACCGTGCTCCCTTAACTCTGGGCCCCGGAGCGCGTTCATGGGGCCAGTTTTGGTAGTAGCCGCGGCGGCAAAGGAACGAAATGAGGAGCCCGAACCCGCCTCATCCCTACCTCCGCCAAAGGCGTGAGGAAGGTCGAGTGGCGCGGGAAGACGGCAGGGCCTGTTGCCGGGCAAAGAAGTGTCTATCTTAACGATATAAAGGATTCGCTCCTTGGCGTGGGTTTTACCCGCGAGACAAATGGCCCGGCAAACATCCCCTTTTCATTAAAAACATTCCGCTCAGGTACAGTTCAGAGAGAATGAAAAACATGAGAGATGGGATTACAAGCTTTAAATGCAACTAGGGCCCGAGGGCTTACAAGTCAAAAAGAGATAAGGTGCCCGTAATCCCTTTCTTGTCTCTCTCCTCAGGAGGTAGGACAAGGAGGCGAAAGGGCAAAAGGGGTGCCTAGACGAGCTACGGGTGGCAGAAGACACCAACAGAACGCCCCGGGGGCCGTCTGAAAGCTGGACGGTGACGGCGGCGCCGGAAGCAGGGCTCGACGAGGCGGCAGGACGTCAGCACGCTGTCAAGGGCGCCGCACCCTCGTACTCCGAGTTGACGGCCTTGCCGCCTGCCCTCTTCCTCTTCCGCAGCCTCCCTACGCCAGCCGCCAAGGAGACGACCCCGGGAAGCTCAAGGAGCCGGCGACACGGATGATGGGGTCGCCGGTGCCACGCGGAGCCGCGACCGACGCCTAGTCGGACCCGTCATCCCGACGACCGCTACCCTCGTCGTCGCTGTCGCTCCCCTCCTCGTCACTCTCGCTCGAGGAGGAGCCTTCGCTGTCGGAGGAGCTATCCACGCAGCACCGGGCCTGGGTCCCGAAGCACCCGAAGACCTTGACGGAGAGGAGATCGCCCTCCATCAACTTAAAATGGAGGGTGAACCCCTCCATCAAGCTGTGGATACGGGCGAACGTCTTCCACCCTCGACCAAGATACATCACACCGGGGGCTGGGGACTCAACGTGGACCCGCGTGCCGCTGATCCCGCAGCCCCTCATGTGCAGTCTTAGCGTCTCGGGTTGTTCCGTCTCCATCACGCTTGCGAAGGGAGCCGGGAGACGGAGGCGACGACGAGGCGCCCGGCGCAGCCTGACGAAGAACTCGCGAGGGTCGTCCCCGATGTGGACCGCCGTGAGAAGAGGAGCCGCTGGCGGAGGCGAGGCCGACGCGTCGCCCCGTCTGCCTCGTCCCCGAGCGCCTCGGCCTCGTCCACGACCTCGTCCACGACCTCGCCCCCTCGCCCTTCCCCTTACGGTTGGCTCTGCCACCGCGGGTGCAAGGGGAGGAGGGGCGCGTTGCCTAGCGGCAACCCTCGCCGCCACCGATGAAGGAACAGGGTTCCCTTTCTCCATGGCGAATGGAGAGAGGGGATCAGAAGCTGAAGGGAAGCAAAGATGAAGGAGTGTGGGTTTCTGTCGCCCCCTCTTGCTCTTTATAAAGGAGCAGGGTGGGGGATCGGCCGCCCCGCTCAGCCAATCAAGGCGCAGGAAGAGCAGGCGACTAGGACCGGCCCGCTGCCTCGACCCGCGATGACCCGGTTTCCTGCCTCCACCGTCCGCGACTCCGGGTGCATGGAAGCCGCGTGGCTAGCATGCAGGACCGAGGCGACGGATGAGGCAACCTCCCCCTCACCCCGTGATCGTGGGGAGCGGACGCCTCGGAAACCGTGCCTCGGCCCTGTCCAGCAAACGAGCCACGCCTCCACGCCTCCCTCCACTTATGGAGATGGCGCGAACGGTCCCCCTTTATTGCGACGTGACGCATGCCTGCGGGGCTCAGCCCCGCACACGCCGCCCACGTCACGCACGCCTCTCCCTACGATGCCGCGTTCGACGTGTGCCGTTCGGGGAGACGTGGTGGATGCAAAATAAGATGCAGCGTGACCCAGGCCGCGCGCGCCCGTGCACTGTTTTGGGCCTGGCCCAACAGCGCTCGGCACCGTGTATGGCCCAGGCCCGGGGGCTCCTGTCGGTGTACTAAAGTAGGGGTACCTTAGTACCCAGAACTTGTGCACGGGCAGTCGTAGCACCCCGCGGCAAGGCTTGCCAGGCGATCGCCAAAACTCTCCATGGTCCCTTTTTGGGCCATCCAAGAACAAAGTATTTGAGCCAAGGCCCCGGTAGGAGGAGTTTGCCGGGAAGGCCACCCGAAGAGAGCAAGGCCCCGGCAAGAGGAGCATGCAGGGACGGCCGCTCGAAGCATAAGGCCCCGGCAAGAGGAGCTTGCCGGGAAGGCCGACCAAGGCACGACAAGAGACATGCTGCGACGCGCCACGCGTCCCGGCAAGGACCGGTGAGCAACAAGCTCCCGGGCGCAACAAGGCATCAACCGCGGCAAGGCGCTTGCCGCGGCAAGTCACCACCCCGCGCCTGCGTTCCAGCTCATCCACCCACGCGTCGCTCTGGGGCCGTTCCAGGCGTACGTGGCGAGAGGCTGCGCAGCCAGGGGCATGCGGTGGCGAAGCAACGCTGACACGGTAGCCGTCGTGGCAAACGGTGGCGCCCCTGACGGTCCCTTTTCTGCACTGTTTGGGCGACCCATACGGGCATTTAATGCCCTTGTCCCCTGCTGTCAGAGTTAGGTATGATAGCACTGTGCAAACAGATGTACCCAACACAGCGTTTTCCAGTTTTGCCCCCACCTACGTTGCCACATGTGGGTAACCCCTTGCGCATATAAAAGGAGGCCCCATGCGCAACGTAAAAGGGGGAGGGAGGCCACTCACGCCCGGTCTGATTAGTTGCCTGAGTGTACTGTAGCACTCAGCGCTCCCGAACAAGAACACAATACAAACCACAAAGCAGCAGTAGGGTTTTACGCATCTGTGCGGCCCGAAGCTGGGTAAACCCCTTGTGTGCACCGCCTCGATCCGCTCTTCGCGCGACCTCCGCCCCCCGCCGAACCAGAAAGGGGCTCGGTCCCCATAGGTGTTCGTGGAGGCAGATTTCCCCCGACAAGCCTCAACATTCATTGAACCACATACATCAGTATGTATGATTTCCAACAAATCTGTTGCTCGCTCCATAGTTCCGGACAACGGCGTTTTAGTCATCTTGCCCATGAGGCATGGTTCGCAAGTACCAAGTGATTCATAATCAAGTGATTTCAAAAGTCCATCGAAATGGAGTTTCTTCATGCATTTTATACCAATATGACCTAAACGGCAGTGCCACAAATAAGTTGCACTATCATTATCAACTCTGCATCTTTTGGCTTCGATATTATGAATATGTGTATCACTACTATCGAGATTTAATATAAATAGACCACTCCTCAAGGGTGCATGACCATAAAAGATATTACTCATATAAATAGAACAACCATTATTCTTTGATTTAAATGAATAACTGTCGCGCATCAAACAAGATCCAGATATAATGTTCATGCTCAACGCTGGCACCAAATAACAATTATTCAGGTCTAATATTAATCCCGAAGGTAGATGTAGAGGTAGCGTGCCGACCGCGATCACATCGACTTTGGAACCATTTCCCACACGCATCGTCGCCTCGTCCTTTGCCAATCTTCGCTTAATCCGTAGCCCCTGTTTCGAGTTGCAAATATTAGCAACAGAACCAGTATCAAATACCCAGGTGCTACTGCAAGCATTAGTAAGGTACACATCAATAACATGTATATCACATATACCTTTGTTCACCTTGCCATCCTTTTTATCCGCCAAATACTTGGGGCAGTTCCGCTTCCAGTGACCAGTTTGCTTGCAGTAGAAGCACTCGGTCTCAGGCTTAGGTCCAGATTTGGGTTTCTTCTCCTGAACAACAACCTGTTTCTCATTCTTCTTGAAGTTCCCCTTCTTCTTCCCTTTGCCCTTTTTCTTGAAACTAGTGGTCTTGTTGACCATCAACACTTGATGCTCCTTCTTGATTTCTACCTCCACAGCCTTTAGCATCGCGAAGAGCTCGGGAATCGTCTTATCCATCCCTTGCATGTTATATTTCATCACGAAGCTCTTGTAGCTTGGTGACAGTGATTAAAGAATTCTGTCAATAAGACTATCATCCGAAAGATTAACTCCCAGTTGAATTAAGTGATTGTTATACCCAGACACTCTGAGTATATGCTCACTGACAGAACTATTCTCCTCCATCTTGCAGCTATAGAACTTATTGGAGATTTCATATCTCTCAATCTGGGCATTTGCTTGAAATATTAACTTCAACTCCTGGAACATCTCATATGCTCCATGACGTTCAAAACATCGTTGAAGTCCCGGTTCTAAGCCGTAAAGCATGGCACACTGAACTATCGAGTAGTTATCAGCTTTGCTCTGCCAGACGTTCATAGCATCTGGTGTTGCTCCTGCAGCAAGTTTGGAACCTAGTGGTGCTTCCAGGACGTAGTTCTTCTGTGCAGCAATGAGGATAATCCTCAAGTTACGGACCCAGTCTGTGTAATTGCTACCATCATATTTCAACTTTGCTTTCTCAAGGAACGCATTAGAATTCAACGGAACAACAACACGGGCCATCTATCTACAACAACATAGACATGCAAAATACTATCAGGTACTAAGTTCATGATAAATTAAAGTTTAGTAAATCAAATTATTAATGAACTCTCACTTAGATAGACATCCCTCTAATCATCTAAGTGATCACGTGATCCATATCAACTAAACCATGTCGGATCATCACGTGAGATGGAGTAGTTTTCAATGGTGAACATCACTATGTTGATCATATCTACTATATTATTCACGCTCGACCTTTCGGTCTTAGTGTTCCGAGGCCATATCTGCATATGCTAGGCTCATCAAGTTTAACCTGAGTATTCCGCAACAAGTTAGACGTCATCTACTTTGTTGTTGCAAGTTTTACGTGGCTGCTACGGGCTGAGCAAGAACCGTTCTTACCTACGCATCAAAACCACAGCGATAGTTTGTCAAGTTAGTGTTGTTTTAACCTTCTCAAGGACCGGCCGTAGCCACACTCGGTTCAACTAAAGTTGGAGAAACTGACACCCGCCAGCCACCTGTGTGCAAAGCACGTCGGTAGAACCAGTCTCGCGTAAGCGTACACGTAGTATCGGTCCGGGCCGCTTCATCCAACAATACCGCCGAACCAAAGTGTGACATGCTGGGAAGTAGTATGACTTGTATCACCCACAACTCACTTGTGTTCTACTCGTGCATATAACATCTACGCATACAACCTGGCTCGGATGCCACTATTGGGGAACGTAGTAATTTCAAAAAATTCCTACGCACACACATGATCATGGTGATGCATAGCAACGAGAGGGGAGAGTCTGTCCACGTACCCTTGTAGACCGAAAGCGAAAGTGTTCGCGCAACGCGGTTGATGTAGTCGTACGTCTTCACGATCCGACCGATCCAAGTACCGAACGCACGGCACCTCCGAGTTCAGCACACGTTCAACTCGATGACGCCCCGCGAGCTCCGATCCAGCAGAGCTTCGCCGCAGATTTTTTTCAGCATGATGGCATGATGACGGTGATGATGATGCTACTGACGCAGGGCTTCGCCTAAGCACCGCTACGATATGATCGAGGTGGATTATGGTGGATGGGGGGCACCGCACACGGCTTGGAACAATCAACTTGTGTGTCTTTGGGTGCCCTCCCACTCCCGTATATAAAGGAGCAAGGGGGAGGCCGGCCAGCCTTGGTGCGCCCCAAGGAGAGTAGGAATCCTCTTCCTACTAGGAAGAGGATTCATCCTTTCCTAGTCCAACTAGGAAGAGGGAAGGGGGGAAGGAAAGAGAGGGACAGGGAGAGGGAAAGAGGGGCCACACCCACCTCCCCTAGTCCAATTCGGACTCCTCATGGGAGAGGGAACGCCACCTCCTGGGCTGCTGCCCTCTCTCTCCCCTCAGGCCCACTAAGGCCCAATACTTCCCCGGGGGGTTCCGGTAACCCCTCCGTCACTCCGGTTTTCTCCGAAGCCATCCGGAACACTTCCGGTGTCTGAATATAGCCATCCAATATATCAATCTTTACGTCTTGACCATTTCGAGACTCCTTGTCATGTCCGTGATCGCATCCGGGACACCGAACTACCTTCAGTACATCAAAACACTAAAACTCATAATACCGATCGTCACTGAATTTTAAGCGTGCGGACCCTATGGGTTCGAGAACAATGTAGACATGACCAAGACACGTCTCCGGTCAATAACCAGTAGCGGAACCTGGATGCTCATATTGGCTCCTACATATTCTAAGAAGATCTTTATCGGTCCATAACAACATACGTTGTTCCCTTTGTCATCGGTATGTTACTTGCCCGGGATTCGATCGTCGGTATCTCAATACCTAGTTCAATCTCGTTATCTGCAAGTCTCCTTACTCGTTCTGTAATACATCATCCCGCAACTAACTCATTAGTTACAATGCTTGCAAGGCTTATAGTGATGTGTATTACCGAGTGGGCCCAGAGATACCTCTCCGACAATCGGAGTGACAAATCCTAATCTCGAAATACACCAACTCAACAAGTACCTTCGGAGACACCTGTAGAGCACCTTTATAATCACCCAGTTACGTTGTGACGTTTGGTAGCACACAAAATGTTCCTCCGGTAAACGGGAGTTGCATAATCTCATAGTCACAGGAACATGTATAAGTCATGAAGAAAGCAATAGCAACATACTAAAATATCAAGTGCTAAGCTAACATAATGGGTCAAGTCAATCACACCATTCTCCTAATGATGTGATTCCGTTAATCAAATGACAACTCATGTCTATGGTTAGGAAACATAACCATCTTTTATCAACGAGCTAGTCAAGTAGAGGCATACTAGTGACACTCTGTTTGTCTATGTATTCACACATGTATCATGTTTCCGGTTAATACAATTCTAGCATGAATAATAAACATTTATCATGATATAAGGAAATAAATAATAACTTTATTATTGCCTCTAGGGCATATTTCCTTCAGCTAGCACATGCGAGTGCACATACGGAGGAGTTCCATAGTGGAAAAGTCCACTTCGAAGACCGACGGAGATCTCGCGGACCTTCCAAACGAAGCTGCCCGAGATGTAGTCGCTCAACTCCACCTTAATGATGTTGGCAGTGACCTCCGCAACCGGGGGCGGCTCCTGGTCAGGAACCACAAAGATAATTGGCAGGTGCTCCGAGATGGATATCACCTCCCAGGCCATGTCCACGTAGTAGAACCCCCCTCATCCATCCTGAGAAATTTATGGACCGTGTGGCAGCGAGGAGGCACCTGACACTCGAAGTGGAAGTGGCCCACTGTGCTGCTGCCAAAGCACATTTGCTCTGCCCGCAACTTCCCACGAGTCTCCTCCTGATACGTGGGAGTGAACGGAACCGCTAGATCCGGGTCACCAACCTTGGGCGCGTTGTTAATCAACGCCAACCCTGACAGACCACCCCGCCGCCCACCACCACCTGATTTCGTCTTGTTATACTTTCTTCTTCTCGAGAAGCGCCAACGGCCCCGGGATGTCGAACAAGTTCAAGGAGGGGAGTAGTGTACATGGGGGAGGGGTAGCATTGCCCCTCCACCAATATGAGGCCTCACTCTGAGCGGCGCGCACGTCCTCAAGATCCTCCCAGGACGCCAGAGAGCCACGACCCCCATGCATGGTCCGCACAGGACTCATCATGTCAATCCGGCTACCGCGTCACTACTCACAAGCCCCAACCAAGTAGTCCTAGTGTTTGGCATCGCCACCCTCACTGTCACGGGAGTCATTCGATTGACCTGAACCGGGAGGTCCCGCTGATTGAGCTTCTAACGCAACTTGGTTTCTCGGCATAGGTCCTCAGCCCGCCTAAGAACACCCGGCAAGATGGGGATGTTGTTGCCATGGCCTTGCCCTAGCTAGCACTAGCTCCTCTCTAGCTCTCTCTCTCTCTCTCTCTCTCTGTTGCGCTCAAACGACACAAGGAGGAGGAAGATAGGAGGAAGAAGAAGGGCACAGAGGACACGGCGAGAGTTTCTGGCGCACGAACACCACCGCACGAACAGTATTTTTCTCGAGCACGAAATCGACTCCCGGCCATTACAATGAGCCCTGCAGGTGCTCTTACACTAGTAGAAAACCAGCCTTTTGTCCCAGTTCATAAGGGCCTTTAGTCCCGGTTCCTGAACCGGGACTAAAGGGTCGTTACTAATACGTCCCCCCTTTAGTCCCGGTTCAAACCAGAACCGGGACAGATGGGCCTCCACGTGGCCGCTACCGGCAGCCCAGGCAGGGGGGCCTTTGGTCCCGGTTGATGACATAAACCGGGACCAAAAGGCTTCCACGCGTCAGCAGCTGGCTGGAGCTGAGGTTTTTCTTTTCTTTTAAAAAAAGTGGTTGTTTTAGGGGTTTAGAGGGTTATTTTTAGGTTGTTATTAGCTAGCTAATTGAGAGAAGTGTCCTCTCTTATATCTTCATCCTTGGTTTACCAACGCTACTGCTATGTACGTTCATTTAACCCGCAGATATATATATAATAACTCATGCATGCTCGCATCATACATCATCATATATAATAACAAGTCCTACTAATTAATCAAGCATCATCATACAACTTCTACTCGTTATTAATAATAAGTCATACGATCATCATCCTCATAGTCATCGAACCAAACCCTACATAATTGTTCTTAGCACATGATCATCAGTATCAGGTAGGACCTAAACACACTTAAGGTAAAATAGCATAAAACAATATAGACCCTGACTCTCCATTATGAAGAATGGAGATCATCCTGTCTCCAATTCTTGCACCTCGCTTCCTTTTGCTTCCAAGAAGCTCCTTACGACTGTCCATACATTTTTTCCATTCTTTGATTGTCATGTCTCCACTCCTTTAGAAATCCGGTATGGACAGTTGAGATTCGTAGGATGACCTGGATATATGTTGAAAACACGAAGGCTGCCGCCATTCTGATACATCAAATGAGGCACACAATCCTCTGGGATTCTCTGTTGAAAAACATAGTAATAACTTCGTAGTTAGCAATGATGTACTAGCTAGTTTTAGAAGTATGCAAAAAGATGCACGGATGTCGTAATAGTAAAAAAACTTACCAGGGTATCTCCATGGTAGTTATCGTAGTTCAACACGTGCACTAGTGGCACGTATTGACCATAATGTTGAGGAGTTCGATTGTAGATATTGTAATTCTCAAGATCATTACAAAATCCAACCAGATGAGTTTTCTCCTTGTAAGTTAACTCAGCGCCATCGGTGTAGTAAGTTCTATCTACCATCTTCTGCACATTCTTTGATACTTCAAAATAAGCTGTCAATGGAAATAAGCTATCAACTATTTTGAAATGAACAAATAAATTAGTTAATAATTCACTATGTTTGAGAAACTCACATAGCGGTGGAACTGGAGGCGTATCAACAAGGACCCAAATGTCCATATTGTCTTGCTCGATTTCAGGATCACCAAGATCCATGGTGACAAGCATACCCTCATCAAAACCATACAATTTGCAAAATGCTTCCCAATTTTTGCAACCAAAATGGGTTACGCTCTCAGCATTATACAACTTTACTTCAAAATCCACATCATGATGGGTCCTTAGGTGAATTTTCTTCGTTTCAAAATTTTCATGGTCTTCAAAATCCATCCTCTCCAAGACATAGCATCTTGCATGGCATGGGATAAACTATACTCGAATTGTAAAAGATGAAAATTACACGTTGAAATAGTTGAAGTCATGCTTAATTATGAAAAAAAAACTTGTCGTCGTTGCGTACCGTTTCAACTTCGAAGGTCTCCTCGAGCTTAATGCTGAAGTGCCGACCATCGTCCAGGTGAGGCTTGTCGCACTGACCTCGATCGTCGTGGCACCAGTCGCACTCTCCCGGGAGACTTCCGTCGTCCGATGATGACATTTCCTATACGTTCATAATTCAAAGACTAAATTAGATCATTATTATTCAACTAATCATACATATCGCCAGTACAGCTAGAACCGTAGCGCCCGACGGGTATCGGCGCGGGCGGTGGACACACAAAGGGAAGGAACCATCACAGGATCATAGCTCCAGTGAGATCCCCGAAGAACCTGCCAGGTATTCTCGAACCTGCCCTCCAACGAAACCATGTAGCGACAGACGTGCTGGTCCTTCTCGCTGACACGGTGACGTACCACCTCCGCGGTGTCCGGAAGCCTCGGCACCGCCACTGGCCCACGCGACCGCCACCAAACAAGGATCGGGTCAACGACGGGCTGGCTCCTCACCAAGCTACGCCCCCTGGAAGGTAGCGCCTCCCAGTACCACCCCGGCGGAGCCCAGTCCCGGACATGACCCATCTGGTCAAGCAGGTGTCGTCCTCCGCCGACTCGACGACGAGGATGCGGGATAGGCATCGTCCACGTCGATGCGGGAATAATTGCTTTAACTAAAAAATAAACTAGTTCTACTAATTTTCTTGCTAAAAATAAACTATTTCTATATATATATATATATATATATATATATATATATATATATATATATATATAGTAAATAAACTAGTTTCCTTAAATCAACCAGTTCAACTACTACTAATTTTCTTCCTAAAATGCACTAACAGTAGAACTAATAACCTCAAGTGCATTAAATCAACTAACCTTAAATGTAACTTTTGCAACACAATTTTTTTTCTGAATATGCACATATATACATATGAACATATATATACATAAATTGAAGCGGGGCGGCGACCACGTCGGGGTGGAGCGGGGCGGCGACAGAGTCGCGGCGGTGCGGGACGGCGTCAGAGGGGCGCGGGATGGCGCGCGGCGACGACGGCGACAGCGAGGCGCAGCCTGGCGGCGTCATCGGGCGGGGAAGAACGAACTAAATGAAAAATTTCACAAGTGCTACTTATATAGACGAAGCATTGGTCCCGGTTCGTGACAGAAACCGGGACGAATGCCACCTTTAGTTCCGGTTGGTGCCACCTACCGGGACCAAAGGCCACTTTTCAGCAGCCCAAAGGGCGGGAAGCGGCGGCCTTTGATCCCGGTTGGTGGAACCAACCGGGACTAAAAGGAGGCATTGGTCCCGGTTGGTTTTGGTCCCGGTTCGTGGCACCAACCGGGACCAATATCCTGCACCTGCCAAAGCCGCGGTGCAATGGGATGTTTAGTGCCACCTCGCTAGCTGAGGAGCGGCCACACCTGTTTATAAGCGCTGCCTCGCCATCTCCATCGAACTCCTCAGAACTGCATGCCTATGGGCCTAATCTCACACCGCTATGCATGTTGGCCTGCTGGGCCTTCTGCGGGCCTGAATCCTGGCCCATGGATGGGCTTCTAGTCGTATTCAGGCTGTGGTGGCCCAGTAGGTGGCATCTTTTTTTCTTTTTTCCTATTTATTTTTTCATTTCTACTTAGAACTAAATACTTATAGTTTTTTAGTGATTTCTTTTTTCTTTTAGGTCACAAAAATTATAAACTTTCTGTTAGTGCCATTAGTTTTCAAATTAGAATAGTTAAAATTTGAATTCTTTGAAATTTGTGTGAATCTCAAGTTTGTGATTAACTTTACTAGTGCCATTAGTGTCAAATTAGAATAGTTAAAATTTGAATTCTTTGAAATTTGTGTGAACCTCAAGTTTGTGATTAACTTTACTAGTGCCATTATTTTTTCATTTCTACTTAGAACTAAATGCTTATAGTTTTTTAGTGAATTCTTTTTTGTTTTAGGTCACAAAAATTATAAACTTTCTGTTAGTGCCATTAGCTTTAAAGTTTGAATAGTTTAAATTTGAATTTGCTAAAATTTGTGTGAATCACTAGTTTACTAAATTTGTGTGAAAACACTTTGTAGAATAGTTAAAATTGATTTTTGAGTCAATCTTTTTCTTGCTATTTAATTAGAACTAAATACTTCAAGTTTTTTAGTGATTTATTTTTTCTTTTAGGTCACAAAAAAATAAAAACTTCTCTGTTAATGAACATAGATGCACTTATAGAGAAAATTAAACATAAATTAATAATTCATTTCTATTTATGAATTTAGGTCCAATTTTCCTCTATAGGTGCATCTATTTTCACTTTGAGAGGAGCTCAACAACGCAGAGAGGGACGAGCTTATAAGCAGGTGTGGGCGCCCTTCGGTTGGCGAGGTGGGACTAAACTCTAGGTGCAACGAGGGTGAACCCAGAGTTTAGTCCCGGTTCGTGGCACGAACCCGGACTAAAGGGGAGCCTGTGGTCCCGGTTCGTGCCACAAACCGGGACCAATGGTGGTGGGCCAGGAGCCAGGCCCATTGGTCCCAGTTTGTCCCACCAACCGGGACCAAAAGGTCCAGACGAACCGGGACCAATGGCCCACGTGGCCCGGCTGGCCCCCTGGGCTCACGAACCGGGTCCAATGCCCCCATTGGTCCCGGTTCTAGATTGAACCGGGAATAATGGGCTGACCCGGCCTAGACCGTTGCCCCCTTTTCTACTAGTGTTATACTCTGGGCTGGTGCCGGGCACGACCCGCACGCCCCCCACCCAGCCAGGCCACGACCTGGCCCGCTCTGGCCACTCCCACCCCACGCACGCACGTGTCTGGGTCGCGCCGAGCCCGCGCTAGTCCTGACCTGATCAACACCGCCCTGCTCGCCAACGGCCTCCTACCTCTACGGTGCTTCTATTGCATGCACACACGCACAGACACACACACACACACGCACGCATGCACACGCCAAGGACCTGACGCGTTCGACACGTCAGCGCGCACCCACACACGCGCTCACTGCGTCCTGATCGCCGCCGCGGCTTATTGTGGCCAACACTCTCCCCCAATGTCGTGGCCTAGAGGAGGTCGTCGTCCTCGACACCGGCGTTTGCCATCAGCGCCTGCTCCGGCACTGGTGCCCTCCGCAGCTGGGGGCAGTCCCTTTTGAAGTGACCACCCTCGCCACACTTGTAGCAGCGCCTGCGTCTGTTGTCGCCGTTGCCCGAAGCCACGCTCCTGCCACAGTCGCCGTTCCGAGCTCCGCCCTGCTGCCGCTCCCACGCCCGCCACTGCGCCATGGTCAGGAGCAGTTGATCACCCCTGCGCTCGCCGCCATCTTGTCCACAACGCCCCGTCCACTTGTCGAACGCGCGCAGCCGCCCGAGCGCCTCGTCGAACGCCATCTCGTTGACGTTGCAAAATTGCTCGATGCCGGCGACGACGGGGAACAAGCGGTCGGGGACGGTGTCCAGCATCTTCTTCACGAGCGCCGCGTCTCCCCAAGGTTCGCATACCGTACCACCATCGCCGCCAATCTCTCGGCGTAGGCGCCCAGGGCCTCGCCGTCTGCCATGCATAGGCGATCAAACTCCCCACGGAGCGTCATCAGCCGGGCCGCCCGCACCCGATCGGCGCCGATGAACCTCACCTTTAGAGAGTCCCATACCTCTCTGGCGGTGAGCTTCGTCGCCACCGACAGCGGCACATCCTCCAGCAGCCCACCGAGGATCATCGGCGCGCCATCTTGCACTTCATCACGTTCACCGCCGTGTCGCCCGCCGGCGCCACCGCCTCCCACAGAGTGTGGGCATCGAGGATCGTCTGCGCCTTGTTCACCCACACCATGTATGGTCCGGCGTGAGCATCGGCATCGCCATCGACACCGAGCCGCCCGCGCCTCCGCCGTGTTGCACGATCGCGATTGCCGCCGACGAGCTCCTTCACCTCGCCCTGATACCAATTGTTGTTGTCGTGGCCTTGCCCTAGCTAGCCCTAGCTCTCTCTCTCTCTCTCTCTCTCTCTCTCTCTCTCTCTCTCACTGCTGCGCTCGAACGACACGAGGAGGAGGAAGACAGGAGGAAGAAGAAGGGCACAGAGGACACAGCGAGAGTTTCCGGCACACGAATGCCACCGCATGAACGGTATTTTTCCCGAGCACGAACTCGACTCCCCGACCATTACAACGAGCCCCGCAGGTGCTCTTATACCCTGGGCTGGCGCCGGGCATGACCCACACGCCCCCCACCCAGCCAGGCCACGACCTGGCCTGCTCTGGCCGCGCCCACCCCGCGCACGCACACGCCTGGGTCGCGCCGAGCCCGCGCTAGTCCTGACCTGATCAACACCGCCTTGCTCACAACGGCCTCCTACCTCACTGGTGGAAAAAGGGCCTTTGGTCGCGGTTCGCAACTGCCATTAGTCGCGGTTGCGCAACCGCGACCAAACAGGCGGGACTAAAGGCTCCACCCTTTAGTCGCGGTTGCTTAAGAACCGCGACTAAAGGCCCGTCCACGTGGGCGCCAGGTGGCCGCCGGGGCGGAGGACTTTTAGTCGCGGTTCTTATGGCCAACCGCGACTAAAGACCGCCGCAGGTTTAGGGTTTTAGCCCCCCCCTAAACCTGCCCCCCCCCTAAACCTGTTTTCTGTTTAATTTGTATTGCTTTACTTCTTTTATGCTTTATTTTAATTTTGAAGGAGTTTCACATATTCTACGCTACTACATACATGCATATGATTGTACAATTTCAAACAAATTTGAAATTAGAACCAAAAAGAATTCAAGAGGAATATACAGTATATATTAAATATCATCGGATGACCATATACAATTTTGAACAAGTTTCCATACATAATTTAAGGCATATAAAGTTCTACGTCCTCGTAATGGTGTTCTCCTTTAGGATGGAGGACTTCCCTCCTGAACCATCCAGCTAGTTCCTCTTGAAGTGGTCGGAAGCGAGCTTCTGGACTAAGCATCATCCGGAGGTTATTCCTCTGAGCATTGGTATCACTCGGAACCCGCTCAGAGGTGTATCTCCGGATCATCTCACAGACATAGTATCCACATAGATTGGTCCCCGCTGGCTGAATATCCCCAGCATTCTTAGCCTTTGACTTTTTGAATTCTAGCTCTTTTTTGAATTCACCGACCTTTGTATCTACGAACCGTCTCCAAACCCTACGAGGCAAAGAAAATTAAATGAACAAGAGAGTTATTAGTTACTTGATATTAGGAAATGAACGAAATAGGCCGATCGATATAGAGCGCAAATGAATGAAAATAATTACTTCTGCATCATTTTTCTCAGGTCGCCCCAAAGCTTTGGATCCATATTCAGAGAGTCGTGGACGAGACATTCTGAGGTGTCAACTTTAATTACTAGCAGAATCCAGTGGAACCTGCGGACACGATACATGCACAGTACGTCATGCATAACTCATCGATTAGCCGGCCACATACCATGCATGGAGTAAACAAAAGAGAATGTGCTCAAGACAGAAACACTCACCCAAAATGGTAAGGAAATAGAATATCACTTTTGAGTTCCTGCTTTGTAAGAAACTGCCACAGGTCTGCCTCCATGTCGTCGGGGTGATGCCGCAACACATATCCATTAACGATGTGTGGGTCAATGAACCCAACATCATGGATGTTCCTTACTCTGCATTCCTTAATCTTCATTCTGCATGTATAATAGCGGACACAACAATATAGTTAGGACATATATATAGTGCAGGCAATATGAACGAGATGGGGTAGAAATAAATCACTTACAGAACGTAGCAACTGATGATAGATTTGTCGAGCTCACACAGATTGAAAAGCTGGAACAATTCACTCAGATGAATTTGTACATAGTAATGTTTGAAGTGATGCTCATGTCTAACTTCCGCATAAATATATTCATTGGCGTTTTTATTTTTTATGTAACCCTTGTACCATTTCAGCAGACCTTTCATTTGTGGAGGTAGATCCTGTTCCTGCGCAGGCTCGACGAGAGGCCCATTCTTCACATATGTAATTACTACCTCCTTCACTGGCGCCTCATCAAGGCCTAACAGTTCACGAAGAGTAATACCTAAGTTGGCCGCTTGTTCTCTGGCACTCGTTGCAGTCAATCCAAGTGCTGCCGCAGCTGCTATGATATCGGGGTCATCCGGACCGGCGGCTTTCACTATAAGCGGGGCAATTGATTGTTTACTTTGTTCCCCGAGCTGAGCAACTCGTTTACTTTGTTCCGGATCGGGGTCATCCGCCCGCCCTTTCTTCTCCTTCAACATGAGTGCCTGCCTACGAAGTTCACGTGCATAGTCCTCAGGCAGATTCTTCGCGGCTTGGGACGGTGTGCTCAAAAATGACTTAGCCCACTTCTTTTGCTCATCAGAAAATACTGGCTTGGGCTCGGGCTCTCTTTTCTTCTTGCAGTCCGCCTTCCATTTCTCAAGATCAGCAGCCGCGGCCGCGGCAGTTTCCTCGGCACTACGTTCCCAAGGCCTTGTGGGGAGAGGCTTCAGTGATGGCTCCGGTACCTTTGTGGTCTTAGGTACATAAGGGTCCGGGTTAATAATCCAGGACTGCTTCTGCTTCTTTGCCGGAGGTGGATTGGGAGGCGGCGTCTGATCACCCGCCGGACGAGGACTGGGGGGCGGCGTCTGATCACCCGCCGGACGTTGTGGACTGGGAGGCGTCGGCTGACATGACGGAGGTGTAGGTGAACCGCCACCACCACCACCACCGCCGCCGCCGCCACCGCCACCACCACCACCGTAGGGGGGTGGACTTGTTGTCCTTGGCGCCTCGCCTGGAAACTTGATAAACTTCTTTTGCCATAGAATGAAATGGCGCTTGACATCTCCAAGTCTTTTCTCCCCTTCAGGTGTAGCAATGTCAATCTCCAGGTCCTCAAACCCTTGGACTATGTCCTCCACCGTGACATGAGCATAGCCATCTTGAATGGGGTTGTTGTGGTGGAGTGCTCCAGGTAAACATGGTAAAGCACTGCCGATGGCTACCTTCATGGACATGTTCCCGATAGGATAATACAGATGGCATTCTTTCCTCTCCTTTATATCGTCCACGGGGTAGCGAGGAGGCTCCGGTGCAGTAATTTCGACCACCAGAGGCTCCGGTGCAGTAATTTCGATCGTCGGTGCATCTGCACCAGCCGGTGGGGCCTCCGTGGAAGCCACGCTGCTTCTCCGCTGCTGGCTATCGAGATCCGCTGGATGATCTTCATGCTGCGCCCAAGCTGCATCTCTTTCGGCTACTAGTACACTTACGGTTTTCTTCATCACATCCATTTCCGATGCCAACCGCGCCACAACATCTGCTTCCCGATCCATCTTTCTCTTACGGCTTCTGTAACCGTACGGGTCATCGTTCTGGGGGAACCCTATTTTCCACGGAATGTGCCCCATGCCTCGTACACGTCCTCCGTGTTCAGGATTCCCGAGGGCTTTTGTCAGTGCGTCGTTCTCTCTGTTGAACTTGATCTTCCCCTCTTGAGCATCCCTCATTGCGTCAATAAGGGCTTGGGTGGGTTTCATTATTTTGCCCTGGTAAACACACACCCCTGTCTCCGGGTTCAGCGTTCCCCCATGCCCGTACCACCAGCTTTTGGCCCTTGGGTCCCATCCCTCCGTACCTGGACGGATTCCTCGCGCCCTCAGCTCGTTCTCCATCTTCGCCAACCTAGGCTGCCAAAGGCGATACCCTCCTGGCCCCATAATATGAGTGTACTCCTTCTTAGCCGCATTTTCCTTATTTTTTTTCAATATTTGAATGAACTGCTCCGATTTCTTTTGCTTCACAAATTCTGGCCAATCATGTTTCAGTTTCTCATATTGTCCTTTGAAATCCGGAGTCTTGTTCTGCTTGACAAAGTCATGGTTTAGATTTTGCTTGAATTTCCGGAATGCGTCGGCCATCTTATGAAGAGCGAACTGTTTGACTAGCCTCCTCCTCTCCTTGTTTTCCTCAATCTTGTTACCCTCCTCATCGAATTTGTTGTATTCCGGAGGTAGAACGAAATGTTCCATAAGCTTCTTGAAGCAATCTTTTTTTGTTCTCTTATCGACAAAAGTGAAACCAGCAATTCGTGCCTTCTTTGGCTCATTCCACTCTTGGACGGTGATCGAGACGTTGTCTCTAACAACGGCTCCGCATTGGCTGACAAACTTGATGGCGTTCTTGCGGGGCTCCAGCGGCCTGCCGGTTGCACTGTCGACAACCTCGATGGTGCATGTTTCCCCTTGTTTCATCGTCTTGGTTGCGCCACGCTTTGACGACGTACTCGATTGTTTCGACGATCCGGCTGAGGGCTAAAATAAGAAAGAGATTCGCGCCCGTTAGTACACACATATTTATTCAAATCAGTTAGTTTGTATCACCAGAGGCTCAATGTATATATATACCTCGGCGCCGGAGGTGGTTGCTACTTCCATTTGAAGATCGTCGTTTATCGACGTTTGTTCGGCATCATCTTGCTGACGGCGCCCTTCATATTCACCGTCAAGGTTCAGATAAGAAGAGACATCATCTTCTTCTTGTCCGGTCGGCACATATTGAATATCGCCATTTATGATGCCGAACATATGTGCTTCACCGTCCGGATCATAGTTGTCCATAATCGGGTCAGCTCTATCGTCCGCCATTATGTCAGTCCTGAAAACATGTAGTAAAAACAAATTAATTAAGTGAAGAAGGGGGGCGGTGGCGGTGGCGGTGGCGAAAGGGCGGTGGCAAAAGGAGGGGGCGAGGAAGGGGTGGGAGAGGGTGTCGCGGTAGAGCGCGAGACGGGGTGGCAGACGACGGCGCCACGGAGAGGGAGGCGCCATTTGGTTAATTATCAAATTTTACGGTTTTTTGTTAATTATCAAGTTTTAAGTTACTTATTTTCTTCTTCCTTTTTCCTTTCTTCTTCTTTCTTTCTTCTTCTTCCTTTCTTCTTCTTTCTTTCTTCTTTCCTTTCTTCTTTCTTTCTTCTTCTTCCTTTTCTTCTTATTCCTTTCTATTCTTTCTTTCTTCTTCTTTCCTTTTTCTTTTTTCTTTCTTTCTTCTTCTTCCTTTCTTCTTCCTTTCTTCTTTTTTTTTTCTTCTTCCTTTTCCTTTCTTCTTTCTTTTGGTTTTCATTTGGTTTTTATTTGGTTTTCATTTTTTTCTTCCTTTTTCTTTCTTGTTTTTTCTTCTTCATTTTTCTTTCTTCTTTCTTTCTTCTTTCTTTTTTTCTTCTTCCTTTTTCTTCTTTCTTTTTTTCTTCTTCCTTTGTTTTTCTTCTTCCTTTCTTTTTTCTTCTTTCTTTTTCTTTCTTGTTTTTTTTCTTCTTCCTTTTTCTTTCTTCTTCCTTTGTTTTTCTTCTGTTTTTTTGTTTTCTTTTGTTTTTTCTTCTGTTTAATTTGTTTTTTTTGTGTTTTCCTTTTTCCTTTTTCCTTTTTCCTTTTTTCCTTTTTCTTCTTCTTCCTTTTCCCTTTTTCTTTCTTCTTCTTCTTCCTTTTTCTTCTTCTGATCTTCTTCTGCCGGCGGAGGACGGCAGGGCCAGCGGGCGGCGGGCGGCGCGCGGAGGACGGCAGGCAGGGCCAGCGGGCGGCGGGCGGCGGGCGGCGCGCGGAGGACACGACAAGCAGGGCCAGCGGGCGGCGGGCGCGGCGGGCGGCGGGCGGCAGGGCGTCGGGCGGCGGGCAAGGGCGCAGGGCACGGGTGGCGCTCACTGGGGACGGGGGGCGGCGGCGCGCAGGGCTTCGGCGTCGGGGTAGGGCTTCGGCGTCGGCGTCGGCGTCGATCGGCGTCGGGGCAGCGCTTCGGCGTCGAGAGAGAGGAGAATGGGAAGTGGCAAAACTGCCAAGTGCAGTATTTATAGACGCAGCTTTAGTCGCGGTTGGTGTGGCGGACCGCGACTAAAGCCTAGCTTTAGTCGCGGTCCGCCACACCAACCGCGACTAAAGCTAGCCTTTAGTCGCGGCCCGCCACACCAACCGCGACTAAAGGGTTTTGGCGCCGCTTCGTTCCCGCGCAGGAAAGAGCCTTTAGTCGCGGTTGGTGTGGCGGACCGCGACTAAAGGCTAGCTTTAGTCGCGGCCCGCCACACCAACCGCGACTAAAGGTCTGTGCTGGCACTGGCGCGGTGCGGTGGGATGTTTAGTCCCACCTCGCTAGCCGAGAGGCTTCGACAGTGGTTTATAAGCGCGGCTGCGCTGACCACTTCGAGCTCCTCTCAAATGCAGGCTTACGGGCCTATTCTGTTACTACTAGCCTGTGGGCCTACTGGGCCTTCCTGCGGGCCTGAATCCTGGACCAATAATGGGTTTCTAGTCGTATTCAGGCCGTGGTGGCCCAGTAGGTGGCATACTTTTTATTTTTTGCCTGTTTTTTGTTTTCATTTTTGCTTTATTTATTTTGTTTTGTTTCTACTTACAACAAAAAACTTATTTATTTTATTTTATTTTATTTCTAATTACTTAATTATTTTACTTTATGATAATTATTTTTGCTATTAAAGTTTCTAATTACTTATTTATTTATGTTATTAAAATCTTAAAAATACAATTATATATCAAAAAAATCAGAAAATAAAACTAATTCATTTTAAATTCTTGTTTTTCTTCTGTTTTTTGCTTCCTTTTTTCTTCTATTTTTTTCTTCTGTTTTTTTCTTCCTTTTTCTTGTTTTTCTTCTTTTTTTTCTTCCTTTCTTTCTTTTTCCTTTTTTCTTCTGTTTTTCTTCTGTTTGTTTTTTTCTTATGTTTTTCTTCTGTTTGTTTTTTCTTCTGTTTTTCCTTTTTTCTTCTGTTTGTTTTTTTCTTCTGTTTTTCCTTTTTTCTTCTGTTTTTTTCCTTTTTCCTTCTTTCTTCTTCTTCCTTTTTTCCTTTTAAAATCAGAAAAATGAAACTAATTCATTTTAAAATCTTAAAAATACAATTATATATCAAAAAAATCAGAAAAATAAAACTAATCCCTTGAAGGTTTGACAAAAGGTTTGATACATCATTCAGTTCATCGACCAAATACAAAGTTTGGTACAATAAATTATTACACATCAATTCTTCCCTTGTGTCCCTGCTTGCTTACGATTGTGCCGTATCCATGGAGCATCCTCATCATTTAACTTAATGCTTGGGTCGGTGTTCACTTTGAAGGGCGGAATTTCACCAAACATATTATAATCTTCTGACATGTCTGTCTTGTCCTCCACTCCCACGATGTTTCTTTTCCCTGAAAGAACAATGTGGCGCTTTGGATCATCGCATGATGTACTGATCGTTTTCTTATCTTTCCGTTTCCTCGGTTTGCTACTCATGTCCTTCACATAGAAAACCTGAGCGACATCTTTCGCTAGGACGAATGGTTCGTCAAGGTAACCAAGATTGTTGAAATCCACCATTGTCATTCCGTATTGCTGGTCCACCTTTACCCCACCTCCTGTTAGCTTGAACCATTTGCACCGGAACAAAGGGACCTTAAAGGAGGGTCCATAGTCAAGTTCCCATATCTCCTCTATGTAACCATAATATGTGACCTTTTGCCCATTCTCGGTTGTTGCATCAAAGCGGACACCACTGTTTTGGTTGGTGCTCTTTTTATCTTGGGCGATCGTGTAAAATGTATTCCCATTTATCTCGTACCCTTGGAAAGTCGTTATAGTCGAAGATGGTGTCTTGGCCAACATGTACAGCTGATCTACAACATCATTGTCATTCATTAAATGTTTTCTCAACCAACTGCCGAAAGTCTCCATGTGGGCCTTCCTAATCCAGGATTCAGGCTTCCCCGGGTTGTCCGAGCGTAAAATATTCTTGTGTTTCTCAAAGTACAGAGCCACCAAGCTGGAATTGGTCAGTACAGTGTGGTGTGCTTCAGTCAGAGAATGGCCGTCCATACATATCGTTGATTTCCTTCCGATCGTGCCTTTTCCACTTAGTCTCCCCTCGTGCCGCGATCGAGGAAGTCCAATCGGCTTAAGGTCAGGAACAAAGTCAACACAAAACTCAATTACCTCCTCATTTCCATAGCCCTTGGCGATGCTTCCTTCTGGCCTAGCACGGTTACGAACATATTTCTTTAATACTCCCATGAACCTCTCGAAGGGGAACATATTGTGTAGAAATATAGGACCGAGAATGAAAATCTCTTCGACTAGGTGAACCAGGAGGTGCGTCATAATATTGAAGAAGGATGGCGGGAACACCAACTCGAAACTGACAAGACATTGGACCACATCGTTCTGTAACCGTGGTAGATCTTCTGGATTGATTACCTTCTGAGAGATTGCATTGAGGAATGCACATAGCTTCACAATGGCTACTCGAACATTTTCCGGCAGGAGCCCCCTCAAAGCAATCGGAAGCAATTGCGTCATAATCACGTGGCAGTCGTGAGACTTCAGGTTTTGGAACTTTTTCTCCGCCATGTTTATTATTCCCTTTATATTGGACGAGAATCCAGACGGGACCTTCATACTGCTCAGGCATTCAAAAAAGATGACCTTCTCTTCTTTGGTCAGAGCGTAGCTGGCACGACCTTGAAACCATTCTGGATGCCGGTCATCAGGGTCTTTCAAACGTTGCTGGTCCTGCCGTGCTTCCTTTGTATCATTTGTCTTCCCATACACGCCCAAGAAGCTTAGGAGGTTCACGCAAATATTCTTCGTAACGTGCATCACGTCGATTGCAGAGCGGACTTCTAGGACTTTCCAATATTCTAGCTCCCAGAATATAGATTTCTTCTTCCACATGGCTGCGTGCCCGTCAGCTCCCTTCGGAACTGATTGTCTGCCAGGACCCTTTCCAAAGATGACTTTCAAATCCTTGACCATATCAAATACCTCAGCACCAGTGCGTTCTGCAGGCTTCGGCCGGTGATCTGCCTTGCCGTTGTAATGCTTGCCTTTCTTTCTTACTGGATGAATTTTCGGAAGAAATCGACGATGCCCAAGGTACACGTTCTTCTTACAATTTGGCAAATGTACACTTTCAGTCTCATGTAAGCAGTGCGTGCATGCATTGTATCCTTTATTTGACAGTCCCGAAAGGTTACTAAGAGCAGGCCAATCGTTGATGGTTACGAAAAGCAACGCTCGTAGGTCAAATTCCTCTTGTTTGTGCTCATCCCACACACGGACACCAGGTCTGCCCCACAGCTGTAAAAGTTCATCAACTAATGGCCTTAGGTACACATCGATGTCGTTGCCGGGTTGCTTAGGACCTTGGATGAGCACTGGCATCATAATGAACTTCCGCTTCATGCACAACCAAGGAGGAAGGTTGTAGATGCATAGAGTCACGGGCCAGGTGCTATGGCTGGAGCTCTGCTCGCCAAAAGGATTCATGCCATCTGTACTTAGACCAAATCTTATGTTCCTTGCGTCAGCTGCAAAATCTTTGAACTCTCTGTCGATCTTTCTCCATTGCGTTCCATCTGCGGTGTGTCTCAACTCCCCGTCCGACTTACGGTCCTCTTTGTGCCATCGCAACAACTTGGCATGCTCTTTGTTCCTGAACAGACGTTTCAACCGTGGTATTATAGGAGCATACCACATCACCTTGGCGGGAACCCTCTTCCTGGGTTTCTCGCCCTCAACATCGTCACCAGGGTCATCGCCTCTGATCTTATAACGCAATGCAGTGCATACCGGGCATTCATTCAAATTCTCGTATTCACCGCGGTAGAGGATGCAGTCATTGATGCATGCATGTATCTTCAGAACCTCTAAACCTAGAGGGCAGACAACCTTCTTTGCTTCGTACGTACTGGCGGGCAACTCGTTATTCTTTGGAAACATATTCTTCAACATTTTCAGCAAGTTTTCAAATGCCGAGTCAGCTACACCTGCCTGTGCCTTCCATTTCAGCAAATCCAGTGTGCAGCCCAGCTTTTTCAGACCATCATCGCATCCGGGGTACAACGACTTTCTGTGATCCTCTAACATGCGATCCAAATTCTCCCTCTCCTTTTCAGTTTCGCAGCGTCTCCGTGCATCAGCAATGGTCCGACCAAGATCATCAACGGTCTCATCACGTGCCTCTTCTTCACCTTCACCTTCCCCTTCACCTTCCCCTTCACCTTCCCCTTCACCTTCCCCTTCACCTTCAGCATCCTCCATGAAAGTATCACCGAAATCAGCAAGATAGCTTTCATCGATGAAATCATCCCCTTCTTCATCTTCTTCCATTATAACCCCTCTTTCTCCATGCTTGGTCCAACAATTATAGCTTGGCATGAAACAGTGCCGAAGCAGGTGCAGGTGAACTTCTCTTGAGGAAGAGTAACCCTTCTGATTCTTACAGTCAACACATGGACAGATAACAAAACCCTTCTGCTTGTTCGCATTAGCCACTACGAGGAAATCTTTCAAACCCGTAGTGAACTCGCGGGAGAGTCGGTTACCGTACATCCATTGCCGATTCATCTGCATTATTATAATATAAAATATATAATTAACCATCATGCATTTGTTAAACTAACTAGCTATAAACAATAGAAATTAAACAATGAACAACACACATGCATATTTTATCAATGACACACATGCATGAAAGGTTCAAGTTGCTAACCGCGATCGAGGAGGAAAAAAATGAATGAGGAACCTCAAGTGTGGCTCTTGGGGCATTTCATCAAACACCTTGTGTGCATAAGAGGAACCAAAAGCAAACCTACACCCCCTTGTGAAGCTTGTGAAGAGAAGTGGCACCAAATGGCTAAGTGAGTGCGCTGAACTGGTATATATAGGGGAGGAGCTTTAGTCGCGGTTGGCCTGGCCAACCGCGACTAAAGGCCTTTGGGCACCTTTAGTCGCGGTTGGCCTGGCCAACCGCGACTAAAGCCCCTCACGTGCACCAGCTGGCCACCGAGCGCCCTGGCGCAGGCATTTGGTCGCGGTTCGTCTGCCGAACCGGGACTAAATGCTTCATTAGTCGCGGTTCCTGCAGTTCCGCGACTTATGGGGCTGGACGGAAGCCTCTTTTTCTACCAGTGCCTCTACGGTGCTTCTACTGCACGCACACCATGGTTTTCAATTTCAGTTTCAGAAAAATTTCAGCACCAACCGAAATCACTGAAATTCAGTGAAATTCTGTGATTTCAGTTTCCATTTCAGCCAAATGACCGAATATTCACTTGAATTCAACTAAAAATTTGAAAATTTTAAAACATATTTTGAAAAATATTGGAATTGTTGTGCTATACTGAAATTGCTGAAATATTCTGGCCAAAACGTAATATTTCAGTGTCTGCTGAAATTACTGAAATTCAGTGAATTTCACCGAAATCTCACTGAAAGTGAAAACCATGACGCACACACGCGCACCTACGCACCACACACACACACGCCACTGACCCGACGCGTCCGACACGGTCAGCGCGCGCCCACGAACTGCGTCCTGATCGCCGCCGCGGCTTATGGTGGCCTACAGGGGAGGGGAAGCCGCCGGTCTCTCCCATCCCTTCCATCAGAACAGGTCGAGGAGCAGGCCTAGACGATTTTTTTTTTTTTTGGTTCTTAGCGTTTTACGTCTGCACTGATTTTTTTGGTTTTTGTTCTTGCGACTAACCAGTGCACTAATTCAGACAGCTTCTCTGAATTTTTACATCAACCATTCTCACTGACACGACCGGCCCACGTAGCAGCCTCTCACGTTCCCCACCTTCGAAATTTCCCCTTCGCGGGCGCGCTCCTCCACGAACACGAACACTCTACACGCGCTGCGAACCCAGCTTGAGAGGGAAACAGAGGTCTGGCGATCGCGTATAGAATTGACCCATCTCACGGGGGTCACGACAAACACGCTCCTAATTAGGATAGTTATTACGAGCGTCTAATTCCTGGTGCTGGCAAATTAGAGATTGTGTGCTAGCGTTCGCCGCGGGCGGTAGAAATCAGGTTTAAAAAGGGTTGCGGCTGCGGACGCAAGATGGGAATTGCGGCTGCTAGGTTTCGAGACAGATCCACTCTCTTCCTCATCCCACCTCCCTCGCCGGCGTCCTCTGCTCATCTCGATTGGCCGGCGATCAGCCTTCTTCCTCGTCAACCCGATCACGGCTGCTTCAGTTGCTCGGTGAGGTAATTTCCCGGTGGTTCTTTTTCCAGCTATTTTACATGATTTCTTCTCTAGATAGATCTCTTCATGTATTTGCTAGATAGACCTAAGAGAGATGGACTCTTTTCCTGTACTGAAGACTTGAAGTGCATCCATCTGCAATTCTGCATATATAGATCATGGGTCATAGGAGTTCCTTTGTAGCACTTCTGTATGATTAGAGTTTCAGATCTCGTGATTAATCCTTCTAGCAATTGCTTGATGTGTTACTTCGTTTGCTTTGGCAGCCAGATCTAAGAGAAATGGTTCCTTCTCCTGTGTTGAAATATATGCATCTGCATATGTCATGTATGGGTCATAAGAATTCCCTTGTAGCAATACAGTCTGATTGGAGTTTTAGGACTTGTAATTAATTTCTTTTCGCTTTTGCTTGATGTGCTTTGCTAGATCCAAGAGAAATGATACTTTTTTCCTATGTTGGAATCTATGCATCGGCATACATCATGATGTATATGCATAGATCATGGCTGATGAGAGTTGTTCTTCAAGCAGGACAGTGTGATTAGAGTTTTAGATCTTGTGATAAATTTTTCTAGCGGTTCCTTGATGTGTTATTTTTTTCCTGTGCTAGATCTAGGCGGATGGTGTTTTTCTGGGTGTTAAGATGTGTATGCATCTGATAGATCAGGGGTGACACAGTTCTTTGCATCCTAGACGATACGAGTTTTAGATCTCGTAATTGATACCTTTCTCTGTTGCTTGATGTGATATTCCTTCCTTTGCAAGATCTAAGCGAATACTGTTTTTCAGGTGTTAAAATGTATGCATCGGATAGATCATGGGTGAAAAGTTTTTTTTTTTGCACGGTAGTTGATAAGATTTTTAGATCTTTAATTCTTTTCGCTATTGCTTGATGTGTAATTCCTTCCCTTTGCTAGATCCAAGCAAATGCTGTTTTTCAGGTGTCCAAATGTATGCATCTGATAGATCATGAGTCACAAGAGTTTTTTTGCATGCTGGATGCTAAGAGTTTTAGACCTTGTAATTCTTTCTCTATTGATTGGTGTGTTATTCTTTTCCTTTGCTAAGTCTAGGCGGATGGTGTTATTCGGGTGTTAAACTGTATGCATCTGATAGATCATGGATGAAAACTATTTTTTTGCATCGTCATAGATGATAAGAGTTTTTTATCTTGTAACTGGATCTTTTTTCTGTTGGTTGAATATTGTTATTCCTTTCCTTTGCTAGATCTAAGAGGATGATGTTCTCAGGTCTCAAAATGTATGTATCTGATAAATTATGGGCAACGAGAGTATCCGATCCTGTGATTGGTTCTAAATAGAAATAGTTCTATTTTCATTCAACGTCTGGAGCACTATAGTAACTAGAATAGCATAAACTTTGGAGAGCAACAAGGCTTGCATGTTTTGGTTTGCTCCTCCTTGCAAGTGCACATTATCAGTTGGGCAAATTTTTTCCTTTCTGACAACCTAGCAGTAGTGTGTTAATTTCATATTTTAATCTGGATGGAAGTGCTCGGCGTAACATTACATTCATTTTAGAGTTTTGATCAGTAGGACTCTTCTGATTAGTTTCAAATATGGTGACCCATGGGTACCCTATGGTTAGCACAAAGTGAGAGAGAAGAAGAATGTCATGGTTATTCAGGTTTTTTTTATCACACTAGTTTGTTATAAGGCATCATGTATCTGACAAGGTATATTTTCTAAGTAAATCGCATAAACCTGGTCTATGCCTATTTTTTCCAACAATGGATGCTTGACTTATTAGTAACCATTTATAGCAGGTTGCATCTAAACAACTTTAGCATTGACGATACTTGGGCCAACTCATAACAAATTTTATTTAAAGCTTTATCATCATAATAATGATAGCTTGCTGATAAAGTAAATAAAACATTAGCCTACCAGATATTTGCCACGTGAACCATTCTCTTTATATTGCAATTAATAAATGTGTTTCGCATTTTGTCCTGTCACATCATATCTCTATTGTTCTGGCTTCAGTGCATTTTTTTCAGCTCTCCTTCATTTACTTTATAGAAGAAACTGAAAATTAGTGACACTTTCAATTCTTCTACTACCAGGAATACTAGAGATGTCAGTCATGAATGCTGCTATGGGATCTGCTCGTGGTGATCAACTCGAGGCAGGATTTGCGAAGCTTCAAGGCGAAGACTTCAAGTACATCATGCAATCTTATGAAATCATCGTGGGACGCAATTCCAAGACAGGAAAGGTAGACTTAGATCTCAGCGCTGTTGGCGGAGATAGGGATGTTTCCCGCCGCCATGCACGCATCTTCTATGATTTTCAACACCGCTCGTTTGCCCTTGAGGTTCTGGGCCAACATGGCTGCTATGTTCAGAGGGTCCTTCACCGCCCAGGTGATGATCCCGTTAAACTGAAGTCCCAGGATCTCATTCAGATTGGACAAACACAATTCTACTTTCTCCTACCAGCTCGCCCCATCTTTGCATCCTTTGCTGCTGAGGGCACTCCACACTCGTTTAATTTTCGTGGCCAAACCATTCATATTGGTTCCGCCGCCACAGCTTCTCCTCGGCAAACTCATATTCCATCACAACCCATGTCTTCATCCGGCAAGCGCCCTGCCCATTCTGATTTTTCTGCTTCTCGTGACAATGGTTATGGCGGGGCCAATTGTGGCAATGGAATTAATGTTGGCACTGGAACTCAAGGACTGTTTACGGTGCCAATAGAGATGTCCTCTGCTGAACTGAAGACCGGGCCTATCAAAGTTGAACGTGGTACGTTATCATTGTTACGTACTTATGCTATATCCATTTCTCTCCTGTATTGTTTCCTTTGTGACATACTAACATAAAACAGACAACATATTACCTGTACTAATACTATCACTACTTTCTCCTAGACTGAGTTGTGAGTTACAACTATTCGGCTACTAAAGTAGAGATAGTTCCAATCATGAACTAATAATATAAGCAATCGTAAATGTGGAATCCACACTTTTTGCAATATATATTGCATCAGGAGTCTACTAACATATGTGGATTCATATTGCTGGAAATTGTGGCTGTACTGAGATAAGTTCCTAAAATAATACAATGTCAGTAGTTTTTCCTCTATCATTTGTTGTCAGCAACAACATTACGCCAGGAAGAAGCCTAGAACTCAGTATCATTGTACAGCTACGCACCCTAACTAGCTTACTTTATTTCTGCAGTCAAAAAATTAGAAACTAGAATGGCACACAAGGATGAAGACAATAAGTTGGAGTAGACAATGGATGCCTGTGGAACAACTCCATGCAGAGGTTTGTTATGCAAGATTATTCATTTTTTTCAGTTCTAGAATTCTAAAAATTAACTCTAACCGCCTTGATTAACACTAGCTAGTAAGGGAAAGCATAGTTGTTGGGCTGTACAATTGGTATTAGTTTTAGATTTCAATTAGTATGCTTGTATGTTAACTTATATAAAAAATATGCTATTGATTTATCAAGTTATTTCCTTAATTAATTAGCGTTCTTCAATAAAAAATAACAATGTTTCCATCTGAAGATGTGATTTGTTCATATCAACAGGGTAAACTTAACATGTTATACCATGGAAAGACCAAAAATGTGTCTTGTTACATTTGTGTTAGTTTGCATCCATATTTCAGTTCACTAAGGAACTATGTTTCCCAAGGTGCCTTTTCAGTTTTTTAGAGGAAAAGATCCGTCAATAAACCTTGAGCTTGCAATTATTTTACAATCATTAGCCTTATTGTCTCATGCGCGTAGAATTGTGGACAACCCACTCCAAACTCACTTTCCCCCATTCAACATCATCAACCTAATAGAACGTGTTGATTACTTGATTTCTCTTTTATGGTAGTGTGCATTAATTTGTAAGATTTAATTCACAGATCATGACATAGCTCGCAACCTTTTGAAATGTTTTTGGACCGAAGTCTACAACCTTCCACTTGCTATCATTGAATATCAATTATTTCTGCATAAATTAATTAGTAAATTCGAGACTTGCTTGCGTTGTAGGATCCCTTCAACATGGTACAAGTTGCATGATGCCTCAAGACCCCATTGTTTATCAGTTAATTTCCTATTAATTTGTTAGATATCTTAGTTACCACTCTACCTTAACAGTACGCTGCTACAGCCTACAACATCGTGATAATCTGTTTGCTCCACATAGTACAGTTACACTTCTGAATTATCGCTTGTTGTGAATTAGTAAGGCATGCAAACTAATTCCTGATTGGTTTGCAGCTTACTGGAAAGTTCACTGCGATATGGCCCTATGGCAATGCCCAAAAGTACCTGGCACCAGAGGATGGCTCATCAACCAGAACAGCAGAGAGGCCATGGCACAGGCTGTTACCGAAAAAGGCTTTCGACCCGCTTTATATTATAAAGCCAACCGCACAATAAGCATCCAACAGAGTTCAACAAACCAAACACACACACATAGAACGGAGGTCCACAGGAGCCCAAGAGAAAATCCAAGGGTTACAGCTGAGGGCACAGCACAACACGCCCTAAATAACAAAAAAAAACGCACGCCACAGGCCGCACAAACGTCAGGCGGACTAATCAGGCTTAGGGGGCGGGGGCGGCAGCGGGGGAGCCAAGCTGAGTGCCATCGAGCGGAGATCGGAGAGGAGGGCGGAGATGGCGTCCCGGTCCTGTGGGCGGCTAAGCGGCCGCCAAAGCTGCAAGTAACCACACAATTTAAAAATTGCGTCAGTCGCACGACGAAGGGGCACCTTCTGAATCACAAGCTTATTACGGATGTTCCAAAGCGTCCAGGCAATGACCCCTACGCACAACCATCTAATATGGCGGGAGCGGGCAGGGCAGGCGTTAAGCTCCGCAAGCAGGTCAGGGAAGGTAGTATTACACCACTGTCCACCAACCGTTTCACGGAAACAGGCCCAAAGGAACTGGGCAGAGTGGCACGAGAAAAAGATGTGGTTAGCATCTTCGACGGTGCCACAGAGGGGGCACATTCCATCACCCGGGCCATTTCGCTTGAGGACCTCAACACCCGAGGGGAGCCGGCCACGGATCCATTGCCACAGGAAGATCCTGATCTTCAGCGGAAGACGGATATCCCAGATTAGGCTGAATGGTTCCGGGGCCGACGAGGGCGCAATGGCACCGTATAAGGACTTCGTGGAGAATCGCCCGGAGGGCTCGAGGTGCCAGGACAACGAGTCCCTCTCCTCCGCCACCCCCATCGGAAGAAGAGCGATGTCCTGGAGGAGGGCGTCCCAGGCGGCCATCTCAGGGGGACTAAACGGCCGCCGAAAGGCGAGACGCCCTAAGTCAATAAGGGCCGTCTCAACTGAAACACAGGGGTCAACCGCGATGGCAAATAGCTCAGGGAAGCGCACCGCCAGGGGGGCGTTCCCTAGCCAGCGGTCGAACCAAAACAGGGTCGAGGCGCCGGAGCCAACCGATATAGAAGTGCCAATGCGAAGGACGGGCAGGAGCTGGATAACAGACTGCCAGAACTGAGAACCGCCCGTACGTTGGCAAAAGGCGAGAGGCTGGCCACGAAGATATTTATTACGAATAATGGTGAGCCAGAGGCCTCCCTCCCCGTTGGCAATACGCCACAGCCATCGAGTCAGGAGGGCGATGTTCATGCGTCGGGAAGAGAGGATGCCCAGACCCCCCTGGTCCTTGGGCTTGCAGATGTCAGGCCAGCTCACCATGTGATACTTCTGTTTGCCATCCTCGCCAGCCCAGAAGAATATCGATTGGTACTTGTCCACCTCCTGGTGGAGGGTCTCATGAAGGCAGTAGAAGCTTAGGAGGAACCATAGGAGGCTCGCCAGCGAGGAATTGATCAGGATCACCCTGGCGGCCTACGACAGCCAGCGGCCCCTCCAGGGTTCAACCCTGTGCTGCATTCTAGACACCGTCGGTCGAAGATCCGCTACGGTGAGTCTGGAGGCACTAATGGGCACCCCCATGTAAGTGGTGGGGAAGGTGCCCAGGCGGCAATTAAGCCGGTCAGCAATGGACAAGGCTTCGTCCGGGTTGTAGCCAAGGACCATCACTTCGCTCTTGTCGAAGTTAATGGTCAGTCCAGACATTTGTTGGAAGCATAGAAGAAGGAACTTCAGGTTGGCGATGTCAGAAGTAGAGCCTTCAACCATGATGATGGTGTCGTCCGCGTACTGGAGGAGGGAAACCCCTCCCGCACCAACCAGGTGGGGAACCACGCCCTGGATATGGCCGCAGGACTTGGCCTTATCCAGGATGACAGCAAGGGCATCGACCACCATGTTAAAGAGAAACGGGGAGAACGGGTCACCTTGGCGTACCCCGCATAAGGTGGGGAAGTAGGGCCCGATCTCACCGTTGATGTTGACTGCCGTCCGGCCGCAGGTAACGAGTTGCATAACCCGAGTCACCCAGCGGTCGTCGAAGCCTTTCCGAAGCAAAACTTCCCGAAGGAAGGGCCAATGGACCGTGTCGTAGGCCTTGTGGAATTCGAGCTTAAGGAACACCGCGCGGAGGTGTTTAGCTCGGACTTCGTGGAGGACTTCATGGAAGACTAACACCCCATCCAAAATATATCGGCCTTGTATGAAGGCAGACTGGTTGGGGTGGGTAATAGAATCTGCAAGCAGGGTCACCCTATTGGCGTACCCCTTGGCCAGGATCCTGAAGATCACGTTGATCACGGTGATGGGACGGAACTGGCGGATGTCCGAGGCCCCAGGAACTTTCGGAATGAGGGTAATGATCCCATAGTTCAGACGCCCCAGGTCCATGGTCCCCGAGAAGAACTCATCGAAGAGGGCCATGACCTCCGGTTTAATGGTCTGCCAGAATGTTTTAAAGAACAGAACCGGCAGTCCATCCGGGCCAGGGGCAGAGGAAGGGTTCATGCCTTTGATCGCCGCATAAACTTCCTCCTCCTAGAAAGGGGTCGTTAGAGCGCCATTGGCCTCAACGGAGATAAGCTGATCCTCCGACCAGGTGTCGGGGGCCAGAGTAGCCCCACCCCGAGGGGTGGGGGTAAAAAGGGCTTTATAAAAGCCATCTACGTGAGCACGGATGCCCGAAGGACGGACAAGCTGAGTGTCGTCTGCCCATAGGGAATGGATGGAGTTGCGACGCCGACGGTCGTTGGCGATCGCCTGGAAGTATGCCGTGTTGGCGTCGCCCTGTAGCACCCAACGTTGGGTACTGCGCAACCGCCAGTAGGCCTCCTCGTCAGAGTAGATGACCGAGAGCTGGTCCTCGAGATCGTATCGTAGCATCCACTCATCCGGGGAAATCCCAGCTAAGTTGGCCCGGGCATCCAAGGCCTGAATAGCGCTTAAGATGGACTTCTTGCGCTCACGCAGATCCCGGCCAAGATTCGCCCCCCAGCCCTTCATAAATTGGCGGGCTAGCTTGGCACAGAACTGCCAAGAGTCAACAACGGACATGGAGCGGTGGGGGGAGACACGCGCGGCGGCCCACTTGGCCGCAACCGCCTCGCGGAACCCGGCTTGGTTGAGCCAGAATGTCTCGAACCGAAACCGGGGGGGATGGGGGGGCGTTCATCCGCCGTGGAGAGGAGGAGGGGGACATGGTTAGATCCAATCCTGGTAATGGCCTGCAACGAAGCCAGGGGCAACGAAGCTCCCAGTCCGGGGAAACTAAGACACGGTCTAGGACAGACTGTGTCGGGTTCGCCTGGCGGTTAGTCCAGGTGAACCGGGCCCCCGTGCGCTCAAGCTCACGGAGGCCAAGCTCTGCGATGCAGTCGTTAAACATCTGCATCCGGGGGCGATTAACCCGGTCGTTATTCTTCTCATCCGGGGAGCGGATGAGGTTAAAGTCCCCTCCCACCACAACGGGGAGGGCGGACGCATCGATCTTCCGCTGCAGCTCGGCGAGGAATGTCGGGGAGCGGCTGTGATCGGCCGGTCCGTAGACGATGATGACCTCCCATTTAAAGTTAAGCGCACGCTCGAAGATCTCCATACTAACGAAGAACTCGCCCCGATCCATACCTCCCACCTCAAAGGTGGCATCCTTAACACCTAACAGGATGCCACCTGAGTGGCCATTGTTCCCACTAGAAGGGAGCCAATGCCATGCGAACAGGTGTGAGCTAAGCCCGTCAAGCTCGGGGAGGCAAAATTCCGTGCGCATGGTTTCCTGAATGGCTATGATGTCAATGTGCTCATCCCGGATGTACTCCACAAGCTGGCGGCGACGACCGTCATGGCCGAAGCCGCGGATGTTCCAGAAAAGGGCGCGCATCTAAGCCGCCATGGAGAGGCTGCTTGACCCCACGACGGTGGAAGCGCTGCGGGCTCGAAGAGCCGCAGTGCGGGAACGAGTGCGGCCTCGAATTTCCCCGGCCGGCAACTCCGAAGGCTGAGGTGCCGGGGTGCGGAGGAGGCGAGCACGAGTCTCGGCGAGCTTCCCGTCGAGAATCTCACGGGCCTGAATAGCCGCAATCTGCTCCAAAGGGGGGCCAACCTCCCCCCTAAAAACTATGGCCGAGTCGCGGGCCACCTTGGCAAGGTGGCCAAGCGGGACGGCTTCGAGAGCGGAGAAAGAACAACTGGAAGAACTAGAAGGGATGTCGGTTGCACCTGTCTCGAGGTTGCGGGCCGCAGCCCGGAGCTCAGCCCGCTCGGAGATGGACGGAGCCGGGAGGCCGACCGGGAGGTCCGCGTCGAGCCGGGCGCTGCGGCGGGAGGCCGTGACCGGGGTCGACGAGGCCCGAGCCCGACGGACGCAGGACACCGAGCGAGGCGGGTGAGGGGCGACGGGGGTGACCACCTCCCCGGAGGTCACCAGCAGCAGGTGAGCCGGAGAAGCAGGCGCCGGGGGGATCAGACAGACACCAGACCCCGCCAGAGGAGAGGGCGGGTCCAGGGCCGGTGGATCCAAGGCCGGCGCGTCGACCACGGGAGCCGGGGAGATGACCGGGGGGGAGGCGGGAGGCGGCTGTGCCTCCGCCCCAGATGGGTCCAACAGGGGGGACCCGAGGAGGGGAGGCACCGCCGAAGTCGCGGCCGGGGCCATTAGAGGAGCCGAGGTCGAGGCCGGGGGGTCCGTGTCCACCACCAGAGGGGCACACGGCGAGCGAGGCGAAGATGCCGGAAGGACGAGGAGGCTGATGCTGGAGGTGTCGCTGAACTCGGTCAAGGAGCCGGGAGAGGGAGCAGGCAGCGAGGAGGTGGCGGCCTCGGCGGGGAGGGCCACCCCACGCGACCGGCCCGTCCCCGAGTCTCCCCGCCCCGGGGGAGGAGAGGGGTCCCGAGAGGGGGAGCGACTGCGGCCAGAGTGCTCGTCGTCGTCCTCCGGGTCCTCGTGGCGGGAGGGGCGCGGTCGGCAGTAGTGGGAGTCGTCGCGGTGGTCCGCGCCACCCCCATCGAAGAGATCCGTAGCGAAGAGGCGAGGACGGCCGACGTGGTTGTGGGTCTTGGGGTAGATCTTGAGGTCAAATCCCTGGTCGTTGAAGAACACTCGAACAGTGGCCTGGAGGGTGGAAGAGTCCACACACTTGACCTTAACGCGGACCTCCTCCTCCTTGCGGAGAGAGAGCTCGTCCACGACCACCACCTTGCCCAGAAGCTTAGACATGCTCCGGATCACCTTCTCAAAGAGGGCGATGTCTGGGAGGCCCGCTATGAGAATCCAAGCGGTGTCCAACACGGCGACGGCCTTGGGATCCATCATGGGCTCGGAGATGTTGACGACGAGCTTGTTGAGGGCGAGGGTGATGTCGTCACTACGGGTGCAGAGGCCCAGGCTGAGAGCGTCGGGGAAGACCACGGTGAAGGAGCTGTCAGAGGTCGGGGTCACCTGCCAGTCCCAGACACGATGGCAGAGGTGGTTAAGCTCCGCCTCGATCATCTTAGGCGAGGCGACACCGGGCCCCACGATGGATACGACCGCCAGGAGCGACGGTGAAGGAGGAGCGACGTCTTCCACCTCAGTGTGGAAGAATCCGAGGCCCTCAATGCCGTGGCCGTACATCATGAGCTCTCCAGTCAACGGACGGTCGGGGCAGAGAACCGCGGGGTGACCCGATTCCTTGCACAGGTAGCACATCGGCGGGTTGGGGCAGTCAACCTGAAAGTGGCCCGTCACCCCACAGTTGAAGCACGGAGGAAGGTCCCGGGGGCGTCAGAGGCGACAACACCTGAGGAGGTGGGGGCCATGGCAGTGTTAGCCGGTGTGCGGGCAGGACCCCGCTTCCTCTTCTTCTTGGGACCTTGGCGACCACGAGCCCCGGGGCCCCCGCTGCCCGGAGGGAAGCTCGGCTGGGACCGAGGGGGCTGGTACCGGCGGGTGGCCGCCGTGCCAGACGGCCCATCCCGCGGAGGGGGCGAAGCAGGGGCCTCATGGCGACGAGCGGGCGAAGGGGAGCGGGGTCGGTCCCGACGGCTGTCCCGCGGGGGGGGGGGGGGGGGGAGAGTCGGCGGTCGTTCCACGCCGGGGAGCGGTCGTGGCGGGGCGGCGAGCGACGGGAATTGCGGGGCGGCGAGCGATGGGAGTCGCGGGAATCGCGGGGAGGCGTCTGGCGGGCCTCCCGGGAGGGGGACCGGCGCGGGTCACGCGGCGGGGACCGGTGAGAGTCACGCGAGGGGGCCCGTCGCCCGTCGGAACCGTCGCGGCGGACCAGCTGCCGGCGGAGGTCGGCCTCGCGCCGCAGGCCCTCCGGCGAGGCGCGGCCCGGCGGCCGGGAGTCCTCCAGGGGGCGCTTGGGACGTCCCGCCCCGTCTCCCCAAGACCGAGTCATGGAGCCAGGCGGCGTCGCAGGGGGCGTCGCAGGGGGAGAGGGGGGCACCGGTGGCGGCGGGAGATGGGAGTGGAGGGGGTTAGGGCTGGGATCGGAGCGGAGGAGAGGCCGCAAGGGGAAACCCTTTGGAAGCCAAATGCCTCCCCAGGCCGGTGGGATCTGGGCCGAGGCCATTGGGCCGGCCGAGGGAGGGACCGGCCTCGTGCTTGGGCCCGCAACGCCAGGAGGGGGGGAGGAAGCAGGCCCAGTTGACGGCCAGGGCCCGACAAGGCGAGGCCCAGCCCAGGGGGCACCCGCGCCCCTCCAGCTAGGGTTCCAGCCGCCACCCCCGGCGACGAGGGCGCGGCGGGCGGCCGGGCCGGCGGGCGAGGCACCGCAAGGAGGCGGGGGGACGGCGTGCAGCTAAGCCGGGAGGATCCGAAGAAGGCGATGAAGGGGCGGAACGGAGCACGCTGGGACCGAAGCGGGACGCCGGCGGACGAGGGCGACGGCGGGGCGGACGGACGGCGCGAGGCGGGCCAGGAGGAGACCTTCCAGGAGGCCAAGGCCGGACCGCGGTCAGCCCGACCAGTCACGCCCCATCCGGCGTGGCGCCGGCGGCGACGACCACCCCCAAACCCAACCCCAAAGGTCGCACCTTTCCCCGCGGTCACCGGCGAAACTCGCGGCATCCGGCGGGGGGAGCGCACGCACGTCCAGGCAGCCGAACTCCCACCCCCGGGAGTAAGGCCGCCGGCGGAGCGTGGTGGCGAGGTGCGAGCCGGGGCAGGCGGAGGGACCCGGTCGCGGCACTCGACCGGCCGGCCCGCGGCGCGGTCGTCGTCCTCCGCCCACTCCGCCCAAACCACCCGCCCGGGAGGTCCAGGGGACGGGGGAGGAGGGGACGGCGGGGAGGAGGGGGCAGCGAGGGGGGCGGGAGCCACGGCGGAAGGGGCCGCCGGCGGAGAGGGGAGCTCGGCCGGGGAGGCGACCAGCGGGGCGGCGGAGGCACCCGAGTCGCCAGAGCCCGCGCCTTCCATCCTGTATGCCTGTTCGCCGGGCCAACTAAATATATTTGGCACAGGCTGTTGGAGCTGCTCAAGAATCACCCGGAGAGGTTTATCATGAGTTCAATCTCTAGAGGCACAATAACATTAGAGTTCTTTTCACTGGTCAGCTTGGCTGATAAGTTTTGCTCCCCTGAGGTTGATCAGGTCACAGCCAGGTTCGTGTCGAAAAAATAAAAATGGAGATTTCTCTTTGTTTGTGTCATCAGCTCATGTTGTAAGCCTGTCACCTCGGAGATTTCTACTTGTCTGTATCTTCAGCTCATTGTAAGCCTGTACACCTTGGCGGGTAGGCTTTACTTGTGTACTTTTGGCACTGTCTGCTGTTAAGAAGAATAATCTAGATTTTTGGGCTGATCGTCGGTATATTTTCTTTGCTATATTACTAATTCGCAAATTTGATGAGTTCTTATTGTCGCACTTGTTTTGTTCAATACTAGAGGGATAGAAGGCTTTAGCATCTGAGGAGCAATAGCTTATTTTCTGATATCACTTGTTCTGTCAGTTAGTAGAGCAAGTGTTGTCAGGAAAAAATTGTGACCAAGCTAAAGATTTCTACCTTATATTAACAAGGCCAAGAGGCCAAAGTTACAGATTCAACCGTCTCCCATGAATAAGAAGAGAAAACCAATGATAAGAGCATACTATAAATTTTTAGAAATGCTAAATAAATTGTGGCATGCACATTTTGAAACATGCTAGTTTGTGTTCTTCGCAAAGAGAAGAAAAAGAACAAGGATTACTAGTGCCTAGAATTGCAACTCCTTTTGTGTAGTTAAGTTGTTCATTTTCCACAGGGCTCACGAATACATTTGTTTGCATCAAACTTAACACCTGCACATGATACTTCATGTGTATGTATGATCTCTTTTTTTTTGACATAGGGAATATATTAATATCAAGATGATACTAATTACACCCAACCTCTGCAACAACATAATATCCAGAGTAACTCTAGTCTCTAGACATCACGGATGCACATAGCCAAAGAAATAAGAAGAGAAAAAACAAAGGCCCCGTCGAAACAAAGAGAGGCTCACAGCTGCAAGAGCACCACTAGTGATGGCAACACGTAGACTCCGAAAAGGATTCTCCAAAAACGACGCCTTCAGAAAGGTTATACTACACAAATACTATCGTCGTCCGGTCCAACTATCACAGTCAGATCCTGGGTTTTCACCCTGGAGAAGGTCCAATCTCTAAACAATGCCTTCAACAAGGAAACGACTAGGAAGCCACCATTGTCATGTACAAGACCTAGGGTTTTCACCTCGGAAACTGAGACCGCCAAGAACGAAGTCTGCCAATTTTGCTGCCCCACTTGTTGAGATTACTGCTGCAAAATCCCAATTGTCCAACACGCAAACTTCTTTCGATCTTTCCCATCCAGTCTTCTTCTACATCACCGCCATTACCAAGTTCACACAGTATAAGTGTGTAGAACATCTGGCCTTTAATCCATCTAGACATATCCACCTCCGTTAATTTTGGCCGACGAGGTGGATAATACGATGTGGTGGTGCCGCCGCTTGTACCTCGTCACTGTGATCCGTGCTTAGTGCCGAAGATCTCGGGAAAAGGCCACACAACGGTACCAGACTAGAAACATCTGTGGGCAGCCGCAGATGGCATCATGCCCCTCGCCTCCGTCACTATGGACGACCGCGGCTGGAGGGGCGCGCGCCTCGCCGGATTGTGACTGAACGCCGCTGTCCACGGCGAGATTGGCGCCACGATCTTGGCCAGGGTTGTCCCGACAATCAGATCAGATCAACCCGACATGGATGTGGGGATGGGAGAATGAGCTAAGCCGAGGGGAAAAAGGAAGGAAACTCTGAGGACGCCCCGCCTCCGCCGTCCGCCGTCGGACGGCCTCCTCCGGTAGCGTGGGGGGGGGGGGGGTAGGGAGGGAGGTGAGGGAGAGGCCGGCGGTGGCTGGTAGTTGTGTCCCCCGTGTCGCCCGGTTGAGGATGACGCGGGGTCGGGAGAGACTTCGATCTCTTGAGACTTGAAAAAAAATACAGCCAGGCGCCCAAGCTCACCTAGTAGTTTTCGGCTAGACGGTGCCAGAAACAGAGGCCCGAAGAAAAGCAGATTGCTCCAGTAAACGGCTGTGAGCTACTCCACTGACCCTAAAACGAACCACGGGATGGAGGAGTCCTGCTTCTGATGTGTGGTCAATTGGAGAGGCTTCGGCATCTCAAGGCTAACAACTTATCTTCGATGTGTTTTGGTGCTGCAAAACACCACTGAGTGGCTCAGTGGCTGTGATTATGGGTTCATTCATGGAACAGAAATTACCATGAAACCATGTGATTGGTGAAAAATGTCTTCCCCATTTCTCACAAATTTGTTGGCAGTAGCACACTGCTACTGTTCTTTTCACTTCAATCCTTTTTGCCAGCCTCTATGGGGCTGTTTGGATTGAGCCCCGGCTGGCCCTGCCAATCCATTGGCACGCCAAAATATTGGCGCACCATCCGGCCGCCCTGAGCTCGCCCGTGATTTGGCAAGAAAATGAACTGCAGCAGCCCATGCAGTGTGGGCGTGCCAAATAGTTGGCCATCAACCAAATAGATGCCCAGCCTTCAGTCAACGTCAATATTTTGGCTAGGCGTCTGCGGGCTTCAATCCAAACAGCCCCATGTTTTGAACCTACCTTACGACTTTGTTAGTTCCATGGTGGAATTGAGACGTTGAAGAATAACATGGCGAAAACACATGGACCGACCGAGTCGCGCATTTTGACACCAACCTCAGTGTTATCCCAAAGACAATCAAACAGAACACAACAACAATAGGCAATGGCCATGAGATAAACCCTTGATGTAATCTTGTATACATACATATATTGCATAGTCCAAAATAGATGAACACCAACTGAGGTCCAACATCTGCCACAGGTTGGCATTGATTGTTACACATGTCACAAAGGTAACCACAAAATTCCGGGTGCAATTGATTCTCTCGTGATGCGGCGCCTGTCGCAAAGAGCAAAACGGTAAAACAATGGAACAACACAATACATATGAGCAAATACAGATCATTTTCTATCTAGCTAGTTTCCTCCACACGTCCGGCCACGATTGATCTCGTCACCGGCCCCAGTAAATCTCAAGCAGTGCAAGAACTGGCGCTGCTCTTTTGGGTGCAGCGCTGAAAACACAGTTCATTAGAATTTATCATCATGTTGGCATTCTGTTCTGTAGTCAAGAGTGATTGTTTGCAACTCGTGTGTATCAATTATATCTTGAGGTATGCTCTGTGGTTGAGAAGAAACAGGGAAGAGATGTCAGAAACTATCACAGATCAACAAGGATACATTTATACATGATTCCAGCGAGAAGGTAAAATATAGTATACTAAGGAATAACCAAATAAGTGACAGTGAACTACTAAAAATAAACATGATTATTTTAATCATGAGCAAAGTAACATCACATATGCATGGAATGCAGTACCATTTAATATAGGTCATATTAAGCAGGAGCCACAAATTCTAAAGGGCATCACTTTATGTCAAGATGTAACATACAATAGTCTTATTTTATAAGCTAAGCAGTGATTGGTCAAAATGAATGTAACCTAAAATCATTAAACTATCTATTGGGTAAAAGCAAACCTGCTAATCAACACTTCTAGAGACATTTCCACAAGGTTGCCTTTCATGGTTTGCTCATACTCCAGAATGAACAACTTGGTAGTTGTCCTTTCTTTACTCTACGAGTATGCCTACTTTTCGTCGAGAAGACGCAAGTTTGAGCCCTTGGTACCTATTAAAACCATAAATTCGCCATAATGAGCAGCAAATGATGCATAGGTGGATCAAACAGAAAATGCACGTACAGTTAACAAAATCAAGTTCATAAATTACACTCTTCACACTATTATATTTGTAGAACCAAATAAATAGTTATCTAGCAAATAAACAACTCATGTAAAAGGGGAATTCACCACTATATTGTCCCAAGTATTTTCAGTGACTAGCAGCACACTTGTACACAACCAAGACAGGTGAGAGCATTATTTTGTGTACATTCAGGACCATGCACTTGTCCCTGCTTTCTAGTATAAAGCAAATGTACAATGCAAACTCATTAATTTGAATTCTTTAGCGGTTCTAATTTAGGACAATTGGCAACAGTAACTCTTATTTACAAAATTACAATAAAACTCTGATCCATGTTCTTCTCCTGGTTTTGGTCAGTATATTTAAGGGCATAAGAATTCTGGTTGTTTTTTTTTTCCAAAAAGGAGGATTTCCCCGGCCTCTGCACAAAATGATGATGCAGCCCTTTTATTGATCCGAAGTTCCAAAACAAAGTCTCAAGTCCAAAAAAGCTCACAGAAGGAGCATGAAACAAAACAGTATAAAGAGAACTGCCACAACCAGCGAGAAACAGGCCAAGATCACTAAACACTTATCATATTATTGGATCGCCATCCAAACCAGTTGTAGATAACACGTGCTACCGTCTCCCACCGGTAATAATCATCTAATCCAAGTGAGGAAACTATAGATACATGTCTCCATAGACACAAAGACTGTATACCTATCTATTGATGCTCTAGGATGAAAATTAATAAAAATGACTGATTAATATCCGATAGAGCCAACACCTTGTCATGTAAAAAAGGGAAACAGCAGAGATGGATATACACAATAAAGGGCAGTAATGATAAAATCTGACATGTTCTATGCTCCACCTCTGCAAATGCTAGTTTCTGAAACATATATGGTCCAACCAAAGCTTAATTACCAGCTTCTGTATCAATTTCCTTCTCTATGATTGACCAGACACCCTCAGTGTTAGCCCATCAAACACCTTTTTCTTGTAGGGTCAAGAAGAAGCACGGCAACTTTCGATATTGTCCACAGTGCCTTGTCTGGAGAATCTTTGCTCGCATAGAGTCCTCGAGCGATCTCACAAGCCTGCATCGCTCTGTCAAAAATAGATGAGCTCACATGCTTCCCAGACTTGTTTTGTCGCTCGTGGTACTGCGTGAGCATATCTTCTCCAATAAAACATGAAGCACACACAAGAAACAGTTCTTGTGTGTAAAGAGGAACATGTCTTGGGTGCATTTAAGCAGAAAAGTAATAAAATGGAATATAGACAAACAAAATGTTCTTTTTTGCAGATATACACAAACAAAATGACACAAGCATTTCATGAATACGATTGGAAACTAGACTAATACAATTGCAATGGTAAGTTAAAAGGGGAGAATGTAAGCATGACCTAGCAAAGGCTGCAATCCGACAAAGCAAGCTAGCCTCAGGTGGTACCGGATGCCATGATGCGTCACAACGCCGTCACTAAGCCTCCAACCATCCTCCGACGTGGCGCATTTTCTCCACCTTCGACCGCCAAGGGAGAAAACGCCACTGCCGCCATCATTAGAGTTTGTTTCACTGGTCTGCTTGGATGATAAGTTTTGCTGCCCTGAGGTTGATCAGGTCCCTGCCAGGTTCGTGTCCAAAAATTAAAAATGGAGATTTCTCTTTCTTTGTGTCATCAGCTCATGTTGTAAGCCTGTCACCTCAGAGATTTCTACTTGTCTGCATCTTCAGCTCATTGTAAGCCTATACACCTTCGCGAGTAGGCTTTACTTGTGTACTTTTGGCAATGTCTCACTACAAAAAAAATACACTTTCGTGATGATACATGTTTGTCACAGTAGGTCGCGTTTTTTGTCATGCATGTACATCCATGACAAATTTATGACAGAATCAAGATAGTCATACCTGTGCTGTCGTAGAAGTGTTTCATGACATTACCAAAATTATCATCACGGAAGTGTCCACTTCCATGATGATAAATCGCGCGTCACAGAAGTGCTTTCGTCAAGGGTGACCGACACGTGGCATCCACCGTAACGGAACGCTGTTAAGCTATCAGGTCGGGTTTTGGATCCGATAACCCGTTAACAGCCCCGACCAATGGGGATTTTCCACATGTAAAATCATCATTGGCTAGAGGAAACACGTGTCGGCTCATCGTCGGGACAGATGTCATCCACTCACTGGACAGAAGGCGCGTATGATACGTCGACACGTGGCACGGCCCAACAAGTTTAAATGGGCCGGCCCAACTAAAGGCCCACAAGATTTTGCAGACCATAATGGGTCGGCCCAGCTAAAGGCCCACGAGATTTTGCGAACCATAATGGGCTGGCCCAGCTAAAGGCCCACAAGATTTTGCGGGCCATAATGGGCTGGCCCAGGTAAAGGCCCACAAGATTTTTGTGTGTCGTAATGGGGCGGCCCAGCTAAAGGCCCACAAGATTCTTGCGGATCATAATGGGCCGGCCCAGCTAAAGGCCCACGAGATTTCGCCGACATTAATGGGTCGGCCCAGCTGTATTCCCACAAGATTTTGAGAACCATAGTAGGCCGGCCCATTAACTGCCTGCCATGTTTTGGGCCAAATGCCGGCCCATATTTGATCCGGTCCATTAATGGCTTGCCACACTCCGGGCCTAATAGTGGCCCATATGAGATCCAGCCCGTTAAAGGCCTACCACGTTCTGGGCCAAATTATGGCCCAGATCAGGTCCGGCCCTTTAAGAGGCTTTGGGCTCAATTATGGCCCATATCAAATTCGGCCCATCAACTGGACACTATGCTTTTGGGCCCACTTGCTAAAGGCCCACTTAGTAATTAGGCCTGATAATAGTTTTGCCCTGTTAAGGGCCCGTTTAACATTTTAGCCCTATATTAATTTCAGCCTGTTAAAAGCCCGTCATATAGTTGGGCCTAACTACGGCCCGTTTGCATCCGGCGTGCTCGCAGCCGATATCTGATTGGGCCAAACAAGGACCGAGACAATTTTTTGGCCAGTTAAAAGCCTGTGATTTTATTCGCACAATCGTGGGCCGGGGTTCATTTCGGGCTGATGCTGGCCCGTGAGCTGTTCGGCACGTTTCAGGCACAACCTACATCGTGATTGCATGACGGCCCGATTATGTACCGTAATTTTATGGTTTGGCCGTTTACTGCGAAGACAGGATATATATACAGTAAAATAACTGCAGCATCGTGAATAACAAAAAACCTAGACTATACAATAAAGAAATTACGACATATTACATGCACTGGGCATCAAAGTTCGCCACTATGATAATAAAGCACAAGCAGACAGCAGATTACATACATTGGGCATCAAAGATCGCCACCAGTGCAAATAAACACGCCGACAAAATAATATACAAAACCGACATCACTTCAATAGAGTTCAAGAAAGGTTAGGCATGCTGGGGAGCTGTAGCGCAAGCAGCTAAGCAAGATGATGAGATTGCGCTTGTTCAACACTTATATCTTCCTCACTCTGAAAGATAAACAAGCAGACAGATGACAGGTTTTGCACATAAAAGTATCAGTGCTGACAATTCATCACATTTCTTACTGACGAATAAAGTGACACAATTTAAATTTGCATTAACACAATATGGTATTGTTCAGGTCAAGACATGGAAGGAAATGACATTGTGAAGGAGTTGGCAGCTTCACAACACCACTGGATTACAGATCAAGAACTCATTAGTATCAATGGTTAGTGTGCTATCAATTTATACCATTTCAGATTGGCAAATAAAGAGACGGTTTAAATAATAGTAGAATGATATGACATTATTCATATTTAAGACATTGCAGAATATGATATTGTGTTGTAGTGGGTAGGTTCACCACACCACTGGATTACGGATGAAGAACAGAAGCATACATGCAGTGCAAAAGAAGATCACTTGCTCTGTATAGTTTAATTTACATGGTATGAAGAAGGAACTTGGTTGTACAACTGAAAACTTAAATTGAGAAAGGACAAACTTTTGTTTATGAACTACATATAATAAACTTTAAACAAGCAATTTGATGCAAACACCAAAAATAAACAGCTGTTGCAATCATGCCTAACCAAATATATACAACAAAGTTTGAAGGCTTGAGATGGACAAACTTACATTATTGGTGAAGACAGGCTCTATAAAGGCCTTGTCCATGCTGATGGGGGGGGGGCAATTCAAGAAGTTTACCACAGAATCTTCTTCAAAAGCATTGCCTTTATTCTACATTTTGTTAAGAGTAAATATAGATGTGATAATATACGAAAAAATGGAGAATATTTAAGATAAGATGAAGAGTGGTGCTACATAACCAAGTAGCTATAAATGTAAGTGCAGCGATACAGGCAAAAGGTACAGCCAATAGCAATGCACAGCTAAACTTCTTCAGTACCAACCTTATGGTAAGAGTAAATATAGATCTGATGTGTAGAAAATGGAGGGCAAAGGAAAATAAGCTGCAGAGTGATGGTACATGAACAACTACCTGTCATTATAAGTACACTGATAAAGGACAGTATGTACTTACAAGAACAATGCAGAGCTAAAAAACATTGGCATTGGATATATTCTACACTAAAGTAACCATTCATATAGATCAGATAATTTGGGGCGAACAATTGATAAGCAAGCTATCATGCATACTGTTGTGACATAATGAACCAGGTATGTATACAAGTACAGTGATACAGGACAACAGGTACTAACAAGAGCAAAGCAGCGGGCATCATATATGCGATATCCTGTCGTTCTTGTCAAACCTGAATTCTTCTTCGAGCAGATTTCCTGCAAAAAAGATCCGTAAGGCACATGCGGAGAAGTAGAAGTTCAAATTGTCATGTGATTTTATAGACAGTACCTCATCCTGGGAACGAGACCAGTGCATAACAAGGTTTTTCCATTCAATGTCTTCTAAATCTAGCACAGGAGACTTTACCGGAAATTCGTTTATAGACTTGCCATCGAAGTGTGATTTCCTCAGGTAACACTAATACTGCTGCAATGCTTCCTTGAAAAGCACAAGCAAGCTTTGCTCGTCATGACTATCCAGATTGACCCTCGCCTAGTTACAACAATGTAATGTAAATCATTGATGTGTTCAATCAGCAGAAAACAAGAAAATAATAACCATGAATAATAGCACTTACACGTAAGTTGGACAGGAAGATGTGAAAATGGTGTTTGTCTTCACAATAATCTTCCCATGATGGGAATATATGCATGTGGTACCTAACAACATTGAAAGCATTGTCTTTTAAACTGGGAATAGATGGAATGGGGTTTCAATCTGCAGGAATTGGCCGTCTCTGTAGTTGGGATAGGTCTTTGACCGGTGGACTTGCTGTACTTTTTGCTGGAGTGGGATTTTTCTGTGGTACAGCTGGTGCTATGGCAAATGAAATCGGTATACCTTTTGCTGGAGTGCAGGTCCTGTGTGGTGGGTCTAGTGGTGTGGCCAGTGAAGTATTGGTACAGTCTGCTGGAGTCGGTCCTACATTTTGTGTCACTGGTTGTACAGCCAATATAAGTGGGGTGATGTCTAATTTCTCCGGCACCACCATGTTTCTCAAGGACTTTGCTGGTGCTCCTTCAGGTTCGGCAATCACCCTCTTCCTTTTTGATGTCTGATGCACAAGAACAGCATTTGAGTGGAAAAACATGGTATGATGACAGATGGAATATGTATTGATAATGGATGGGCATGGCATCTCGTCATATATGATGAGTAAACTAAGCAGATGGCCGTGCAACAAAGTAGAAGAAATGCAAGACAACATATGCAAGATACGCGCAATCAATAAAACCTTGCCAAATTAGAATAGGCACCTTGATGGGTGAACAGGACAGGCCATCTGCCTTTGACTCCTCGAGGTTAGAATAGTCATTAGGATGATATTCTGAACAAGAATCAACAGGTGGGGAGCGTACGAGTTTCATTGCTTCCAGAATGGCACTCAATGCCTTGCTGCCAATTTTGTAAGTCATTGCAGTGTTCCACAATATTCTTCTGATGCGCGGATTCTGATATTCACTGTAATTGCGTATAATATCTGAGAGCCATGAAAACATAAATAGTTGTGAGATTATCTTTGTAATGCAGATGATATTCTAATATAGGGGCGCCCCTGTAAACACTTGCGTGCTATCACTGGATTCTGATGAGAGAGCTCATGTGTGCTGTAATATGGTGCGTGCATTTATATAATCTAGCACAAGTACACAGAAAAATAGGCTCCAGAAGTAAGGATAGCTGGCAGATGATAGGTTCATAATATACTGTATAGAGAGTTTATTGCCAAACCATGATAACAGGAGCACACAACAACTAGGAAGATCATAGTGTACATAACAGGGGTACACCATAACCAGGATATATAAATCGGGAAAGTGGAACTGGCTAGAAATTACGGTGTTGTATTGCCACTAGTAATTGAAAGCCTATCGATCACGTACAGACCAGCTCTATCAGATATTGACTGCAGATGTCCCTGCTCCCCTTCCTGACAAGGAACATACTGTGCTTCCCATACAGAACACCGCACGGGCCGCCGGCCGAACCACCGGCCCCACCGCATGTGTTCCTCCGCCACCCCCACCCCCGCCCCCACCCGCGTCGAGTTTTCTTCGTTCGACGAGGCCCCACACTACTAGGAAAAGGCCTACTAATGGCGCACCAGTTTTGCCTACTAATGGCGCACCACTGGTGCGCCATTAGTATACTAGATACTAATGGCGCACCTGTAGTGCGCCACCACATAGAAGTGCGCCGTTAGTAATAATTTTTTTAATTTTTTTTGTTTTTTTAATTTTTTTTAATCTCGGGTCACTATGGCTTAATTTCGGGTCAATATGCTTAATCTCAGGTCAAATCGCACTCCGTGGTCAAACTTTCCGAAAGGTCACCCATCCTCATACTACTCCAGCCCAAGCACGCTTAATTTTAGAGTTCTATCCAACCCCAGCACCAGCTCACTTCACAGGCACTTGTTGATATATCTAGCATATCAATCCTATTAAACCTTGTTGATGTTTAGGACTTTGTTCATGTTCATGAGTGTGATGAAATTTTGAAAAAATATTTCAAACTTCCGTTCATATTACGTATCATATTTTGAAAAAAAAATCCCGAAAAAAAATCGAAACTAATTTTTTTTCTGTTACTAGTGGCGCACCTAGCATACGGTGCGACACTAGTAAGTTTGAAATTTTTTGAATTTCTTTGCCTCCAAATCTTAAAAGCCCCGTAACTTTTTTCTGTTAGGTTTTTGAGGATTTTGAAAATGCTTAACGGGGTACCCCCAGTTAAATTCGGATGTAAGTTTTCGTGTAGATGATTTTTCATATAGAAAACTTTTTAATCCGAGTTCGTATGCAAAAGTTATGCCCATTTTACAAATTCCAGAGAGATTTTGCAAATAAAGTCGAAAATTATATTTGTAAATTTTCCCAACAACTAGACCACATATCACATGGGAAACTTATTTTCTTTTATTTTTTTGACATTTTCATCATTTTCTTTTATTTTTTTAAAAACTGAAAAGGCGGTCCAAGGGGGGGGTGCATGTGAGGGAATTTTTGGGCCAAGTTAGTAATGGTGCACCGTGGATGTGGTGCGCCATTACTAGTTTAACTAGTAATGGCGCACTATCCCCTGGTGCGCCATTAATAGTTTTGAAAAAAAATAAAAAAACTGAAAAAAAAATTGAAAAAAATTACTAATGGCGCACCGTGGATGTGGTGCGCCATTACTAGTTTAACTAGTAATGGCGCACTATCCCCTGGTGCGCCATTACTAGTTTTGAAAAAAAATAAAAAAATCTTGTTACTAATGGTGCACCGTGGATGTGGTGCGCCATTAGTATTTGGACACTAATGGCGCACCAACACATGGTGCGCCATTAGTATATAGTAGTGGCGCACGACATGTCTGGTGCGTCATTAGTGTCAATTTCATCTATAGCCCTTTTCCTAGTAGTGCCACCACCGCCCCCCACAACCACTGTCCCCACCCGAGCCCCTTCGATCGCACCGGCGAACTCCGGCGAGCTCTGAAAAATCGACTGACTGTCGGGTGGTTGGTGCGACATATGCCAACGGGTGGCTTATCTGTGAGGGAGCCAGTAAGACGTCGCCGGTGCCTGGAAGCGGGATAAGGCGAAGACATGCATGCCGGCGAATCTTACCCAGCTTCGGGGCTCTCCGTGGAAATAACACCCCTACTGCTGCTCTGCGGGGTCTCCGCATGATCACTCAATGAACAAGTAACTACAAAGTGCTCCTCGAGCTGTTTGGCGAGAGGAATAAAAAGGGTAAGGCTAGCTCTATTCTTCCCTCTATGTGTGTGGTAACCTAGATGAGATCAACCCTTTGCATGGGTGCCCCGGGGGGTTTATATAGGCCTACCCCCGGGGGTACAATGGTAATCCGTCTGGGAGCGGGTCCCAGCCGTCAGTGTCTACGCTCGCCGGCTTCCGCGCCGGCTGCTGGGGCCCACCGGCTGGTGGGCCCCGCCGGCTGCTGGCATCTTGGCCGACATGCAGGTCCTACTGCCTAGGGCCCTGTCGGCGGCCGATTACTGTTGCCTCAATCCTGATAATGAGGGCTTTACCGAGGTAAGCGTGGCTACAGTGCCGCCGCCTGGCGGGCGATCACTGTAGCCTCACGTCGTCTTGTCTTCTTAATGGGGTGCCTCCTTCGAGGGAAGGAGCAAGCCGGCTTGGGAAAGCCGGCCATGTCTCGGGCCGACTGGGGGAGGCCTGGCCGCCTTTAGGTGTCTCTCTGCCCAAAGGGGCCCAATGCCCGTGGGCTGCGCTGACAGCCCGCCGTGGATGGCGCCATAGTCATCATGGCAATAGTGTCGCGCCGGACGGGATAGGTCTACCCCGTACGGCGCACTGTGCCAGGCGTGCTCCCGGTTTCGGGAGTGGCAGGCTTCACTGTAGCCACGCCCCATCCCATCGCCGTTATGTGGTTGCGGGCCTTGAGGGTACGATCTTGACCGCGCCGTGGGAGCCGGCTTCTTGGAGTCGGCCTTCTCGAGGCCGGCTTCTTGGAGCCGGCCCTCCCGCGGCTCTCTTCATGAGGGTTAAGGCCGGGCCGCCTCCCGACAGTCGGCCTGAGAGGCAGCCGGCAGGGGGAAGGCGGCCCCACGTCTTGGTTTCTTGGAGGCCGGATTGGCTTGTAATTTTTTCTAAAGTGCGAAGGGGAGCCGGCTAGGCTACCCATGGTCATTTACCTCGACAGTAGTCCCCGAAGCTGGTCGCGCTTCGAGGTCGGCAAGGGGAACGAGAAGCTCGGTCAGCTTCCCATCTTGAGAAGCCGGCAGCTGGGAGCCGGCTTTGCTTATGCATGCCGCCTTGGAAGGGGCGTCGTGGTCTCGTCAACGGGCATGTGGGCCAACTTGCGCGTTGACCGCGCGCCTCCCTGCATGTCACGTGGCGGGAAAGGCCTGCCATGGCGCGTGCGCGACGGGACGCCGCCACAGGCCCGGGCCCGCCACTCCTGGCCTCGGCCCAGGCGCGGATCTTCTGCGGCCCAGGGTGGTATGTTGGCCTTCCCGCGGCGGTTTCACCACGCCGTTAAAGCGCAATTATAGCGGGACATGGGGGAGTGGGCGCAGTTAATCCCATGTCCCCCACACCACGCCTCCTCGGCTCCGCCGCGAGAGCCTATAAGTAGGGGGAGGAGGGGGAGCGGCAGAGGCTCGCACGCTCTCCCTCGCTCCACCCTCCCTCATCTTCTTTCCTCATTCTCTCCGTCGCCGCAGCGCTTCTTCGCCGCGCCACTCCGCCGTCGCCGCGTCTTGCTCCTCACCGCGCCACTCCAATGGCGCTGTCGAGCTCGTGGGACGGCTCCAACGTCCTCGACGAGCACGTCGAGTTCCTCCGCCGGACGCGGCGTCTGCCCGGCGAGAACTACGTGCGGGTCCGGCGCGCGCCGGAGGAGGAGATCTCGCCAACGCCGGAGGAGGGCGAGCGGGTGATTTTCCGCTCGCACTGCATACGCGGCTTCGGCCTCCCGGCGAGCGGATTCCTCCACTCGTTCCTCGAGTTCTACCATCTCCAGCCGCATCACCTCACCCCCAACGCCGTGATGCTGCTGTCGGCCTTCGTCACCCTCTGCGAGGGTTTCCTTGGCGTCCTCCTCACCATAGAGCTCTGGGGGGAGTTCTTCCAGAGCAAACTCGGCACCATCGTCGCCGGCGTGCCCGCCCCATGCGGAGCCTACATCGCCATGAGGCGGACGGGTGAGAACAATCCGTTCCCCTCCATCCCGCTGATCCAGCCGGTGAAGCTCTGGCAGAAGTCGTACTTCTACGTGAAGAACGTCGCCCCGCAAAGCGACTTTGTCAATCTGCCGCCTTACGTGGCCGGCCCGCCGGCCTCGAGGCCGGCCTCGTGGAGCTACCGGGCGAGGACGCTGTCCCAAGCCGGGAACGCCGCCGTCGCCCGACTCCGGGTTATGGCACAGTCGGAGGGCCTGGTCGGATCCGACCTCGTGGCCGCCTTCGTGGAGCGTCGGGTTCTCCCGCTCCAAGGCCGGCTTCGACCCGTGTCGGCTGAGCACCAGGGAGATGCCTCACGCCGAGGTGTCCTACCTGGTGAACTACATCGCCAACTGCAAGCTCGCCGAGGATTGGCGATTCGGCAAGGAGCCGTACTCTCGCGCCAAACCTCCACCTGCCGTAAGTATTTCTTCTTTCTTTTTATTTTTGTAGTCGGTCGCTTGGTAGCCAGATTCTGATCAGCCGGCTTGTCTTCCGCAGAATCCTCTTCTTCCGCCAGCGGCCGGGACCACAGGGGCGGCGCGCCCGTTTCTCCCCGACCGTACGGTAGATGACGTCGACGACCCGGACCTTGGAGCGGCCGCTATGGAGGACGCCGCCGCGGGGGAAGGTGGCGAGGTAGGCGGCGCGGGGCTCGGAGCCGCCCTCCAAGACTGGGCGGACGACAACGAGGTCGAAACCGTTCCGCACCGCCAGCCGGCGCCGGATCCTCAAGGCGCGGGCTCTTCTACCTCGCCGGCCGCCCGTGGCGCCGCACCGAAGCGCCGGGCCACGTCGACTTACTTCGGCAGCCGGCCGAAGAAGCCCAGGGGCACCGCCGCGGCAACCAAGCGGGACGAGGCGGCCGCGAAGGCGGCCCGCTTCCAGAAGGTCGTGAAGCGGCCGCAGGCGGTTTCGGCGTAAGTGTTAATCATTTTGTACTCTTGTCGCGCTCTTGGATTGGAGTTCTTATAAATTCTTTTTTGGTTGACCGGCCAGGGCGCCGCTTTCCCTTGAACGTGGTCCTGCCGGCTCCGTGATTGACTCGGCCGGAGGGTCTTCGAGCTCCCGCCGCATGGACCCCCGCGCCGACCTCATGGAGGCTACGGCGCGAAACGCGCAGGAGGCGCGGGAGGAGCGGGAAGCGTCGGAGCGAAGAGCCGCCCAGGCGGCGAAGGAGCAGGCCGACGCGGCGGCCAATGCCCAGGCGGATGCGACGGCCGCGGAGAAGGAGGCGGAGGCCTCGCGCAACCGGCCTCCACAGCTCGTCATCCCCCTGCAGAGTGTGGCTCCCAACGCCCCCGTGCCTCCGTCTGAGGAAGCCGACCGTGGCCAGGAGGCGGCGGAGCGGAGCGTGGATGATGTGGTTGTCTTGGAGGAGGTGCCGTGGACGGCGCCGACTGGAACGGGCCAGGGCGGCCAGCCGGCTGCGGCGCAGGTGCAGCCGGCTGCGAGCGAGCCGGCAGCAGGAGCCGGCCTGGTGGTGCAGCAGTCGTCACGCCGGCATGCGGGGGAAGCCGCCTCCTTGCCGGAGCCAGACAGAGCCGCGACCGCCAGCCAGATGGCGGAGGCCTTGGAGGCGGCCAGCTCCAGCACATCCGAGTGGGCGCCCAACGAGGAGACGGGCGAACTAAACGCGTCGGCCCAGGAGGTCCGGAACCGGCTTCAGGCCCATGCCACCGCGCTGCAGCGATATACTCGCGACTTCCTTGCAACGCGGGCCGTCATTCGGGTGAGTCTTCTGGCTTTGGCTGCTTTAGGTTTTTGATTTCTTCTGTGGGGGCGCGTCAGCGCACCCACTGGGTGTAGTCCCCGAGTTCCAAGTCGGCTGCTGAGCAGGCGGCTCGGAACTTACTAGGTCCTGATAGTTATCTTATTTTTGCATCATGTCTGATCTTCCAGGAGTACCATAACCGGAGTGCCGCCGCCTTCGACTCCCAGGCTCGGGAGCTGCGCCAGAAGAGCGAGGATCTGACCAGCAGCCGGAGTGCGTGCTCCGTTTTCTTCATATCCTGTGGGGGCGCGTCAGCGCACCCACTGGGTGTAGTCCCCGAGATCCGGGCCGACTGCTGAGCAGTCGGGTCGGATCTTCCCCGACGACTTCTTCCTTATTGTTTCTACCTTTGTATTCATGCTTGCAGGGGCCAACGCCGACTTGAGGGAGCAGCTCGGCGGGGCCCAGACCGCCCTTCGCGCCAAGGAGGCCAAGCTCAATGCCTTAGTCCAGGAGCGCGACCGCCTGGCCAAGAAGTTGGCCGACCAGGAGGAGAGCCACAAGGCGGCCCTGAAGGAGGCGCGAGATAGCGAGGCCGCCCTCAAATCTGAGTTTGAGACTGAAGCGGCGGGCTAGGCTGAGGCAAAGCAAGCGCTGAGCGAGGGTTACAGCCGGATTGAGGATCTGATCGACGATAAGCCGCCTCCCTTACTCTTTGCTTGCCCCCTTGCCCTCTGATTTGTCTTTTGATTTGTGCTGCTTTTGTTCTCTACGCAGACTACTTCCCCCGCCACTCCGTCGCAGCCACCCAGGCCATCGAGGCCTACCGCGAGGCATGCCGGCAGGCAGGGATTGAGATCGCGCCGGACGCGAGCCGTACACTTGAGGAGAAGCTCTTCGCGATCCAAGCCTGGCTGCAGCCGGCACACCGCATGCTCCGCCGCCTCCAACGTGCTGGAGCGCAGGTACTGGCCGCCCTCTGGCCCGGCCAGACGATTCCCCGCACCTCGAGCCGGACTGCCGACTGGCTGGAGGTGGCAGTTGGCCGCTTCGAGGCCTGGAAGGCCTCCGCTGCCTGATCTGGTGCCAGGCGGGCGCCGGAGTTCGTCCGGGCCTGGTACCCCGGGCTGAATTTGGAGCAGCTGAGGACTTGGCGGGAGGAGGCTGATGAAGAGCTGGTGGAGGTGCGGCCGGCTATCATCCGGTGTGCTTCAGCTCTTGCCGATTTTACCGACACCAGCATCTTCGCTCCTGAGGTGGATGAGAACGACGTCGCCCAGCCGGAGGAGTGGTTCGGGCTGAACCCGGCGGAGGGTGAGGATTCGGCGGAGGAGATCGCCTCTAGCGATGAAGGCGAAGACAAAGAAGGGGAGGAGGACAAAGACGTCGAGCCGGCCGGTGAAGCAACCAGCCAGCCTCAGCATGACCGTGCCTCCAGCAACGAGGCGCGCGCTAGGGCGCCCTCTGCGGGAGGCGGTGATCACGCCGAGGTGCACCAGCCGGCCACTCCTCCAGCCGGTGCTACTGTCTCAGCCGACCTACCTGACATGCCAGTCGCTCCCTTGGCCTGATCTGCCGTCTTTGTTTTTCCTGCTTGTTACTCTTTGAACAATTTTTATTAAGTTTGCGCAGTTCCACCCACTGGGGGTGTATTCAAACTATGTTGAATGTTGGCCTTTTCGAGGCCCTTTGTGTAAATATAATCATGCATGTGTTTGGCTTCCATTCTCGTATGCTTTTTATCCTTAGGCTGTTTCCTTTGCCGCCTTCCCCTGATTGCTGCCTTCCCAGCCGGCAGCTGCTCTGCAGTCTGTGGCTAAGGAAGGACTCGGCTATCTTTTTTGGGGAAGGCAAGTACTCGAGCTTTCTTAGATTATAGCGAAGTGTATGGAAGCCGGCCGGCCGGCTACTCTTGTAGTCGGTCGGAGGTGGGAAAAGTCAGCTTTTTATTATGTTGGTCCGTTAGCCCCTAGCCACTTTTCGTGTGGGCGTCCTTTCCTGCCTTTGGCTCCTGCCTGCCGGACAGCCGATTCTTCGAACTGCAACTTTTGGCAAGAGAGGGCTTTGGATCCGGCACACTACTTGTCTGACCGCGGGTAGGACTTTTAACATAACTCAAGGCGGCCATTCCCCGGGCCGACTAGTCGAACCCGGTGCCAGACGAGAGAAGTGAATGTAATGACATAATCGTAGGCATGGTACACTTCATAGATAAAGAGATGGTAGTCCCCGAGTTGTCTCATACTTAGTACAAAAGTTAGCGTGATACATACTGCATTTCAACTGTAAAATCTTCGGAGGAGGTTGGCGTTCCATGGCCGTTCTGACTCCTTGCCGGAGTCGTGTCTCTTTCGTGCCTTCGGCTTCTGCGCGTCGATCAGGTAGTAGGAGTCATTTCCTAGCGCTCTGCTGATGACGAAGGGGCCTTCCCAAGGGGTCGACAGTTTGTGCTGGCTGGCTGTTCGCTGGATCAGCCGGAGCACAAGGTCGCCCTCTTGGAAGGATCTTGGCTTGACCTTCCGGCTATGGTAGCGGCGCAGACCCTGCTGGTAGATGGCTGACCGGCTGAGGGCTAATAGCCGGCTTTCTTCCAGCAGGTCGATGCCGTCTTCTCGTGCTTCCTTGGCCTCTGCCTCCGGTACATGGTCACCCGAGGCAAGTCGAATTCGATGTCGGTTGGGATGACCGCCTCGGCACCATATACGAGGAAGAAAGGAGTGAAGCCGGTTGACCTGTTTGGGGTAGTGCGCAGACTCCAGAGGACGGTCGACAGCTCATCGAGCCAGCAGCCGGCCGAACGCTCCAGTGGCACGACCAGTCGGGGCTTGATGCCGGAAAGGATGAGGCCGTTGGCTCGTTCAGTTTGGCCGTTTGACTGCGGGTGGGCAACGGACGCTAAGTCCAGTCGGATGCCCTGCGTCGCGCAGAAACGTGCCAAGGCTCCCTTGGCAAAATTTGTGTCGTTGTCGGTGATGATGCTGTGCGGCACGCCGTACCGAGTTGTTATATCTGCGATGAATGTCACGGCAGTCGGCCCATTCAGCTTCCTGATCGGCTTCGCTTCGATCCATTTGGTGAACTTGTCCACGGCGACAAGCAGATGTGTCATGCCGCCGTGCGCCGTCTTGAATGGGCCCACCATATCCAGACCCCAAACGGCAAAGGGCCAAGTGAGGGGAATTAATGGTCTTGAGTGCCGAAGCCGACAGGTGTTGCTTGGAGCTGAAGACTTGGCACCCTTTGCAATGCTTGACTAGCTCCTTGGCGTCGTCCAAAGCAGTGGGCCAAAAAAATCCATGGCGGAAAGCTTTGGCGACTAATGATCTTGAGGCCGCATGGTGGCCGCATTCACCTTGGTGAATGTCTCTGAGGATTCTTGTGCCCTTCTCTTGTTCAACGCATCGCTGGAAAACTCCAGTGACGCTGCGCCTGACGAGCTCTCTGTTGACGATTGTGTATGCTCCGGCTCGGCGTTGGACTTGTCTTGCTTCTGTCTCGTCAGCCGACAGTTCTTGGTTTATCAGGAAGTTGAGGATGGGCTGGGCCCATGATGGAGCTGTGACTTCTTCTATTGCCAACGTGGCTACTGCAACCAGGGTGGGCGGGCTGGGTGGTGAAATGCTAGAGTCGGCCGTCGCTTGTTCCGTTGGTGCAGTCCCCGGGCCGACTACCGCAGTCCCCGAGCCGGGTTCAGAAGTCCCCGGGTCGGGTGCGACTACGGAAGTCCCCGAGCCGCCTGCTGAAGTCCCCGCACCGCCTATCAAAGTCCCCGGGCCGCCTGCTTGGCTCTTCGAGCCGGATCCGGCTGCATCGGGGCTAGGCGGCATGAAGATGGAATCGGACTCTGGAGATGGCTTGATAGACGGCTTGAGGAGGCGTTGCAGAGAGACGCCGGTTGGAATTGCCTGCCGAGTGGAGCCTAATCGGGCCAGGGCATCTGCTGGCCCGTTGTCGGCTCGTGGTATGTGGAGGAACTCGCATCCTTCAAAGTACCCGCTGATCTGCTCGATGAGGAAGCGGTAGCTTGCCATGTTTGCATCCTTGGCATCCCAATCGCCGGATGACTGCTGGACTATCAAGTCTGAGTCGCCGTAACACAGGATCCAGCGTATGCCGAGTTCTTTGGCAAGCCGGAGCCTGTGTATGAGCGCCTCATACTCGGCCACGTTGTTGGAGGCGGCAAAGTGAATTTGCAGCGTGTATCTGAGCTTGTCGCCTTTGGGAGAGGTGAGGATGACGCCGGCTCCCAAGCCGGTGAGCATCTTGGACCCGTCGAAGTGCAGGCGCCAGTGACTGGAGTCCGGAGCCGGCGGCAGGTACTGGGTCTCGGCCCAGTCGACGAGGAAGTCGGCCAGTGCTTGGGACTTGATGGCGGTGCGGGGCTGGTAGAAGATCGTGTAAGGGGCCAACTCGATGGCCCATTTCGCCACCCGGCCGGATGCATCCCTGCTGCCTATGATCTCGGCAAGCGGGGCGGTGCATACGACCGTGATGGGGTGCTCTTGGAAGTAGGGCTTCAGCTTCTTGGCGGCAAAGTACACGCCGTAGCACATCTTCTTGTAGTGGGGGTAGTTCTTCTTCGAGGTAGACAGCACCTCGCTCAAATAGTACACCGGCCTCTGGACCGGCTGGGCTCGGCCCTCTTCTGGGCGTTGGACTACGATGACGGTGCTGAACACCCGGCTGGTTGCAGCAATGTAGAGGAGCATGGGCTCCTTCTCAGTCGGCGCCGCCAAGACAGGCGGCGTGGTCAGCATCTTCTTCAGCTCGTGAAAAGCTTGGTCGGCTTGGTCGTTCCACTCGAAGTGAGTGGTCTTCTTCATGAGGCGGTAGAGGGGGAGAGCCTTCTCTCCGAGCCGGCTGATGAAGCGGTTCAGGAAAGCCAAGCATCCAGTGAACTTCTGGACGTCTCGCAGCTTGGTGGGAATCGTCATTCTCTCAATGGCCTTGATCTTTACTGGGTTGCATTCGATGCCGCGTTCGGAGACCAGGAAGCCTAGGAGCTGGCCGGCTGGCACTCCGAACACGCATTTCTCGGGGTTAAGCTTGATCCGGAATCGGCGCAGGTTCTCGAATGTTTCCTTGAGGTCTTCTAGCAAGGTGTTGCGCTTCTCCATCTTCACCACGATGTCGTCCACATAGATGTGGGCATTTCTGCCGAGTTGCTTGAGGAGGCACTTCTGCATGCAACGCTAAAAAGTGGCACCGGCATTTGTCAAGCCGAATGTCATAGTCAGGTAGCAGAAGGCTCCGAATGGCGTGATGAAGGCAGTCTTCAGGCGGTCGGCCGGGTCCAACTTTATCTGATGGTACCCGGAGTAAGCATCCAAAAAACTCAGCAGCTCGCATCCGGCTGTGGAGTCTATCACTTGATCTATCCTTGGCAGGGCAAAAGGATCTTTGGGGCAGGCCTTGTTGAGGCTCGTGTAGTCTATGCACATGTGCCACTTGTTGTTCTTCTTCAGCACGAGGACCGGGTTGGCGAGCCACTCCGGAAAGAACACTTCCATGATGAAGCCGGCAGCTAGAAGCCGGGCTATCTCTTCTCCTACAATCCTTCTCTTTTCCTCCGAAAGTCGGTGGAGGGGTTGCTTGACTGGTTTTGCACCTTCTCGGACATGTAATTTGTGCTCGGCGAAATCTTTCGGAACACCCGGCATGTCCTTGGGGGACCATGCAAAGATGTCCCGATTCTCACAGAAGAAATCGGCAAGCTCACCTTCCTATTTGCTGTTCAGGTTTGCCCCAATGACGGCAAACCTTTCCGGGTGCTCGGGGTCAAGAGGTATCTTCTTCGTTTCCTTGGCCGGCTGGAAGGAACCTTGGGCATCACATTCTTTGGGATCGGGGGACAGGGTCGGCTGCTTGCCGGCCATGGCCATGATCTGGTCCAACTTCTTCTTCTCTTAGGCAATCACTAGGGACTCGGCCACCCGGCTGCTGGCCGCTGCGCACTCAGCCGATTTCTTGTAATCGCCGACTATGGTGATGATGCCCTTGGTGCTCGGCATCTTCATCTTGAGGTAAGCATAGTGGGGAACAGCCATGAACTTGGCCAAGGCAGGTCGGCCAAGCAGTGCATGGTAAGAGCTCTCAAGGTCCACCACTTAAAACCAGATGGCCTCCCTGCGGAAATGATCCTTGTCCCCAAAGAGGACATAAATCTTGATCTTGCCAATGGGGGAGCAGGACAGGCCGGGTACGATGCCGTGGAACATAGTCCGGGTGGGCGTGAGCTGCTTCGTCTTGACGTTGAGCTTCTTCAGGGTGTCAAGGTACATGATGTTGATGCTGCTCCCGCCATCTACCAACACGCGGGAGAAACAGGCTGCGCGTCTGTCGGTTGTAAGGGTGGCATCCAGAACCAGTGCATAAGAGCCGGGGGATGGCATCACCTCTGGGTGGTCGGCCCGGCTCCAGCTGATGGGTTTTTCTGACCAATGCATGTGCTCGGAGGGGTTGGTGGCAACCGCGTTGACTTCCTGGTGCTCTCGGCGCCTGCTGTGCCGGTCTTCGGGCTGGCTGGTGAAGACGACATAGGCGGCGTGCTCGTCGGGGAACTCGTCGTGCACGGCTCCGACTGCTGGCCGAGCGGCCGGCTGCTGCGGAGCCGGAGGCGGCGGACCAGCAGGCGGAGGCGGCGCGAGCCCTTCGCCTTTGGAGATTCGGGTGAGCCAGTGGCACTTCCGGGTTGTGTGGTTGGACGGCTTCGCGCCGCTGTGGAAATTGCATGGGGCGTCGAGGGCCTGCTCGTAGGAGAAGGCCGGCTGCCAAGCCGGTCGGCCGCCTTTCTGCTTCTTGGGTGCGGGCCGCCCTTCGGGCTGCTCGCCCTCGACCGTGGCCACCTACCGACTGGTGGAAGGCGGCACGGGGCCCTTGCGCTTGTGGTTGTTTTGGTACGGGCATCGGCCGGAGTCCCCAGCCGGCGTCTTGGGCGCCGGGATGAGTACCTTTCCGGACGCGTCAACCCGGAGCTCAGTCTTCATTGAGGAGTCGGCGGTGGCGTACTTGTCCGCTATGACCAGAAGCTCGTCGAGGGTAGTCGGCTCGTCGTAAAGGAGCTTGTGCTTGAGGAGGGTGCCTTCTCGGCACCCGGATGTGAAGTATTCGATGGCTTGCACCTCGTGCACTCCTTCGCAAGTGTTGCGGAGCTTGGCCCAGCGCGTGAGGTAGTCGCGAGTGGACTCGGCAGGGCCTTGTACGCACAACGAGAGCTGTCTGGGCTTGGGAGCCCGCTTGTAGGTGCTGGTGAAGTTGCGGATGAAGGCTTCTGCGAAGTCTAGCCAGCTGTTGACGCTATATGGCTTGAGGCTGTTGAGCCAGGTCCGCGCTGTGATTTGGAGCATGAGGGGCACGTACTTCACGCAACGCGCCTGTTGCCATTTGCGATGCGCACTGCGGTGGAGTAATCGATCAACCAATCTTCCGGCTTCACGGAGCCGTTGTACCTGGGCGTGTCTCTTGGGAGCGAGAACCCTTTGGGGAAGGGCTCGTCGCGGATGCGGGGTCCGAAGCAAGGCGGGCCGACATCATCTTCTTCTTCTAGCGCCAGGGATCGCGCTAGTTGGTCGATCCGGTGGCGGGCGTCGTTCTCGCCGACTCCTTCGCGGCGACCTAGTCGGCCGCTGAGAGTCGAATGCGTGACAGGCGGTGGGGTGGGATACCTCTCCCCACGAGGCGGAGGCAGAGGCGGGTTGCCCGCCGCTCCACGGCTCGAGGGTGGCCTTCTGCGTCTCGCTCAATGGAGATCCGGATTCGGCTTCGGCTGGTAGCCGACTCTTTCTCGTGCCGCGCGCGGGTTCTACCCGCAGTCGGCGTCCGGGACGTCGCGCCATGCTCTCGGCGCGGTGGAGGGCTTTCCTCGCGGACGTCGGCTTCGTGCCGCTGCGCGGCTGCATCAATTAGCTGCTGGATGCGTCTAGTCATGTAGGGGAGCTCTTCAGCCCCCGGTCCATCCAGCTCGTCTACGGCCGCCTGGGCGGCGCGCAGGTTCTCGAGTGGGGTGGCATAGACTGGGCGGTCGACTCCAAGCAAGTCGGCGATGACGGCGCCGCGCTGTCTGACGACGCCGACTCGGCTTGGCCCGCCAGGAGGTGGCGTGCCGAAGGCGGCGCGATCGACTTCGCACTGGTGGGCCTCGGTGAGGCATCTCACGGAAGCTAGCTTACGGCCCTCCGCGAGGAGGGCGAGGCGGCGAGCCTCCAGTGCTTCGGCGTCGGCGTCGGCCGGGAGGGGGACGGACAGATCGTGGACCGCCGCTTGCGGGGCGTTGTGGGCGTTCTCGCCAGAAGCGCCGCCGTGGCCGATGACCATCACCTCGACGGTGGCAACGTCACAGCCATCGGCTCGGGGAAGCGGGTCGTCGTATATCACGACATTGGTGGGGAAGGCGTCGGGCGAGGCAGTGTCGGAGTCGACATGCATCGGATCGGTGGAGCCAACGGACTCCTGGTCCACGGCAGGCTCGCCGGAGACGTGGAGCGGGCCGAGGAGGTCGACGAGGCGGTTGGTGCCCGCGTCGGAAGCGGGCTCGTCGGAGATGAGGGCCTCACCAAGGGGATCGGCGAGGTCTCTTGCTGCGCAAGCGTTGGTGACGCCTTGCAGCGCGTCGTGGCAAGCGCCATCGGGCGTGCCGGGCTGGCTACGCTCGCTGGGGAGGAAGAAGGTTCCCGTCCAGAATAGGTCTCCGGACAACGGTGCACCTGGCCCCATGGTGGGCGCCAAATGTCGGGTGGTTGGTGCGACATATGCCAACGGGTGGCTTATTTGTGTGGGAGCCAGTAAGACGTCGCCGGTGCCTGGAAGCGGGATAAGGCGAACACATGCACGCCGGCGAATCTTACCCAGCTTCGGGGCTCTCCATGGAGATAACACCCCTACTGCTGCTCTGCGGGGTCTCCGCATGATCACTCGATGAACAAGTAACTACAAAGTGCTCCTCGAGCTGTTTGGCGAGAGGAAGAAGAAGGGCAAGGCTAGCTCTATTCTTCCCTCTATGTGTGTGGTAACCTAGATGAGATCAACCCTTTGCATGGGTGCCCCGGGGGGTTTATATAGGCCTACCCCCCGGGGGTACAATGGTAATCCGGCTGGGAGCGGGTCCCAGCCGTCAGTGTCTATGCTCGCCGGCTTCCGCGCCGGCTGCTGGGGCCTGCCGGCTCGTGGGCCCCACCGGCTGCTGGCATCTTGGCCGACAGGCAGGTCCTAGTGCCTAGGGCCCTGTCGGAGGCCGATTACTGTTGCCTCAAACCTGATGATGAGGGCTTTACCGAGGTAAGCGTGTCTACAAGGTCGCCGCCTGGCGGGCGATCACTGTAGCCTCATGTCGTCTTGTCTTCTTAATGGGGCGCCTCCTTTGAGGGAAGGAGAAAGCCGGCTTGAGAAAGGCGGCCATGTCTCGGGCCGACTGGGGGAGGCCTGGCCACCTTTGGGTGTCTCTCTGCCCAAAGGGGCCCAGCGCCCGTGGGCTACGCTGACAGCCCGCCATGGATGGCGCCATAGTCATCATGGCAACAGTGCCGCGCCGGACGGGACAGGGCTACCCCGTACGGCGCACTGTGCCAGGCGTGCTCCGGGGTTTCGGGGGTGGCAGGCTTCACTGTAGCCACGCCCCGTCCCATCGCCATTATGTGATTGCGGGCCTCGAGGGTACGATCTTGACCGCGCCGTGGGAGCCGGCTTCTTGGAGTCGGCCTTCTCGAGGCCGGCTTCTTGGAGCCGGCCCTCCCGCGGCTCTCTTCATGAGGGTTAAGGACGGGCCGCCTCCCGACAGTCGGCCTGAGAGGCAGCCGGCAGGGGGAAGGCGGCGGCACTTCTTGGTTTCTTGGAGGCTGGATTGGCTTGTAATTTTTTCTGAAGTGCCAAGGGGAGCCGGCTAGGCTACCCATGGTCATTTACCCCGACACTGACCCAATTTTGAAATTTAGTCTATTGTGATTTAACTAGTGTGGAATATAAAAGGGGAAAACCATAAGCATTGCGAGGATGGTGTTGAACGTGCCATGGCGGATCTGAAGGTGCAAACCGGACAAAGGCAACTTTGCAACCAAGACAAGAAATCAGAGTAAAGCAGTGGCGATCTATTTTGTTGCTGCGATAAATAAGTTGAGCAGATATGAAAGAGTACCGCCTCTGGTGCGGCGCCGTGTACGCATCTGCTGAGAATTTGACGGTGCTGCGGTAGCGATGGCTGTCGGCGGCGTGGAAGCAGATCTTGGAGGGTAGAAGGTGGCGGCGGGGCGCGGTGGATGAGACGGTCGTAGGAGTGGCGCCGGCAAGGTGGATGACGGCGGGGATGAAGCGAGAGGACGGGATGCAAGGATCCCGGTCCGAAGCCGTGGATGAGAGAGGTCAATCTCTTGTAATGGACGGCGGCGTCGGGGTATCAGCTCCGGCATGGTGGAGGAGGACGGCGGTGGATGGGGTGGCGGACGGCGGAGGATGGAGGAGGGTGGGTGGAGAGGGTGTTTTGGCGCCCACGGAGTATGAATGGGGAAAAGGAAGGTAGAGAGGAAGGGGGAACCATATATTCAGGGCGCGCTTGTCTCAAATGCGAGGAAATTTACAAACTTAGCCCCCGTTTCAAATTTCTACTACATCACAGCAACACTTGTCGGTTGGGGATAGGACGGTAATCTCGCATACATCGAATATTTGCCGACGAGAGTTCGTTTTTGGCGCCCATCGTGTATGAATATGAATCGGGGAGGGAGTCGGTTTTGGCCAAGGAGACACTGTGTATTGGCGCCCACCGTGTATGAATCCAGGTGAGAGGCGGTTACATCACGTTTGGGTGAAATTACAAACCTACCCCTATCGAAACCTATAGAAATCCAGCATATAGGCTTTGCGTGGCAGGGATAGGCAATAGTGATTTCCATCTCGCAGATTTTGGTTTCGGGCGGTTACTGCGACTTTCCCCGCTTCGTTCAAATTTTGCAGAGTGCACGTTTACCGTGCCAGCTCAATTCGAATCCCGTTTGTATTCTATTTTTTTTCGGGCGGGATCCATTTTCAATTGCAATTACATTCTATATACATCATTTATATATATATATATATATATATATATATATATATATATATATATATATATATATATATATATACTTTCAAAAGCACAACACCATTTATACATAAATATGGTTTACAAATGGCATGATCTCAGATTCATAAGGTTGTATCCATCAATTTGGATTTTCAAATATTTGAAACCACTTTATGTTGAAATCCAATGTATGCATTCCTCGCTAACTGTCTCCAATTAATGTTGTGTTTCATGCGGGTTTTTTTTTACTTCTCAAACATGTATAATGTGTTTCACACACGCAACATATAGTGTAATCCCGTTTAGACATTAATTGCATATAAACCATGCATTGTTTGTAATTGAAGAATCTATGGATCACCAATATTGATAAACTATATAACATTACACGTGTGCCCAAATTCAAATGAATATGCATGTTTGATACACCAATTTGTGTTATGATATTATCGATGTCGTGATCTCCAGTTTAAATATTTGAATCCCCTTTAATCCAGATATTCGTCTCATATAGCTATCACTCATGCTTATATAGGAGTATCTCTCTGTACCTATACGTGTTCATCGTCTCTCAGGTATCTCTCGTGCTACCTGTATGTCGACAATGATCTTTTATCTTCGTAACACACTGACGGTACTCTCTCCCTCAACCTTCATCACTCTATCTCTCTCTAAGTATATCTCGCTCCCTGCTATGTGTCTCTAACTATGATTCTCCATGTGGAATCTCTTTCTCTCACACAAACACAAAACTTTGTCTCACGGGGTCTCATTTCTCTCTACTATTCCCATGTGTGCCACTCGCACACCCCTCATACAGAGATGTCTTTCGCTCCTTAGATATGAGAACCTATGACTCTTCCTCTTCAATATCTCTTTCTCACACACAAACACAAACTCTGTCTCCCAGGGTCTCATATTTCTCCATTGTTCTCTTGTATGTCGCTCACACACACCCTCACTCCCTAGAGATATCTTGCGTTCCCTCGTATGTCTCTCTAGCTATCACTCTCGTTGTGAAATATCTTTCTCTCTCGCAGACACAAAACTCCGTCTCTCTGGATCTCATTTCTCTCTGATATCTGTTTGTATGTGACTCACACGCACCCTCTCTCTATCTCTCTCACACCCACACACATAACCCATCCTTCTGATCCACTCGACTCCTATCTCTAACGCACACTAGCTAGCATCTTTATCTTTCTATTTATCTGTTTCTCCATCAACCTTCTTTCTCGCCCTCACTCTTGATTCCTATCACGCACACTACATATTTTTCTCTCTACATGCAGTCAAGTGCCCTCTCACACACATATATAACTTCACCCTTTGAACCACCCGACGGTCATCTCCAACACCCAAACTAGCAGATGTCCCTCTAGCTAGCATCTCCATCTCTGTATCTATCTGTAGTTTCTTCGTCAACATTTCTTTCTCGCACGGAGTCTAGCTTCCTATCACCCACACTATATATGTCTCTCCATACATATGCATTTATAGGTTGGTCTCTTTTGCACAATCGTTGCACCTCACTCCCTCTGCTCGCCATAGATGCATGCTCCAGCCCACGCCACTATCTCTTAAAGACAAAAACACATGCTAAATTGCCGGGACTTCTTCCATGCATTCTCACATGCATGCATATTGTCATACCGATCCGTCTCTCCCATGTCGTTTATCTAATGACTTATGTCTTCTTTCTTTTATCTCGATCATGCGCGCGCGCGCACACACACACACATCCCACGTATACATGTATACCTCTCACACATGCACGTTCAAGGTCTCTATGTCTCCATACGTAGTTAATTACCCTCAATCCTAATGCCACATCGAATCGTTCTCCTCTTTTGTGCACATAACTTCCGCTTGGATGGGTAAAAGACACACTCACACTTAACAATCTCCTTCTAGCTACCCCCCCCCCCCCGCCGCCGCCTCTCACTCTTCCCCTATATCCCCGAAACCAATAAGACCATCCCTTAGTTTAATTCCCGCCTACATGCACCATAGATATATAGTAGTCTTCCTTGGTGTCTCTCGAACAAACATGTTCTCTCGAAGTCGACTCCCCTCACGCGCACACACCTTCTCTTCCCTCTCTACGGGCATTTTCTCTCTCGCACCCCATCGTTCGTGGCCTCTGCCATACACATCACCTCTCTATGATGAAAGCCATGCACACTTAAATTACATCCGCCACAGAGGACCCCGCGACACACACACACGCACGCACGCACGCACCCCCCCCCAACACACACACTAAGACTCCATCTCTCTCTCTCTCACACACACACACAAACACACACACGCAAGCACGCACCCCCCCATCACACACACACTAAGACTCCATCTCTCTCCCTCCCTCTCTCACACACGCACAAACTAAGACTCCATCTCTCTCTCTCCTCTCTCTCTCACACACACACACACACCCCCCCCCACACACACACACAGACTCCATCTCACACACACATGCTCTAGGCGGAGCATTTATTCCTACCACCCTTCATCCAACCTTACCCGTATGATAAACAATCACCTTTATTTACTTGCATAACATGCACAAATTCCACTTTACTTTAGTAGTCGGCAAACTTATCATCTGTACCCTTATAAAAAACGAGTTGGTGGTGATGGTGTGCCTGCCATCTTGTAATACAGACCGTATGATCTATATCTGACGATATAAAGCAAACTATGATAATTTTACAAAAGATACCCGCACCTCTCTCCACATCATTATCTCCCGCAACCTCATTGCTCAGCAATTAAAAAAGGAATAAGTCTCTGGAACAATCTAGCATGCATGGTGGTCGCTGCCGCCTGCCGGCGCCGTCCATCTCCATGCCTCCGCCCATTCCGACCACCAGTCACCACCACACTCCACTCCTCCTCGCCTTATCTCTCATCTTTCATTTTTTTGATGACATTCTCGAGATACCAGTTTTCCGATAAAATTCTCGAGATATCATTAGTTTTTACACATGGGATTACTCCTGCATGGGTCAATCACAACAGGTGTTCTGTAAAAAATGCATATTGATGTTCCGTGCAATGCACGAGAATCTTGCTTGTAATTATATAACGCAAATCACGAGCACGCAATTACACAACCACGTTAACATGGCCACGTAAATCACTAGCTGAAGTAAATACCATTATACTTATATCCCGATGCAAAAGGTTGAGTACATGTCCGAAGAGTAGAGTCGCACACACGCACTCTGTCTCTGAGAATCTCTCTCACACACACACTAGTTACGTGACGCCGACTTAAGCAGACACGTGTGTTAAAATTTGTGCACCCGCGGGTACACGTGATGCTGCGCATTTATTTAAGCCGGAAGGCGAACCCAAACAATAGCTACATTCATTCCCCTCCCGCCGCCTCTTCTCTGGCCGCCGTCGCCCGGTAGCCATGGGTCGGCCCAAGGTAACAACATACGCCATACTCCCGCTGGAGCGGTGCTTTAATATGGAAATTTTAGTGGTCATGCATGCATCTTTTTGTGCTAGCACTCCTATATAAGGGTTGACCGGTCGCTTCCGGTGGACGTGCGCGGGCGGTGGAAGAGGAAGGAGAAGGGAAGCGGGCTGTGGAGTAACGTTTTTTACCACAATTTCTTAGGAAACTGAGTGCAATAATTGAGTAGTTTTGCATACTACCAGTACTACACCTGAAACTGTTCAAAACCTATACTCCCTTGCCAGCGCGCGCTTCCCGCGTGAAACGGTCAGCGTTGCCCTGGAGCGTCAGTGCTGCATTAATGCCCGGCCTGAGCGAAGGCGACCTCTCACTGGCGCCGGCTTTGAAGTGGCATGAGGGCCGAGAGAGCGCCGCTTCCCGGTGCACGCGATTGCTCCGCGTCGAGACTGGCCATAGGCCCTGTTTGGATCCATGGGTTAGAGTTAGTTTGAGCTAGTTGGGTCTCAAATAGCCCTAAACTATCCAAGCATGAGGGTTTAAATTGGATCAAGTTGCACCGAACCCACCAAAAAAAATATCCCACCCAAGAGGTGCTAAGGCTGGTCATAATGGGGAGGAACTTAGGAGTAACATCACACACTTCAATAGAACTTTGCTTATGTGGCACATATTTAATGAAGAGAGAGGTGCTTGTGGTAACTAGCTAAGTTACCAGAACATCACACACTCTAAGAAACAATGAGTGTATAACCTAATAAATACATCGTTGCATGACACTACATAGATGTTCCTACCCACTATGGAAGTAGTAACATAGTCTAGGGAAGTGTGTAAGTTACTAGCTTATGTTCTTGCCCATTGTGACCAGCCTAACTGGAGATAGTTCTCATTGGGACCACTGAAAAATCACTTTTCTCTCTCCATGAAGTGCATTTATTGTCAATCTAACCCTGTCACCCAAACACCTCTTTGGCTACAGTTAGTTCAGGGTTAGTCATGAGTTAGTCTAACCTCTAGCTAAGTTAGAGTATCAAACAGGAGCAGTATAGGACATGCAAGTTGCTCAAAGCATACAGGCAAATTTGTACGTGAAAGGATTTTTTCTTTTTGAAAACGGAACTTGAAAGCAAATTTTTTTAGAATGCTCTTGGCATGTCGCTAACATGTGATAGTTAACCGACCTCAATAGACGGCAGAAACGCCAACCCGCCGCACTTTGATAGAGACGAGGAGGGAGTAGCGATACAGACTGCTGGATTACTATAGATAGGTGTCGCACGGAAGCCAAGAAATATGGTGATAGCATGGGTTAGCCATGTACTAGTATGATACTGTACTACACTGGGTTGCCGTGTTTCGTACTCTTCTAGTCCACTGTGGAGATGATTGGTTAATTTTATATCGCTGGATAATATTAAATATTATGAGTGCAGAGGCTCCACCACGAGGTTCCTTGCTCCTTCTCGGTCGTCCGGAATCTATGTTCTTCCACTCTATTTTTTACGTGAGCTTCGTTCATCCTTTTGCCAACACACGAGACATCTAGCATCAAGGTGCACGTGTTATGCAAGGATCATTCCATCTATATGAAGAACATGTGGGACTGGAACTACAAGACGAACATGTACCCAGGAGTGGACGTACGAACCTGAGTAATGTAGCGCAGTAAGTGAAGTAGAAAGGCACAAATGGTATGAACATGCGTGGCATATAGGGTGTGTTTGGTTGCGTTCTCGTCTCAGCATAGTTGTTCCCTCTTCATGCATGCTCAACTCAACACCCATCTTCATGCATGCTCTCTTCATGCATGCTTCTAGTGTATTTGTGCTAAACTAGTGTGGACTCATGCACTCTCCATACACTCTACCAAACACCCAAAAGTAGGTCGAGAAGGGAACTCTTGGGCGGCATTTGTCTCTTACTACGTACTACCACTAAATGTTGTACGTGCAATGCACGGTGATGTTATGGAGTACGTGCCTAAGTACTCTACTACTACTATATTAGTTGGAGGCACACATTAACTTTTATATTTGTTTACGTGTATGCCCCGAGACCTTCCAACTGGACGTGTCTTTGTCTCCAGGTCGCACTTTGTATCGTTCATACCACTAAGTACTACTACGTGTGGTCTCCGACCCAGAAGTGGAAGAAGTGGAGACGCTCTACCACGCTGTTTTTTTACGCTGGGCTCTACCACGATGTTCATGTCCCACTCCTTTCGCTGACGTGTTGGACATCCAGCACATGCCGTGTTTGGCACCCTTCGTCATAAGAGTTGAAACGCCATTCATAAGAAATAAAAAATAATTATAAATCGGCAGTGATACTATTTTTTTGCGAACCAATCAACAGTGATACTATACCACGCGGTTTCCTTGCTCCTTGATATCGGAAAGAATACTTCCGTTCGCCAACATGTGGGACATCGACCATCCTGGTCCACTTGCCATGCACGCAGAACTCCAAGGGAGTCACCCAGGCCGTCGCGCCGCAGTAACAATGAATAATGAGCCGTCAAATCACAGGCCCACTTCCCACTTTGAAGTTGCTTGGACGAAGGAACCATCATGACTTCATTGAATTCCGCTTCTTGAAGAAAACTACTGTACCAGCAGTACTGCTAGCTACAGTAGTTACTCCAACAGAGGCCTCCTTTCGTTCATAGGATAGGAATATGAAAATCATAGGAAGTGAGATGACATGCATCTCAATTCCTATAGAGAAAGAGATGCCATTTGATGCTGAGGATAGGAATTTTCCATTTAGTCTAGGCTTATGTATTGGTAATTTGCTCTAAAAACTACAGTAGTAACTAGTAGTACTGGTACATGCTCGTACTCACACACACACACACACACACACACACACACACACACACACACAAACTACTAGTACTACTACTTCTCACATGCTGGCCAGACGCCGTCGTTCTCCTTCTCGGCTTTGTCGGTGACACCCCACCATGCTTGGATCTCCGCCGACCTCTCCACAACAGCGCGTGCGTCCTTTTCTTTCTTGCGGCGACGAGCCTCTCTTTTCTTGAGTGCTTTCTGACATTTCCGCTCCCTCTGTGCGGCTTTGGCCGCCTCTAGCTCTACCGCCCATTCGGCCTTGGCATCTTCAAATTCCTCCCACATAGCTGTGAGGTCGCGAGCAGCGATGAACTCGGCACAACGGGATGCCATCGCTTCCCTACCATTTTGTGTGCGGTCGTGGGCGGCGAGGAACTCGGCGCGGCGGGATGCCATCGCTACCTTACCGCTGTATGCGGCGCGGTGGCATGAACGACGCTTGGTGAGAGCTTTGGGGTGGAGTGGCCGGACAACCGTATAGTGCATTGGTTTGTCAAGAGCTCAAGGACAGAAGACGAAGCAATTTTGGATTCCCCTTCAATCCTCGTCATTTATTACCGAGTAAAACGCATTGGCGGTCATCAAACTTGTCTTGATAGCTCACTTTGATCATTGTATACGAGATATGGTGATTATACTGTCACTGGATCAGCGTATAGCTCCGTATTTGTCTGGTTGACCAGTCAAACAGTCCGCATGCGCCTCATCAGCTCGTGTTCTTTATCTATCTACGCGGGCCTACCTGTCAATGAAGAAATAAATACTGTAAAAACCAAAATTATGCTAGAGTCTGGACCGCTTCCGGAGCCCGCTCTCACTGCCCTGGCCCCTCAAGACGCCAGCTGCCCGCCGCATGCATGCATAGCAAGTAGTACTCCTTATGTGGAGGAGAGGGAGGCATTGACAAAGTCAAGGAGTGGGCTCTGCAAGAGCCCGTCTCTACACATGCTCCTAGGTATAAAAAAATAATTCTAAAAAAAGGCATAAAAAATTGTGTCTTAAAAAATAAAGGTAAAAAACATTTGATAGGAAATAGATAGAGAGAGTGAGAAAAAGTTGTAACCTGGGCATTACATGAGGAAGGAGGGAGTGGTGCACATGCCAAGTTCACTGGGCTGCCGTGTTTCACACTCCTCCGTCGTAATAGTGGAGACAATAGCTTTCATCAAAAATAAACAATGAATACTCGTTGCTCGTCCTCTATATCGGAAAGAATACTTTCATTCGCCGACATGTGGGATGTCGACCATCCTGGTCCACCTGCCATGCACAAAATTATCCTGGTCTACCCCGGTCGTATCGCAGGCCCAACCTTTCCCACTATAAGTTGTTCGAACGAAGGAACCATCATGACTTCGTTGAATTCTGCTTCTTCAAGAAAAATTACTGTACCCGCAATACTGCTACCAAACGCGAAGACTAGACGGCACTGTACCACGTCATATCACTGAAACCCACTAGGCCAAACTAGCCCGCCTAGGTCATCTATTTTGGAACGGAGGGAGTACGTCTCTGCACTACTATGATTTTGTGTTGCACGTCATATCACTGAAACCCACTAGGCCAAACTAGCCCGCCTAGGTCATCGATCGCTAAGCCTACAATTTTAGGAGCTAGGGCTATTGGTCAATCGACGAGGGTTAAGTATAAGCGTAGCACGAGCTCATCAGCCCCAACGTTTCTCTTCGGTGAGTGTTTTGCAAGTAGTACTATAGCTCACACAGTAGCTAGCCTACTAACACCAAGAATCATCAAACAAGCCCTGCTATTATGATAAACAGTTCAAACTTACATCTAATCATGCCATATATTACATCAAAAGTTGGTGAGGATACATCTATTTCCATAACTAGGAGAGGGTTCGCATGATTCACTATCAAACAAAAGTAGCAAGATCCGCCCACACAAGACAGTGCACTAGCCCTAAGATGGTTTGATAACACGCATCGTTCTGGTAATTAAACACAGGGCAATGCAAACTACCCTGAAGGATTAGCGCGACCAACTATTTCTTGTCACCCATCTCTCGGGCAATGACCACAGCACGGACAACGGCATGGGAATCAATTTCTGGGGCGATGTCCGCAGGACTGACCACGACATGGGAATCGATCTCTGGGGCGATGTCCACTGGATGGACAGCGGCATCAGAATCGATCTCCGGGGCGATGACAATAGGACAGGCTACGACATCGGAATCATCAAGGACGTCCACCGGCACCTACACAACCCTAATGAGGGAGTCCTGGATTAGGGGGTGTTCGGATAGCCGAACTATACCTTCAGCCGGACTCCAGGACTATGAAGTTACAAAGTTGAAGACTTCGTCCTGTGTCCGGAAGGATCTTTTCTTGGCGTGGAAGGCAAGCTAGGTGTGCGGATATTCGAGATCTCCTACCATTGTAACCGACTCTGTGTAACCCTAACCCTATCCGGTGTCTATATAAACCGGAGGGTTGTAGTCCATAGGACAACCATCATCATACACAATCATACCATAGGCTAGCTTCTAGGGTTTAGCCTCCTTGATCTCGTGGTAGATCCACTCTTGTACTACCCATATCATCAATATTAGTCTAGCAGGAGTAGGGTTTTACCTCCATCAAGAGGGCCCGAACCTGGGTAAAATAAAGTGTCCCTTGTCTCCTGTTACCATCCGACCTTGATGCACAGTTCGGGACCCCCTACCCGAGATCCGCCGGTTTTGACACCGACATTGGTGCTTTCATTGAGATTTCCTCTGTGTCGTCGCTTTTAGGCCCGATGGCTCCTTTGATCATCAACAATGATGAGGTCCAGGGTGAGACTTTCCTCCCCGGACAAATCTTCGTCTTCGGCGGCTTCGCTCTACGGGCCAATTCGCTTGGTCATCTGGGGCAGATCGAAAGCTACGCCCCTGGCCATCAAGTCAGGTTTGGAAGCTTAAACTACACGGCTGATATCCGCGGAGACTTGATCTTCGACGGGTTCGAGCCACAGCCAAGCGTGCCGCGCTATTTCGAGGGGCATTATATAGCTCTGCTTCCGAATAGCACCCTGGAGGCCGCACACGCTCCGGCCCCGATCTTTGACTCGGAGCCCGCTGCGTTCTCTGAGGATGAACGGTTGGATGTCACCTCGGGGGCTGCAATCTCAAAGGCGATCGAGCCGAACGCCAGCCCCGATCTCCGCACGGCCCAGGACTCCAAGGAGCCGGACTCTTCTCCGAACTCCGAGCCTTCCGTGCCCCTGCCGATCGAATCTGCTTGGGCGCCTGTGATGGAGTTCACCGCCGCGGACATCTTTCAGTGCTCACCTTTCGGTGATATCCTGAATTCTCTCAAGGCTCTCTCTTTATCAGGAGAGCCTAGGCCGGACTATGGTCTGCGAGGTTGGGATTCGGGCGATGAAGAAATTCAAAGCCCACCCACCACCCACTTAATAGCCACTGTCGACGATTTAACCGACATGCTCGACTTCGGATCCGAAGACTTCGACGGTATGGACGACGAAGATGGAGACGAACAGGAACCAGCACCTATAAGGCGCTGGGCCACCACCCCACCTAATGATGTATTCATGGTGGATACTCCTAAAGGAAACGACAACGAGGAAAAAGGGGGCGGAAAAAGGGATAAACCCTCCGAAAAGCAGTCAAAGCGGCGACGTAGACGCCAAGCCAAGCCCCGCCTCGATTAAGACCCACCCGTAGAGCAGGACGAGCCGGTAGACAACGAGCATGCCTCAAAGCAGCCATCCGAATAGGGCAACACGGATAGAGTGGACAGACAGCCCTCCCCCGGCCATAACAAAACTCCAGACGATCTCACACCGGATAAAACCACGGAGCAGAAGAATCTCCACGAAAGGCTCGTCGCTACAGCACGAAGCCTGAAAAAGCAGAAGCGGAAGCTAAAGACGGCGGAAGATGCACTCAGAATAAGATGGAGCAAGGTAATCAAGACCGCAGACAAATACGGCGGCAGCCTCCGCAATAAAAGCTATCCGAAGAGAAAACTACTGCCCGAATTCAAACAAGAGGCCCTAGAGCCCTCGCATTCGAAAAATAAAAAAGCCATACGGTCGGATAGACGACCACACGGCCACCATAAAATAGCAAGTGGCGCTGCATTCAATGCGGCATGCGACCCAATTAAAGACTTGCATCATGGCCCAGCCAGGTCCATTTACGGGCCAAGAAAGCAAGCTCTCACACGCAATGCAAACAAGCTATCATTAGAATCCGGCACACCCAAATACAGGGGCGCCGCACACCCCCTATGTTTCACCGATGAGGTCCTGGAATATGAATTTCCAGAGGGATTCAAACCCATCAACATAGAGGCGTACGATGGAACAACAGACCCAGGAGTCTGGATCGAGGACTATATCCTCCACATACACATGGCTAGAGGAGATGATCTCCACGCCATCAAATATTTACCCCTTAAGCTTAAAGGGCCAGCCCGGCACTGGCTTAAAAGCCTTCCAGAAAACACAATTGGAAGTTGGGAAGAGCTCGAGGACGCTTTCCGAGAAAATTTTCAAGGGACCTACGTCCGCCCTCCGGACGCAGACGATCTCAGTCACATAACTCAACAGCCCGGAGAATCAGCACGACAGTTCTGGAACAGATTCCTTACTAAAAAGAATCAGATAGTGGATTGTCCGGACGCCGAAGCCTTAGTAGCTTTCAGGCATAATGTCCGAGACGAATGGCTCTCCAGACACCTCGGCCAGGAAAAGCCAAGAACAATGGCCGCACTCACAAGCCTCATGACCCGCTTTTGCGCAGGAGAGGACAGCTGGTTGGCACGGTGCAGCCCCAGCGACCCAGGTACATCCAAAATCAGGGATGGAAACGGAAAACCGCGACGAAATAAGGACCGTCGCCGAATCAAAGGAAAAAGTCAGAAGAGCGCGGCAGTCAATGCCGGATTCAAAAGCTTGCGGCAAAATCAAACAAAACCACCCCCTCAGGATAACAGGGATGATCTGTCCAGCTTAAATAGAATCCTGGGCAGAATATGTCAGATACACAGTACTCCTGGGAAGCCTGCCAATCACACCCACAGAGATTGTTGGGTTTTTAAACAATCCGGACAGCTTAACGCCGAACACAAGGGGCTCGACACACCAAGTGAAGAAGAGGACGAACCCCAAAGGCAGAATACCAGTAAACAAAAGAACTTCCCGCAAGAAGTCAAAACAGTGAACTTACTTCACTTAACAAAACGTATGGCACCCATAAAGGTACGTACAATCAAACTTTCCCCTCAGGAGTCCCGCCACTGGTCACTAAAGCCAATCATTTTTTATCAGCTAGACTATTCTAGAAATATCAAAAACGCAGGCCGGACTGCCCTGATACTGGATCCAATAATCGATGGATTCCAGTTTACCAATGTCCTTATGGACGGCGGCAGTGGACTAAACCTGATATATCAGGATACAATCCACCGCATGGGCATAAACCCAGCAAGAATCCGCCACAGCAAAACCTCCTTTCAAGGGGTAGCACCAGGCCCGGACACCCATTGTATGGGTTTTCTCCGGCTTGTGGTCATATTCGGCTCTTGCAATAACTTTCGTCGTGAAAAGCTGACCTTCCATGTAGTCCCGTTTTCAAGTCGCTATTAAGCGCTAATGGGACGCGGAGCTTTCGCTCGCTTTAACGCAATACCGCATTATGCATCTCTCACACTTAAGATGCCCGGTCCACGAGGCATCATCTCTTTAAAGGGAGCGCACTAAAATACGCCTCCTCTAAACGGAGGATTGCGCGGCTGCTTAAACAGCCGCACAATAAAGTGGCCTCGCAAGCCAAAAGACCTTTTTTATAAGTCATCAAAGGCCACGGACCCGGACTCAATGAGTTCGGCACAAGTCCATCATCAACGCAGGCTCATAATGCCATATACCCCCGTACCGGGGGCTATACGCAGAGACAATAAAGCTCAACTTTATATATTTTTTACTTTATATTTTTTTATTATCTTTTTTACCCCGCACAACCCATTTTCAATTCAGTTCTTCTCTTTTACAGATGAACGTCGTGCGACGCCCGTCCAGGACACGGCACAACGGAGACACAGGCGTAGGCGTGCAGTAGGGACCCGTCCTAAGGCTTCTTTTTAGATTAAGACCCTGCGTAAACCTTTTTTTACTGTCTCTTGCTGCTATACATCCCCTGGTTTTTCTACTATAACCAAGGAGGAGGCTGGCGTTTTGGCATGTGGCCACGCCAGAAATTTTTGCTCGTACCTAGACACTAGGGGCTCTTTTTTTAAGGGTGTTGTCTCACCCGTACTGATAAAGACCGAACACTTTAGGGAGTGTCCGGCGTCGCGAGTTTTGGCACTATATGCATCAGCTCCGAATCATGATTTTGGTCATATGTTGGGTTTCCCGGCTCCTGAGTTCGACCACCTTACGTTCCGCTCTATCGGCTAAGGTAGCACCAGGAGAACTACTGCGATTGTGCCCCGGTTCGGCCGGGTGAGCACCTCAGTAGAGAAAGCCGAAAACCGATTGTCATGATGTAGCGCGAGACTGGTCGCCACTCGATGACTCATAGGGATTTTTCGAATCCCTCCGCTTTGACGAAGGACCGTTTCCCAGTCAGGCACGTACGCGCTCCGAACTCGGGCAAAGCGCATTCGCCACTAAAGGGCTACCTAAAGAGTCCCACTGTCAAGCTCCTATGGCTAAGTGAAAGTGTTAAAGCATTATAGTCCAGTTGCCTAGCCCGCTGCGCTATCACCTCCTTTGTAGGACCAAGATGTTGGGTTAAGTTTGAAAATGTGTCTTCTGCGTGCACCCCCGCACTATGTGCGTGGGGGCTGAAGCCAACGACTGCAATCTTTCAGAATTTATATATTAAAACGGCCGCACAGGAGGTGTTCTTAATACTTGAAGGCACAAGTCTAAAAAATGCCATTACAATTTATCAAAATACTGTTCTGTGATTACATACGCTATCATAATATAGCATCCTTCGAGCACTGCGTCTCTATTACGCGAGCGCCTTCGAGGACTTCCTCAAAATAGTGCTCGGTAGGTGTTCGGCTTTTATCCGAATCCCGGGACGCAACAGTGGAGGTCTCCATATCTGCCCAGTATGTCTTGACACGGGCAAGAGCCAGCCGAGCGCCCTCTACGCACGCTGACCTCTTCATAGCATCAACACATGGCACCACGTCTAGCAATTGCTGCACCAAGCTGAAATAACTCTTTGGCTTCGATCTCCCCGGACACAGACGATCCATGACGTACTTCATGGCGAGTCCGGACAACCTATTCAGTTTGGCCCATTGGGCCAGGCGATCGTCCACTGCCAGCGGACGCTCGGGATTGATGAATTACGACCAAAAGAGCTTCTCCACTTCATGATCTTTTTTATCTCGAAAGTGTTCGGTCGCATCAGTGGCACTAGCCGCCAAATCCAGATAGATGTCATGTATACTCCACATCCGGTTTAACGGGGCAAACTTCGGATCACAAAATTTTCTCCGCAGCGAGAAGGGCTTTCCATCCGCAATCTGTCCGGCTTGACGCAGCTCTTCCTTTGCCGCTCTCATTATAGAGCGGGCGTCCTTGGCATCAGCAACAGCCTTCTCTAAACTCGTTTGCCTTGCCCGATCTTCTTCTTCAAGAAGCTTGCAACGGTCAGTAGCACTCTTTAACTTTACGGCCATATCAGCCATTTCCTCCTTGCTTCGGCAATGGGCAGCCTGTTCGGCTTTCAGCTCTTCAAGGGCTTTTACGGCAGCCGCATCGCTTTTTCTGGCTTGTTCCTTCGCTCGGGCGAGTTCGGCCCTAAGACCTTCCATGGCGGCCGCACCATCTGCGTCAAGCACACACACGGTAAGATATTGACATACAGCTCGTCTTACTAACAATCGCCTAATGATTTCAATACCTTGAGCACCATCAAGCCGCTTGTTAACAAGCACGATGTCGGCTTCTGCCTCATCCAGTTGTCGCTTTAGTTCGGCATATTCAGAAGTCTGGCTTGACTCCGGACAATCAGCCACCTACATATAAAGGTGCCACTTAAAGGACCTGGGATTAAGATCCTCTGCGCGCCGTACATTTTTACGACACACAGAGTCTCAGGGGCTACTATCTATATAGGGCGCACTTTATTTATGCGCAATTAATACAAATACACGTTATTTAAAACGTACCTCAAGGCCTGCCACTAAACTCTTGGCGGCCTCGTGCAGTCCGCTTTTGGCGGATGAAATCTTTTCAATTACCGTGCTCATTAACGCACGATCCTCCTCTGAGACAGAGGCTCGCCCCAGCAGAATCTTTAGCTCCTCCGACCGAACACCAGATGGTGTCGGACTCGTCCCATTGCCTTCCTCAAAGGCCGGACACGAAGAACCTCGGGGGGCAGTACCATCCACCCCTAGCGGATCCGGAGAAATCCCCCGCGACGACACTTCAGCGTCGCCCGCCTTGCTAGGCGATGTAGAAGGAGGAGGCGTTCTGCTCTCCATCATCTCTGGAAGAAGATCCCCCGAGGACGAGTTCTGCTGAGAAGGGCTGAGGCCCGAACTACAAAGTAAGGTTTCGGTTGAAACTTCTTAGATATAAATCAAGGATTTCTCTTAAAAGAAAGACTCTTCTTCTACTTATGGCTCGCTGGAGAGATGGTCCCTTTTAGGGTTTAGTTCGGCCGAGAGGCTCCCCGGCGTTCGGTCCTCTGACAAGGATTCTTTCCCCCGCTTCGAGGCAACGGTCTCCGGGTCGTCAGAGGCGGCCCTTTTCTTTCCCTTAGGAGAGGAATTATCGATTCCCCCCTTCGGAAGGGCCTCTTTCAAAGAGGTCGCGTTTTCCTTGTCCTCCCCCTTATTTCCCTCCAAAGGCACTTCCTCCAGCATACTGACTAGCACGGGATCCAGCCTGGTTTCGAGAAGGGGAGCCGGACATCTGATCAGCTTCGCCTTCGCTATCCACTCCTGCTTAAAAGAAGAAGCGCTGTTAGAAACAAATTGATTATGCAGATAGAAGGTCCGGTTGCAAGGTCACCTACTTGAGTATCCGGGCGATTGCGTCTTAAACCAGCATCCTCGGTCAAATCCGGACTCACTTCCTGTGATCCGAAAAACAGTTTATACATCTCCACAGGCGTCATGCCCATAAAATTCTGGAGAGCTCGTGGTCCCTCCGGATTGAATTCCCACAAGCGAAGGGGGCGACGTTGGCCGGGCAGTGTCTGGCGAATCAGCATGACTTGTGTCACCTTGACCAGGTTGAGGTCTCCCTTCAAGAGATCCTTAGTGCGGCCCTGCAACAGAGGAACGTCTTTGGGCAAGCCCCGATCTATCCCTGTGTTAATCGACTATGCTAACCGTGGTGGGGGACCCAAGCGAAAGGACGGAGGCGCCACCCATGCGGTGCCCCGAGGAGCGGTGATGTAGAACCACTCCTGTTGCCATAAGTCAGGCTCCTCTTGAAAAGCGCCCTCGGGCCATGGAGCGTCGCCATTTCTTTTTATAGCAGCGCCTCCGCACTCTACGTGGCGCCCTTCGATTATCTTCGGTTCTACTTTGAAAGTCTTGAGCCACAGTCCGAAGTGAGGGGTAACACGGAGGAACGCTTCACACACAACTATGAACGAGGAGATATGGAGGATGGACTCCGGAGCTAAGTCGTGGAATTCCATCCCATAATAAAACATCAGCCCCCTTACGAAGGGATCCACGGGGAAGCCTAATCCCCGGAGGAAGTGGGATATGAATACCACACTCTCGTCGGGCTGAGGGCTAGGGATCACCTGTCCTTGAACAGGCAGCCTGTGCGGAATCTCCCTAGTCAGGAATCTAGCTTCCCTCAATCTTGATACGTCCTCCTCCGTAACAGAGGAGGGCATCCATCGGCCTTGGAGGTTGGAGCCGGACATTATCGAAGATCCGGTGTGCTCGGAATCTGGAAGCCTAGGGTGTTGGAACTCGAGGCGATGGGCAAGCTCGTTTTGAGAATAGAAGCGGGGAACAGGGCCTTGGTCTCTTTATAAGTGGTAGAATATCAAGCGCCCTCCCTATAACCGTCTTGGACTAGCCTTTAATTAAGGCAAGACGTGCTAACAGGCACAATTGGGTTACCCACGTCCGTATTAATGAGAATCCCGTTAAAGGGGGCACACGATCTCTACTTTGACAAGACGTGCCAAGGAAACCGCCTCGCTAAACGAGCTGAGGTGGAACAATGAAAACAATTTATATAGAAGGCTTGGCCGCAGTGTTGTGACGCACTGCGGGATACGTGTTAATATTATTCTCTGTATGGCAATATGTGGAAACTTATTTTGCAGAGCCGGACACTGTTTTTTGGTGTTTATAATCTTCTTGAAGAACTTGGAGGAGGAACCCGCCTTGCAATGCCGAAGACAATCTGCGCGCCGGACTCGTCGTCATTGAAGCCTGGTTCAGGGGCTACTGAGGGAGTCCTGGATTAGGGGGTGTTCGGATAGCCGAACTATACCTTCAGCCGGACTCCAGGACTATGAAGATACAAAGTTGAAGACGTCATCCCGTGTCCGGAAGGATCTTTTCTTGGCGTGGAAGGCAAGCTAGGTGTGCGGATATTCGAGATCTCCTACCATTGTAACCGACGCTGTGTAACCCTAACCCTATCCGGTGTCTATATAAACCGGAGGGTTGTAGTCCGTAGGACAACCATCATCATACACAATCATACCATAGGCTAGCTTCTAGGGTTTAGCCTCCTTGATCTCGTGGTAGATCCACTCTTGTAATACCCATATCATCAATATTAATCTAGTAGGAGTAGGGTTTTACCTCCATCGAGAGGGCTAGAACCTGGGTAAAATAAAGTGTCCCTTGTCTCCTGTTACCATCCGACCTTGACGCACAGTTCGGGACCCCCTACCCGAGATCCGCCGGTTTTGACACCGACACCTAACATATTAGCAAGCACATTGCAAATAATCAAAAACCACAACTATGGTAATAAGCCATTATTTTTTACCTTGTGCACCTCACCGGGGGATGTCATCCCTCCGGGGCCATCTCCTCGCCTCGATGGGGGCCATCACCTTGCCAGGGGAATACTGCTTCTCAACGGCTACTATCTCCTCAAACTCAGTCTTGAGCCTCACATAGGTGTCAATCAGAGTTCCTGGGGTAGGCACGGTGGGGCCCTTGCTGTTCTTCTAGCTTTCTTTGAGGTGTTCGTCCGCCAACGTCCTCAACTCTTGGGCCAGTGCTTGTTTCTTGGAGTTCTTCGTCTCCATGGGTTGGCCCGCCAACATGGCCAACTCGTTGGTCGGTGCTCGCTTCCTGGAGATCGCTATCTCCAGTGGGTTGTCCGCCAGCAACTCTTTGCCTAGTGCTCCAGGATCCATCAATGAACTGACAAACAAAAAGCAATCGAAAGGAAACCACAATCGCAATGAAAACGGGAAAAGAATAGGATGTGAGAATTGGTCGGTGCTTCACAAAGAGAAGATTCTTGGAATGAAAATATAGCAGCATAACTGATTCGCCCACCTTTCCTTCGTCGGTACAGAAGAAAAATGGCAGAAGTGAGTAGCCTGGAGTGAGGTTTTCTTCAAGAAAGGGAAGAAAGGGCTTGAACGAGCATTCCAGTGAAATGATGGTTGCTTCGTCCAGTCCAACTTGGAGGCCACCTTACCACTGCTGGTAAAGGTGTGGGTTTTGTGATATGACGGGTCATGACGGCCACACAGGGGTGACAGGTGAGTCTCGACTGCAGCACCTCGCTGTGATTTGGTGGATGGAACGCGGGCTCGGATGCTTTGAAATGTCCCGCATGTACATAGAGCGGCTAGTCATATAGTAGTGCTCAATATTGTGCACCGCGACCAAGGCGGAGAGGAAAACAAGAGAACTACGTAATTAATGCATGAGTTTAATTAGGGTAGTTTTGTAAAGTACGAGATACATTCCTCCAATCGCAAAATGCCTTGGTTCATGAGATTTGAGATTTGAGCCCTATAAACTGGAAGGGAGGGAGTACTGCACACGGTGTAGTCTAGTCACTTGTTGAAATCTCTAGAAAGGCAAATACTCCTTTCCGGTTTACAGGGCTATACTACTCCCTCCGTCTAGGTGTGTAAGTCATCTTACGAAAACCAAATAGTCCCAAAACACTTAGGCGCGGTGCATTAACTTCTTCCTTGTTTCTTCTTTCTTGACATATCAACCAATAAGAGATGAGAGGTGTGCATGCTTTTAATGACTTGCAATGGCTAGTTCATTGCATGCAATGCCATTAATTAGCAAATAAACATTAGTGACCCCAGGAGGAATCGGTGCTAAGCGCGTGGACCTATGCAGAATGAGTATCAACCAATGGATAATGGAGTTTAATTGTTAAACAGTAGCAATTTTGTCTCATGCAAGAGCCTGGCTGGTACTCCAAGGAACCGCACCACGCGAGCGTTCGCAACTGCCACGTTCGGGTTGCACTTGGCTCTTCGCCTCTTCGAGAAGATGAACAATAATGATGTTACTCCTACTTCTACAGTATCAAATCCACTGCTGCATGTCCGTCCACCTCGTGCAGGAGGGATAGCGAAAGCTTCAACTTACTGTTCCTGCCTTTGCGTCTATGACAGGTGGGCCCAACAGGTGGTTGGCCCTCCTGTCATGCAGCCAAAGGCAGGTGCAGTTAAGGCACCGGAGCTCAGTCCGTGAGGGAGAGGGCGTTGTAGTAATCAAATTTCTAGGTCTTGTACGAGTTGATGAAGATAGGGGTTGCTTGCTTGCTAGGGTTGCTCACTACGTATATATAGGACGGAGCCTTCGCCCTTGCTTGCTAGGGTTGCTCTATTCACACACTCTCATCCCCTCCAGATTTAAACAAGATAGGGGTAGTAAAACTGTCTTTCTCCCTTCAAAAAACACTAGCTTTCTATCCTCACCGCTGGTTACAGATCCGGACGTATCCCCCTCCGCCGGTGAAGGGGAGGAGGGGCAGCGTTTAGGCCATCGTCGACAGCAAGGGAGGAGACCCACTGTCGGCCGCACCGCTATCTCTGGGCGAGCGCCGGTGCGAGAGGTCCTCCAATCCCTTTGTCCTTGCTTGTGGGCGGATCCGGCCTCCCGCCGCCCACCTATCCACATCTCGATGATCTTCAGCTATATCTTTGTTCGAAACCGCCTTAGCTCTACTTCCCCAGCTCGCTTCGTCGTTGCATGTGCATCATTTTCTACCTCTCAGCCCCTCTCGATTGGATGGTCCAACGTCACATATTTTTTTCTTCTATTGTTAGTGGTAAAGCTACTTCATGGAGTCGAATCTTGTACCCCATCCGTCCGAAAATACTTGTCATTGAAATGGATGTATCTAGATGTATTTTAGTTCTAGACACATCCATTTTGATGACAAGTAATTCCGGATGGAGGGAGTACTTGGTTCAAACAAGAAATAAAGTGGGGGTGGGGGAATTTAGTATGTACATCGGACTTGGTACAAACAGGAAGGAAAGGGGGTGAAAGTAGTACAGACTGGTCATCCAACCGGTCTCTTGGTCTAGAAGGGAAATATAGGGGTAACGTTGTACACAGTGGTATGACCAGGACTAGATTTACTATCCACACATAGGAGTAGGTGGCTAGAGTGAACAAAAATGGGACCAACCAAGATATGTTTCTTGGATGTTTGTTTCTCGGGGCAACAAACTATGAATCACCACTTTATGCCCCTGTTTATGTACATGGTGCTGGACTGCTGGTGCACCCACTGTCCCATGCCCTTATACCAAATATTTAGGCTCCGTTCGGAATAAAGGGGCAAAAAACATAGGTCTTGATGAAAATAGAGGAATTGGAAAGGAATGTAGGTATAAATCTATGGAACAGCGAACCAGAGGAAACTCTCAAGAGAATGTGTTCGGATGGACTACGAAATGTACAGATTTGTTTTTTTAGAGTAGCATGCTTGGCAGTATGAGATGCTATTTGTTTATTCAGCTGCACAGTGACTACTCTTGTCCTCACCTCATGTACCACACATAGGTTGATTTTTTATTCCGGCAACACAGCACAGCAACTTGTCTAACGCATGGCAGCGAGCACCTGCCTCGGGCTTCCGCCCAAAAAATGAGCAGCGCGTGGATGTTTCTAATCCTATGGAATCAGTACTACCAGACCAGCTTTCCTATGAAAAACTATTCACCTTTCCCGTGTTCCGAACGGTTGGAAGGGAAAGAATACCGTAGGAATTGTGTTCCTACGAAAATCCTGCACCAAACCTGTGAACCGAATGCAGCCTTAGCTGTTCTTAATCTAATGTCCCTGGTAAAAAGAAGCCATGCCACTGTTATAAGCCATGAAAAGTTTAGCCAAATGTTTTTGCCTGTAATTGTTTGAGACTCTGACTGTTTCCTCTGTGCCTTTTTGTGCAAACAGGGATATCCAATTCACCTGGTTGCTGTTGTGACCTTTTGGTGCACTGCACAAAACTCTTCTTAAAAGAAGTGACTTTTGTGATGTTTAACTGGAATGTCAGAATGGAACAGTTGGTTCATTTTGGTAGAACTGCACAAAGGGAGATTTGTGTTCCAATCCTCATCATCCATATTGGCACCATAACCTTCCTTTAGGTAAGAATGATGTTTAATGCATGTGTTCATCTCTATTTTCCGACTGCCATGAGAAAATAATGTTACTAGTACACTTGTACTCCCTCACTGACAAAACCAATTCTGAATTAGAAGGCCAATCATGTACTTGGTTTCACCAACTGGTGACGAGAACGAGAAACACATCATGAAGAGGAAGAAGAAGAAGAAGAAACAGTGCCAAGGCGATCTTCCTGAAGCCAGAGGCCTCAGTCGAGGCCATTCAAGGGCTCCGGCAATGACTACCTTACATGTGAGACGATCCTCCAGGGAGCCCTTCCACTTCTGCTGTCTCACTTAATTAATTAGGAGTACTTAAGTACCACTAATTTATTACTGCCTAATTTTCTTGTTGAAGTTAAACAAATCTTTAGTAGGACCCTATGCTGAATCATGTACGTGTGTATGTTTGTCTATGGAGGTGAATCATGTGGTGGAGCAGGGAGGGAATATTATTAGTGGTTTTGCATGTCAATTTATTGCCATTGGTTCAATGAGGCAATGTTTTGCGTATTGTCCATCATGAATTTGATGCTACTGGTTGAGTAATATGCTAATGTCTTCCTATCCTTTCTCACTAAGCTAATGAAGGTTTCACCTTGTTCCTACTTGTGCAAACAGGGATCATGTTGTGCCAATCATACATTAAATGGAACTACACAAGACAATACAATGAACTGTATCCCAACCAGTGCTTTAACTCTGCTGGAAGTTCTTGATAATCTTTCTATATAATCTCAGCACTGGTAAACAAGAGTGATTTCAATCATACATTTGAAGTGCACAAAAATATATACTATTGTGTGATTCCAGTGAGTGCTTTATCATCTCTTATGGGACTACATGAATAAGCTTTTTCTCTCAGGTTGGTACGGGCCTAAGGCCTTCATCCATATTAGTTTGCTGTCATCTCTATTTGTATCGTGCTACTGTCATGAGAAACTCCTTTATCTTTGCACGTTCAAGTTTTGCAACCTAGGATAAATAGCAATGCTTTGAGTGTTGAGTTGAGCTAATTGGCACTGATTAAATAAACTAATACCTCTCTTTAAGCAAGACTACTATGTTGCTAACTTTACCCATTAAGATAATGAGGGTGCTTCTATTTGTTAGTGTATGTTTCACAAACTAGTCCCACTATTACAGTAATCTCACTCTCTCAATATATGTGCCAACAGGGATGCTCGATTTTGGTGGAACTGCACAAAAACTTTGGGTGCTTGATTGCCTCGACAGCTTTCGTCCTTTCCTGTCAGTCGCTAAATTCGGCATGCTTTCTTCCTTTGCTGTCAGTCGCTTGGCTTATCTCGGCTTACACTCAAAGGAAATAGTAATTGATATGCTACCTCACACAGGTTGGTACTGGTCTTTATCCTGATTATTGTGCCTGTCATATGTATTGGTAATTTGGTATTGTGCTACTGTTTGCCGACTTCATAAAGGAGTAATTTGGAGCCTGAACTCGCAGGCAAATCATTACATCGGGTGATTTCAGTAGAACTGCACAAAATGATCAGATGTTGACAAGAAGTGCCTATATTCATTCGAGTATCAACCGGCGTCAACCAATTGTCAAACTCCAAGTGTTAGGAGAGTGAATGCCAAAAATATTGCTTGGTGCATAGCCCAGAAAAACGCAGTCCAGTCTTTGGTCCCAACTTGTGCCTTTTGGTTATCGGCACATATGGTAGCGAACTATATGGCATGGAGTTTAAAGATTCCAGACAAGTTGGTTGACGCTTATATTCATCTGGCACTTAATCAGTCTGCACGCCAAGGATGCTCCATTTCAGTTGAACTGCACAAAGAATTTGGGTGGTTCATTTTCTCAACCGCCGCCTTTCTCGTCTGCAATGTAGAATTTTGGTGAGATACAGGAGCAAGATGAGCTAGTAAACTGGTTGGATGAAAGTAGTGGCCAAGTTGCTCAAACCTCCCTCGGCACGAGGCCACTATTTGAGGATAAACCTACAAGCAAAGTTTAGATTGTCTGTGCTTCCTCTTATGTACTCGAAAGTTTACTCGTACAAGAACTAATTTTAGCAAGAAGTACCTCCGATTGAACACCATTAACCAGTCTGTACCCTAGGTAATTAAAGTTTGTCCATGGATCATATTGGCTGTGATCTCAATCATTTGGATGCATAAACATTATGAACATGTGTGTATCTGAATCTTTTTGTAAATTATGTATGAATATTGCCGTGTGATGTATGAATCATTTGGATGCATAGATATGTTGAGCTTGTGTATATATAAATCTTTTGAGTTGTTGATTGTGAATGTTGGCTATGGATATGAACGTGTCCTGTGAACCTAAGTTTGATATGAATGTTTACCTTTTCTATTGTATTTGTGTGTGAACTTGTTAGTATGCCTACTGTGGGGTATGAAACGCAGGTCTCTTATAAAAGTAATGTTGTGTCCAATTTATGTTTTCCCTTCTAACCTCATTATATATATTTATATTATTACTATTATCGTATATTTTATAGAGACTTATATATACATTACAAAAATATCCCAACTTATACAAGTAAATGTTTAACGGAAGTTGGCAAGGAGAATCCTGGTTGTTTTTGACTCATAGGCAAGGAAAATCCTGGTGATTGCGTACAAAAGCTTGAGAAGATTTTAAGGACCAATTTAATAATAACGCGCTCATTTTTATTTTCAGCAATAACTCGCTAATTTCTTAATTATATATATAATGTGCCTCTCCGGTTTATTCTTTGATATCAATTGCTCCTTCTAACATAACAATATATAACGAGCCCACCTAATACGTGTATTTCAAGGAAGTGCAAATGGGCTGGGATTTCTTAGAAAATATAACTGGGCCTGATTGACGCGAAATTATTTGTTCACCCAGCCCAGCAAATGGACTGTACATTCTAGAAAACATGGGTTAATATATGCCACATTTTTGCAGGCTGACATGTGGGCCAATAGGTCGAAGCCTATGCAGGGCGTTGTCAACTTGGTCAACAAATGATTGTGTCATCCACAGCCATTGGATTTATATCCAATGGCCGGCATGCACCTTCAATCTCTCATCTTCTTCCTCCAGCGTCACCGGGACCGCCTGGTCCGGCCTCCGGCGGCTAGCAGCTCTGCTTAGCACGCATCGCTACGAAGCGCTACCCCACCGCCGGCCAGGCTATCCCTCCACCCCTCGACACCTCATGTTATTCTCCACAGACTACAGCCCCACACCGCAATAGAACCAGTTATAACCCTTCTCCTCCTCTCAATCTGCGACTCCACTGCCGCGTTTTCCCATCTCCGAGTCGTTCCCGTCCAGGGCCTCGCCGTCGTCCACCGCCTCGCTGCGTTCGGTGCGGCATGGTCAACAAACGAGAGTCATTGGAAGAGGACTTTACGTGGAGAGCCTGACGGCTGAGACCCACGAGGTCCATGGTCGCACGCAAGGAAAGTTCCTCCTTATTAAGCTGAAAAAATGTTTCCTCCACCTGACAGCTGGGACCCACCGACTGTATCTTCGCACGGAAGGAAGTGCCTCCTTGTTTTGCGAAAAAATTATTCATCCTGTTGACAGCTGGGACCCGTCAGATTTGGTGACTGACTTGTGAGCCTACTAAGCGGACGTGTACGCACGGCTTTGTCAACTTAATCAACAAATGATTCTAGCAGCTGGACCATTGGATGTTAATCCAACAGCCGTGCTCCTTCTTCAACCTCTGTTCTTGCTCCTGTCTCCCTTGGGCGGCACCGCGGCTGTGCTGCCGCGCACCCGAACCAGTGAAGTTTCCCACTCCTCTCCATCTGCGACTCCACTGCAGCTTAATAAATAGTAACATCTAACTGAGCCAGTTAGTTAGATGCGTACACTTGGTGTAGTAGGATCTTTATTTAGTTTGATGCATACACTTGTTCTTTTTTGGTAGCCCTTTTGTAATGATGGCTGATGTTTGGTTTGGAAGAGAGAGTTGCGTCTTCACTCTTCTGGCCTGCTTACTGCTTCTGTCGCACCCCAGCCTGGTTGCTGCTGCTGCTGTTTTCAATGTACAATCAGTAGTATATTTCGTCTGTTGGTTGAATAAAAATTATAAAAATAATAGCAAATGGGTTGCACACGCCACAGATTTCGAGGCTGACTTGTTTACGCAAGGCTTTGTCAGTGAACACATGATTCTACCAGCAGTTAGTGTTGCATGTCCATCCAACGGCCGACGTGCTTCTTCAATCTCTGATCTTCCTGCTCCAGCCTCCTAAACTAGCGCCAGTGGGACTGTCTGCTCCCTCCTCTTGTGGCCTGTTGTGATGCCGCCCAGGCTTCCCCGGCCCACCCTACTCCCTCCGCTGGTCTGGCCGCACGCAATCAACTGCCTCCTTATTACGTGAAAAAAAATGATTCCTCCAACTGACATCTGGGGCGCACTGGTTGGGAGGCTGACCTGTCGGCCTACTAAGTTGACGCGTACGCAGGGCTTGTCAACTTAGTCAACAAACGATTCTAGCATCAGTAACCGTTGGACTTGAATCGAACGGTCCTGCTGCTTCTTCAATCACTGCTCTTCTTGCACCAGCCACCCAAACCAGCGCCGGGGAGACCGCCTGCTCCTGCCTCCAATGGCCGACTGTGCTGCTGATGAGGCCTCATCGCCCCCTACTGCTCCCACCGCTAGCCAGGCCCTGTGACGACGGGAGCCTCACACCGCAGCCGAACCAGTGAACGCTCGTACTCCTCTCCGCATGGGCATCCACTGTCGCGTCTTCCCCGGCTCCGCGTCGTCCCCTTCCTAGGCCTCGCCGTCATCCACCGCCTTGGTGCTCTCGGCGCTGCGTGGTCAACGACATTCCATCGGAAGAGTACTGTACGTGGAGAGGCTGACAGCTGGGTCCATGGCCACAGCCCAGTTTTTGTGTGATTTGCCAAGTAAGTCGCTTTGTCAGGCCTGTTGGGCTGCAAATCTTTCAAGACGAGGAGAGCTTTCATTCAGCTGGCCGAGAAAATGGCCCATCGGTAATGAGAAATGGGCTGTACATTTTAAAAACACATCAAACAGGCAATTAGTTTCAAATATCTTTGTTTCATTTCGAGATTTGAAATTACATTAATTTTTATGCATGGAGAATTTGTTGGATTTTATATTGATATACATTTATTTTTAAAATCAGTTTGAATGTGAGTCAAAATTTCGGGATTAAAAACAGTTCGGATCGCACCGAAATATGCAAAATTTCGTATAATTTTTAAACCGTGGCCACAATATGGGCTGTAATGCTAACAGAAAGAATATGGGCTCCAAAAAAACCTTAATAATTAGCAAATGTGATGTAAATTATTAGAAATAATGGCAGATGGGTTGTATGCTGTTTCCCACAGATTTGAGACTTTCCTAAAAAAAGGTTGACGCACAAGCAGTGACTGTTGGATGGCCATCCAACGGCCGTCGTGCTTCTTCAATCTCTGTTCTTCCTGCTCCAGCCGCTCAAACAGGCGTCGGCGGGACTGCGTGCTCCCTCCTCCCCGCGGCCGGCTCTACTACCGCGTAGGCCTCACCGCCCCACTGTACTCCCATCGCTGGCCTAGCCATCCCTCTACTCACCCACACCTGTTGTTATTCTCCGGCGACGGCAGACAAATGAGTAAACCCTCGTACAGTCATACTCCCCTCCGCGTAGGAAACAACTGCCGAGTCTTCCCTGCCTCCGTGTCATTCCCTTCCTAGGCCTCGCCATCGTCCATCGCCCTGGTGCTCTCGGCGCGGCCTGGTCAACGTGGTCAACGACTGACATGCATCTGAAGTGGACTTTACGTGTTGAGGCTGATAGCTGGGTCCATGGCCGCACGCAAGGAAATGCCTCCTTATTACGCGCAAAATAATGATTCCTCCACCTGACATCAGGGACCCACCGAAAGGGCCTCTGTATTTCGCAAAAAAATGTTACCGCCGCTAATAGCTTGGACCCACCAGCTGTATCTTCGCACGCAAGGAAGTTCCTCCTTATTACGCACAAAAAAAATTAATACTCCCCCTGTTAGCTGGGATCCAGTATAGTGGCAGGCTGACTTGTGGGCCTACTAAGTTGACGGGGACGGAGGGCTTTGTCAACTTAGTCAATATGCACGATTCTAGCTCCAGTGACCGTACAATGTCCATCCAACGGCCGTAGTGCTTCTTCAACCTCTGGTCTTCTTGCTCCAGCCGCCCAAACCACCGCCGATCGTGCCTCGTGCTCCTGCCTCCCATGGCCGGCTGCGATGCGGCGGAGGCCTCACCGCCCCCTACTACTCCCACCGCTGGCGAAGCCATCCCTCTACTCACCCACACCCCCTGTTATTCTGCAGTGACGGCAGCCTCACACCGCAGCGAACCAGTGAACCCTCATAGTCCTCTACGCGTGGGCATCCACTGCCGCGTCTTCACCGGCTCTGCGTCGTCCACCGCCAAGGTGCTCTCCGCGCGGCGTGGTCAACGTGGTCAAGGAACGACTTCCATCGGAAGAGTACTGTACATGGAGAGGCTGACAGCTGGGTCCATGGCCACAACCCAGTTTTTTTGTGATTTGCCAAGTAAGTCGCTTTGTCAGGCCTGTTGGGCTGCAAATCTTTGTCAGGCCTGTTGGGCTGGCCGAGAAAATGGCCCATCAGTAATGAGAAATGGGTTGTACATTTTTAAAACACATCAAAGCGGTAATTAGTTTCAAATATCTTTTTTTCATTTCAAGATTTTAAATTACAATTTTTATGCATGGAGAATTTATTTTATATTGATATACATTTATGTTTAAAATCAGTTTGAATGTGAGTCGAAATTTCAGGATTAAAAATAGTTCGGACCGCACCGAAATATGCAAAATTTCGTATAATTTTTTAACCGTTGCCATAATATGGGTTGTAATGCTAACAAAAAGAATATGGGCTCCCAAAAAAACCTTAATAATTAGCAAATGGGCTGTAAATTATTTGAAATAATGGCAGATGGGTTGTATGCTGTTTTCCACAGATTTGAGGCTTTCCTAAAAAACGGTTGACGCATAAGCACTGACTGTTGGATGTCCATCCAACGGCCGTCGTGCTTCTTCAATCTCTGCTCTTCCTGCTCCAGCCACTCAAACAAGCGCCGGCGGGACTGCCTACTCCCTCCTCCTCGCGGCCGGATGTGCTGCCGCGCAGGCCTCACCGCCCGACCGTACTCCCATCGCTGGCCTAGCCATCCCTCTACTCACCCACACCTGATGTTATTCTCCGGCGACGGCAGACGAACCAGTAAACCCTCGTACAGTCGTACTCCCCTCCGCGTGGGAAACAACTGCCGAGTCTTCCCTGCCTCCATGTCGTCCCCTTCCTAGGCCTTGCCGTCGTCCACCGCCCTGGTGCTCTCGGCGCGGCGTGGTCAACATGGTCAAGGAACGACTTTCATCGGACGTGGACTCTACGTGGAGAGGCTGACAGCTGGGTCCACGTCCGCAGCAAGGAAGTGCCTCCTTATTACGCGAAAAATAATGTTTCCTCCACCTAACAGCTGGGACCCACCGTACGGGCCACTGTATTTCACGAAAAAAACGTTTCCCTCTGACTGCTGGGACCCACCAGCTACATCTTCGCACGCAAGGAAGTGCGTCCAGGCAAAGAAAATGATTCGCCCCCTGACTGTTGGGACCGACCAGCTACATCTTCGCAGGCAAGGAAGTGCCTGACAGTCGGGACCCACCTGGTCGAAGCGTATGTAGCGTTGTCATTCTGGTCACGAACGTGTACGTACATACTGGTCGATGTAGAGGCGCGCACGTGTCGTAGTAGAGGCGCGCATGTGTCGTAGTAGAGACGCGCACGTAGCATGTACACGTACGTACAGCGGCCAGGGTGCAAGAAAGAAAATACGGCCACGTATGTGTACATACGTACGGAGTCTCGAACGCCTACTCACGCATACGTACGGCGAGGGCTCGTGTACATGGCTGGGTCGGAACAGAGAAACAGCGTCATCGTCGTGTTCATGGGGAGGCAACGGAATGCATGGTCGTGTTCATCGGGAGGGCTTGGACGGAACAGGCGATGGAAATGAGGCCTGGCGTACCGCAGAACGGAGGAAACGGACCTCCTACGGTCGAAACGGGGGTCCTGTTGATCGGGAGGGGTGTGGAGCACCGCAAAACGAAGGAAACGGACCTCCTACGGTCGAAACGGGGGTCCTGTTGATCGGGAGGGGTGTGGCGTACCGCAAAACGGAGGAAACGGACCTCCTACGGTCGAAACGGGGGTCCTGTTCATTGGGAGGGGTGTGGCGTACCGCAAAACGGGACTCCACAGGATAATGTTCATCTCCACCGTCGACCCCCTCCAGCCACCACGAGCTACTGTTCATCCACTGTCGAGCTCCTCCAGCCTCCACGGGCTCCTGTTCATCCAGCCTCCACCGCGCGCTACACCATCGGCTACTGTTCAACCACCCCTCCACCGTCTAATGTTCATCCAGCCCTCCACACCAGGGGTCATGTTCAACCACCCCTCCACGGGCACCCCTCCACCGTCTACTGCTCATCCTGCCCTCCACGGGGTGGTCCTGTTCATCCAGCCCTCCACGGGGTCCTGTTCATCCAGCCCAAACGGCTCGATCGATCGGGGTCCTGTTCATCCAAAGTCAACACCACGGGGTCCTGTTCATCCACCCCCACCGGGAACTGTTCATCCAACCCCCCCCCCCCACAACGCTCACTGTTCATCCAGAGGCAGCATCAATCGGCTTCGGTTAGCAGCAGTAGGGAAGGAATCGCTCGATCGGGTTCAGTTAACAGCCATCGATCGATTGCTCGGGTTTAGTAACGCGTAGCCTGCAGTGCAATCGCCCGGGTTCAGTTAGAGCCCAACGCCTCGCTCGGGTTTAGTTAGAGCCAACGCCTCGCACACACGCACGTACGTGTACGAGAGAAACGCGCATCGCTCGGCTCCCGACCTCCCACCGTAACCGGGAACTCCCCGAAATTTTCCTCCCCCTCGCTTCTACCATGGTTTTTTCCGTCATGGACGGCCCAAAGAATGTCATGCAGCTGCGTCTCCGGCCCGCCCAGGACGAAAAGCCCATTTTCTGCCATGATTTTTTGTCATAGAAGTAGGAGCCCACCACATCTATGATGATACCGGGTTTTGTCACAATTATCGTCATAGAAGTGTCATATGTATGACAAACAAATTTCGTTCGGCCCAAAATGTCACGGATGTGTCTTTTTTTGTAGTGTATGCTGTTAAGAAGAAGAATAATCTGGATTTTTGGGTTGATCGTCGGTACATCTTCTTTGCTATATTACTAATTCGCAAATTGGATGAGTGCTTATTATCACACTTGGTTTGTGCAATATTAGAGGAATAAAAGGCTTTAGCATCTGAGGAGAAATAGCTTCTTTTCTGATATCACTTGTGCTGTCAGTTAGTAGAACAAGTGTTGTCAAAAAGAAATTGTGACCAAGGTAGATATTTCTACCTTATATTAACAAGGCCAAGAGTCCAAAGTTACATATTCAACAGTCTCCCGTGAACAAGAAGAGAAAACAAATGATAAAAGCACACTGTAAAAAATTTAAAATGCTGAATAAATTGTGGCATGCAAATTTTGAACATGCTCGTTTGTGTTCTTCGCAAAGAAAAGAAAAAGGATCATTAGATTTATGCCCCTAGTTGTGTCCCACTCGTCTGTTTTACTCCTAATTCCCAAAAGTCACCGGTTCTGTCCAAGTCACTTTGCTCCTCTTATGGTTTTGCCCTTTGACCGTTTGACCGTCAGTTTCAAAACTTCATAACTAATTCATACCAAATCAGAAAAATGCAAATAAGATACCAAAATGTTCAGAAAAACATCACCTATATGTCAGTGTCATTTGCATTCATGAGAAAAGTGTTCGAAAGTGCCCATCCGAGATTTAGCTCTTATGCCACCACCATGAATAGTAAAATCCAAAAAAATTCAAAAAATTCTAAAAAAATTGGTGGCAAAGAATGACAAATGTTTTATGTGCCTGCCAAGTTTCATCAGGGAATAACATTCGTGGGTGCCGCAGCAAAAAAAAACAATCAGCACTCCGAAATAGATTATTTTTTTGCCACGACTTCCACGAATGCCGTTCCCTAATGAAACTTGGCAAGCTCTTAGAACATTTGTCGTTCTTTGCCACCATAATTTTTTTGAATTTTTTAGAGTTTACTATTCATGGTGGTATCAAAAGAGCTAAAACTCGGATGTGCACTTTCCAACACTTTTTTCATGAATGCAAATGACACTAACATATAGGTGATGTTTTTTTGAACATTTTGGTATCTTATTTATATTTTTCTGATTTAGTATGAATTAGTTATGAAGTTTTCAAACTGACGGTCAAACGGTCAAAGGGCAAAAGCATAAGAGGAGCAAAGTGACTTGGACAGAACCGGTGACTTTTGAGAATTAGGGGTAAAACAGACGGGTGGGACACAACTAGGGGCATAAATCTAATTATCCCAAAAGAAAAATAACAAGAATTACTAGTGCCTAGGATTGCAACCATTTTTTTTAAAAGGAGGAAGACCCTCGGCCTCTGCATCTGGGCGATGCATGCAGCCACTTTATTAATTATTCACAAAAGACCTTACAAAGAAATACAACAGTAAGTCTGAAGCCACCGTCTAGGCAACATCTGTCGCTACTCATATCCAGTTGATGAAGGATGCTGATAGTCCAGGCATAATACCACAAACCTCGCAGCCAAGCCTAACATCTAAGACCTGAGGCCCCAACCTAGCCACTTGCCGGGTCTGAGGCGCACACCGGTCCGGCGCGCTCTCAGAGGCCACCGCCACTAACTGCCACCGCTCCATCTTCAGAGTTGTACTGATGCATCAACCTTGCTCGGTCTAGCTGTCGTCGACGCCACCACGGCGCCCAACGGCACCACCTCCCTGCGCGCGAACAGTTGAGCATGTCGCGGTCGCCACCGGTACACCTCAGCACCATGCCGCCAAGTACCAGCAGCCGACACAGCGTGAAGTCTTTGGAAGATCTATCGTGCGTAGCACCTGCCGACCAGGCATGACAAAGCATAGCACCTGTCGGTCAGGCACGACTTGACATCTCCACTGAAGCTCCGTGCAAGACGAAGCCGCTCCACCTTGATACGTCCATTTTGCATCATGCTTTTATATCGATATTTATTGCATTATGGGTTGTTATTTCACATTATGTCACAATACGTATGGCTATTCTCTCTTATTTTACAAGGTTTACATAAGGAGGGAGAATGACGGCAATTGGAATTCTGGGCTGGAAAAGGAGCAAATATTAGAGACCTATTCTGCACAACTCCAAAAGTCCTGAAACTCCACGGAATATCTTATAATAAATAATAAATAATCCTCGCCAAAGATGAAAACCAGGGGTCCCACACCCTGTCCACTAGGGTGGGGGCGCCCCCCCCCCTAGGGCGCGCCCCTACCTCATGGGCCCCCTGGTGGCTCTCCGATGCCCATCTTCTGCTATATGAATTCTTTCGTCGAGAAAAAAACAAGAAGCAACCTTTCGGGACGAAACTCCGCCGCCACGAGGCGGAACCTTGGCGGAACCAATCTAGGGCTCCGGCAGAGCTGTTCTGCCGGGGGCACTTCCCTCCGGGAGGGGGAAATCATCACCATCGTCATCACCAACGCTCCTCTCATCGGGAGAGGGCAATCTCCATCAACATCTTCACCAGAACCATCTCATCTCAAAACCCTAGTTCATCTCTTGTATCCAATTCTTGTCTCCAAGTCCGGGATCGGTGCTAGTAGGTTGCTAGTAGTGTTGATTACTCCTTGTAGTTGATGCTAGTTGGTTTATTTGGTGGAAGATCATATGTTCAGATCCTTTATGCATATTATTACCCCTCTGATTATGAACATGAATATGCTTTATGAGTAGTTACGTTTGTTCCTGAGGACACGGGAGAAGTCTTGCTATTAGTAGTCATGTGAATTTGGTATTCGTTTGATATTTTGATGAGATGTATGTTGTCTAGCCTCTAGTGGTGTTATGTGAACGTCGACTACATAACACTTCACCATTATTTGGGCCTAGAGGAATACATTGGGAAGTAATAAGTAGATGATGGGTTGCTAGAGTGACAGAAGCTTAAACCCTAGTTTATGCGTTGCTTCGTACGGGGCTGATTTGGATCCATATGTTTCATGTTATGGTTAGGTTTACCTTAATACTTTTGTTGTAGTTGCGGATGCTTGCAATAGAGGTTAATCATAAGTGGGATGCTTGTTCAAGTAAGAACAGCACCCAAGCACCGGTCCACCCACATATCAACTTATCAAAGTACCGAACGCAAATCATATGAACGTGATGAAAACTAGCTTGACGATATTCCCATGTGTCCTCGGGAGCACTTTTCATTATATAAGAGTTTGTTCCGGCTTGTCCTTTGCTACAAAAAGGATTGGGCCATCTTTCTGCACTTTATTTACTTTTGTTACTTGTTGCTCGTTACAAATTATCCTATCACAAAACTATCTGTTACCACTTATTTCAGTACTTGCAGAGAATACCTTGCTGAAAACCACTTATCATTTCCTTCTGCTCCTCGTTGGGTTCGACACTCTTACTTATCGAAAGGACTACGATAGATCCCCTATACTTGTCGGTCATCAAGACTCTTTTCTGGCGCCGTTTCCGGGGAGTGAAGCGCCTTTGGTAGGTGGAATTTGGTAAGGAAAATTTTATATAGTGTGCTGAAATTTATTGTCACTTGTTACTATGGAAAGTAATCCTCTGAGGGGCTTGTTCGGGGTATCTTCACCCCGAACAGTAGAGCAAAGAGTTGCTCCTCAACCTACTGAACCTATTGAAAATGAAATTCCTTTTGAACTTCCTTCGGGTATGATAGAAAAACTGCTAGCTAATCCTTTTACAGGAGATGGAACAAAGCATCCTGATGAGCACTTAATATATGTGGATGAAGTTTGTGGATTATTTAAGCTTGCAGGTATACCCTATGATGTTGCTAAGAAGAAGGTTTTCCCTTTATCTTTGAAGGGAGACGCATTGACATGGTATAGGCTATGTGATGATACGAGATCATGGAACTATAGAAGATTGAAATTGGAATTTCATCAAAAGTATTATCCTATGCATCTTGTTCATCGTGATCGCAATTATATATATAATTTTTGGCCTCGCAAAGGAGAAAGCATCGCTCAAGCTTGGGGGAGGCTTAAATCAATGTTATATTCATGCCCCAATCATGAGCTCCCAAGAGAAACAATTATTCAAAAAAATTATGCTCGGCTTTCTGAAAAATAATCGCACCATGCTCGATACTTCTTGTGCTGGCTCTTTTATGATGAAGACTATTGGATTTAAATGGGATTTATTGGATAGAATTAAACGCAACTCTGAAGATTGGGATCTCGAGAAGGTAAGGAGTCAGGTATGACACCTAATTTTGATTGTGTTAAATCTTTTATGGACACCGATATTTTCTGTAAGTTTAGCACTAAATATGGACTTGACTCTGAGATAGTAGCTTCTTTCTGTGAATCTTTTCCTACTTATGTTGATCTCCCTAAGGAGAAGTGGTTTAAATATCATCCTCCCATAGAAGTAAAAGTAGCTGCACCAATTAAAGTTGAAGAAAAGACTATCACTTATAATGATCCTATTGTTCCTACTTCTTATGTTGAGAAACCGCCTTTCCCTGTTAGAATAAAGGATCATGCTAAAGCTTCAACAGTGGTTCGTAAAAGCAATATAGAACTTATACACCTCCTGAGCAAGTTAAAGTAGAACCTAATATTGCTATTGTTAAAGATCTCTTGGCTGATAATATTGATGGGCATGTTAGTCAATTCTGCGGTGAAACTGCTAGAATTGCTAAACCTTGTGCTAAAGATAAACATAGACCTATGGTAGGCATGCATGTTATTTCTGTTAAAATAGGAGATCATTGTTATCATGGCTTATGTGATATTGGTGCTAGTGCGAGTGTTATACCTTATGATTTGTACAAAGAAATTAAGCATGATATTGCACCTGCCGAGTTAGAAGATATTGATGTCACAATTAAACTTGCCAATAGAGATATTATTTCAACAATGGGAATTGTTAGAGATGTTGAAGTCTTGTGTGGGAAAACTAAATATCTTGCTGATTTTCTTGTTCTCAGTTCCCCACAAGATAGCTTTTGTCCCATTATATTTGGTAGACCCTTCTTGAACACTGTTAATGCTAAGATAGACTGCGAAAAGAATATTGTTACTATTGGCTTGGATGACATGGTTCATGAGTTTAATTTCTCTAAATTTAGTAAACAACACAGTGAAGAAGAATTTCCTAGTAAGGATGAAATTATTGGTCTTGCTTCTATTGTCCTGCCTCCTAGTGATCCTTTAGAACAATATTTGCTAGACCATGAGAATGATATGTTTATGAATGAAAGAAGGGAAATAGATGAAGTATTCTTTAAACAAGAACCTATTCTGAAACACAATTTGTGTGTTGAAATCTTAGGGGATCCTCCTCCACCCAAGGGTGATCCCGTGTTTGAGCTTAAACCATTGCCTGATAATCTTAAATATGCTTATCTTGATGAAAAGAAGATATATCCTGTTATTATTAGTGCTAACCTTTCAGAGCATGAAGAAGAAAGATTATTGAAAACTCTGAAGAAGCACCATGCTGCAATTGGATATACTCTTGATGATCTTAAGGGCATTAGTCCCACTCTATGTCAACATAAAATAAATTTGGAAACAGATGCCAAACCAGTTTGTGATCCTCAACGACGTCTGAATCCTAAAATGAAAGAAGTTGTAAGAAAAGAAATAGTAAAGCTCCTGGAGGCAGGTATAATTTATCCCGTTGCTGATAGTCAGTGGGTAAGTCATGTCCATTGTGTCCCTAAGAAGGGAGGCATTACTGTTGTTCCTAATGATAAAGATGAATTGATCCCGCAAAGAATTATTACAGGTTATAAGATGGTAATTGATTTTCGCAAATTAAATAAGGGTACTAAGAAAGATCATTACCCCTTACCTTTTATTGATCAAATGCTAGAAAGATTATGCAAACATACACACTATTGCTTTCTAGATGGTTATTCAGGTTTCTCTCAAATACCTGTGTCGGCTAAAGATCAATCAAAGACTACTTTTACATGCCCTTTTGGTACTTTTGCTTATAGACGTATGCCTTTTGGTTTATGTAATGCACCTGCTACCTTTCAAAGATGCATGATGGCTATATTCTTTGACTCTTGTGAAAAGATTTGTGAGGTTTTCATGGACGACTTTTCCATCTATGGATCTTCTTTTGATGATTACTTGAGCAATCTTGATCGAGTTTTGCAGAGATGTGAAGAAACTAATCTTGTCTTGAATTGGGAAAAGTGCCACTTTATGGTTAATGAAGGTATTGTCTTGGGGCATAAAGTTTCTGAAAGAGGTATTGAAGTTGATAGAGCCAAGGTTGATGCTATTGAAAAGATGCCATGTCCCAAGGACATCAAAGGTATAAGAAGTTTCCTTGGTCACGCCGGATTTTATAGGAGGTTCATTAAGGACTTATCAAAAATTTCTCGGCCCCTGACTAATTTATTACAAAAAGATATACCATTTGTCTTTGATGATGATTGTGTAGAAGCATTTGAAATACTTAAGAAAGCATTAGTCTCTGCACCTATTGTTCAGCCACCTGATTGGAATTTACCCTTTGAAATTATGTGTGATGCTAGTGATTATGCTGTAGGTGTTGTTCTAGGGCAAAGAGTTGATAAGAAACTAAATGTTATCCATTATGCTAGTAAGACTCTAGACAATGCTCAAAGAAATTACGCTACTACTGAAAAAGAACTCTTAGCAGTTGTATTTGCTTGTGATAAGTTCAGACCTTATATTGTTGATTCTAAAGTAACTATCCACACTGATCATGCTGCTATTAAATATCTTATGGAGAATAAAGATGCTAAACCTAGACTTATTAGATGGGTTATCTTGCTACAAGAATTTGATTTGCATATTGTTGATAGAAAATGAACTGAGAACCCTGTTGCAGATAACTTATCTAGGTTAGAGAATGTTCTTGATGACCCACTACCTATTGATGATAGCTTTCCTGATGAACAATTAAATGTCGTAAGTACTTCTCGTAGTACTCCTTGGTATGATGATTATGCTAACTACATTGTTGCTAAATTCATACCACCTAGCTTCACATACCAACAAAAGAAAAAGTTCTTCTATGAATTGAGACATTACTTTTGGGATGACCCACATCTTTATAAGTAAGGAGTAGATGGTGTTATTAGACGTTGTGTACCGGAGCATGAACAGGAACAGATCCTACGCAAATACCACTCCGAAGCTTATGGAGGACACCACGCGGGAGACAGAACTGCACATAAGGTATTGCAATCCGGTTTTTATTGGCCTACTCTCTTCAAGGATGCCCATAAGTTTGTCTTGTCATGCGATGAATGTCAAAGAAATGGTAATATTAGTAGACGTCAAGAAATGCCTATGAATTATTCACTTTTTATTGAACCATTTGATGTTTGGGGCTTTGATTATATGGGACATTTTCCTGCGTCCAATGGATATACACATATTCTAGTTGCTGTTGATTACATTACTAAGTGGGTAGAAGCTATTCCAACTAGTAGTGCTGATCATAACACTTCTATTAAAATGCTTAAGGAAGTTATTTTTCCGAGGTTTGGAGTCCCTAGATATTTAATGACTGATGGTGGTTCACACTTTATTCATGGTGCTTTCCGTAAAATGCTTGCTAAGTATGACGCTAATCGTAGAATTGCATCTCCTTATCACCCACAGTCAAGTGGTCAAGTAGAATTGAGTAATAGAGAGCTCAAATTAATTTTGCAAAAGACTGTTAATAGTTCTAGAAAGAATTGGTCCAAGAAACTTGATGATGCATTATGGGCCTATAGAACTTCATATAAAAATCCTATGGGTATGTCTCCGTATAAAATGGTATATGGAAAAGCATGTCATTTACCTCTCGAACTAGAACATAAGGCATATTGGGATATTAAAGAGCTCAACTATGATTTCAAACTTGCCGGTGAGAAGAGGTTATTTGATATTAGCTCACTTGATGAATGGAGAAACCAAGCTTATGAAAATGCCAAGTTGTTTAAAGAAAAAGTTAAAAGATGGCATGACAAAAGGATATAAAAGAGTGAGTTCAACGTAGGTGATTATGTATTGTTATACAAGTTTCGTTTAAGATTTTTTGCAGGAAAACTTCTCTCTAAATGGGAAGGCCCCTACGTTATCGAGGATGTCTATCGTTCCGGTGCCATAAAAATCAACAACTTCGAAGGCACAAATCCGAAGGTGGTAAACGGTCAAAGAATCAAACATTATATCTCAGGTAATCCCATAAATGTTGAAACCAATATTATTGAAACCGTAACCCCGGACGAATACATAAGAGACACTTTCCAGAATGTTTCAGACTCCGAAAAGGAATAGGTATGTGGTACGGTAAGTAAACCGACTCCAAAACAATTTTTAAGGCAATATTTCTCCGTTTTGGAATATTTAGAAAAATAGAAAAATAAGTAGCAGTCCGGGAAGGACACGAGGGCCCCACGAGTATGGAGGGCGCGCCCTACCCCCCTGGGCGTGCCCCCTACCTCGTGAGCACTCGTGTGCCTTCCGGACTCCATTTTCTTGCACGATACGTATTTTGGTCGGTAAAAATTCATTATATATTCTCCCGAAGGTTTTGACTCGTATCACGCAAATATCCTCTGTTCTTGTTTTGGGTTGTTCTCTGTCAGGGTTGTCAAGGCCAGGCATCATGTCGCTCCCCTCCTCCAACAATGGTGACAAAGATGCTTGGCTAATGAAGATAGAGCTGAAGAGGGAAGAACCCATGGAGATCGACAAGGATGAAGGGATCAAGAAGGCCACGGAGAACCAAGATCCGACAACAGAAGACATCCTTCAACTTGATCACAACCTTCTTACCCCAACTGAGATCGAAACTTTCCAGATGATTGAGTTAACTCCTATTCAAAACAAGTATCTCACAAGTGAAAATATTTTGTTGAAGGAGCATATCTTTGCACTCAAGGGCATTATTCACAAGCTAGAGGACCTCTTACGCTCGATGTGCGACTATCCATCACCTCCATCTTCACCAACAACAAAGAAGGAGACATAATCACATGGGTATGGGCACTCCCCTTGGCAACTGCCAAGCTTGGGGGAGGTGCCCCGGTATCGTATCACAATCACACTCCTATCTTTACCGTTTTTCTTAGTTCGATCCTATTAGTAGTATCTTGATCTAGTAGAATAAAGTTTATGTCATGATCTAGTTTTGAGTTTTGCCTTATGATCTCTCTATGTAATCGAGTCCGTGAGCTATATAATAAAGATTAGTGTTGAGTCAAGGGCTTGATTATTTTGCCATGATATTGGGTGAATAAAAGAAAAGAGAAAAAGAATAAAAATAAACAAAAGTTCATATTGATCTTATTGAGAGTAATGACTTCACATAGGAAGAGTATGATGATTTAAAAGTTGTTGGGAGTTGGCAGACGTAGCTTTGGTCATCGTTGCAATTAATAGGAAGTAATAAGGAAAGAGAGGTTTCACATATAAATATATTATCATTGACATCTTTTATGATTAAGAGCACTCATTAAAATATGACATGCTAAAGAGTTGATGTTGGACAAGGAACACAACATGATGAGTTATGTTTTCTTATATCTGACATAAAGTATGTTGTCATGGATCCTCTAACATGTTGAGCTTGCCTTTCCCCCTCTTGCTAGCCAAATCCTCAGCACTAAGTAGAGATACTACTTGTGCTTCCAAATACCCTTAAACCAGTTTTGCCATGAGAGTCCACCATATCTACCTATGGATTGAGTAAGATCCTTCAAGTAAGTTGTCATCGGTGCAAAGCAATAAAATCCCACATGGGGTGGCCTCTATATTGAAGCGGCTGCACCCCCCGCATAATGCATGCGGCCATGACTCCAATCATGGTTAGTCCGGAATGAGCCAATAGCCTTATCCGGCCCATCAAGTAAAGGACGTCTCTATCGCTTTCTCTCTGAGAGCTCCGCGGACGCCAGCTCAAGCGTTTCTTTAATGGAGCACTGTTGAACTCGGGGAGACCGACCCGGATAGGGTCCTGCAGCGGGACATCATCTATATAAAGCCATTCTGAAGGCCAGTCCTCGGACGCCTTCTTTGGGGTTCCGGATAAGTATCCGGTCCCGGCGATGCGCCATACTTCGGCTCCGCCCACTTGATATATGGACCCCTCTTGAGAACGGGGAACCAGGCAGAATATCCTCTTCCACAGCGCGAAATGAGCCTCAACACCCAAAAATAGCTCGCAAAGGGCGACGAAGCCCGCGATATGCAATATGGAGGCGGGCGTGAGATTGTGCAGCTGGAGGCCGTAGAACTCCAGAAGCCCGCGGAGAAATGGATGAATTGGAAATCCCAGTCCCCTTATTAGATAAGGGACGAGGCACACCCGCTCTCCTTTGGAGGGATTGGGGGTGCTCTCCGCTTGCTTTCCGCCATTGTAGGTGGCGAGTCCGGCTCGGACCGGGACCATGTAAGCCTGAGGGAGAAATCCCTTAGTCTGAAGCGACACTAACTCGCTGTGCGGGATGGAACAACTCTCTGAGTCTCCGGGTTTAGGACCGGAAGGGCGAGGGGAGGAGCTGCGACGGCTGGCCATGTTGGAATGGACCTTTGCTGGAGGTGCTCTGATGATAGCTCGCGGAGGGGAGAAGATGTGGTTTGGATCTGAATCCCCATCCCGTTAAATAGGCGGCTCGTTTATGCGGCAAGGGGTGTGGATGTAGAAACACCCCGGCTTTTCGCATTCGTTGGACACGTGGAAGACAGCCATTATTGGGCATGGAAGCCGAGGAGCGCAGCATTATAAAAAATCAGACACTATTCCTGCAGGTACACAGAATTTGGAGAAGAACCCGCCTTGCAATGCCGAAGACAATCTGCACGCCGTACTCGTCGTCATTGAAGCCTGGTTCGGCGGCTACTGAGGGAGTGCTGGATTAGGGGGTGTTCGGGTAGCCGGACTATACCTTCTGCCGGACTCCAGGACTATGAAGATACAAGATTGAAGACTTCGTCCCGTGTCCGGATGGGACTTTCCTTGGCGTGGAAGGCAAGCTTGGCGATGCGGATACTCAAGATCTCCTACCATTGTAACCGGCTTTCTGTAACCCTAACCCTATCCGGTGTCTATATAAACCGGAGGGTTCTGGTCCGTAGGACAACTCCATCATACAACATTCATACCATAGGCTAGCTTCTAGGGTTTAACCTCCTTGATCTTGTGGTAGATCTACTCTTGTACTACCCATATCATCAATATTAATCAAGCAGGAGTAGGCTTTTACCTCCATCGAGAGGGCCCGAACCTGGGTAAAAACATCGTGTCCCTTGTCTCCTGTTACCATCCGGCCTTGACGCACAGTTCGGGACCCCCTACCCGAGATCCGCCGGTTTTGACACCGACATTGGTGCTTTCATTGAGAGTTCCACTGTGCCGTCGCAATCAGGAAGGATGCCCCCTCCCATCTTTAAGGACGGCACCGTCGCTAAGGGAGCCCTGGCTGTCGGCCAGACTCTCCGGCTAGGTGGTTTCCTCATGACCGCCTGTTCGGCCGTTGCGCCGACGGTGACCTCTCGGGTCATCAAAAGCAACCTTCACGTCAGCTCGGAACTTGTTGAGCAACTGGATCCGATGGAGCTCTCTTCCGTAAACGAGCTCTTGGATCGCATCGCCGCCCTGGGGGTCGCCACGGATTACGACCAGGTTGGGCTTAAACCCGATCTAAGAGATATCAACTCTCCCCAGGCCACCCACCACGTTGCCGTGGTAGAGGCACAGTGCGGTGACCCTTCATCTATTCTAAGGACTAGTTACGTCCGAATTCCCGACCCCTCCAAGCCGGATACCCGCGGAGGGGAGGATGTGGCTCAAGACCTGAGCTTAGAATCAGGCAACGGGACAGACTCAATGCACAACATCCAAGAATCCGAACCTCAGAGTTCGGAAGTTCTTTGGCCTCTGTATCTTAGATTGGGCGAGGCTTCAGATTCAACGCCACCCGCCCACCCAAACATAAGCAATCTTTCCCAAATCAGGCAAAAGCCCGAGGAAACAGTACATCATTACTGGGCCAGATTCCTCCTGGTTATGAACAGGATAAAGGATTGCCGCGAGGGAGACGCAATATCAATCTTCTACAGTAACTGCACTGACGAGGGAATCCTTAATGCCATAAGTCGTCGCGATATTACACGCTTTATTGACTTGGCGTCCATAGTACAAAAGTACTGTGCGATGGAAAGTGCCTGGAAAACCGAAACAAACTTTTGGGATAATCCGGCCTTGAATAGCAATCCCGTCCGAACTAAGGGGGTGCATCATCGTAAGTCACCCGGGTTAAACACCAAAAAATCAAAACCCTTTACAGGGCATAGAACCGTACTGGATAGATGGCTTGATGGACCCTGTAAAATTCATAGTACAGAGGACGCCACACCAACTCACAGCCTTAGGGCATGTTGGATAATCCGGCAGGTGGACAAAATTGGCGAGGACCTCTTAACTTTTGAGGCCACGGAAAACCACCCCGGGGACACCAGTACCGTTCTCACAGTCTTCGAGACCTTCGCATCAAATAATATGCGAAAAAGAACACTCCGCAGCCTTGCCGAAGTCTACCAAGTAGCAACAATAAACCCATGGAGCCACACGGCTATTACCTTCAACGCAAGTGATGAACCTAAATTCTGAACAGCCCGAGCACCAGCCGCAGTGGTCCTCAATCCAATAGTGGACGGATTTTGCCTCACAAAGGTACTCATGGATGGAGGCAGCAGATTGAACCTCATCTATGAGGAAACCCTTCAAAAACGGGATTAGACTGGAGCCGCGTTGAGCGAAGCAGCACAACCTTTAGAGGAATAATCCCCAGTCGGGAAGCACGCTGCACAGGAAAAATCACACTAGATGTGGTGTTCGGCACACCGGATAATTACAGATCCGAAGAGGTCACATTCCAGGTGGCCCCGTTCAGCAGTGGATATCACGCCCTACTAGGGCGGGAAGCATTCACAATCTTCCAAGCAATACCCCATTACGGGTTCATGAAGCTCAAGATGCCCGGGCCAAACGGAATTATCACTCTCGCTAGTGATCCGGATATAGCACTCCGCGCCGAAAACAAGACAGCCGCATTAGCCCTGGAGGCACTATCTGAAGCCTTAGCAGCTGAGGAACTGACTGCACTGCGCTCCACAGTTAACAGGGATGATGTGATACTCGACGAGAGATCCAAGTCCACATCCTTTAAGCCAGCAGACGAAATAGTCAAATTCCAGGTCCATCCAACGGACCCCAATAAAACAGCTTCCATCGGGGCACGATTAAACCCTGATATGGACGCCGCACTGCGAGAATTTCTACGTGAGAATTGGGACATCTTCGCCTGGCACCCTTCAGACATGCCAGGAATCCCACGCAGGCTGGCCGAACACAGCTTAAATATCCTAAAAGGATTCAAACCTGTCAAACAAGCCCTTCGGCGTTTTTCCGAACCCAAGAGACAGGCTATGGGAGAGGAGCTGGCCAAGCTATTGGAGGCCAGATTCATTAGAGACATAAAACATCCGGACTGGCTAGCAAACCTGGTGATGGTACCAAAGAAGGACAAATCCTGGCGCCTGTGTGTCGATTTTAAAGACCTTAACAAGGCTTGCCCAAAGGAACCCTTCCCCCTCCCCCGTATCGAGCAAATTATCGATGCCACCGCAGGACACGATTCTTTGTGTTTCCTCGACGCATACTCCGGTTACCATCAAATCAAGATGGCAGAATCAGACCAAGCTGCAACAGCATTCATCACACCATACAGACCGGGCTGAAAAACGCCGGCGCAACATATCAGTGCATGATTCAGACATGTCTGGCAAACCAGATCGGCAAGACAATGGAGGCGTACATGGATGACGTGGTCGTGAAAACAAGACATGTCGAATCTCTAGTAGAAGACTTGAGGCTATCATTCGACAACCTCCGAAAATACGACATCAAGCTCAACCCGGAAAAATGCGTTTTCGGCGTTCCAGCCGGAAAGCTTTTGGGCTTTATTGTATCCGGTAGAGGAATTGAAGCAAATCCGGCCAAGATCCAAGCTTTGTCGCAACTGGATATCCCAAAGGACCTCAAACAAATACAGAAATTAACCGGATGCGTGGCGGCTTTATGCCGCTTTATCTCTCGCTTGGGAGAAAAGGCACTGCCCCTTTATCGCCTCCTTCGGCGCACCGAACACTTCGAGTGGATAGATGCCGCCGCGGCCGGACTAGATGAAATAAAGGCCATATTGGCAACAAACCCAGTCCTGGCCGCGCCGAACACCGGCGAACCAATGTTATTATACATTGCAGCATCACATCAAGTTGTCAGCGCAGTGCTCATGGTCGAGCGGGAAACGGACGGACACAAACTCCCCCTTCAAAGGCCGGTCTATTATGTGTCCACTGTCCTCACTCGATGCAAATCACGGTACCCACACTATCAAAAGATTGCATACGCGGTATTCATGGCATCTCGGAAGCTACGACACTACTTTCAAGAGTGTTCCATAACAGTAGCCTCGGACGTACCACTTAACGATATTATCAACAACCGCGATGCAACGGGCCGAATCACAAAATGGGCCATCGAGCTCCTCCCGTTCGATATAACCTATAAGCCATGGCGAGCTATTAAATCGCAAGTTTTGGCCGACTTCGTCGAAGAATGGACGGAGGCCGAGCTCCCTAAAGAGTACGACACATATTCAAATTGTATCATGCATTTCGACGGCTCTAAAATGTTGGCTGGACTAGGGGCTGGCGTCGTCTTGACGTCCCCCACAGGAGACACAGTTCAATATGTGGTCCAGATCATGTATACGGACTCCAACAACGCAGCTGAATATGAGGCCCTCCTACATGGTCTCCGGATGGCAGTATCCATGGGCATTCAACGCCTAGAGGTACGCGGGGACTCGAACCTCGCGATATCCCAAATAAACTGAGACTTCGACGCCAAGGATCCAAAAATGGCAGCCTACCGCAACGCCGTCCTAAAAGTGTCAGCTCGGTTCGAAGGGCTGGAGTTTCATCATATAGCCCGAGAAAACAATCAAGCAGCAGATGTCCTAGCGCGCCTTGGTGCAAAACGCGATGCAGTACCCCCCAACATCTTTTTAGAAAGATTGTTCAAGCCATCCGTAGCATGGGAGGGGGAACCCGCAGATAACAACCCGGACCTAACCGCACCACTCGACGCCGAACAAGCTGACATAATTGGAGGCTCTGCCAACAAAATTAGCCCCTCAGCCCACGTAATAATGGCGGTCATCGCCACGTGGACAAAACCATTCCTAGCCTACCTTACTAGGCAGGAACTCCCAGAGGACCAAAATGAGAAACGCTGCATAGTACGGCGATCTAAAGCCTATAAAGCCCACGATGGAGAGCTTTATAAGAAAAGCACTACCGGAGTCCTTCAAATATGCATCTCCGAAGAGGAAGGGCGGAACCTGCTGGCTGAAATTCATGTCGGACTCGGTGGCCACCACGCTGCAGCTCGGGCCCTTGTAAGCAAGGCTTTCCGTACAGGCTTTTACTAGCCAACGGCCCGAGCAGACGCTCAGGACTTGGTCCAACGATGCGTAGGTTGCCAACTTTTGCAACCCAAAGCCATATGCCACCCACCGCCCTCCAAACTATCCCCATCACTTGGACTTCTGCGGTCTGGGGGCTTGACATGGTTGGACACCTTAAAGGGGGAACCCACAAGAAAAAATACTTACTGGTCATGGTGGACAAGTTCACCAAATGGATTGAAGCAAAGCCTGTTAAGACGGCGAATCCGGACCTGTGATATACTTCATATCCGGGGTCGTACACCGTTACGGCGTCCCCCACAGCATCATAACTGATAACGGTACAAACTTCACCGCCGACGAGGTAAAACTCTGGTGCAAAAACATGGGCATCAAGCTCGACTATGCTTCGGTCTATCACCCACAAACTAACGGTCAGGTCGAACGTGCAAATGGTCTTATTATGAGCGGCATTAAACCCATACTAGTGTGGTCCCTCAAGGAATCTAATACGCACTGGGTAGAGGAGCTCGACTCCGTACTCTGGGGGCTACGGACCACGCCGAATCGCACCACCGGATACACACCATTCTTTATGGTGTACGGCGCAGAGGCAGTTTTGCCCTGCGACATAATTCATGACTCACCTAGAGTGCGCATGTACGAAGAAAGAGAAGCCGAGCTAGATCGGCAGGACAACTTGGATGCCTTGGAGGAGGAGCGTGACGTGGCAAAATCCCGTTCCGCATTTTACCAACAGCAGGCTCGAAGATATCAAAGCAGAGAAGTACGGGCCAAAAATTACAATGTTGGCTAACTAGTTCTACGCCTGCCGGATAAGAAAAAGGACAAACTCAAGCCCAAGTGGGAAGGTCCATTCATAATCGACCAAGTCCTGACTGGTGGAGCGTACCGCCTGCGAGATGCGTCGGATAACCGACTCAAGCCGAACCCATGGAACGTCGCCCGTCTCCGAAGATTCTATGCCTAGCGCCGGACTCTGTGTTTGTCTCCTTCCTCTGTCCAGTTTTTACATTTTTGTCTTAAATTTCTCTCCTTCCCCTCTTTTCTCTTATAGCCCTTAAAGGCTCATCACGTGACGCGCTACCCGCGCTCATTTAACCTGGGGGCTTCTCTAATAGAAGCTTATTTATATGGGCTTTACACCCAACACATGCGTCAAACTTCCGCATGTACCTTTTCTTCACCATTATATGCATCGATATGACTAGAGTTTTGGCCAAGCTGGGTTACCTGGCTCCTGTGCTTACCCCTACGTTCCCGATTGTTCGGCTAGGCGGTAAAGGGAGCACCTCTGCGGTTGTTACTGCCGGATCAGCCGGATGTGTACCTCAGACTGGGTGAAGCCGAAAGCTAGCATTCTTAAGGGAATATTCGGTCGGTGAACTAAAAGATGACCTTTTTTACTTATTCATATACATGCCCCTAGATGATTTTTCTGCATTTGTAGTCCGGACATGCACTTTAGGGCATGCCTTCCAGAGAAAGGAACCCCTAACGGAACTATTCTCTCTGGAAGACGTTTCTTACTAACCATGTAATATAACATAACTAGTAGGGCACTTGTCTAATAAAGCACTGATGACCCCTACGCCTGGTCTCCACGCACACCCTGGTTCTTACATAACCAGTAGGGTATTCAGACACACTCCGGACCGTCAGGTCCCGAGGTAGAAGCGAAAAGGTCGGCAATGACAAACGATCTACAATCCGGCTAGAAGGCATTACACATGTCAATTACACAGTCACTCTGACTGATTGTATTCCTCTTCTATACCATCTAACAGGCTGTCTAATTTACAGTCCTGCTGGGAATACTTTGCGGCCAACTCTACTTGGCCGTAGACTAGGCTTACAGGGATCTCCTTCCCGTCAGGCCCCACAGGTCCGACCTCGGCCATGTGGTTTGGGTCAGACTTCGTAAACCGGGTCTTCACCATGGCCCAGGCCTCCCTAGCGCCTTGTCGGCAGGCCGATATCTTCCAGAACCGGAAGCGTCGCCGGGCTCCCTTCAGCTTCTCTGCAAGCTCTCCAAGGCCCTCGGGCACGGAGTGGGAAGGCCATAAGGCTTGGGCAACGCCTCGCATCGCCCGCCGAACTCGCTCGTGCAGTTGTAAGAGCTCGGGAAGGAGGTCACCCGTTGAACCGGGCTCTCCTCGGTAGGACGAACTGTGAGCATACCTACAGACATTACTCTGTTAGTCGACTTCCTCGCTGAACTCTTTTTTCAAAGTTCGCTTAAGCACTTACTAAATATGCCGCGTCGAAGCCGCTGATTCTCCTTAGTGGAGTCAGACAGCTGGCCACGAACATCTTTCAGTTCAACGTCCAGCTTGGTGTTGGCATCCTGAAGATCATTCTTCTCCTACCTCACCTTCGTCAGCACACTCTCACCGGCCTTTAGCCAGCGTAAGAGTTGTTGCCTCTCTGCATCTAGTCCGGCACCGTCTGCAATGCGATTTGTCAGATCCGCACCCATGTCGCACAATACTAATCTTTCGAAGTATATCTTACCAGAAGGGGTTTCTTTCGGCTCCCCTGCTGCGGCTAGTGCGGCTTCCAGTTGGTCTTTGCACTCTTTCAGCTCCTAGGACAGTACCGTATTCTTCTCTGTAAGAACCTGCGTAAACAAATGATCCTTAAATCAGTTACTCTAACTGTTTCAAGTCTCGGGGGCTACTGGTATATATATATATATATATATATATATATATATATATATATATATATATATATATATATATATATATATATATATATATATAAACACTATTCTGATCACGGGATCAGAATAATATTCTGATCACAACCCGAACATCCCGAGTAACGCGCCTGACCTTCCCCGAGTACTAGGTTGAACTTCAGCTAAAAGGTGTCCAAATGGGGCTTGCGATATACCGTTGGAAAGCTATGAACACCAGTATCATCACCTAAGTTAAATTTTTGGCAAAATGTAAGCGGTTTAAGAGCAGTTTTGAAAATCGTTTTTTCTTCACACAAAAAACGTGAATCGTATTTTCGATCGCATTTTTAAACCGCTTATCAGAATGAGGCAAATAATATGGCGTTGGAAAGCTGCTGCAAAATCGCTCCTTCCATATGTTGAAAGTTTTCTCTAATTCCCTATGGTTAAAGCGTAATTTGGAAAATCATAAAATTTCACAAACCGAACAGCCGACTTCGTATTTTCGATGTGATTTCTAAACGGCTGATCCAATTAAGGCAAATGATATGGCGTTGGAAAGATTATGGAATTGCGCTACTTTTTCATGTTAAAAGTTTTTTCTAATTTTCAATGGTTTAAAATTAATTTAGAAAACGATACAAGTTCCTTCGAGTTCGTATTTTCGAGCTAAGTTTTTAACCGTATGTCCAAATGCAGCAAATGATATGGCGTTGGAAAGCTTGAAGAAATGCGAAACCTTTTTGTATATATTGTTTCTCCTAATTCATTAAGGTTTTATGTCAGTTTTGAAAATGGCTAAAAAGGTATTTTCGCCGTAATTTCTATAAATTTGATCGGAATGGGGCAAATAATATACCATTGAAAAGCTAAGGAAAATGCGAAACTTTTTCATGTTAATGGTTTTCTCCGATTCCCAGCCGTTTTCAAGTAATTTCGAAAACGGCGGGATCATTTGTTCTGCCTTTATTGCGAAACAGATCCTTCGAAAATGCACCAGGTGAAGTACCTGAACTTCTCGGCGCGTGTACCTGAACTTCACTCTGTTTTTTCACGTGATTTTTTTGCTCGTAGGTCTCCATCCACTGCTCGTAGCTCTCCATCCATTCACCGGAATTGAGCAAGTGATACACCGATGGAAAGCTGTTGTAAACACGCAACTTCCCCGTGTTGATCATTTTTTCATACTCGCGGCGATTTTAAAAGTTTTTCATCTAAAAGTCATTCAACGTAGTAGTTGAACTTCCTGCTGTTTTCACGTTGAACTTCTGTGACGTATTTTTGTTTGTACGCACGCCTGAACTTCTCTCTGTACGAACCCGACCTTCGTGCTATCTTCGCAACCGTGCCTTCTACCGCGAGTTTTTCTGGTTAGTCGTGTTCCATGTGATGTAAGTATAATCTTTAAACGATTTTTAGCAACTAAATACTCGTTTTAGATAGGAACCTCGCTCATAGGCGGATTTTGCACTCGGGTCGTGAAGAACTCGCGTTTTTTGCGATTTTACTGCCTGAGTTGTTCGACCTGAACTTTCCCTTGTGCTAGGTTGAACTTCCCGCAACATTGCCCAAATAGGGCTTGCTATATACCGTTGGAAAGCTATGGACACGAGTATCATGAATCAAATTAAAATTTTCGCAAAATGTAAGCGGTTTAAGAGCAGTTTTGAAAACCGTTTTTTCTTCACGCAAAAAACATGAATCGTAATTTCGATCGCATTTCTAAACCGTTAATCGGAATGAGGCAAGTAATGTGGCTTTGGAAAGCTGCTGCAAAACCGCTCCTTCCACATGTTGAAAGATTTCTCTAATTCCCTACGGTTAAAGAGTAGTTTAGAAAATCGTAAAATTTCACAAACCGAACAGCCGAGTTCGTATTTTCGATGTCATTTCTAAAGGGCTAAACCAATTGAGGCACAAGATATGGCGTTGGAAAGCTTATGAAAATGCGCTACTTTTTCATGTAGAAAGTTTTTTCTAATTTTGAACGGTTTTAAAAGTGATTTAGAAAACGGTACAAGTTTCACCGAGTTCGTATTTTCGATATATTTTTTAACCCTATGACCGAATGCAACAAATGATATGGCGTTGGAAAGCTTGAGGAAATGCGGAACTTTTTCGTATATATTGTTTCTCCCAATTCCTTACGGTTTTATGTAAAATTTGAAAATGGCTAAAAATGTATTTTCAACGTATTTTCTACAAACTATATCAGATTCGGGCAAATAATATATTGTTGAAAAGCTATAGAAAATGAGAAACTTTTTCATGTTGATGGTTTTCTGTGATTCCCTGCCGTTTTCAAGTAATTTGGAAAATGGCGAGATCATTCGTTCTGCCTTTATCGCGAAACAGATTCGCGAAAAATGCATCGCGTGAAGTACCTGAACTTCTCGGTATGAAACCCTGAACTTCACTCTGTTTTTCACGTGCTTTTTTTGCCCGTAGCTCTCCATCCACTGCTCGTAGCTCCCCATCCAGTGTAGTAATTGAACTTCCTGCTGTTTTCACGTTGAACTTCTTGTTATTTTCACTCTGACGTATTTTTAATAACGAGGAAATTCTGAGTTTTCTATAATCATGGAACTTCTCCATATTTTTAATATGGACTTCCTGGTTTTATTTTCTTAATCTTTTTTATGAAATTTTGAAGCGTTATTTTTTTAAAAGTTGAACTTCTTGTTTATTATTTTTGAACTTCTTGTTTCCATATTTAATAATGAGGAAAATCTGAGTTTTCTATAATCATCGAACTTCTCCATCTTTTTAATATGGACTTCCTATTTTTATTTCTTAATCTTTTTTTACCAAATTTTGAAGCGTTCTATTTATTAAAAGTTGAACTTCTTGTTATTTAATTTTTGAACTTCTTGTTTCCATTCTTTAATAACGAGGAAAATCTGAGTTTTCTATAATCATCGAACTTCTCCATCTTTTTAATATGGACTTCCTGGTTTTATTTATTTAATCTTTCTTTATGAATAAAAATATTTTAAGACACCAAAAAAACATTTTTGTGTGTGTTTTTGCATTGGTTTGCACATCAAACCGCGTCATCTTTAGAAATTGAACTTCTCCTTTTCTTTTTGTTTTCTTTCAACATTGTTTAGCACGTCGAACCATGTCATCTTTAGAAATCGAACTTCTCCTTTCCTTTTGTTTTCTTTCAACATTGGTTTACACGTTCTGTACTGCGACATCTTTAGAAATTGAACTTCTCCTTTCCTTTTTGTTTTCTTTCAACATTGGTTTACACGTTGAACCGCATCATCTTTAGAAATTGACCCTTTCCTTTTGTTTTCTTGCATGTTTTACCTTGCATGTTCAAATTTATTTTGAACTTGCTGAGATAACACACTTGACCTTCTCGAACACAACATTTTGACCTTCGCAAAACATAAATTAAAGCCAAACTTTTGACCTACAAAGCATGTACAATTTTCTCCACTTTTTCAAGAATAAACGTTGAATTGCCCCGTTAGTTTGACATGAACTTCTGCTGCACATTTTCAAACGTCAGTTTGATTTTTCTTTTTCAAAAGCACATTGAGCTTTTTTATTATGTTCTGTGGCAAGTAGCACGATCATTTTTTTTGTTCCTATAGAAAAGCATATGTGTTCGTCCTACCACCAGTTTTTCACTTGACCTGCCGTGAACATTTTGTTCGACCTGCACATGGTGCAATCCAGGAGGAGCCCAAAATCAACATGTGCCGGCATGGCTCGAAAGCATGCACGGCTGTAGGTGGTACACCTTGGCCGCAGCGGGTCGCAACGACAAACGGACAAGCTCCAGGTTGAGACCGCTCCCAGCTGCAGGTCGAGACCTCCCCCAGTTGCAGGTCGAGGTCAAAGGGATGGGAAGGCGATGGTTGGCCGAAGAGGGATCGACGGGATGCCCCCGATCTTATTTTCACTTGAAATGCATTCCTTCTAGTACTTAAACTTCTCGTTGTTTTATAGACATGAAACCGTTGTATTTGTTCAATTTTTGAACCTCTTTGTGTATTTTTAGAAATGGGAAGAACTGGGTTTGTTTTAGTAAATATCGAAGTTCTTCGTTATTTCAAACTGAACTTCTTGGTTTATTCGTTAGTAACGAGAAAAATTCAAGTTTTTGTAATAAATATTGAATTGCTCCGTTTTTTGAAATTGAAATTCTTGGTTTATTTTTTAGTAAGAAGGAAAATCTGGGTGTTTCCATATACATTGAACCATTCTATTTCTTAAAATTGAACTTCTTGGTTTTTTTTAATTTGAACTTCTTGGTGTTATTCATTTGTAACGGGAAAATCCTAGTTTTGTAATATCGTACAACTTCTTCGTTATTTCGAACTGAACTTCATGGTTCATTCATTAGTAATGGGAAACATTTTGAGTTTTTGTAATAAATATTGAACTGCCCGTTTTTTAAAATTGGACTTCTTGGTTTTATTATTTAGTAACAGGAAAAATCTGAGTTTTTTTTATAAAGATTGAATTGCTCCTTTTTTAAATTTGAACTTCTTAGTTTTATTGTTTTAGTATTGGGGAAAATCACTTTTTTTAACTACTGAAGTTTTTAAATTAAACTATTTGTATTTCCTACTTTTTCTATACAGAACGGTGGACACCATAGCAATTACAAAATTTGAACACAAGCAAACAAGAATTTTCACCACATGCTTGTTTTTTAATAGTAATATGCATGTCTTTTTTTTGTATCCTCTCACCACCACACGTCTTTATCCTATCAAAACCGAGACACTATTCTCTCTATTACCAGTTTCCTTTTTGTTTTCTGGTGAGCTCATAACGGAAGCTCTAAGTTCACATGGTTAAGATGGAAAAACATGTGAGCGGAAAGGGAGTAGTTCAGAGGAAAAAGGCCTGCATGGCGGAGGCAACTTGTTGTAAAAAAAGAAATAAACTTGCATGTAGAATATTCAGGAGCAGCAACAATGCAGAGGAAGCCCCATGCTCCAGTACCCGCGGCCAGCAAGCGACAAACACATAGTTCTGCACAGGCACACATAGTGCTGTCTTTTTACTCATCACTTGCATTAGTTTTAGCCGGCTGGAGAGATAGCAAATGCGGAGAATACACTGACAAATCATTCGATGTAGTACACAACATGGAGCACATCTTAATACCATCTACTCCGACAAACTGCACACTTGGTCAATACCATCGAGATCTGAGAAAGTACAACAGTTTAAGAACTAATCACACTAACAGACCAACACTTAGTCGACTGAAAAAACCAACTGGATGAAAGCGGCACCATCACTTTTGTATCATAGGTTGCAGGGGTGGGGCGCTGGTTCATGGGCGGCTGTTGGCGCAGCAGCAGGCGGTGCACTGGGCTGCTGTTGGCCCAGCAGTGAGTTGCCACTACGGCGGTGTGCCCCGGAATGAATTGTCGGTGAAGCGATTCCTGCATGCGATGCTGTCTTTGGACTTCTCACCAGACGATGGAGACGGGGTCCACGAGCTGGATCCCCAAGCAATCCGACGGGGAAGGAGCCACCTGGGGTCGAGGCGCCAGCTCTGGGGATGAAGATCGGAGGGGCGGACACACGCAATAAAGGCTACTACGAGCACCCCATGAAGTTCGGGTAGGAGCGCATGGTGACCAGTACTTGGACGTACATTGGCGACGAAGGTGAACGGCTTGCGCGCTGCAGCGTCTCCTGCACGGTTCAATGAGTAAAAACAGTTAAGTTCAATTAAGAAAATTTTTGTCAGCAGCAACAATATCAATATGCAGTAGCATGTCCATGTCGCCTGTGCATGAGCAAATCACAGGCAACACACCCGAGAGATCATGGGGACACAAGCGATGAGGAAGAGAAAGGAGCATGCACACATCAAACTGAATCATGTATACATCTAACTGAAGTTGTTTCAAAAAAAGGGAAACATCGAGCTGAATCTGCTGGCCAGGCTGAACTTCTCTCCCTCAACCTTGGTCGGGATGCAGCAGGCGTGCGCGAGGACAGAGGGAAGGGTCATCCGCGCCAATAGGGGGAGGTGGCTAGACTCACGCGCGTGGGGTACCGGCGGCAGAGGTGGCCGGGGTGTGAGCGGGGCTGGGGCGGGGGCATCAGCTAGCTCTGGTGGTCGGTGGCGTCACCGGATCCAAGCGCGCTGGCGATGGATGAGTATCACTGGGAGGAGGAGGAGGAGGTAGTGGCAGGGCCGACGGAGGCGCGTGGTGTCCTCCAGCGTCGGGGGTGCGAGGCAGCCGTCGGCGACGGGCTCGGTTAGGACGGGTTGCGGGTGGCGCGGAGCCGGCGGCGCCAGTTGGGGCGGGGTGCGGGCGTCGTGGGGGCGGCGGGGTGTGGGCGGCGGATCGATCGGGGGCGGGTGGTGGGGATCGGTCGGGGCAGGTGGGTGGGGCAGGAGTTGTGGAGTTTTTCCTCGGGAAGTTCATGTTGCGCCCTTATAGGGCCATCGTGATCCAAATAACTATTCTGATCATGTGATCAGAATATATTGCCAAAATTTTCTTACCCGTATGTCTTTTACATACTGCTCCATGGCTCTGGCTAAACCATTTTGAGCGGCACGAAGGTACGCATCTCCCGAATCAAAGGCATCTAAAGCCTCTTGGGAGAAACAAGCATCGCGTAGAACTGTTCGGCGACGCATGTGGTTCATGGCACTCTCCACCTCGGAATTTGTGGCAGACAGCCTATCCGCATCCTCTGGCGGAGGAGCGTCCGGTGCGCGCCTTGTGCTCGCCTCCGCCTCCTGGACAGATGTTGGAGCCTGGCTGGTAGAGGCGTGATTGGCAACCTCTGCGGACATAGTCCGGCGAGATCTCTTCGTCCTGAAGATAGCACGAATGTTAATATGCCCTGAAAGAATAACATCAGGGAAGCAGAGGGTGCGCTATACCTTTGCGCTGGCATCTCAGTCCGGACCACATTCCTTTTTGCCCCACGGGCCCCTGCGGCTCCTCGTTGGTTAGCCGCCGCAGGTTCGGCCTCCCGCCTCGGAAATCTCCCCTGCAAAACACGGTTGTCGTCAGAACAATCGGAATACATGAGAATGGAACCTCTCTCAAGGGAATGAGACTCCTTTTTCTGTCACCTGGGAGGCCGGGATTAACCCTGGGTAATCAGCCGTAATGGCTACCAAGGTATCGTCCTTGCTTAGTTGATGGAACACCCCGTCGATAAGCTCCACCGAGATATCCGGATCCTCTTTGGAGTCCGGATCGAGGGACCGTTCTGGGTCCTCGGGTTGTGGAGGACGGTTGTTTATATCCTTTACCTCCTGTCGCAGTTCCTGCATTGAAGTCCTTAGACTACATATCTAATCATGGGAGTATAAAACGAACAGGCGAGCACAATTGTTCACTTACCCAACTAGGGGGGTCGTAAAGAGTAAATCCGCCCCGCGGGTTGACGCGGAGGAATTCCTCCTTTTCCCCCTTGCACAAAGAGGACAGGATCTTTACTAGAGCGGCAGCTGAGGCTGGCCCCTTACGACCATAACGGGTGGCGTCATCCTCCCCGTTAAAATCCCACATGGGGTGGCCTCTATATTGAAGCGGCTGCACCCCCCTCATAATGCATGTGGCCATGACTCCAATCATGGTTAGTCCGGAATGAGCCAATAGCCTTATCCGACCCATCAAGTAAAGGACGTCTCTATCGCTTTCTCTCTGAGAGCTCCGCGGACGCCAGCTCAAGTGTTTCTCTAATGGAGCATTGTTGAACTCGGGGAGACCGACCCGGATAGGGTCTGGCAGCGGGACATCATCTATATAAAACCATTCTAAAGGCCAGTCCTCGAACGCCTTCTTTGGGGTTCCGGATAAGTATCCGGTCCCGGCGATGCGCCATACTTCGGCTCCGCCCACTTGATATATGGACCCCTCTTGAGAACGGGGCACCAGGCAGAATATCCTCTTCCACAGCGTGAAATGAGCCTCAACACCCAAAAATAGCTCGCAAAGGGCGACGAAGCCCGCGATATGCAATATGGAGGCGGGCGTGAGATTGTGCAGCTGGAGGCCGTAGAACTCCAGAAGCCCGCGGAGAAATGGATGAATTGGAAATCCCAGTCCCCTTATTAGATAAGGGATGAGGCACACCCGCTCTCCTTTGGAGGGATTGGGGGTGCTCTCCGCTTGCTTTCCGCCATTGTAGGTGGCGAGTCCGGCTCGGACCGGGACCATGTAAGCCTGAGGGAGAAATCCCTTAGTCTGAAGCGACACTAACTCGCTGTGCGGGATGGAACAACTCTCCGAGTCTCCGGGTTTAGGACCGGAAGGGCGAGGGGAGGAGCTGCGACGGCTGGCCATGTTGGAATGGACCTTTGCTGGAGGCGCTCTGATGATAGCTCGCGGAGGGGAGAAGATGTGGTTTGGATCTGAATCCCCATCCCGTTAAATAGGCGGCTCGTTTATGCGGCAAGGGGTGTGGATGTAGAAACACCCCGGCTTTTCGCATTCGTTGGACACGTGGAAGACAGCCATTATTGGGCGTGGAAGCCGAGGAGCGCAGCTTTATAAAAAATCAGACATTATTCCTACAGGTACACAGAATTTGGAGAAGAACCCGCCTTGCAATGCCGAAGACAATCTGCACGCCGGACTCGTCGTCATTGAAGCCTGGTTCGGGGGCTACTAAGGGAGTCCTGGATTAGGGGGTGTTCGGGTAGCCGGACTATACCTTCAGCCGGACTCTAGGACTATGAAGATACAAGATTGAAGACTTCGTCCCGTGTCCGGATGGGACTTTCCTTGGCGTGGAAGGCAAGCTTGGCGATGCGGATACTCAAGATCTCCTACCATTGTAACCGACTTTGTGTAACCCTAACCCTATCCGGTGTCTATATAAACCGGAGGGTTCTAGTCCGTAGGACAACTCCATCATACAACATTCATACCATAGGCTAGCTTCTAGGGTTTAGCATCCTTGATCTCGTGGTAGATCTACTCTTTTACTACCCATATCATCAGTATTAATCAAGCAGGAGTAGGGTTTTACCTCCATCGAGAGGGCCCGAACCTGGGTAAAAACATCGTGTCCCTTGTCTCCTATTACCATCCGGCCTTGACGCACAGTTCGGGACCCCCTACCTGAGATTCGCCGGTTTTGACACCGACATAGACTCTTTCTGATGTTATGATAAATTGCAATTGCTTCAATGACTGAGATTATAGTTTGTTGGTTCTCAATAAAGTTTATGATTCATACTTCTGCATTGTGAATAGATCATCACTTGAACATAAGTAATCATATGACAATATCTATATATGTTGTTGTTGTGAGAATAATCATGATGCCTTCATGTCCGTTTTATTTTTATCGACGCCTCTACCTCTAAACATGGGGACATATTTATTGTTATCGGCTTTCGCTTGAGGACAAGTGATACGTCTCCAACGTATCTATAATTTTTGATTGCTCCATGCTATATTATCTACTGTTTTGGACTATATTGGCTTTATTTTCCACTTTTATATTATTTTTGGGACTAACCTATTAACCGGAGGCCCAGCCCAGAATTGCTGTTTTTTTTTGCCTATTTCAGAGTTTCGGAGAGACAGAATATCAAACTGAGTCCAAACGGAATAAAACCTTCGGGAATGTGATTTTCTCACCGAACGTGATCCAGGAGACTTGGACCCTACTCCAAGAAGTAACAGAGGCGGTCACGAGGGTGAGGGGCGCCCCCCCCTCTAAGGCGCGCCCACCTGCCTCGTGGCCCCCTGTTGCTCCACCGACATACTCCTTCCTCCTATATATACCTACGTACCCCCAAATGATCAGATAAGGAGCCAAAAACCTAATTCCACCGCCGCAACTTTCTGTATCCACGAGATCCCATCTTGGGGCCTGTTCCGGAGCTCCGCCGGAGAGGGCCGTCATCACGGAGGGCTTCTACATCATCATAGCCCCTCCGATGAAGTGTGAGTAGTTTACCTCAGACCTTCGGGTCCATAGTTAGTAGCTCGATGGCTTCTTCTCTCTTTTTGGATCTCAATACAATGTTCTCCCCCTCTCTCGTGGAGATCTATTCGACGTAATCTTATTTTTGCGGTGTGTTTGTTGAGATTGATGAATTGTCGGTTTATGATCAAGTCTATCTATGAATAATATTTGAATCTTCTCTGAATTCTTTTATGTATGATTGGTTATCTTTGCAAGTCTCTTCGAATTATCAGTTTGGTTTGGCCTACTAGATTGGTTTTTCTTGCCATGGGAGAAGTGCTTAGCTTTAGGTTCGATCTCGCGGTGTCCTTTCCTAGTGACAGAAGGGGCAGCAAGGCACGTATTGCATCGTTGCCATCGAGGATAAAAAGATGGGGTTTTTATCATATTGCATGAAACTATCCCTCTACATCATGTCATCTTGATTAAAGCATTACTCTGTTTTAACTTAATACTCTAGATGCATGCTGGATAGTGATCGATGAGTGGAGTAATAGTAGTAGATGCAGGCAGGAGTCGGTGTACTTGTCTCGGACGTGATGCATATATACATGATCATACCTAGATATTCTCATAACTATGCTCAATTCTGTCAATTGCTCAACAGTAATTTGTTCACCCACCGTAGAACACTTATGCTCTTGTGAGAAGCCACTAGTGAAACCTATGGCTCCCGGGTCTATTCTCATCATATCAATCTTCATCACTTTAATCTTTCTTTGCCTTTTACTTTTTTACTTTGCATCTCTATATCAAAAATACCAAAAATATTATCTATCATCTCTATCAAATCTCACTCTCGTAAGTGACCGTGAAGGGATTGACAACCCCTAATCGCGTTGGTTGCGAGTAGCTATCGTTTTGTGCAGGTACGAGGGACTTGCGCGTGGCCTCCTACTGGATTGATACCTTGGTTCTCAAAAACTGAGGGAAATACTTACGCTACTTTGCTGCATCATCGTCTCCTCTTCAGGGAAGACCAACGCAGTGCTCAAGAGGTAGCAACAAGCGAGGTCTAAACTTGGGGGAGTTGATACGTCCATTTTGCATCATGCTTTTATATCGATATTTATTGCATTATGGGCTGTTATTTCACATTATGTCACAATACTTATGGCTATTCTCTCTTATTTTACAAGGTTTACATAAGGAGGGAGAATGCCGGCAACTGGAATTCTGGGCTGTAAAAGGAGCAAATATTAGAGACCTATTCTGCACAACCCCAAAAGTCCTGAAACTCCACGGAATATCTTATAATAAATAATAAAAAATCCTCGCCAAAGATGAAGACCAGGGTCCCACACCCTGTCCACGAGGGTGGGGGCGCCCCCCCCTAGGGCGCGGCCCCCTACCTCGTGGGCCCCCTGGTGGCTCTCCGATGCCCATCTTCTGCTATATGAAGTCTTTCATCGAGAAAAAAACAAGAAGCAACCTTTCGGGACGAAACTCCGCCGCCACGAGGCGAAACCTTGGCGGAACCAATCTAGGGCTCCGGCAGAGCTATTCTGTCGGGGACACTTCCCTCCGGGAGGGGGAAATCATCGCCATCGTCATCACCAACGCTCCTCTCATCGGGAGAGGGCAATCTCCATAAACATCTTCACCAGCACCATCTTATCTCAAAACCCTAGTTCATCTCTTGTATCCAATTTTTGTCTCCAAGTCCGGGATTGGTGCTAGTAGGTTGCTAGTGGTCACTACAAAAAAAGACACATCTGTGACATTTTGGGCCGAACGAAAAAATTTATGTCATACATATGACACTTCTATGACAATAATTGTGACAAAACCCGGTATCATCATAGATGTGGTGGGATCCTACTTCTATGAAAAAAATCATGACGGAAAATGGGCTTTTTGTCCTGGGCGGGCTGGAGACGCAGCTGCATGACATTCTTTCGGCCGTCCATGACGGAAAAAACCGTGGTAGAAGCAAGGGGGAGGAAAATTTTGGGGAGTTCCCGGTTACGATGGGTGGTCGGGGGCCGAGCGATGTGCGTTTCTCTCGTACACGTACCCGCGTGTGTGCGAGGCGTTGGCTCTAACTGAACCCGAGCGAGGCGTTGGGCTCTAACTGAACTCGAGCGATTGCACTGCAGGCTACGCATTACTGAACCCGAGCGATCGATCGATGGCTGTTAACTGAACCCGATCGAGCAATTCCTTCGCTACTGCTGCTAACTGAAGCCGATCGATGCTGCCTATGGATGAACAGTGAGTGTTGCGGGGGGGGTTTGGATGAACAGTTCCCGGTGGGGGTGGATGAACAGGACCCCGTGGTGTTGCCTCTGGATGAACAGGACCCCGATCGATCGAGCCGGTTGGGGCTGGATGAACAGGACAACCCCATGGAGGGCAGGATGAACAGTAGACGGTGGAGGGGTGCTCATGGAGGGGTGGTTGAACAAGCCCCCGTGGTGTGGAGGGCTGGATGAATAGTAGACGGTGGAGGGGTGGTTGAATAGTAGCCGGTGGAGTAGCGCGCGGTGGAGGCTAGATGAACAGGAGCCCGTGGAGGCTGGAGGAGGTCGACGGTGGATGAACAGTAGCTCGTGGAGGCTGGAGGGGGTCGACAGTGGAGATGAATAGTATCCCGTGGAGTCCTGTTTTGCGGTACGCCACACCCCTCCCGATGAATAGGACCCCCATTTCATCCGTAGCACTCCAACACAAGTCCGTTTCCTCCGTTTTGCGGTACGCCACACCCCTCCCGATCAACAGGACCCCCGTTTCGACCGTAGGAGGTCCGTTTCCTCCATTTTGGGGTACGCCAGGCCCTTCCCGATCAACAGGACCCCGTTCCAAACGTGGCCGGTCGAACACAAGGCCGTTTCGTCTGTTCTGCGGTACGCCAGGCCTCGTTTCCATCGCCTGTTCCGTCCAAGCCCTCCCGATGAACACGACCACGCATTCCGTTGCCTCCCCATGAACACAACGATGACGTTGTTTCTCCGTTCCGACCCAGCCATGTACACGAGCCCTCGCCGTATGTATGCGCGAGCAGGCATTCGAGACCCCGCCCGTATGTACACATACGTGGCCATATTTTCTTTCTTGCACCCTGGCCGCTGTACGTACGTGTACAAGCTACGTGCACGCCTCTACTACGACACGTGCGCGCCTCTACATCGACCAGTATGTACGTACACGTTCGCGACCAGAATGACAACGCTACGTACGCTTCGACCAGGTGGGTCCCGACTGTCAGGCACTTCCTTGCGTGCGAAGATGTAGCTGGTGGGTCCCTGCAGTCAGGGGCAAACGTTTTTTCGCAAAATACGGTGGCCCGTCCGGTGGGTCCCCGCTGTCAGGTGGAGGAATAATTATTTTGCATGTAATAAGGAGGCACTTCCTTGCTGCGGCTGTGGGCCTAGCTGTCACCCTCTCCACGTACAGTCCACGTCCGATGGAAGCCGTTCCTTGACCATGTTGACCACACCGCGCCGAGAGCATCAGGGCGGTGGACGACGGCGAGGCCTAGGAAGGGGACAACGCGGAGCCGGGGAAGACGCGGCAGTGGATGCCCACGCGTAGAGGAGTACGAGGGCACTGGTTCGCTGCGGTGTGAGGCTGCCGTCGCCGAAGAGTAACAAGGGGTGTGGGTGAGTAGAGGGATGGCCTGGCCAGCGTGGGAGTAGTAGGGGGCGGTGAGACCTCCGCCGCATCGCAGCCGGCCACGGGAGGCGAGAGCACGAGGCACGACCGGCACTGGTTTGGGTGGCTGGAGCAAGAAGACCAGAGGTTGAAGAAGCACTACGGCCGTTGGATGGACATCGTACGCTCACTGGATCTAGAATTGTGCATATTGACTAAGTTGACAAAGCCCTCCGTCCCCGTCAACTTAGTAGGCCCACAAGTCAACCTGCCACTATACTGGGTCCCAGCTAACAGGGGGAGTATTCATTTTTGTGTGCGTAATAAGGAGGCACTTCCTTGCGTGCGAAGATATAGCTGGTGGGTCCGAGCTGTCAGCGGTGGTAACGTTTTTTCGTGAAATACAGAGGCCCTTTCGGTGGGTCCCTTATGTCAGGTGGAGGAATCATTATTTTGCGCGTAATAAGGAGGCATTTCCTTGCGTGCGGCCGTGGACCCAGTTGTCGGCCTCTCCACGTACAGTCCACTTCAAATGCATGTCAGTCGTTGACCACGTTGACCAGGCCGCGCCGAGAGCACCAGGGCGGTGGACGACGGCGAGGCCTAGGAAGGGAATGACACGGAGGCAGGGAAGACTCGGCAGTTGTTTCCCACGCGGAGGGGAGTACGATTGTACGAGGGTTTACTGGTTCGTCTGCCGTCGCCGGAAAATAACAGCAGGTGTGGGTGAGTAGAGGGATGGCTAGGCCAGCGATGGGAGTACGGTGGGGCGGTGAGGCCTGCGCGGCAGCACAGCCGGCTGCGGGAAGGAGGGAGCAGGCAGTCCCGCCGGCGCTTGTTTGAGCGGCTGGAGCAGGAAGAGTAGAGATTGAAGAAGCACGACGGCCGTTCGTGGACATCCAACAGTCACTGCTTGTGCGTCAACCTTTTTTTTAGGAAAGCCTCAAATCTGTGGAAAACAGCATACAACCCATCTACCATTATTTATAATAATTTACAGTACATTTGCTAATTCTTAAGGTTTTTTTTTAGCCCTATTCTTTTTGTTAGCATTGCAGCCCATATTGTGGCAACGGTTAAAAAATTATACGAAATTTTGCATATTTCGGTGCGGTCCGAACTGTTTTTAATCCCGAAATTTCGACTCACATTCAAACTGATTTTAAAAATAAATGTATATCAATATAAAATCCAACAAATTCTCCACGCATAAAAATTAATGTAATTTAAAATCTTGAAATGAAAAAAAAAATATTTGAAACTAATTGTCGGTTTGATGTGTTTTAAAAATGTACAATCCATTTCTCATTACTGATGGGTAATTTTCTCGGCCAGGCGAATGAAAGCTCTCCTCGTCTTGAAATAATTACAGCCCAACAGGCCTGACAAAGCGACTTACTTGGCAAATCACAAAAAAACTGGGTTGTGGCCGTGGACCCAGCTGTCAGCCTCTCCACGTACAGTACTCTTCCGATGGAAGTCGTTCCTTGACCATGTTGACCACGCCGCGCTGAGAGCACCACGGCGGTGGATGACGGCGAGGCCTAGGAAGGGGACGACGCGACAATGGAAGCTCGCGTGGAGAGGACTACGAGGGTTCACTGGTTCGGCTGCGGTGTGAGGCTGTCGTCGCCGCAGGGCCTGGCCAGTGGTGGGAATAGTAGGGGCGGTGAGGCCTCTGCGGCGGCACAGCCGGTCACGGGAGGCAGGAGCATGCGGCACGACCAGCGCTGCTTTGGGCGGCTGGAGCAAGAAGACCAGAGGTTGAAGAAGCACTACGGCCGTTGGATGGACATCGTACGGTCACTGGAGCTAGAATCGTTCATATTGACTAAGTTGACAAAGCACTCCATCCTCGTCAACTTAGTAGGCCCACATGTCAGCCTCCCACCATGGTGGGTCCCAGCTAGCAGGGGGAGTATTCATTTTTCTGTGCGTAATAAGGAGGCACTTCCGGTGGGTCCGAGCTGACAGCGGGGGGGAACGTTTTTTTCGTGAAATACGGTGGTCCGTCCGGTGGGTCCCAGCAGCCAGGGGCAAACGTTTTTTTCATGAAATATGGTGGCCCGTATGGTGGGTCCCAGCAGTCAGGGGAGAAACGTTTTTTCCGCGAAATACTGGTGGCCCGTCCGATGGGTCCCTGCTGTCAGGTGGAGGAATAATTATTTTACACGTAATAATGAGGCACTTCCTTGCGGCTGCCATGGACCCAGCTGTCAACCTCTCCACGTACAGTACTCTTTCGATGGAAGTCGGTCATTGACCACATTGACCACGCCGCGCCGAGAGCACCACAGCGGTGGACGACGGCGAGACCTAGGAAGGGGACGACGTGGAGCCGGGGAAGACGCGGAAGTGGATGCCCATGCGGAGAGGAGTACGAGGGTTCACTGGTTCGGCTGCGGTGTGAGGCTGTCGTCGCCGCAGAATAACAGGGGGAGTGGGTGAGTGGAGGGATGGCCTGGCCAGCGTTGGGAGTAGTATGGGGACGGTGAGGGCTCCGCGGCAGCACAGCCGGCCACGGGAGGCAGGAGCATGCGGCACGACCGGCGCTGCTTTGGGCGGCTGGGGCAAGAAGACCAGATGTTGAAGAAGCACTACGGCCGTTGGATGGACATTGTTGACCACGCCGCGCCGAGAGCACCAGGGCGGTGGACGACGGCGAGGCCTACGAAGGGAACGACACGGAGCCAGGGAAGACACGGTAGTGGCTGCCCACGCAGTGGAGAGTACGAGGGTTGACTGGTTCGGCTGCCGTCGCCGGAAAATAACAGGAGGTGTGGGTGAGTAGAGGGATAGACAGGCCAGGGATGCGAGTATGATGGGGCCGTGAGGCATTCCCGATAGCACTGCCGGTCACGGGAGGCGGGAGCATGCGGTTCCGATGGCGCTGGTTTGGGCGGCTGGGGCAGGAATATCAGAGACTGAAGAAGCACGATTGCCGCTAGATTGACATCTAACGGTCTGACGCTGGTAGAGTCGATTATTGACTAAGTTTCTTTTTTGAAAAACCTTGTGTATGCATGAACTTAGTAGGCCCACAAGTCAGCCTCCAAATCTGTGGCAGACAACATAAAGCCCATTTGTTATTTTTTATAATTTGCAGCCCATTTGCTAATTCTTAAGTAATTTCTTACAGCCCATTTTCTGCCCAGGACCATGGTCAAAAGGTCCAGCCTTATTTTGCATATTTTGGTGGAGTCCGAACTATTGTAATCCCAAAATGATAAACATTTTTTTAAGAACTTATTGATTTGCCAAAAAAATCGTTTTGTTTTTGTAAGCAAATAAGATGTGGGACAATTTAGTTGGTTTAAGGGAAAACCAGTGGTAAAAAAATCAGCGTTGGGTGGGAAAAAACAACAAAAATAAGGATGTAAATATGAAAAGGGAATTTTATGTGTTTTCAATATAATGATACATGTATATGAACTAGTAAAACTATAGGTAGAGATTAGAAAACGGATGTAGGACATGCGTTTCAAGAGGAAAATAGAACTGGGCTGTGTGTTTGATTCAGTAAAAAAAACTGCCTGCGGATGTTGTAAGACAAAATATAACTAACGCTAGCGGGCCAGAGGCCAGTAGATACCTGCTAGATCTTTGTGCCCCGTTGTCATCATGGGCTGGGCCTGTTAAAAACAAAACAACCCTGGGCAATCTACGGCCCAGTTGAAACTTGCTCGACCTAAAAAAACAATATGCGTGCTCAATAAACGAGAGAATTTTGCAAGTACAGACTGATAACTGGCATGCAGCACGGATATTGTTTTTTTATCGTGATAATAAGTGCATGCACTTGTTTCGAAAAAATTGGAGAATTGGGAATTCGAACGGCGGGTGCTTATGCTACCCATCAAATAAAAATCAGGTGCCTGAAAATTCGTTTCGAAACAAATGATTCAGCTTTATATCCACGTCGACCCTCAGCATGATAGTTGGAAGCAAATGCAAGTTCATACCAAAAGATCGTTAACAACAATACCAACTTGCGGATGACAAGGTAGTACAACTACCAATACCAAACTAACTTATAATCTTTTTACTCCTGGCCCTAGTGTTCGTCTGGTAGAAAATCTTGCAGAGGACCAGCTCCCGCTCCTTCTCTTGCTCCAGGTCCCCGAGGTGGTACTCGTGCATCACCCAGTAGGTCCTCTGCTGGTCGAAGTTCTTGTTGGTGTGCAGCATCAGAACCTTTTTTGCTGCCCGTCTGCCGGCCGTTGACCATCACCGGCAAGGTATTGCCGGTCTTGAGCCACATCGCGTGCATGCCACACTCCGACTGTATCTTCCGACGCGTCCACGCGCCCCTTTTGAACGCCCTGGAATTGTGCTGGAAGAAATGCTTCCTTAGGCCACTCAATGTGATACCTGCAGTATTGTGGAATACAGGTTTTAGTGTACCTAGTTGGCATTTTCATAACATCTTTGGCATGTTGCAGTCACCTGTTTCACTTTTTATTAACTGTCAAATTGTAATTTCTTCACTAGGTCTGCATCTAAAAAGAAAAATAGAGCTATAAACAAAGGAATATGTTTGTGCAAGTAGACGGCCGATCGGTGTCTTACCTGGAAGTTTCTCAGGTTGGGGGTAACATATGCCGTGCTCGCTGTCAATGGTTGGTATGAACAAATCGATGAGAGACTGAAATCTTGCGCTGTCAGCACTCACTTTGGCCTCAAGGTGCTCAATCAGCTCCTGATCCGTGGGATCGAACTTGACGCCAGCCGGCAGCACGGGCCAATCCTTCTTCGACTTGCATCGGTACTTTTAGTTATATGGTACTCAATGTATGATCAATCGACTGTTTTAAGTGAATGATGAAAGATTTCGACAGATAAGTGGTACTCCAAATCTGAAGTCCAGAATACCCGAACACGCCGCCGGGATTCTTGTGTCACCTCACGCGCAGCGTGTTGTCACGTCAATTCAATGTGTAGACATGATGAATAATTTGACCGACGTATACTAGTACTGCTACTGTACTACTTACTAGTTGTATTTAGTGTCACAATTTATACATAGGTTTAACTAACAAGTACGCACTTGAAGCCTAACTGATATATAAATATATATATATATATATATATATATATATATATATATATATATATGTATGTATATATATATGTATGTATGTATATATATGGCTTCTGCACAGCATCTCTATCATCATTATCAGTACATCCTACGCAGGTGAGTTAGGATGAACTTGATCCCAGAAAGGTATCTATCCTTCAAACCAGAGGAGTGCTTCAAACTAACAACAGTACATAATATTCAACAAAAGAGGGTCGTGCTACAGTAGCAGAATACATGGCTCAATCTAGATATCAGCACGAATCAAGTTGTGCATATTTGCTGTTGGCATGAACCACATCGCCGCATGTCGGGTTTGCAAAAGCCATCCATCGCATGGAAGCTTGATGGCTTTCACAACTGAAGATTATCTGGCAACAAGCTGTGTCGACGAATCTCTGGATATGGTGATTCATGAAACCCATGGTATGATGTGTAAACACAGCCCCCCCCCCCTCGCGAATGGAAGTCATAGCACAGTAATCATCGTCGGTGATATGATCAATGATTGGTTGGATGATCGGATAATTGAGCCCGAGGAACAAGGAGTGGTTGCCGAGGCTGTAAACCCGCCTCCAGTTGAATACGCCTGGCCCAACGGAGCTGGGATCTTTCTCGAACATGAAGCAGCCATAGCCATCAATGTCACGAACGCCCCACGCATTGTACTGCATGTGGTTTGATGTAATGGTTTGGTCAATTTGGTACGTGCGAATGAGCATCAAATGACCGCCGTCAGCTGAACGAGCGATAAACCGCCAACCATCGGCCGGTATGATTCCAGGTCCTGGAATCCTAAAGGCCAGCGCATTTGTGTCTGCTGCAACAATTCAAATTGGAGACCAAAAGGACAAAAATAAACAATCATGTTCAGAGTATGTGTGGAATTAAGATTATTATAACAGTGACACATATCATAGACAGAGAATTGCAATGTCGTGGTCATAATCATACCCCAAGTTAAAAAATAAGCCAATGGCTTTCATATTCAAGCAATATGTCATGGTTCAAACATCATGTAACAATGAGAGGAAAACAGCTATGACAGCGCCTACTCATATTCTACCGTAGCACTTACTACTACTGTTCTCATATCAACTCTAAGCAATAACATGCGTTGTTATAAAAATCTTGTAAACGAGAGTAACATATAGCAATCATGATGTTATGCTCATAATATGTATTCTAACAATCATTAGATGCCAATTGTTCTCATATCAACTCTAACAATAACATGTGTGGTCATAAAAATCTAGGAAATGAGAGGAACATATAGCAATGATGTGGTTATAGACATGCTATGCATTCTAAATTTGTAACAAATGAACAGGCAGTCATATTCATAAGGTAAGGATGAGTTGAGATAGAACAATTACACGACGATAGATTCCACCAATATAGGTAGCCAATCTGTGCGTCGACCGCGTAAACGATGCCATCGTGCACTACAGCATCAGATAGAAATGTTTCCTCAACAGGATTGATGATGAGCCATAACCATGTATGGCAACCGGATTCTAGATAGACTAATCCCTTGTTGAACAAGGCAATGAGCTTGTAATCCATGTAGTCTTCTGATGGTGTGGGCACTTCGCAGATTACAACTTTCTACAAGCAGAGGTCGAGCCAAAAGCTTGACGCATCTCGTGCGTAGTAGGCAGGAGTGTCCGGCGGGCCGCGAGGCTCGATGGCGGCAGTATCCAAAGATGGAAGGGTGATCTCTCGTTGGGTGTAGATATCCACGAGACGCCATGGACTACCAGATTGGTGGATGAGGACGATCCAGTTGGCCTTCATGCCCGCCCAGTAGTGGCCGCGCATGAAGGGCAGGTGGACGGGTAGTGGTAGCATGTTGAGGGGCAGCACGGCAACCTCCGTAGGATCATCAATTCGGTGTCTGGGCCACCTGTGAGGATCGGGCATCAGCAAGCAGGGTGTCTTGAAAAGAGCCGGCCGGTTGCAGACGAGTAGACGGTACAAAGACACCGAGCATGCGGCCAGACGGACGGTGCTGAGTAGGTCCATACGACTACAGATCTGCTCCAAGAGAACATTGGGGAGGGAATTCCAATCGCGGCTCTGTGTGTCAGTCGGTTCTGCCATTGGGGTTTTCGGTGCCTACGAGCCAGCGGGGAAGTGGATTCGGGCGGGCGAGCGAAGAAGCTTCTATCGTGTGGCCGAGCAGTGAGCGGGGGGATATGGTACGCGCGAGCTACCAAGGAAGATGGCGCGGGCGGGCGAGCAGTGAGCGGGGGTAAATGGTGTGCGGCCGACGATGGGGAAGAGAGGAGGAAGAAGAAGATAGGAGGAAGAAGAGTGGAAGACGGGGAAGAAAGTGCATTCAATCTCAATTCTACTAGTACTACTACCAGGATATACCGTCCTTCGGAGTGTAAATAGTTACACCGATGACATGTGGGTCTACCACAACAGGGCCCATATGTCAGTTAATGGAGGACAGAGGTGCGTAGGCGTATTTGCGGAAGCGTGCTCTACTGGCAAACATGATGGCAGTACTGGGTAAGGCTGATTTAGTAACACCAACACGCTGGTTCAGCTTATTAATTACGTGTCCCATCAGCTGCAGCATGTATTGTCACTTCACTGTGAAGACTAGTTGAATAGTTCTCTCTGACCGAGATGGGGAATAAATGGATCACGAGGACTTCCTTTGTATAGTATCCCTATGCCTCTACGCTCACTTCACTCATTTTTCTCCGTACCTAGTCACTTGTTGAAATCTGTAGAAAGACAAATACTCCGTATTTGGGAACAGAGGGAGGCTTTTACTCCGTACTATTTGGGAACAGAGGGAGTATCACCATATGGAGGGAACAGAGGGAGTATCATCATATGGAGGGAACAGAGGAAGCTTGGAATATGAACATGTCAATGGAAGGGAGTAAGCCCCATGCATGAATGCATGCATGCAACATGCAACACTCACACGTACACATGGACGCACGCAACACTCACGCACCCATGCGGCACACAGCACACAACGCAACACACACGCTCACGCTCAATTGCTCAACCTACTCCCTACGTCCGTGAAAGACTGTACATTTAGAGATTTACACATTGACCAGGGCATAATTAACGCCCAAAAGTAGCAGACTTATGTGTGCATGCGACCATTGAGATAAGAAGATTAAATGAAGGCTGTTGCATGCTGTAATTAAGGATAGACATGTAGCCTATACCTACAGCACAAGTTGGTGCATTAGTCAATCAATATCGATTTAGATTAAAGGCTAAATGCATTGGAAGTGTAGATGTACATCATGTAGTACACTCTTTGTTGGAAGACCGAGGGAGGACACGTGCATGCACTCACATACATAGCCAGGGCGGTTCGCGTGCAAGGGTTGGACTCGTGTCGCGCCTGCGTAAAGTTTTGTTTAACTGATTTCTTTGCTCTGCCAACTGACAGGTGGGACCCAGAAACCAGGTGACAATTTAACCAGTCAACAAAGTGCCACGTCAACTATGTGGCCGGTCAGTAGGGTGCAATATGGTGCTCTACGATGAGCTAGTGACCGCATAATCGCCGCAAAACTATATATAGTGATCGTAAAGAGCGTACTGTTACATACATTGACCGCCAGTGTATTTTTCTCGTTTCAAATTAAGCCATATTAATCGGAAAGGACGCGGTATGGACTACTACTAGTAGTACTAGTACTGCTTTGATGTGTCCCGTCAACTCACCGAACGAGGAGAAGCTTGCTTACTACGCCTCTCCCTCGCCCACGCGCGCGGTGGTTCGCAGGACGAGGAGAGGGTTTTGACTACAGCGCCCTCTCCCTCTCCCTCTCCCTCTCCCTCGCCCTCGCCCTCGCGGTGGACGTGCAACAGTTCAATCGGTGTCAGATTGCCAGAAGCATACGTACTGTAGTATCATCATTGTTGGACCTTCCGAAGAGGCGAAGAGCCAAGTGCAAGGTTCACACGAGTACGAACTGTTGAACCTCCCGAAGAGGCAAAGAGCCAAGCGCAAGGTTTTATAGGAGTCATCGTCCTAGTAGGAGTGTGCTAGTACAACTATAGCGAACGATGCTACTGTATGATGCCGCCACGTCACGTATATCCAAAGTTGTGCCACATTTTTTCTCAAAGAGCGCGTTGGAGCCCGTGCAACAACCACACAAGTTGCACGTACACATAACACATTTACTAGTAATAAATTCTAAAGGACAAATGCCAGTATGCCACACAAGTTCATCTCCAACTCATGTGATAAATTTGTGAACGACTAGTCTACATATATTCACAGCGCTACCGTTCACAATTACCGTACTCCACTTACACGTTATAGATGGGCTACATGTCCTCCTCCAGGTTCCAGTCCCAGATGTTCTTCATGGATGGCACGATCCATAGCGGTGGGCAACGGGAATCATTGTCGCAGCTTTCTAGTCCAGTTCCACACGATGGAGACTCATCCAAGCTGAAGCGGCATAAATCAGGCATAGCGTGTCCCAGCATGTCGTTCATCCGGCGGTGCGCACTGAAGACACAACCATGCTTCATGAACGGCAGGCCTTCCGTGTCGTGCATGGAAGGTGGCATCCGCTTCACAATGGGGTAGTTGTCCCCGATGAAAAGCGAGTACTCTCCAAGAGTGTTCCTCGGCACCCACGTAGCATCACGGGGGTCGAACTCAGCGCCGTTCATCTGGTACACACGGCATCCTAGATCTAGACACATGGTGACGTACATAGTCAAGGTCCATGCATAATAATGTTGTGCTCAAATATGGCGGTCAGTAATACTGTGCAGCAAATAGTACTACTCCAGTATAGAGGAAGTAAAATAACCGACTTATTATATATAGCCACTCTTGGCTACATGGATGAGATAGTAAGACATGGAAAAACAAAAATGGTGGCAGCTAGTGGGTTCAAGTCTTCAAGGGCCTAGCTAGCTATACGTGTCCTCCAAGGTAAAAAGTACTCCTACTAGTACTACTCCCTCCTTTCTGGTTTATAAGGCTCAATTCAAAAATATCACCAACCAAGGTAGATGGTGAATGGTGGAATACTTTTTGTAGTTTGAAAAAGCACCGAATTAATGCTCGTGTTTTCCTCAAAAAGTGTGTTTACCAATGCATTAATTGCAATGCATGCATGCATAAATTACGTGCATTGGTCAATTTTCTCTTAATACTTGCATGCAATGATTTAATGCACCTTGGAATCTGAACATGTGATGGGAAACAACCAAATTGAGCCTTATAAAATGGAAAAACTAAAATTTTGAGATAAGCCATGTAAACCGGAAAGGAGGGAGTACAAAGTATACTACTAGTACAACAATGAAAGAGAAGGCGAGAGGGTTAAAAATGGAATACCTGGGTAGATGGTGACGGTCCGATCGTGGTAGATTATGTGACCATGTTGCACATCAGTGGTACCATGTGTAACGACTGCTAAGATAGTTGATCCCAATATGCCAAAGTCAGCTACAAGGTTCCAGGTTAGACCGAATCATGGATGCAAATGCACATCCAGGATCAGCGATCTTATTTTGATCGGGGGATGACTGGTCCCTGCAAAATAATGGAGTACCGTTAGGGATGCAAATGATGGTTTGTGCATTTCGTTTGTAATCTCCCGTACCGTAGGATGTCAACCAGAGAAACAAGTCCCATGGCTTGTCACCGCGAAGATGCGACCTAGATGGCGCACGGCGTCTTCGAACGTGTAGGGGTACAAATCTTCCGCCGCCAACATGCGCCAGCCTCTGCCGTTACTGCCTCCTGCATTGATGGCAATCCTTATGTCGAACACCGTGATGAGATAGTAATCATCGTAGCCGTGTCACTTTGTCGGCGGGTCTGCAATTGCTATCTTCTTCAATCTCATGTAGGCATCACCATACGTATTCTTGCCCAGCCAGTCCGGAAGGCCGATCCCAATGGTGGAGAAGGGGTCTACCGGAACGGCCGCACTGGTGTGGATGTTGTGCAAAATCATGGTGGTATCCGGCCGGAGGTATGCAAGCCAATATTCGTTGGCACCGACCCAGACCTATATATAAGACAGTGGGCAGCGGAGAAATTACGGGATGGAAATGGAATAACGAAGTACTACATGATCAAACTCCATTACTGAACTGCTCATCGGACAAAATCCGACTACCTCTCAACGTCGTCAACTCTAGCGGAGTCAACGTGCAACCATGGCCAGGGAGCGGTCGACTGTTCGAAGAATTGTCCCATAGAAGAACCTTCTCCTTGAGGACGCATGGAAGACCAACAAGCATGGCCTTTTCCCAAGCATGTTTAAGCAGCGTCTTGAAAAAGTTGGTGCAGGAAGCACCGAGTCTTGCGGCGGTGAGGACGTCGGAGCGGCGTGCGATTTCTCCGAGAGAATCATCGTCCAAGGTCTCCCAGCCCTGATGAGGAGGAGAACCGCCTGGAGAATCCATGGGAGCAGCGACGAACTGCCTTCTCTTCAGGGGGAGGGGAACTGGCGAGGAGGAGATAAGAGCGTAGTAACCGCAAGGCCTCGTCCCTTCCAACTGTAGATCGTTCCTCAGCAAAGGGGTGAGGCTATTATTTACTACTCTAAATAATAGCACTCGTAAATAATAACACTAGTAAGAAATTTTTGGCACTAGGTAGTAGTTTTTGGTACCATGGAGTACTAGTACTAGCATTATGGAACGTTATGGGATTGCATTATACTGTAAATAATAGCACTAGTAAGAAATTTTTGGCACTAGGTACTAGTAGTAGTAGTTTTTGGCGTGGATTAAGAGATTTTGGGTATGTTTTTGCCATTTTTTGTACATGCCAATTAGTGTCAAAAAACGCCATACATTATGTGACGGAGGAGTACGTACTCGTACTGTAGCGGTACTAGTACTACTTTTCTCAACTAGTAGTGCGATGTATTGTACTTCTAGTCTAGTCTTGTATAGTGCACCAGTTTTGAACTCTTGAATCTCAGGGCCAAGGAGCTACAGTTGGAAGTGGAGGGTACTACTGTTTTCTAGAACCATTGCTGTACTATCAATGCAGGGGAAGTACACCTGCGTAGTGGCCTAGTGGGTACTCTCGGTGCTCTATTCAGCCGCTCCTCTCACGTAGCTGGCCTACTCAGCCGCTCCTCTCACGCACACACTAGCAGCCTGTTTATCAGTGACGGTTACTGCGGGGGCAGAACATTTGAGTTATTTGATACAGCGAGACTAGGCTTTTCGCTTCCATTTGTGGAGGTGTAATGGATCTCGTCGAACTTTGTTAGTGGTTCCTTCTTTATGAATGAGATGAAGCAAAGCTTTTGCCTCCGTTTCAAAAAAAACACGTCAAGAGGAATTTCTTTTATAGTAGAATCGATAATGGAGTGAAGTCCATGCATGCAACGCCACAAGCTACAAAGTAGTAGTAGAGCACTTTACGTACAAAGCCATATTGCACAGTTCCCAATGCCCCGCCAGGCTTTTCCGGCTCCTCGGGCTTAATTGGGAGGCGCTAGTTTAAATATGCTACTAGCTGGAAGCTGCAAGCGAGGTGCGGCTAGGGCGAGCACGCGAGCCACGGGATGCTGGGAAGGAAAACCCGTTCATGTGGCTAGGTTGTCCAGTGCACCTAGATTGTGAGGCCGCACGTCCGTTTGACTTCAAAACTCAAACTACCCGTGTAAAATATTGGCTCGCAACGAAGTGTAGTAGTATACTATTTTTTTTAAAGGCCGCCGTGCGTTCGGCCGGGATTGAACCCACAAAACGAGGTATACACTCCCGCAACCACTAGTAGTACTCATTGGAGTACAACGCAACCTAGAATCGCCTTTCATCGCTAGTAGTACGTACATTGTTCCTTACAAGAAACCCCTAAGAGCATGGTTAACAGTATAGCCAGCTCCTGGCTATAAGCCAGCGCCATGTCATCTACAGCCCATCTTATAGCCAACATGTAGTAGTAGTTTATTTCTTATAGCCCGCTGACTCAGCTCTATTGTACTTGCTCTAATAATGCAAGAAACCACTAAAATGCCAAGAAACTACTACCACTTGCATACGTGGCAGACTTAAGATAAGACTACCTTATCAACCATTGTACATGCTCTTACCAACAAAAATCCTCGAGTGACCTCCTACCTCCGGCCCATCCACCTAGTCATCCTCGGCCATGGGACGCAGCTACCGCCGCCGGCAGAAGGCGAGGTCAAAACCGCCAGCGGTGCGGAGCCCATGTTGTGGCAGCCCGGATGCCAGATCCGTCTGGCGCTCACGGCCGCTAGCTAGCCAAGATAGCTCCGTCCAGCTGCTTGTCTGCAAGGTTTGCTAGCTAGATTGGCACGGCAGTGCGGCGGCTTGCTCGCGCACGCTGCGCTAAGGCCAGCCATCTGGCTCGAGCGAAGGCCAGCGCGGCGGCTTGCTCGCTCGTGAGTCACGCTCGAGCCAGCCTGCCAACCCGTGCGGAGGCCAGCGCGGCGTCCGGCCCGTCCGGCGGAGCGGCGGCCAACCCGCTCATCACCGGCACCACCGACTAACACGCATCGGTACTGTTTGAAGTAATGTTCAGGAAAAATAACGATTTGAGGGGGAATAACAGGATAGAAGGTCAGATGTGGGTCCCTCGTGTCAATGGTCAAACAAAATGTGTTGGCTTAAGTTGCCTCATCAGCACGGACATGTGGGCCAACCCTCTCATAAATGGGTTTAAACGAACCTAATCGGTAGGAGTACTAGGTAGTTTTTGGCGTGGATTAAGAAATTTTGGGTATGTTTTTGCTATTTTTTGTACAATAGATTCCTCTTAGGGCTGGTTGAAAGTGGTAGTTTTTTGTTAAATACTCTACATATTGTAAGTAGGAGTGAAAGTTAAGCTTTGGAAGCCAATAAGCAAGGCTAGTTACATAGTGCATATGTGTACATGATTGAAAGTAAATATCAACCATGAGTGACTAATATCTTGATGGAAAACTTGAAACTATGGAATACTAGGAAAAGAAATGCATGGTTGGAAATACTAGCAATGTTCATGTCCGTTGCAACGAATCATAATTAGAATAATACTTATTCACAAACTTGGTACAAAACACTCTAATTTTGATATACATATGTCACTAGAGATATATTATGTTTCAATTAGAATATATTCCTTGGGCTGTTTTGGTGAGGTCAGGGAGGGATGTGGTTGGTTTTAAGATACTAATTATGGGTTTTTCTGCAAATTGGTAGACAAGTGGGATGTTGGTGAGAAAAGGCAACAACTTACCTCACAATCGTTAGATGTAGATCTAATGGTCAGAAACGACGGATGGCAGAAACACCAGCATCACCAACTTAGTATTGTGTAGGAGTACTAGCAAGATCCGTGCATTGCAGGAACATCAAGATGCATTTTTTTATAAAACACTTGTTGTGATTGACCCTTGCGGGAGTAATCCCATGTGTAAAAACTGATGATATCTCGAGAAATATGAGATAAGGTGAAGAGGAGTGGGGTGTAGTGGTGGTTGGTGGTCGGACTGAGCGGAGGCATGGGGATTGACGACGCCGGCAGCGGCCACCATGCCAGTTTGTTCCAGAGGCTTCCTTTCTTAATTTCTCAACAATGAGGTTTGTTGGAGATAAGGATGAACAAGGGAAGGCCTTGTCTGCAAATGTGGAGAGGGGTGCGGGTATCTTTTAGTTTAATTTTCATCCGTCAGATATAGATCGGATGGTCTATATTGCAAGATGGCACACGTACCATCATCACCAACTCGGTTTTTTAGAAGAGAAGAAATATAAGTATGGAGATACAAACGCATTATCGATACTTGCTTCCGTAAACTAGCATCTACATTCTATTCAACGCCTCGGCATGTGGGGCCTTAGCACAATGACTTCTCGACTGTGTAAAACAAAGATTTTCCCGTCGCCGACAAGGAGGGGGTGACGGCGGCGTGCTTTTTGGCTTGCTCTAGTCCTAGTAGTCATACTAGGTGGTCTAAGCACATGTAGATTTATTCTTTTTCATGTCTCATGTTTGCCGTACTGCCATGATTGTTTATGAATAGACGATAAGTTATTCACGGGGAAACCCTTGTTGAGCGTGTTTGCGAGAGAGAGAGAGAGAGAGAGAGAGAGAGAGAGAGAGAGAGAGTGATATGTTAGAGACTGAGGCAATGATAACAGATTCTTTGTGTCTATGTGTGTGGAGGATAGAGAGAGACATGTACATGGGGCTTTGTGTTGTGTAAGGTGGAGACACGTATACATAATTAGAGAGTGAGTGTGTGAGATACACATGCGGACACAAGGAGAGATGAGGATCCAGGTAAATGAGTGTTTGTGTGTGTCTGTGTGTGTTTGTGCACGCATTTGTGTATGAGAGGGAGAGAGTGTATGTGGAGAGACCACTGATGATGTAAACCTAGTATAAGGGAAGGGGGAATGGTGTGACATGTGTAGTAGCGAGATAGCACGGGTGCGGGCGGGGGGAGCAGACTATTTGGAAGAGACATCGAGTGTGTGTGTGGGAGAGGGGTGTGAGAGCGAGAGAAAGAGAGAGCTAGCAACGGAGAGAGAGAGAGAGAGAGAGAGAGAGAGAGAGGGCGAGAGGGGTCGTTTGTGTCCATAAATAGTGTATAGATAGGGAGACAATGTTGATGTTATCCAAAATTGGCCTATGAATGGAGACGCAAGGGAAGCGAGTCATCGTGTGTGTGATAGGGACTTCATGAGAGATCTAGAATAGATGGTGTGGAGAACAATGTGCGAAATCGAGAACGATTATACATTAGGAAGCTATGCAAAGAGTCACGACATATATGTATACAAGGAAGGAGCTGGGGCGGGTCCGCATGTGGGAGAGATAGAAAGAGGAGAGTGGTGCACAAGGAGACAAAGTGTGCTTGTTTGCAGTGGGGGTGGTGTGTGAGGTGAGTGCGCGAGAACCACATAACTAGGGAGATAGAAGTTTGGGGGCGATGTTTTGTGTATATGGGAAATATACACTCTACATAGTGTGTGTGCTTGGGTAAGAGAGATAGCGGGAGACCTAGAGACCTATGTTGGGGTCCGGACTTTACAAGAGAGAGGGGTGTTAATGTGCTCGTGTGTTGGTGTTTGGGGGAGAGAACGACTTCTGTGTGTGTGTGTGTGTGGTGGGGGGGGGGGGTTGACTTCAGATAAAGAGTGAGGTGTCTATATTTGAGGAACTTTAGCGTAATTGAGATATTGTGCACTCATGGTTGATCAATTTGTTTCACAGTTGTACTATGAGATAACGATACTTTTGAACATGCGTGATATACCTTGATGTACCAGAATTACAAACCTAAGATTGGAATTTTGGAATTCGACTCCATCATTAGCTTTTGTAATCCATTTAAATGGAGGTACATTTTTTAAGCCGGGATTTCGTGATTTCAAATTCATATGTCAAACCTAGAGATATACACATACGAGCATGTTCAAACTTTATAATCATCCACTTTATTCATACACATACACATTTTTGCTTTTGTCATCATATTTAGGATAAACACAATTGGAATTTCATTTGAATTGGACCGTATGATGGTATTTGCATGTAGTATCTCAATGATCCATATTTGAATTGAATGGACAATCTAAGTTTCGAGTTGGAGAAATTGATTTTCAAAACTTGCACATTTTTTGCGTGCAAAACAAACAAATTGCCGGCCGTACGAGAGCAGAATACTTATAATTTTAGGCGCCAAAAGCTTTCAAACTTCCCGCTCACATCGAAATATCACGCGCCCAAAAGTTTAGCTGTTTTACCCCTGCCACATGAACGGAAAAGGTCTGCTTTGGTAACTCCATTGTTTTCCCCTCTTTGCCCCCAACATTCTTCCTCAGATCCCCTCCCCTTCCCCTCCCCAACCCCCCCCCCCCCAACCACGGCAAGCCGCCGAATCTAGTCCTCCGCCGCAGCGGTGGACCTCACACCCCGCCGGATCTACCTTCCGCACCTTGGAACCCCCAACTGCCAACTCACCACTTCACCGGAGCCGCTTCAGCGACTGGCTTGTCCACCGCTCCAGATCTCCTTGGCCGCCATCATGGTCCACCGCACCGGATCTGCTTAACCGGCGCCCTCGTCCACCACAGCGTAGGCCCTTCACTGACTCCCTCGTCTGCCCCTTCGCTGGCCCTTCATACAAGCCCTCGTCTGCCGCAACAGATCCGCCTCACCAAAAGCACTGTACAACGCGCCCGCTGAAGCCTTCGTCCACTGCACCGGACCCGCTCCAGGGACGCCATATTCAACTCCATCGGCCCTGCTTTACTGACACCGCAGCCTCATCGGGTTATTTCGATTTGTACTCCTTCAGTTTTTCTCTTTATCGTGCAACTGTTCACTTACCACAGATGAGCTTTCTTGTATGTCGACAGGCGCCGCAACCGTAGCACCGGAGCCGCTTCAGCGACGGCGACAGCCGGCCCAAACTCAACCGCAACACGAGCACCATCGACGATCCTTAGCTATCAAGTATGACAACGATACCCATACACCGCCGAGAATCAGGTACTATTATCCAACGGCCGGCGCCTACGTTCACTTTCCTAGCATAAGCACCGCACCTTTCAGTTTCTTCAGGGCATCATTCAGTTTTTCATGAGACGCATTATTCTTCTTGCACCTGTAGGGCCATACTTCTGGCAGTGAACATGTTACATGTGCTAAATTACATACCAGTACACATATAGTTAATATGCTTTAGTTTTGTTCTGATGCCACCTGTTGGTTCCATCAGACTGCTTAATGTTCTCTATGCTTAATTACACATCAGAAAACTAGCATGAGGTTCCGCTGCTTTTTGTTCGTTTTACCCTACATTTTCTGATGCTAGCTATTACATCACTGTTCCGAGCCTCTGTTCATTACTTGTTTGTGTGTTCTTGATCTTCCCAAGTTGCATGACTAATTTGATGCTTCTATTAAATATGGAGCTGCCAACCCCATCAAGCAAAATATTTGTTCTTTTGGGGCTGGCACCTCGAACAAGCATAAAAATAGAGGGAAGCAGATATACTCCCTCGGATTCTATTTACTCCGTGCATAACTCTTGACCCGCATACCAAGGAGGGCACTGGTTTAATTTTTCTGGACTAATTTGCCAATTAATTAGGGCAGAGGCGGATGGGGCAGGGCACAAAAGGAAACCAGCGCTAGGAATCGGCAACGCGCAGACTAATACGAGAAAACTGAGAAAACGTTAGATGCAAAGTAAAAAGAATCGGAGGGACTATTGTCGTTTATGCACACACCCTTCTTTCATTAGTTTAGATGAACCATTGATGATCAATTCGGACCAGTGCATGCGATTAAAATTAATTTTACCTAAATAGATGGTGCGGAATAAACTACAACAACTAGATTTGCAACCACTGGATGCTGACGATATCTTCAACGAACATTGCAACAGCAGCTAGGCTTCACAGCAACATATGGTAAGCCAGTGTGTTTTAGTACATGTGAAATGTAATGCGAGTGGGCTTCTTTCTTGGCTTGTGCCCTCAACGTGTAATCCTACCGAATTACAAATAGTTCAGTTGTCTGCTTTGTTGTATTGCTTGATTCGAATGCTTATTTGTTGTTACGCTATACCTGAGTTGGCCAATATGTCAGCAGTGCCTGTTGTACTATCGTAAAGAAATGCATGCCTATTTCATTTGAGTCCTTAACTTTTCCTCTCAACTTCATCACAAGACTGTCTTCGTAGTTTATATGAGGCCACACTGTTAAGTGCTTTCTCAGATTATTTCAACTGCTTAGATGCCTTGGCAACTTAAATATAGCGGTTGTACACTCCCTTTCAACTAGGGATGTCAACTGGGTCCGGTTTAATCCCGATTAAAGTCCACTAGTGGTATGATAGTTCAAAAGAGTTTTTGTTTTTTTTAGGAAAATGAACTAGGGAGGTAGCAAAAACTAACTAGATGGGACTGGCGGATTTCGTTTATTTGCCACTTACATACCTAGTTTCATCTTACCATTTTAACTTCTTTTCGGCTGATGCTGCTTCGAACCATTTAAATATAGTTTGCCATGCTCGGCAGTAATTCCGTCGTATACCATGTAAGCTTACTGCCTGGATCATACGATAACTATCTCTTACTGATGTCCGGCGCAAACCTTTCAGGATGCCATTCACACTAGGACACAATGTACAACCCCAGAATCTATTTGTGGAAGCAGTGTGTCATCCATGTTACCAGATGGTAGCAGTTCAGAGGCAGCACCGCCGGAGAGCAGTCTGAGCACAGATATTATAGTGCTTGAGGCTCTACTAGAGGCAGAAAGAGATGGTGTGGCTGCCATGAATGAGGTAATCTTTATCTTGAGGCTGGAAATTACGGAATTAGCGGCACGCATTATGCAAGCAACCCAAGAATTGGAGGAAGTAAGAATGTTGCATTTGAAGACGGAGGAGGTCCTGCTATTTCTGCTATCTGAAGCCCAAGATAATCCCGGTTCTTCTTTAGATACCAGTTGTAATTTTCATTAGATTATTGTACTTGCATGTTGTGTCATGTCTCTGAATGGATTATGTTGCAAGACCCCTTATGTTGTCCATGTGTTGTAATGATCCGAATTTTTTAGGCGAGGTAATCCTCAGTACTTGTATGATTGACATAAGATGAACTATTTTTCGTCTGAGCATATTGTATTGGATGAAATAACTGTTTGACTCAGAGTGTATCCAACCTACTGAATTCGAAGATCACAGCATTTCTAAATCATAGTCATATATAAAGGTGGAATAAATCTTTGTTGTGATTTTGAAGAAATAAATAACAAAACGTATAATTATCTTTGGATATTCGTAATCGAATACAAATTGGATTTGAATTTAGTTTGCCAGGTCCCAGGGTAAATGTGAATGCTAATTCTCCCAAGTTTTGAACGAAGCGGCTAAACACCCACTATAATTTGTGGGCTGCCCGAAGCAAGTGTTTGCGAGATGGAAATTACTGTCTATCCCTGACACTTGACATCCTTATCGACAGGATTTACACTGCTGTCGATAGGGGTAGACTAGTAACTTCAATCAGATGTGACACGACGGCCTCTGAGCCCATTCAGACACGATGGGCACCAAACGTGGGCGGCAAAACACATTTGATTCAAGCTCGTCCGAAAGACATGTGTCTCTTCCTCCATTTCCCCATTCATACACGGTGGGCGGCAAAACAAACTCTCCTCGTCCGAAATCGATGTAGGCTTATATTTTAAATAGGGGCAGATGTGTAACTTCCATCAGACGTGACACAACCGCCCTACCTGTCAGCCCCGTTCATACACCGTGGGCGCCAACCATGGGCGGCAGAACACCCTCTCCTCACCCGAAGTCGATGTAGGCTAATATTTTAAATAGGGGCAGATGTGTAACTTCCATCAGATGTGACACAACCGTCCTACCTGTCAGCCCCGTTCATACACCGTGGGCGCCAACCGTGGGTGGCAAAACACCCTCTCCTCGCCCGAAATAGTTACCGGCAAATATTTGGGAGATGTGAGATTACCGTCCTATCCCCAACCGACGCGATGTCCGAAATTTTAAACGGGGGATAAGTTCGTAACTTTCCCCCATTTCAGAGAAGCGTGTCCCAAAGTTTGAGATCCCCCCCCCTCCCCTCCATTTCCCCATTCATACATCGGCGGCGGCATGACAACCTCCGCACTGCGGCCAGCCTCCTCCGTCCGCCACCCCATCCTCCACCTTGCCGGAGCCGCTACCCCTACCCGTCGTCCACTGCAAGAGATGGACGTCTCTCATCCACGGTGCTGAACCAGGATCCTTTCATCGCCTCCTCTCGCTTCATCGGTGTCATCGTCCACCTTGCCGTTGCCGCTCCTACGACCGCCTCGTCCACGGCAACAGGATATATCCCCCGACCTGGCCGTCTGTCGTCTAAAGTCTTCTTCCCCGCCGCCGACAGCCATCGCACCCGCAGCACCCTCAACGTATCAGCATAGGCCTACACGGCGTCGCAAGAGAGGTGGTACTCTTCCATATGTGCTTAAGTTATTGATCTCACCCGGAAAATAGATCGTAGTTTGTTTACTGTACTTTTCTTGTCCGTACCAAATTGTAGTGGCTAGTTGAAAGCAAACATTGGTTGTGAAGTAGCTTTGTCCGGTTTGCACCTTCAGATCCGCCATGGCATGGGCACTATACTCGTAAAGCTTATGGTTCCCCCTTTATATTCACTACCATCATCGTAGGTGCTTCGTGTCGTGCTAGCACTGCTCCTCAAGGCCTCAACCCAAAGCTTCCGTGTTGAAATACGAATCTGATATGATGCTCATATCACTAAAACAGAGAACGTTTAATTGGTCACCTAATGTTCCTATATTCATTTCGAAAAGCATGTGCGCCACCCACTGGTCCAGCTAGTTCCACTTTCCTGATTTTTCTCTTGATGCTTAGGGTTTTCCCTTTTATCTACTCTACTATGACCTGCGTAGGTGCTTTCTGTCGTACTAGCATTACTCCACCCTTCAAGCTAAACAACACAACACTCAGAATTCGAAAGCTTAGTTGTTCAAATATGATTGTGATATGATACTGATATTAGTTAACCGACACATTTAATTGGTTAGCTAAAGGTCCCACTTGAGTTTCCAAATGCATGTCGCGACATATAGAGAGACAACATAATTGCATTTCTTTGTCACTTGTTGACCGTACTTTCTTGTCCATACCAAATCTTAGTTGTTATTTCAAAGCAAACATCGGTTGCTAACTACCCTTTGCGCTGTTTGCAGCTTCAGATCTGTCATCCCACTGCCACGGTCAACACTGTACTCATCATGCTTATGTTTTCCCCATTTTATGATGACCACAATCAGCCTACGTGGTTTGTGTCTTCTCTGAATTCTTTTATGTATGATTGGTTATCTTTGCAAGTCTCTTCGAATTATCAGTTTGGTTTGGCCTACTAGATTGGTTTTTCTTGCCATGGGAGAAGTGCTTAGCTTTAGGTTCGATCTCGCGGTGTCCTTTCCTAGTGACAGAAGGGGCAGCAAGGCACGTATTGCATCGTTGCCATCGAGGATAAAAAGATGGGGTTTTTATCATATTGCATGAAACTATCCCTCTACATCATGTCATCTTGATTAAAGCATTACTCTGTTTTAACTTAATACTCTAGATGCATGCTGGATAGTGATCGATGAGTGGAGTAATAGTAGTAGATGCAGGCAGGAGTCGGTGTACTTGTCTCGGACGTGATGCCTATATACATGATCATACCTAGATATTCTCATAACTATGCTCAATTCTGTCAATTGCTCAACAGTAATTTGTTCACCCACCGTAGAACACTTATGCTCTTGTGAGAAGCCACTAGTGAAACCTATGGCTCCCGGGTCTATTCTCATCATATCAATCTTCATCACTTTAATCTTTCTTTGCCTTTTACTTTTTTACTTTGCATCTCTATATCAAAAATACCAAAAATATTATCTATCATCTCTATCAAATCTCACTCTCGTAAGTGACCGTGAAGGGATTGACAACCCCTAATCGCGTTGGTTGCGAGTAGCTATCGTTTTGTGCAGGTACGAGGGACTTGCGCGTGGCCTCCTACTGGATTGATACCTTGGTTCTCAAAAACTGAGGGAAATACTTACGCTACTTTGCTGCATCATCGTCTCCTCTTCAGGGAAGACCAACGCAGTGCTCAAGAGGTAGCAACAAGCGAGGTCTAAACTTGGGGGAGTTGATACGTCCATTTTGCATCATGCTTTTATATCGATATTTATTGCATTATGGGCTGTTATTTCACATTATGTCACAATACTTATGGCTATTCTCTCTTATTTTACAAGGTTTACATAAGGAGGGAGAATGCCGGCAACTGGAATTCTGGGCTGGAAAAGGAGCAAATATTAGAGACCTATTCTGCACAACCCCAAAAGTCCTGAAACTCCACGGAATATCTTATAATAAATAATAAAAAATCCTCGCCAAAGATGAAGACCAGGGTCCCACACCCTGTCCACGAGGGTGGGGGCGCCCCCCCCTAGGGCGCGGCCCCCTACCTCGTGGGCCCCCTGGTGGCTCTCCGATGCCCATCTTCTGCTATATGAAGTCTTTCATCGAGAAAAAAACAAGAAGCAACCTTTCGGGACGAAACTCCGCCGCCACGAGGCGAAACCTTGGCGGAACCAATCTAGGGCTCCGGCAGAGCTATTCTGTCGGGGACACTTCCCTCCGGGAGGGGGAAATCATCGCCATCGTCATCACCAACGCTCCTCTCATCGGGAGAGGGCAATCTCCATAAACATCTTCACCAGCACCATCTTATCTCAAAACCCTAGTTCATCTCTTGTATCCAATTTTTGTCTCCAAGTCCGGGATTGGTGCTAGTAGGTTGCTAGTGGTCACTACAAAAAAAGACACATCTGTGACATTTTGGGCCGAACGAAAAAATTTATGTCATACATATGACACTTCTATGACAATAATTGTGACAAAACCCGGTATCATCATAGATGTGGTGGGATCCTACTTCTATGAAAAAAATCATGACGGAAAATGGGCTTTTTGTCCTGGGCGGGCTGGAGACGCAGCTGCATGACATTCTTTCGGCCGTCCATGACGGAAAAAACCGTGGTAGAAGCAAGGGGGAGGAAAATTTTGGGGAGTTCCCGGTTACGATGGGTGGTCGGGGGCCGAGCGATGTGCGTTTCTCTCGTACACGTACCCGCGTGTGTGCGAGGCGTTGGCTCTAACTGAACCCGAGCGAGGCGTTGGGCTCTAACTGAACTCGAGCGATTGCACTGCAGGCTACGCATTACTGAACCCGAGCGATCGATCGATGGCTGTTAACTGAACCCGATCGAGCAATTCCTTCGCTACTGCTGCTAACTGAAGCCGATCGATGCTGCCTATGGATGAACAGTGAGTGTTGCGGGGGGGGGGGGTTTGGATGAACAGTTCCCGGTGGGGGTGGATGAACAGGACCCCGTGGTGTTGCCTCTGGATGAACAGGACCCCGATCGATCGAGCCGGTTGGGGCTGGATGAACAGGACAACCCCATGGAGGGCAGGATGAACAGTAGACGGTGGAGGGGTGCTCATGGAGGGGTGGTTGAACAAGCCCCCGTGGTGTGGAGGGCTGGATGAATAGTAGACGGTGGAGGGGTGGTTGAATAGTAGCCGGTGGAGTAGCGCGCGGTGGAGGCTAGATGAACAGGAGCCCGTGGAGGCTGGAGGAGGTCGACGGTGGATGAACAGTAGCTCGTGGAGGCTGGAGGGGGTCGACAGTGGAGATGAATAGTATCCCGTGGAGTCCTGTTTTGCGGTACGCCACACCCCTCCCGATGAATAGGACCCCCATTTCATCCGTAGCACTCCAACACAAGTCCGTTTCCTCCGTTTTGCGGTACGCCACACCCCTCCCGATCAACAGGACCCCCGTTTCGACCGTAGGAGGTCCGTTTCCTCCATTTTGGGGTACGCCAGGCCCTTCCCGATCAACAGGACCCCGTTCCAAACGTGGCCGGTCGAACACAAGGCCGTTTCGTCTGTTCTGCGGTACGCCAGGCCTCGTTTCCATCGCCTGTTCCGTCCAAGCCCTCCCGATGAACACGACCACGCATTCCGTTGCCTCCCCATGAACACAACGATGACGTTGTTTCTCCGTTCCGACCCAGCCATGTACACGAGCCCTCGCCGTATGTATGCGCGAGCAGGCATTCGAGACCCCGCCCGTATGTACACATACGTGGCCATATTTTCTTTCTTGCACCCTGGCCGCTGTATGTACGTGTACAAGCTACGTGCACGCCTCTACTACGACACGTGCGCGCCTCTACATCGACCAGTATGTACGTACACGTTCGCGACCAGAATGACAACGCTACGTACGCTTCGACCAGGTGGGTCCCGACTGTCAGGCACTTCCTTGCGTGCGAAGATGTAGCTGGTGGGTCCCTGCAGTCAGGGGCAAACGTTTTTTCGCAAAATACGGTGGCCCGTCCGGTGGGTCCCCGCTGTCAGGTGGAGGAATAATTATTTTGCATGTAATAAGGAGGCACTTCCTTGCTGCGGCTGTGGGCCTAGCTGTCACCCTCTCCACGTACAGTCCACGTCCGATGGAAGCCGTTCCTTGACCATGTTGACCACACCGCGCCGAGAGCATCAGGGCGGTGGACGACGGCGAGGCCTAGGAAGGGGACAACGCGGAGCCGGGGAAGACGCGGCAGTGGATGCCCACGCGTAGAGGAGTACGAGGGCACTGGTTCGCTGCGGTGTGAGGCTGCCGTCGCCGAAGAGTAACAAGGGGTGTGGGTGAGTAGAGGGATGGCCTGGCCAGCGTGGGAGTAGTAGGGGGCGGTGAGACCTCCGCCGCATCGCAGCCGGCCACGGGAGGCGAGAGCACGAGGCACGACCGGCACTGGTTTGGGTGGCTGGAGCAAGAAGACCAGAGGTTGAAGAAGCACTACGGCCGTTGGATGGACATCGTACGCTCACTGGATCTAGAATTGTGCATATTGACTAAGTTGACAAAGCCCTCCGTCCCCGTCAACTTAGTAGGCCCACAAGTCAACCTGCCACTATACTGGGTCCCAGCTAACAGGGGGAGTATTCATTTTTGTGTGCGTAATAAGGAGGCACTTCCTTGCGTGCGAAGATATAGCTGGTGGGTCCGAGCTGTCAGCGGTGGTAACGTTTTTTCGTGAAATACAGAGGCCCTTTCGGTGGGTCCCTTATGTCAGGTGGAGGAATCATTATTTTGCGCGTAATAAGGAGGCATTTCCTTGCGTGCGGCCATGGACCCAGTTGTCGGCCTCTCCACGTACAGTCCACTTCAAATGCATGTCAGTCGTTGACCACGTTGACCAGGCCGCGCCGAGAGCACCAGGGCGGTGGACGACGGCGAGGCCTAGGAAGGGAATGACACGGAGGCAGGGAAGACTCGGCAGTTGTTTCCCACGCGGAGGGGAGTACGATTGTACGAGGGTTTACTGGTTCGTCTGCCGTCGCCGGAAAATAACAGCAGGTGTGGGTGAGTAGAGGGATGGCTAGGCCAGCGATGGGAGTACGGTGGGGCGGTGAGGCCTGCGCGGCAGCACAGCCGGCTGCGGGAAGGAGGGAGCAGGCAGTCCCGCCGGCGCTTGTTTGAGCGGCTGGAGCAGGAAGAGTAGAGATTGAAGAAGCACGACGGCCGTTCGTGGACATCCAACAGTCACTGCTTGTGCGTCAACCTTTTTTTTAGGAAAGCCTCAAATCTGTGGAAAACAGCATACAACCCATCTACCATTATTTATAATAATTTACAGTACATTTGCTAATTCTTAAGGTTTTTTTTTAGCCCTATTCTTTTTGTTAGCATTGCAGCCCATATTGTGGCAACGGTTAAAAAATTATACGAAATTTTGCATATTTCGGTGCGGTCCGAACTGTTTTTAATCCCGAAATTTCGACTCACATTCAAACTGATTTTAAAAATAAATGTATATCAATATAAAATCCAACAAATTCTCCACGCATAAAAATTAATGTAATTTAAAATCTTGAAATGAAAAAAAAAATATTTGAAACTAATTGTCGGTTTGATGTGTTTTAAAAATGTACAATCCATTTCTCATTACTGATGGGTAATTTTCTCGGCCAGGCGAATGAAAGCTCTCCTCGTCTTGAAAGAATTACAGCCCAACAGGCCTAACAAAGCGACTTACTTGGCAAATCACAAAAAAACTGGGTTGTGGCCGTGGACCCAGCTGTCAGCCTCTCCACGTACAGTACTCTTCCGATGGAAGTCGTTCCTTGACCATGTTGACCACGCCGCGCTGAGAGCACCACGGCGGTGGATGACGGCGAGGCCTAGGAAGGGGACGACGCGACAATGGAAGCTCGCGTGGAGAGGACTACGAGGGTTCACTGGTTCGGCTGCGGTGTGAGGCTGTCGTCGCCGCAGGGCCTGGCCAGTGGTGGGAATAGTAGGGGCGGTGAGGCCTCTGCGGCGGCACAGCCGGTCACGGGAGGCAGGAGCATGCGGCACGACCAGCGCTGCTTTGGGCGGCTGGAGCAAGAAGACCAGAGGTTGAAGAAGCACTACGGCCGTTGGATGGACATCGTACGGTCACTGGAGCTAGAATCGTTCATATTGACTAAGTTGACAAAGCACTCCATCCTCGTCAACTTAGTAGGCCCACATGTCAGCCTCCCACCATGGTGGGTCCCAGCTAGCAGGGGGAGTATTCATTTTTCTGTGCGTAATAAGGAGGCACTTCCGGTGGGTCCGAGCTGACAGCGGGGGGGAACGTTTTTTTCGTGAAATACGGTGGTCCGTCCGGTGGGTCCCAGCAGCCAGGGGCAAACGTTTTTTTCATGAAATATGGTGGCCCGTATGGTGGGTCCCAGCAGTCAGGGGAGAAACGTTTTTTCCGCGAAATACTGGTGGCCCGTCCGATGGGTCCCTGCTGTCAGGTGGAGGAATAATTATTTTACACGTAATAATGAGGCACTTCCTTGCGGCTGCCATGGACCCAGCTGTCAACCTCTCCACGTACAGTACTCTTTCGATGGAAGTCGGTCATTGACCACATTGACCACGCCGCGCCGAGAGCACCACAGCGGTGGACGACGGCGAGACCTAGGAAGGGGACGACGTGGAGCCGGGGAAGACGCGGAAGTGGATGCCCATGCGGAGAGGAGTACGAGGGTTCACTGGTTCGGCTGCGGTGTGAGGCTGTCGTCGCCGCAGAATAACAGGGGGAGTGGGTGAGTGGAGGGATGGCCTGGCCAGCGTTGGGAGTAGTATGGGGACGGTGAGGGCTCCGCGGCAGCACAGCCGGCCACGGGAGGCAGGAGCATGCGGCACGACCGGCGCTGCTTTGGGCGGCTGGGGCAAGAAGACCAGATGTTGAAGAAGCACTACGGCCGTTGGATGGACATTGTTGACCACGCCGCGCCGAGAGCACCAGGGCGGTGGACGACGGCGAGGCCTACGAAGGGAACGACACGGAGCCAGGGAAGACACGGTAGTGGCTGCCCACGCAGTGGAGAGTACGAGGGTTGACTGGTTCGGCTGCCGTCGCCGGAAAATAACAGGAGGTGTGGGTGAGTAGAGGGATAGACAGGCCAGGGATGCGAGTATGATGGGGCCGTGAGGCATTCCCGATAGCACTGCCGGTCACGGGAGGCGGGAGCATGCGGTTCCGATGGCGCTGGTTTGGGCGGCTGGGGCAGGAAGATCAGAGACTGAAGAAGCACGATTGCCGCTAGATTGACATCTAACGGTCTGACGCTGGTAGAGTCGATTATTGACTAAGTTTCTTTTTTGAAAAACCTTGTGTATGCATGAACTTAGTAGGCCCACAAGTCAGCCTCCAAATCTGTGGCAGACAACATAAAGCCCATTTGTTATTTTTTATAATTTGCAGCCCATTTGCTAATTCTTAAGTAATTTCTTACAGCCCATTTTCTGCCCAGGACCATGGTCAAAAGGTCCAGCCTTATTTTGCATATTTTGGTGGAGTCCGAACTATTGTAATCCCAAAATGATAAACATTTTTTTAAGAACTTATTGATTTGCCAAAAAAATCGTTTTGTTTTTGTAAGCAAATAAGATGTGGGACAATTTAGTTGGTTTAAGGGAAAACCAGTGGTAAAAAAATCAGCGTTGGGTGGGAAAAAACAACAAAAATAAGGATGTAAATATGAAAAGGGAATTTTATGTGTTTTCAATATAATGATACATGTATATGAACTAGTAAAACTATAGGTAGAGATTAGAAAACGGATGTAGGACATGCGTTTCAAGAGGAAAATAGAACTGGGCTGTGTGTTTGATTCAGTATAAAAAACTGCCTGCGGATGTTGTAAGACAAAATATAACTAACGCTAGCGGGCCAGAGGCCAGTAGATACCTGCTAGATCTTTGTGCCCCGTTGTCGTCATGGGCTGGGCCTGTTAAAAACAAAACAACCCTGGGCAATCTACGGCCCAGTTGAAACTTGCTCGACCTAAAAAAACAATATGCGTGCTCAATAAACGAGAGAATTTTGCAAGTACAGACTGATAACTGGCATGCAGCACGGATATTGTTTTTTTATCGTGATAATAAGTGCATGCACTTGTTTCGAAAAAATTGGAGAATTGGGAATTCGAACGGCGGGTGCTTATGCTACCCATCAAATAAAAATCAGGTGCCTGAAAATTCGTTTCGAAACAAATGATTCAGCTTTATATCCACGTCGACCCTCAGCATGATAGTTGGAAGCAAATGCAAGTTCATACCAAAAGATCGTTAACAACAATACCAACTTGCGGATGACAAGGTAGTACAACTACCAATACCAAACTAACTTATAATCTTTTTACTCCTGGCCCTAGTGTTCGTCTGGTAGAAAATCTTGCAGAGGACCAGCTCCCGCTCCTTCTCTTGCTCCAGGTCCCCGAGGTGGTACTCGTGCATCACCCAGTAGGTCCTCTGCTGGTCGAAGTTCTTGTTGGTGTGCAGCATCAGAACCTTTTTTGCTGCCCGTCTGCCGGCCGTTGACCATCACCGGCAAGGTATTGCCGGTCTTGAGCCACATCGCGTGCATGCCACACTCCGACTGTATCTTCCGACGCGTCCACGCGCCCCTTTTGAACGCCCTGGAATTGTGCTGGAAGAAATGCTTCCTTAGGCCACTCAATGTGATACCTGCAGTATTGTGGAATACAGGTTTTAGTGTACCTAGTTGGCATTTTCATAACATCTTTGGCATGTTGCAGTCACCTGTTTCACTTTTTATTAACTGTCAAATTGTAATTTCTTCACTAGGTCTGCATCTAAAAAGAAAAATAGAGCTATAAACAAAGGAATATGTTTGTGCAAGTAGACGGCCGATCGGTGTCTTACCTGGAAGTTTCTCAGGTTGGGGGTAACATATGCCGTGCTCGCTGTCAATGGTTGGTATGAACAAATCGATGAGAGACTGAAATCTTGCGCTGTCAGCACTCACTTTGGCCTCAAGGTGCTCAATCATCTCCTGATCCGTGGGATCGAACTTGACGCCAGCCGGCAGCACGGGCCAATCCTTCTTCGACTTGCATCGGTACTTTTAGTTATATGGTACTCAATGTATGATCAATCGACTGTTTTAAGTGAATGATGAAAGATTTCGACAGATAAGTGGTACTCCAAATCTGAAGTCCAGAATACCCGAACACGCCGCCGGGATTCTTGTGTCACCTCACGCGCAGCGTGTTGTCACGTCAATTCAATGTGTAGACATGATGAATAATTTGACCGACGTATACTAGTACTGCTACTGTACTACTTACTAGTTGTATTTAGTGTCACAATTTATACATAGGTTTAACTAACAAGTACGCACTTGAAGCCTAACTGATATATAAATATATATATATATATATATATATATATATATATATATATATGTATGTATATATATATGTATGTATGTATATATATGGCTTCTGCACAGCATCTCTATCATCATTATCAGTACATCCTACGCAGGTGAGTTAGGATGAACTTGATCCCAGAAAGGTATCTATCCTTCAAACCAGAGGAGTGCTTCAAACTAACAACAGTACATAATATTCAACAAAAGAGGGTCGTGCTACAGTAGCAGAATACATGGCTCAATCTAGATATCAGCACGAATCAAGTTGTGCATATTTGCTGTTGGCATGAACCACATCGCCGCATGTCGGGTTTGCAAAAGCCATCCATCGCATGGAAGCTTGATGGCTTTCACAACTGAAGATTATCTGGCAACAAGCTGTGTCGACGAATCTCTGGATATGGTGATTCATGAAACCCATGGTATGATGTGTAAACACAGCCCCCCCCCCCTCGCGAATGGAAGTCATAGCACAGTAATCATCGTCGGTGATATGATCAATGATTGGTTGGATGATCGGATAATTGAGCCCGAGGAACAAGGAGTGGTTGCCGAGGCTGTAAACCCGCCTCCAGTTGAATACGCCTGGCCCAACGGAGCTGGGATCTTTCTCGAACATGAAGCAGCCATAGCCATCAATGTCACGAACGCCCCACGCATTGTACTGCATGTGGTTTGATGTAATGGTTTGGTCAATTTGGTACGTGCGAATGAGCATCAAATGACCGCCGTCAGCTGAACGAGCGATAAACCGCCAACCATCGGCCGGTATGATTCCAGGTCCTGGAATCCTAAAGGCCAGCGCATTTGTGTCTGCTGCAACAATTCAAATTGGAGACCAAAAGGACAAAAATAAACAATCATGTTCAGAGTATGTGTGGAATTAAGATTATTATAACAGTGACACATATCATAGACAGAGAATTGCAATGTCGTGGTCATAATCATACCCCAAGTTAAAAAATAAGCCAATGGCTTTCATATTCAAGCAATATGTCATGGTTCAAACATCATGTAACAATGAGAGGAAAACAGCTATGACAGCGCCTACTCATATTCTACCGTAGCACTTACTACTACTGTTCTCATATCAACTCTAAGCAATAACATGCGTTGTTATAAAAATCTTGTAAACGAGAGTAACATATAGCAATCATGATGTTATGCTCATAATATGTATTCTAACAATCATTAGATGCCAATTGTTCTCATATCAACTCTAACAATAACATGTGTGGTCATAAAAATCTAGGAAATGAGAGGAACATATAGCAATGATGTGGTTATAGACATGCTATGCATTCTAAATTTGTAACAAATGAACAGGCAGTCATATTCATAAGGTAAGGATGAGTTGAGATAGAACAATTACACGACGATAGATTCCACCAATATAGGTAGCCAATCTGTGCGTCGACCGCGTAAACGATGCCATCGTGCACTACAGCATCAGATAGAAATGTTTCCTCAACAGGATTGATGATGAGCCATAACCATGTATGGCAACCGGATTCTAGATAGACTAATCCCTTGTTGAACAAGGCAATGAGCTTGTAATCCATGTAGTCTTCTGATGGTGTGGGCACTTCGCAGATTACAACTTTCTACAAGCAGAGGTCGAGCCAAAAGCTTGACGCATCTCGTGCGTAGTAGGCAGGAGTGTCCGGCGGGCCGCGAGGCTCGATGGCGGCAGTATCCAAAGATGGAAGGGTGATCTCTCGTTGGGTGTAGATATCCACGAGACGCCATGGACTACCAGATTGGTGGATGAGGACGATCCAGTTGGCCTTCATGCCCGCCCAGTAGTGGCCGCGCATGAAGGGCAGGTGGACGGGTAGTGGTAGCATGTTGAGGGGCAGCACGGCAACCTCCGTAGGATCATCAATTCGGTGTCTGGGCCACCTGTGAGGATCGGGCATCAGCAAGCAGGGTGTCTTGAAAAGAGCCGGCCGGTTGCAGACGAGTAGACGGTACAAAGACACCGAGCATGCGGCCAGACGGACGGTGCTGAGTAGGTCCATACGACTACAGATCTGCTCCAAGAGAACATTGGGGAGGGAATTCCAATCGCGGCTCTGTGTGTCAGTCGGTTCTGCCATTGGGGTTTTCGGTGCCTACGAGCCAGCGGGGAAGTGGATTCGGGCGGGCGAGCGAAGAAGCTTCTATCGTGTGGCCGAGCAGTGAGCGGGGGGATATGGTACGCGCGAGCTACCAAGGAAGATGGCGCGGGCGGGCGAGCAGTGAGCGGGGGTAAATGGTGTGCGGCCGACGATGGGGAAGAGAGGAGGAAGAAGAAGATAGGAGGAAGAAGAGTGGAAGACGGGGAAGAAAGTGCATTCAATCTCAATTCTACTAGTACTACTACCAGGATATACCGTCCTTCGGAGTGTAAATAGTTACACCGATGACATGTGGGTCTACCACAACAGGGCCCATATGTCAGTTAATGGAGGACAGAGGTGCGTAGGCGTATTTGCGGAAGCGTGCTCTACTGGCAAACATGATGGCAGTACTGGGTAAGGCTGATTTAGTAACACCAACACGCTGGTTCAGCTTATTAATTACGTGTCCCATCAGCTGCAGCATGTATTGTCACTTCACTGTGAAGACTAGTTGAATAGTTCTCTCTGACCGAGATGGGGAATAAATGGATCACGAGGACTTCCTTTGTATAGTATCCCTATGCCTCTACGCTCACTTCACTCATTTTTCTCCGTACCTAGTCACTTGTTGAAATCTGTAGAAAGACAAATACTCCATATTTGGGAACAGAGGGAGGCTTTTACTCCGTACTATTTGGGAACAGAGGGAGTATCACCATATGGAGGGAACAGAGGGAGTATCATCATATGGAGGGAACAGAGGAAGCTTGGAATATGAACATGTCAATGGAAGGGAGTAAGCCCCATGCATGAATGCATGCATGCAACATGCAACACTCACACGTACACATGGACGCACGCAACACTCACGCACCCATGCGGCACACAGCACACAACGCAACACACACGCTCACGCTCAATTGCTCAACCTACTCCCTACGTCCGTGAAAGACTGTACATTTAGAGATTTACACATTGACCAGGGCATAATTAACGCCCAAAAGTAGCAGACTTATGTGTGCATGCGACCATTGAGATAAGAAGATTAAATGAAGGCGGTTGCATGCTGTAATTAAGGATAGACATGTAGCCTATACCTACAGCACAAGTTGGTGCATTAGTCAATCAATATCGATTTAGATTAAAGGCTAAATGCATTGGAAGTGTAGATGTACATCATGTAGTACACTCTTTGTTGGAAGACCGAGGGAGGACACGTGCATGCACTCACATACATAGCCAGGGCGGTTCGCGTGCAAGGGTTGGACTCGTGTCGCGCCTGCGTAAAGTTTTGTTTAACTGATTTCTTTGCTCTGCCAACTGACAGGTGGGACCCAGAAACCAGGTGACAATTTAACCAGTCAACAAAGTGCCACGTCGACTATGTGGCCGGTCAGTAGGGTGCAATATGGTGCTCTACGATGAGCTAGTGACCGCATAATCGCCGCAAAACTATATATAGTGATCGTAAAGAGCGTACTGTTACATACATTGACCGCCAGTGTATTTTTCTCGTTTCAAATTAAGCCATATTAATCGGAAAGGACGCGGTATGGACTACTACTAGTAGTACTAGTACTGCTTTGATGTGTCCCGTCAACTCACCGAACGAGGATAAGCTTGCTTACTACGCCTCTCCCTCGCCCACGCGCGCGGTGGTTCGCAGGACGAGGAGAGGGTTTTGACTACAGCGCCCTCTCCCTCTCCCTCTCCCTCTCCCTCGCCCTCGCCCTCGCGGTGGACGTGCAACAGTTCAATCGGTGTCAGATTGCCAGAAGCATACGTACTGTAGTATCATCATTGTTGGACCTTCCGAAGAGGCGAAGAGCCAAGTGCAAGGTTCACACGAGTACGAACTGTTGAACCTCCCGAAGAGGCAAAGAGCCAAGCGCAAGGTTTTATAGGAGTCGTCGTCCTAGTAGGAGTGTGCTAGTACAACTATAGCGAACGATGCTACTGTATGATGCCGCCACGTCACGTATATCCAAAGTTGTGCCACATTTTTTCTCAAAGAGCACGTTGGAGCCCGTGCAACAACCACACAAGTTGCACGTACACATAACACATTTACTAGTAATAAATTGTAAAGGACAAATGCCAGTATGCCACACAAGTTCATCTCCAACTCATGTGATAAATTTGTGAACGACTAGTCTACATATATTCACAGCGCTACCGTTCACAATTACCGTACTCCACTTACACGTTATAGATGGGCTACATGTCCTCCTCCAGGTTCCAGTCCCAGATGTTCTTCATGGATGGCACGATCCATAGCGGTGGGCAACGGGAATCATTGTCGCAGCTTTCTAGTCCAGTTCCACACGATGGAGACTCATCCAAGCTGAAGCGGCATAAATCAGGCATAGCGTGTCCCAGCATGTCGTTCATCCGGCGGTGCGCACTGAAGACACAACCATGCTTCATGAACGGCAGGCCTTCCGTGTCGTGCATGGAAGGTGGCATCCGCTTCACAATGGGGTAGTTGTCCCCGATGAAAAGCGAGTACTCTCCAAGAGTGTTCCTCGGCACCCACGTAGCATCACGGGGGTCGAACTCAGCGCCGTTCATATGGTACACACGGCATCCTAGATCTGGACACATGGTGACGTACATAGTCAAGGTCCATGCATAATAATGTTGTGCTCAAATATGGCGGTCAGTAATACTGTGCAGCAAATAGTACTACTCCAGTATAGAGGAAGTAAAATAACCGACTTATTATATATAGCCACTCTTGGCTACATGGATGAGATAGTAAGACATGGAAAAACAAAAATGGTGGCAGCTAGTGGGTTCAAGTCTTCAAGGGCCTAGCTAGCTATACGTGTCCTCCAAGGTAAAAAGTACTCCTACTAGTACTACTCCCTCCTTTCTGGTTTATAAGGCTCAATTCAAAAATATCACCAACCAAGGTAGATGGTGAATGGTGGAATACTTTTTGTAGTTTGAAAAAGCACCGAATTAATGCTCGTGTTTTCCTCAAAAAGTGTGTTTACCAATGCATTAATTGCAATGCATGCATGCATAAATTACGTGCATTGGTCAATTTTCTCTTAATACTTGCATGCAATGATTTAATGCACCTTGGAATCTGAACATGTGATGGGAAACAACCAAATTGAGCCTTATAAAATGGAAAAACTAAAATTTTGAGATAAGCCATGTAAACCGGAAAGGAGGGAGTACAAAGTATACTACTAGTACAACAATGAAAGAGAAGGCGAGAGGGTTAAAAAATGGAATACCTGGGTAGATGGTGACGGTCCGGTCGTGGTAGATTATGTGACCATGTTGCACATCAGTGGTACCATGTGTAACGACTGCTAAGATAGTTGATCCCAATATGCCAAAGTCAGCTACAAGGTTCCAGGTTAGACCGAATCATGGATGCAAATGCACATCCAGGATCAGCGATCTTATTTTGATCGGGGGATGACTGGTCCCTGCAAAATAATGGAGTACCGTTAGGGATGCAAATGATGGTTTGTGCATTTCGTTTGTAATCTCCCGTACCGTAGGATGTCAACCAGAGAAACAAGTCCCATGGCTTGTCACCGCGAAGATGCGACCTAGATGGCGCACGGCGTCTTCGAACGTGTAGGGGTACAAATCTTCCGCCGCCAACATGCGCCAGCCTCTGCCGTTACTGCCTCCTGCATTGATGGCAATCCTTATGTCGAACACCGTGATGAGATAGTAATCATCGTAGCCGTGTCACTTTGTCGGCGGGTCTGCAATTGCTATCTTCTTCAATCTCATGTAGGCATCACCATACGTATTCTTGCCCAGCCAGTCCGGAAGGCCGATCCCAATGGTGGAGAAGGGGTCTACCGGAACGGCCGCACTGGTGTGGATGTTGTGCAAAATCATGGTGGTATCCGGCCGGAGGTATGCAAGCCAATATTCGTTGGCACCGACCCAGACCTATATATAAGACAGTGGGCAGCGGAGAAATTACGGGATGGAAATGGAATAACGAAGTACTACATGATCAAACTCCATTACTGAACTGCTCATCGGACAAAATCCGACTACCTCTCAACGTCGTCAACTCTAGCGGAGTCAACGTGCAACCATGGCCAGGGAGCGGTGGACTGTTCGAAGAATTGTCCCATAGAAGAACCTTCTCCTTGAGGACGCATGGAAGACCAACAAGCATGGCCTTTTCCCAAGCATGTTTAAGCAGCGTCTTGAAAAAGTTGGTGCAGGAAGCACCGAGTCTTGCGGCGGTGAGGACGTCGGAGCGGCGTGCGATTTCTCCGAGAGAATCATCGTCCAAGGTCTCCCAGCCCTGATGAGGAGGAGAACCGCCTGGAGAATCCATGGGAGCAGCGACGAACTGCCTTCTCTTCAGGGGGAGGGGAACTGGCGAGGAGGAGATAAGAGCGTAGTAACCGCAAGGCCTCGTCCCTTCCAACTGTAGATCGTTCCTCAGCAAAGGGGTGAGGCTATTATTTACTACTCTAAATAATAGCACTCGTAAATAATAACACTAGTAAGAAATTTTTGGCACTAGGTAGTAGTTTTTGGTACCATGGAGTACTAGTACTAGCATTATGGAACGTTATGGGATTGCATTATACTGTAAATAATAGCACTAGTAAGAAATTTTTGGCACTAGGTACTAGTAGTAGTAGTTTTTGGCGTGGATTAAGAGATTTTGGGTATGTTTTTGCCATTTTTTGTACATGCCAATTAGTGTCAAAAAACGCCATACATTATGTGACGGAGGAGTACGTACTCGTACTGTAGCGGTACTAGTACTACTTTTCTCAACTAGTAGTGCGATGTATTGTACTTCTAGTCTAGTCTTGTATAGTGCACCAGTTTTGAACTCTTGAATCTCAGGGCCAAGGAGCTACAGTTGGAAGTGGAGGGTACTACTGTTTTCTAGAACCATTGCTGTACTATCAATGCAGGGGAAGTACACCTGCGTAGTGGCCTAGTGGGTACTCTCGGTGCTCTATTCAGCCGCTCCTCTCACGTAGCTGGCCTACTCAGCCGCTCCTCTCACGCACACACTAGCAGCCTGTTTATCAGTGACGGTTACTGCGGGGGCAGAACATTTGAGTTATTTGATACAGCGAGACTAGGCTTTTCGCTTCCATTTGTGGAGGTGTAATGGATCTCGTCGAACTTTGTTAGTGGTTCCTTCTTTATGAATGAGATGAAGCAAAGCTTTTGCCTCCGTTTCAAAAAAAACACGTCAAGAGGAATTTCTTTTATAGTAGAATCGATAATGGAGTGAAGTCCATGCATGCAACGCCACAAGCTACAAAGTAGTAGTAGAGCACTTTACGTACAAAGCCATATTGCACAGTTCCCAATGCCCTGCCAGGCTTTTCCGGCTCCTCGGGCTTAATTGGGAGGCGCTAGTTTAAATATGCTACTAGCTGGAAGCTGCAAGCGAGGTGCGGCTAGGGCGAGCACGCGAGCCACGGGATGCTGGGAAGGAAAACCCGTTCATGTGGCTAGGTTGTCCAGTGCACCCAGATTGTGAGGCCGCACGTCCGTTTGACTTCAAAACTCAAACTACCCGTGTAAAATATTGGCTCGCAACGAAGTGTAGTAGTATACTATTTTTTTTAAAGGCCGCCGTGCGTTCGGCCGGGATTGAACCCACAAAACGAGGTATACACTCCCGCAACCACTAGTAGTACTCATTGGAGTACAACGCAACCTAGAATCGCCTTTCGTCGCTAGTAGTACGTACATTGTTCCTTACAAGAAACCCCTAAGAGCATGGTTAACAGTATAGCCAGCTCCTGGCTATAAGCCAGCGCCATGTCATCTACAGCCCATCTTATAGCCAACATGTAGTAGTAGTTTATTTCTTATAGCCCGCTGACTCAGCTCTATTGTACTTGCTCTAATAATGCAAGAAACCACTAAAATGCCAAGAAACTACTACCACTTGCATACGTGGCAGACTTAAGATAAGACTACCTTATCAACCATTGTACATGCTCTTACCAACAAAAATCCTCGAGTGACCTCCTACCTCCGGCCCATCCACCTAGTCATCCTCGGCCATGGGACGCAGCTACCGCCGCCGGCAGAAGGCGAGGTCAAAACCGCCAGCGGTGCGGAGCCCATGTTGTGGCAGCCCGGATGCCAGATCCGTCTGGCGCTCACGGCCGCTAGCTAGCCAAGATAGCTCCGTCCAGCTGCTTGTCTGCAAGGTTTGCTAGCTAGATTGGCACGGCAGCGCGGCGGCTTGCTCGCGCGCGCTGCGCTAAGGCCAGCCATCTGGCTCGAGCGAAGGCCAGCGCGGCGGCTTGCTCGCTCGTGAGTCACGCTCGAGCCAGCCTGCCAACCCGTGCGGAGGCCAGCGCGGCGTCCGGCCCGTCCGGCGGAGCGGCGGCCAACCCGCTCATCACCGGCACCACCGACTAACACGCATCGGTACTGTTTGAAGTAATGTTCAGGAAAAATAACGATTTGAGGGGGAATAACAGGATAGAAGGTCAGATGTGGGTCCCTCGTGTCAATGGTCAAACAAAATGTGTTGGCTTAAGTTGCCTCATCAGCACGGACATGTGGGCCAACCCTGTCATAAATGGGTTTAAACGAACCTAATCGGTAGGAGTACTAGGTAGTTTTTGGCGTGGATTAAGAAATTTTGGGTATGTTTTTGCTATTTTTTGTACAATAGATTCCTCTTAGGGCTGGTTGAAAGTGGTAGTTTTTTGTTAAATACTCTACATATTGTAAGTAGGAGTGAAAGTTAAGCTTTGGAAGCCAATAAGCAAGGCTAGTTACATAGTGCATATGTGTACATGATTGAAAGTAAATATCAACCATGAGTGACTAATATCTTGATGGAAAACTTGAAACTATGGAATACTAGGAAAAGAAATGCATGGTTGGAAATACTAGCAATGTTCATGTCCGTTGCAACGAATCATAATTAGAATAATACTTATTCACAAACTTGGTACAAAACACTCTAATTTTGATATACATATGTCACTAGAGATATATTATGTTTCAATTAGAATATATTCCTTGGGCTGTTTTGGTGAGGTCAGGGAGGGATGTGGTTGGTTTTAAGATACTAATTATGGGTTTTTCTGCAAATTGGTAGACAAGTGGGATGTTGGTGAGAAAAGGCAACAACTTACCTCACAATCGTTAGATGTAGATCTAATGGTCAGAAACGACGGATGGCAGAAACACCAGCATCACCAACTTAGTATTGTGTAGGAGTACTAGCAAGATCCGTGCATTGCAGGAACATCAAGATGCATTTTTTTATAAAACACTTGTTGTGATTGACCCTTGCGGGAGTAATCCCATGTGTAAAAACTGATGATATCTCGAGAAATATGAGATAAGGTGAAGAGGAGTGGGGTGTAGTGGTGGTTGGTGGTCGGACTGAGCGGAGGCATGGGGATTGACGACGCCGGCAGCGGCCACCATGCCAGTTTGTTCCAGAGGCTTCCTTTCTTAATTTCTCAACAATGAGGTTTGTTGGAGATAAGGATGAACAAGGGAAGGCCTTGTCTGCAAATGTGGAGAGGGGTGCGGGTATCTTTTAGTTTAATTTTCATCCGTCAGATATAGATCGGATGGTCTATATTGCAAGATGGCACACGTACCATCATCACCAACTCGGTTTTTTAGAAGAGAAGAAATATAAGTATGGAGATACAAACGCATTATCGATACTTGCTTCCGTAAACTAGCATCTACATTCTATTCAACGCCTCGGCATGTGGGGCCTTAGCACAATGACTTCTCGACTGTGTAAAACAAAGATTTTCCCGTCGCCGACAAGGAGGGGGTGACGGCGGCGTGCTTTTTGGCTTGCTCTAGTCCTAGTAGTCATACTAGGTGGTCTAAGCACATGTAGATTTATTCTTTTTCATGTCTCATGTTTGCCGTACTGCCATGATTGTTTATGAATAGACGATAAGTTATTCACGGGGAAACCCTTGTTGAGCGTGTTTGCGAGAGAGAGAGAGAGAGAGAGAGAGAGAGAGAGAGAGAGAGAGTGATATGTTAGAGACTGAGGCAATGATAACAGATTCTTTGTGTCTATGTGTGTGGAGGATAGAGAGAGACATGTACATGGGGCTTTGTGTTGTGTAAGGTGGAGACACGTATACATAATTAGAGAGTGAGTGTGTGAGATACACATGCGGACACAAGGAGAGATGAGGATCCAGGTAAATGAGTGTTTGTGCGTGTCTGTGTGTGTTTGTGCACGCATTTGTGTATGAGAGGGAGAGAGTGTATGTGGAGAGACCACTGATGATGTAAACCTAGTATAAGGGAAGGGGGAATGGTGTGACATGTGTAGTAGCGAGATAGCACGGGTGCGGGCGGGGGGAGCAGACTATTTGGAAGAGACATCGAGTGTGTGTGTGGGAGAGGGGTGTGAGAGCGAGAGAAAGAGAGAGCTAGCAACGGAGAGAGAGAGAGAGAGAGAGAGAGAGAGAGAGAGAGAGAGAGAGAGAGAGGGCGAGAGGGGTCGTTTGTGTCCATAAATAGTGTATAGATAGGGAGACAATGTTGATGTTATCCAAAATTGGCCTATGAATGGAGACGCAAGGGAAGCGAGTCATCGTGTGTGTGATAGGGACTTCATGAGAGATCTAGAATAGATGGTGTGGAGAACAATGTGCGAAATCGAGAACGATTATACATTAGGAAGCTATGCAAAGAGTCACGACATATATGTATACAAGGAAGGAGCTGGGGCGGGTCCGCATGTGGGAGAGATAGAAAGAGGAGAGTGGTGCACAAGGAGACAAAGTGTGCTTGTTTGCAGTGGGGGTGGTGTGTGAGGTGAGTGCGCGAGAACCACATAACTAGGGAGATAGAAGTTTGGGGGCGATGTTTTGTGTATATGGGAAATATACACTCTACATAGTGTGTGTGCTTGGGTAAGAGAGATAGCGGGAGACCTAGAGACCTATGTTGGGGTCCGGACTTTACAAGAGAGAGGGGTGTTAATGTGCTCGTGTGTTGGTGTTTGGGGGAGAGAACGACTTCTGTGTGTGTGTGTGTGGTGGGGGGGGGGGGTTGACTTCAGATAAAGAGTGAGGTGTCTATATTTGAGGAACTTTAGCGTAATTGAGATATTGTGCACTCATGGTTGATCAATTTGTTTCACAGTTGTACTATGAGATAACGATACTTTTGAACATGCGTGATATACCTTGATGTACCAGAATTACAAACCTAAGATTGGAATTTTGGAATTCGACTCCATCATTAGCTTTTGTAATCCATTTAAATGGAGGTACATTTTTTAAGCCGGGATTTCGTGATTTCAAATTCATATGTCAAACCTAGAGATATACACATACGAGCATGTTCAAACTTTATAATCATCCACTTTATTCATACACATACACATTTTTGCTTTTGTCATCATATTTAGGATAAACACAATTGGAATTTCATTTGAATTGGACCGTATGATGGTATTTGCATGTAGTATCTCAATGATCCATATTTGAATTGAATGGACAATCTAAGTTTCGAGTTGGAGAAATTGATTTTCAAAACTTGCACATTTTTTTGCGTGCAAAACAAACAAATTGCCGGCCGTACGAGAGCAGAATACTTATAATTTTAGGCGCCAAAAGCTTTCAAACTTCCCGCTCACATCGAAATATCACGCGCCCAAAAGTTTAGCTGTTTTACCCCTGCCACATGAACGGAAAAGGTCTGCTTTGGTAACTCCATTGTTTTCCCCTCTTTGCCCCCAACATTCTTCCTCAGATCCCCTCCCCTTCCCCTCCCCAACCCCCCCCCCCCCAACCACGGCAAGCCGCCGAATCTAGTCCTCCGCCGCAGCGGTGGACCTCACACCCCGCCGGATCTACCTTCCGCACCTTGGAACCCCCAACTGCCAACTCACCACTTCACCGGAGCCGCTTCAGCGACTGGCTTGTCCACCGCTCCAGATCTCCTTGGCCGCCATCATGGTCCACCGCACCGGATCTGCTTAACCGGCGCCCTCGTCCACCACAGCGTAGGCCCTTCACTGACTCCCTCGTCTGCCCCTTCGCTGGCCCTTCATACAAGCCCTCGTCTGCCGCAACAGATCCGCCTCACCAAAAGCACTGTACAACGCGCCTGCTGAAGCCTTCGTCCACTGCACCGGACCCGCTCCAGGGACGCCATATTCAACTCCATCGGCCCTGCTTTACTGACGCCGCAGCCTCATCGGGTTATTTCGATTTGTACTCCTTCAGTTTTTCTCTTTATCGTGCAACTGTTCACTTACCACAGATGAGCTTTCTTGTATGTCGACAGGCGCCGCAACCGTAGCACCGGAGCCGCTTCAGCGACGGCGACAGCCGGCCCAAACTCAACCGCAACACGAGCACCATCGACGATCCTTAGCTATCAAGTATGACAACGATACCCATACACCGCCGAGAATCAGGTACTATTATCCAACGGCCGGCGCCTACGTTCACTTTCCTAGCATAAGCACCGCACCTTTCAGTTTCTTCAGGGCATCATTCAGTTTTTCATGAGACGCATTATTCTTCTTGCACCTGTAGGGCCATACTTCTGGCAGTGAACATGTTACATGTGCTAAATTACATACCAGTACACATATAGTTAATATGCTTTAGTTTTGTTCTGATGCCACCTGTTGGTTCCATCAGACTGCTTAATGTTCTCTATGCTTAATTACACATCAGAAAACTAGCATGAGGTTCCGCTGCTTTTTGTTCGTTTTACCCTACATTTTCTGATGCTAGCTATTACATCACTGTTCCGAGCCTCTGTTCATTACTTGTTTGTGTGTTCTTGATCTTCCCAAGTTGCATGACTAATTTGATGCTTCTATTAAATATGGAGCTGCCAACCCCATCAAGCAAAATATTTGTTCTTTTGGGGCTGGCACCTCGAACAAGCATAAAAATAGAGGGAAGCAGATATACTCCCTCGGATTCTATTTACTCCGTGCATAACTCTTGACCCGCATACCAAGGAGGGCACTGGTTTAATTTTTCTGGACTAATTTGCCAATTAATTAGGGCAGAGGCGGATGGGGCAGGGCACAAAAGGAAACCAGCGCTAGGAATCGGCAACGCGCAGACTAATACGAGAAAACTGAGAAAACGTTAGATGCAAAGTAAAAAGAATCGGAGGGACTATTGTCGTTTATGCACACACCCTTCTTTCATTAGTTTAGATGAACCATTGATGATCAATTCGGACCAGTGCATGCGATTAAAATTAATTTTACCTAAATAGATGGTGCGGAATAAACTACAACAACTAGATTTGCAACCACTGGATGCTGACGATATCTTCAACGAACATTGCAACAGCAGCTAGGCTTCACAGCAACATATGGTAAGCCAGTGTGTTTTAGTACATGTGAAATGTAATGCGAGTGGGCTTCTTTCTTGGCTTGTGCCCTCAACGTGTAATCCTACCGAATTACAAATAGTTCAGTTGTCTGCTTTGTTGTATTGCTTGATTCGAATGCTTATTTGTTGTTACGCTATACCTGAGTTGGCCAATATGTCAGCAGTGCCTGTTGTACTATCGTAAAGAAATGCATGCCTATTTCATTTGAGTCCTTAACTTTTCCTCTCAACTTCATCACAAGACTGTCTTCGTAGTTTATATGAGGCCACACTGTTAAGTGCTTTCTCAGATTATTTCAACTGCTTAGATGCCTTGGCAACTTAAATATAGCGGTTGTACACTCCCTTTCAACTAGGGATGTCAACTGGGTCCGGTTTAATCCCGATTAAAGTCCACTAGTGGTATGATAGTTCAAAAGAGTTTTTGTTTTTTTTAGGAAAATGAACTAGGGAGGTAGCAAAAACTAACTAGATGGGACTGGCGGATTTCGTTTATTTGCCACTTACATACCTAGTTTCATCTTACCATTTTAACTTCTTTTCGGCTGATGCTGCTTCGAACCATTTAAATATAGTTTGCCATGCTCGGCAGTAATTCCGTCGTATACCATGTAAGCTTACTGCCTGGATCATACGATAACTATCTCTTACTGATGTCCGGCGCAAACCTTTCAGGATGCCATTCACACTAGGACACAATGTACAACCCCAGAATCTATTTGTGGAAGCAGTGTGTCATCCATGTTACCAGATGGTAGCAGTTCAGAGGCAGCACCGCCGGAGAGCAGTCTGAGCACAGATATTATAGTGCTTGAGGCTCTACTAGAGGCAGAAAGAGATGGTGTGGCTGCCATGAATGAGGTAATCTTTATCTTGAGGCTGGAAATTACGGAATTAGCGGCACGCATTATGCAAGCAACCCAAGAATTGGAGGAAGTAAGAATGTTGCATTTGAAGACGGAGGAGGTCCTGCTATTTCTGCTATCTGAAGCCCAAGATAATCCCGGTTCTTCTTTAGATACCAGTTGTAATTTTCATTAGATTATTGTACTTGCATGTTGTGTCATGTCTCTGAATGGATTATGTTGCAAGACCCCTTATGTTGTCCATGTGTTGTAATGATCCGAATTTTTTAGGCGAGGTAATCCTCAGTACTTGTATGATTGACATAAGATGAACTATTTTTCGTCTGAGCATATTGTATTGGATGAAATAACTGTTTGACTCAGAGTGTATCCAACCTACTGAATTCGAAGATCACAGCATTTCTAAATCATAGTCATATATAAAGGTGGAATAAATCTTTGTTGTGATTTTGAAGAAATAAATAACAAAACGTATAATTATCTTTGGATATTCGTAATCGAATACAAATTGGATTTGAATTTAGTTTGCCAGGTCCCAGGGTAAATGTGAATGCTAATTCTCCCAAGTTTTGAACGAAGCGGCTAAACACCCACTATAATTTGTGGGCTGCCCGAAGCAAGTGTTTGCGAGATGGAAATTACTGTCTATCCCTGACACTTGACATCCTTATCGACAGGATTTACACTGCTGTCGATAGGGGTAGACTAGTAACTTCAATCAGATGTGACACGACGGCCTCTGAGCCCATTCAGACACGATGGGCACCAAACGTGGGCGGCAAAACACATTTGATTCAAGCTCGTCCGAAAGACATGTGTCTCTTCCTCCATTTCCCCATTCATACACGGTGGGCGGCAAAACAAACTCTCCTCGTCCGAAATCGATGTAGGCTTATATTTTAAATAGGGGCAGATGTGTAACTTCCATCAGACGTGACACAACCGCCCTACCTGTCAGCCCCGTTCATACACCGTGGGCGCCAACCATGGGCGGCAGAACACCCTCTCCTCACCCGAAGTCGATGTAGGCTAATATTTTAAATAGGGGCAGATGTGTAACTTCCATCAGATGTGACACAACCGTCCTACCTGTCAGCCCCGTTCATACACCGTGGGCGCCAACCGTGGGTGGCAAAACACCCTCTCCTCGCCCGAAATAGTTACCGGCAAATATTTGGGAGATGTGAGATTACCGTCCTATCCCCAACCGACGCGATGTCCGAAATTTTAAACGGGGGATAAGTTCGTAACTTTCCCCCATTTCAGAGAAGCGTGTCCCAAAGTTTGAGATCCCCCCCCTCCCCTCCATTTCCCCATTCATACATCGACGGCGGCATGACAACCTCCGCACTGCGGCCAGCCTCCTCCGTCCGCCACCCCATCCTCCACCTTGCCGGAGCCGCTACCCCTACCCGTCGTCCACTGCAAGAGATGGACGTCTCTCATCCACGGTGCTGAACCAGGATCCTTTCATCGCCTCCTCTCGCTTCATCGGTGTCATCGTCCACCTTGCCGTTGCCGCTCCTACGACCGCCTCGTCCACGGCAACAGGATATATCCCCCGACCTGGCCGTCTGTCGTCTAAAGTCTTCTTCCCCGCCGCCGACAGCCATCGCACCCGCAGCACCCTCAACGTATCAGCATAGGCCTACACGGCGTCGCAAGAGAGGTGGTACTCTTCCATATGTGCTTAAGTTATTGATCTCACCCGGAAAATAGATCGTAGTTTGTTTACTGTACTTTTCTTGTCCGTACCAAATTGTAGTGGCTAGTTGAAAGCAAACATTGGTTGTGAAGTAGCTTTGTCCGGTTTGCACCTTCAGATCCGCCATGGCATGGGCACTATACTCGTAAAGCTTATGGTTCCCCCTTTATATTCACTACCATCATCGTAGGTGCTTCGTGTCGTGCTAGCACTGCTCCTCAAGGCCTCAACCCAAAGCTTCCGTGTTGAAATACGAATCTGATATGATGCTCATATCACTAAAACAGAGAACGTTTAATTGGTCACCTAATGTTCCTATATTCATTTCGAAAAGCATGTGCGCCACCCACTGGTCCAGCTAGTTCCACTTTCCTGATTTTTCTCTTGATGCTTAGGGTTTTCCCTTTTATCTACTCTACTATGACCTGCGTAGGTGCTTTCTGTCGTACTAGCATTACTCCACCCTTCAAGCTAAACAACACAACACTCAGAATTCGAAAGCTTAGTTGTTCAAATATGATTGTGATATGATACTGATATTAGTTAACCGACACATTTAATTGGTTAGCTAAAGGTCCCACTTGAGTTTCCAAATGCATGTCGCGACATATAGAGAGACAACATAATTGCATTTCTTTGTCACTTGTTGACCGTACTTTCTTGTCCATACCAAATCTTAGTTGTTATTTCAAAGCAAACATCGGTTGCTAACTACCCTTTGCGCTGTTTGCAGCTTCAGATCTGTCATCCCACTGCCACAGTCAACACTGTACTCATCATGCTTATGTTTTCCCCATTTTATGATGACCACAATCAGCCTACGTGGTTTGTGTCGTAATAGCACTGCTCCACCCATCGAGCTAAACAAGCTTAGTTGTACAAATTCTAAACAAGCTTTGTGTAGTAAAACTGAGAGATGTTTAATTGGTTAGCTAAATGTTCCTACTTCAGTTTTGAAATGCATGTGAGCCACATATGGAGAGACCGGAAAGAATAGTATTTCTCTGTGCGCTCTGGTTCATCATGGGTGGCCAACCGACATTGTATTAAAAGACTTGTAATATCTTCAATCTGCTTGCTCTTCTGCTCTTCTTTAAGATGATACTCTTCTCTTGCGGTCGAATGGTCAGGTCAAGTTGTTCTCCCTTAGTATATTTTGAATCTGTCAGGTCAGGTCGACTTGTTCTTCTTTACTATATGTTGAAGCTATCATCTGCGAAGTGTCATCACTTCTGGAGCTCTCATATTTTGAGTAGTAGGCCACATTATATTAATGCACACAACAAATTACAGCATGCATGGCATCTTTTAAAAGAATTGCAGAGATAGCACAAAGGGGTTTACAGGGAGGCAGTATTGGATTAGAATCACTTCTGTATTACAAAGAAAATCTCGCTTGTTTTTATGTTTTCATGCATGTCAGATATTGAACATTATCAAAATGGATATGAGAATGGGCGCACGAGAGGAATATTGCGGAACGATCCACTGCCTAACAAACTTGGCATGGTGGAGGATGGCCTATCTTATTCACCCATCAAGGTGCTTGCTCTAACTTTGCAAAGTTGTATTGGTCGCACATATTTTGCTTCTGACCTCTTGCATTACTTCTACTTTGTTAGACCATCTGCTTAGTTTAAGCATCATATATGAGTATATGCCATACCTATCCATTTTATGTACCTATTCCATGTGTCGTCACACTATGTTTTTCCAGTCAAATGTTGTTCTTTTGTAATAGATGTCCAAAAGGAAGAGGGTGAGTGCAGATCCTCAAGGAGTACAAACTAGGTATTTGGAAAAGGTAGTGATACCTGTTAAATCAGATAGATCAGCAGCCACAGAAAACACAGGCCCAACTGTACCACACTTTAACCCTACACTAGTGGCCAAACCCCTATTAGAACTGTTGGGAGCCCAGTGTCAGGTACTGTCTATGATATCAATTCAAAATTTGAACTCCTAAATTTCTATTTGTGCCTTACCTTCTCTCTTGTATGAAAACTAATTTCAGATGAATCTCCTTGCTCAAAGGATCATACGATCTCAAAACAATAATAGGCTCTGCATTTCTCTTGTCAGTACCTCTCTCCCTTTTGCCTTGTAATGCTGTACTTAATTAATTGCTATTTGATTATGTATCATCAGTCTGCACCTGAGCTTCATTATCCTCTGTTTCTTCCAATAGTATTTGATCTATATTTACTCTTTGCAAAATTTAGAATAATGGCAACGCTTATAAAGAATTTTCTTTGGGGAATTTATTGAATTATCCTTCCATCAACATGGAGAAGGGCTTTGTCCAGCCCGTGTTAACATGTAATGTAAGTTCACCTTTCTCAAGCCTTCAAACTTTGTTCTAGTATAGATTAGGATAGGCATCATTTCCTCCACTACTGTTTGTTTTGCTGTTTACATCAAATTGGATGTTTGCAACAACTACCAGTTTCAAATTGTAGTTGTAAAAACATGTTCCTTATGCAGAACAGATCCATTTATTTGCTTATATAATTGTGAAACATGTTACATGTCTCCTTGTTTCTCTTTCAGACTCGTATCTCTTACGCCAGGCAGAACTTTAGGGAAGATAGTGAGCCAAACCATCTTGAGGACAGCAAGATGACCCCAAGGTCCTGCCTTGATGAAGACAGTGAGTTGAAGCTACTCACCAGCAGGTGTGAGACAACCTCTGTGCAGTCGCTGCCTCAATCAGTTCGACTTCTTCAGTCTCAACTTAAAGCGGAAAGGCTTGCTTCAGCTCAGCTCCGACTTAAAGTCAAAGATGCAATGAAGATATCAGAGGACTGCCATGCGCGCCATCATGCCTTAAATCTAGTGTTGATGCATCTATCGTTGACACAACTGAGGTCTAATCAGCTTCTTTAGCTGTTTGGGAGGGCCCGAACTGGCCAGGCCTAGCGCCTTGTGAAGTGCTCTTAGTTTTGTATATTCTTTTGTCGGCGCGTTTATTTGCACCGGTGGCAAACTTTGATGCCCAGTGGATGTAATATGTGTGATAGCCGTGATAGCCTAGCGTAAGTTGCTTGCTTATTTATTTCCTTGTTGTCTTGTTTATTTGTTTGCTTCTAGTCATTGCAGTTCTTTTTCCGCGGTTTGCTAGTGGCTGCAATAACCTATTTTTTAAAACTAGGCCACAATAACCATGGGCTAATATTTACTGTAGTGACACTGGGCCTCCTACTGGCCGTAGAAACAGTGGGCCTTCTACGGGCCATAGAAACAATGGGCCTTCTACGGGTCGTATCATCAATGGGCCTTATACGGGCAGTATGATCGATGGCCAAACATGGGCCAATAATAGGCCGCATTATGGCCGTAAACAGGCTAGAGTTGGAATCGTCCGTTCATGGGCCGACCATAACGGGCCATCGTTAATAGGTCGTATCTGATGACGCTCCGAAAACGGCCCAACGTATTAACGGACCACAAATGGCCCGACTGTAACCACGGGCTGAATTTGGCCCACAAGCAGAAAATGACAGTAACGGGCCGTAAGTAAATGAATGCTGGAAATGAGCCCAAGAATAAATGGGCTCTGAGAAGGCCGAAAGATAACATGGGCTGGAAACGGCCCAACGGAATAACGGGCTGTTAATGGGTATAAAGTGATACACTGTTCATTACGGGCCAGTTTCACCACGGGCCGTTAATGGGTGTAAAGTGATACACTGTTCATTACGGGCCAGTTTCACCACGGGTCGTTAATAGGCCAAGAGTTACATAGGGCCTCATATGGGCCGAAAGACGTCATGGGCCATACATGGGCCAGAAGTGAAAACGGGCTGGAATCATATTGGATGGCCCAGATGACGCTACTGGGCCTAATTCGTATAGGACGTAACGGGCCTTGGGTTAGCGGGATGTAAATGGGCTATATGCGAACAGGCCGTTAACAGGCTTTCCATGGGCCGGCCCGCCACCTTTTGACCAAGTCAAACGGGTCGGCCTTTTCACAGGAATGGGCCTCTATTCGGCCGTGCCACGTGTCGACGTATCATAGGCGCCTATCTGACCCACTGACGAGCTGACACGTGTTTCGTCCGGCCAATAAGAATTTTACACGTGGAAATTTCCCATTGGCCGGGGCTGTTAACGGGTTATCGGATCCAAAACCCAACCCGATAGCTTAATGACATTCCGTTACGGTGGATGCCACGTGTCGGTCACCCTTGACGAAAGCACTTTTGTGACGCGCGATTTATCATCATGGAAGTGGACACTTTCGTGATGATAATTTTGGTAATGTCATGGAACACTTCTACGACAGCACAGGTATGACTATCTTGATTCTGTCATAAATTTGTCATGGATGTACATGCATGACAAAAAAAGCGACCTACTGTGACAAACACGTATCATCACGGAAGTGTTTTTTTATAGTGAGTGTTGATTACTCCTTGTAGTTGATGCTAGTTGGTTTATTTGGTGGAAGATCATATGTTCAGATCCTTTATGCATATTATTACCCCTCTGATTATGAACACGAATATGCTTTGTGAGTAGTTATGTTTGTTCCTGAGGACACGGGAGAAGTCTTGCTATTAGTAGTCATGTGAATTTGGTATTCGTTCGATATTTTGATGAGATGTATGTTGTCTAGCCTCAGTGGTGTTATGTGAACGTCGACTACATAACACTTCACCATTATTTGGGCCTAGAGGAAGACATTGGGAAGTAATAAGTAGATGATGCGTTGCTAGAGTGACAGAAGCTTAAACCCTAGTTTATGCGTTGCTTCGTAAGGGGCCGATTGGATCCATATGTTTCATGCTATGGTTAGGTTTACCTTAATACTTTTGTTGTAGTTGCGGATGCTTGCAATAGAGGTTAATCATAAGTGGGATGCTTGTTCAAGTAAGAACAGCACCCAAGCACCGGTCCACCCACATATCAAATTATCAAAGTACCGAACGCGAATCATATGGACGTGATGAAAACTAGCTTGACGATATTCCCATGTGTCCTCGAGAGCGCTTTTCCTTATATAAGAGTTTGTTCCGGCTTGTCCTTTGCTACAAAAAGGATTGGGCCATCTTGCTGCACTTTATTTACTTTTGTTACTTGTTGCTCGTTACAAATTATCCTATCACAAAACTATCTGTTACCACTTATTTCAGTACTTGCAGAGAATACCTTGCTGAAAACCTCTTATCATTTCCTTCTGCTCCACGTTGGGTTCGACACTCTTACTTATCGAAAGGACTACGATAGATCCCCTATACTTGTGGGTCATCACACCTCCTGCCTCTGACTTCCAGCGTTGCTCCACAAACGATGCTCCCAAGAGAGAAACGACACCGCAGTGCCGTCATCGTCCGATCTGGAACACTAGGTCCTAGGGTTTCCCCCGGAGCAGCACGAGTGGGTCGACAGTAGTTACACGACGATGCCTTCATCAAGGTAACGGCGTAGAACGCCGCCATCGCCTGTCGTCGGCTCGGTTTTCACCGGCAACCATGTCTCCCCAACTCGCAGCCAGGACTAGCTAGATGATGGATCTCGAGATCCAACCACCCAGCTTCTGGCCGGCCACCTCCGACGAAGAATATGACCACCACCGCTGGCTACCCCGGCTAGAACAGATCTGCCAGAGGTGCCGCCGAGCAGTCCACCAGGCCATCGACGCCATCGCCGATCTAAAGCCCGATGACGTGCCGCCGCAGACCGCATCGCGTTGCCACCCGATCCAGGCCGGCCGCCGTAGGCAGACGCCCGTGGCCCGAGGCAGGGCCGACCACCGCCGCCGTCGTCGAAGCCATCGCTGCCGCTTCTAGATCGGCCGCACCTCCACGCGCGTTGGGGCCCCGTCCACCCCTGAGACGCAGGAGAGAGGAAGGACCCCCACCACCGCCGACGGCGGCGGAAGGAAGGGTGGAAGATGATTTAGGCCCCGGCGGCGGCTAGGGTTGGGGTGCCACCCGAGTCGCCCGAGCTCGGGGCGACGTGGGGGCCCGATCCTTAAAATTGGGGGAGATTAAAAATCGATTCCCTTTTTTGTGCAGTTAATTTGTTCATTTTCCACAGGGCTTACAAATACATTATACTTAGTCTGTGTATGTATGATCTCTTGGGACTTGAAAAAACAGAAAGAAAGAAAAGAAAACAGTTAGGCGCCCAACAAGCTCACCTAGCAGTTTCCGGCTACACGGCGCCAGAAACAGAGGCCCAAAAAAAGGCTGATTGCTCCAGCAAACGGCTGTAAACAGAGGCCTAAAACGAACCACAGGCTGGAAGAGTCCTGCTTCTGATGTGTGGTCAATTGGAGAGGCTTCAGCATCTCAAGGGTGACCACTTATCGCTGAGTGGCAGTAGCTGTGGTTATGGGGTTCCTTCATGGAACTGAAGTTGCCCTGAAAGCATGTGGTTGGTGAAAATGTCTTCCATTTCGCACGAATTTGTTGGCAGTAGCACACTCTGCTACTGTTATTTCACTTCAATCTTTTTTGTCAGTCTCTATGTTTTGAACCTATATCTTACGACTATGCTACTGTTTTTTCACTTCAATCTTTTTTGCCAGTCTCTATGTTTTGAACCTATATCTTACGACATGGAGGATTTAGCGAAAACATATGGATCGACTAAGTCGCATGAAAACATATGTATAGACACCAATCTCTGTATTATCCCAAAGACAATCGAACAGAACGCATCAGCAATAGGCAATGGCCATGAGAACAACCCTTGATGTAATGATACAATTCTGCGAACTTGCAAACATGGAATGGACCAGCATGTCAATGGACCTCTTGTAGTCTTGTATACATACATATATTGCATAGTCCAAAATGGATGAACACCAGCTCTGAGGTCCAATATTTGCCACAGATTGGCATTGATTGTTACACAGGTCACAAACGTAATCACAAAATTCCGGGTACAGTTGATTCTCTCGTGATGCGGCGCCGGTCGCAAAGAGCAAAACGGTAAAACAAATGGAACAGCACAATACATATGAGCAAATACATATCACTTTCTATCTAGCTAGTTTCCTCCACACGGTGCGACCACGGTTGATCTCGTCCCCAGCCCCAGCAAATCTCAAGCAGTGCAAGAACTGGCGCTGCTCTTCTGGGTGGGGCGCTGAAAACAGAGATCCATTAGAATTTATCGCATCCCCTTCCTCTATATAGGTGAGAGAATCAACTATGTCATCATGCTGGCATTCTCTTCTGTAGTCAAGAGTGATTGTTTGCAACTCGTGGGTATCAATAATATCTTGAGGTATGCTCTGGTTTGAGAGGGGAAAAAAAAGAGATATCAGAAACTATCACAAATCAACAAGTTTACATTTATACATGATTCCAGCGAGTGATTGTTTACAGAGGGGGTATTAAGGAATAACCAAATAAGTGATAGTGAACTACTCAAGATATCTATCTCAATAAAGGAATTTTGGTAAGAGGATAACTCAATCAAAAGGAGGAACGATGAACTGATGATTACAAAAAGGGTTGCTGGAAAACTCACTTCGAGGACCCAACCAATGTAAGTGACATTATTGACATGTTGGTTCATGTCCAGATCAGCTCTTCTAGGCTGCAATTCAGAAGTTAAGGCATGTCAGCATTACAGTTGCTCAAGTGCAGAGCATAACAACCAGCCATAAAGGGGAGGAAAACTAACGACTAGACCGAGCCTCGAGTGCTGTGCAGGATCTGTTAGAACAGGAATCTTCTTCAGACTACCATTATTTTCCTCAGGAAATGCTAATCTGCACAACGGTAATTTGTTATTTGTGACTGACTACAATTGGAGAAAGTATTATAGCAATTTTCAAGTTATTCAAGAATATTTATCCACTGAATCACATAAGACCATAAGAGTGCAGTGGAGCACATTTTGAATTATAAAAGAGGCGATATTATCTCAGTTCAAGCCTAAAGAAGAGGAAAATATGAGTACCGATTTACCTTGGACTCTTTGGACAGTGGATAAACACCTCATCCCTGACTTCGTCACTGACTCTTTGAAGTCTGCGTGTATTTTGGTTCATCATGACCCACTTGCTGCAAAAACAAGTAATATGACTTCATTATTTGTGCTGAGCACAGTGAGAGCTCTAGCTCCGTACGAAACTATTAAACTTCAGTTATGTAAACATATGTTGAACAGGCAAACAAAGTCCCAAATCGATCCTCCTTCTTAAGCATGGATGATTAGGGCTGCTATTAAGTCAACATGCAGCAACTAAGTTCAGCGTACCACATCAAAAAGTATACTACAAGAACAATTGGAAAGGTTCATGACATACTTTGATTTTAGTTGCTGACAGTCTGATAACTGTCTTAGAAACTTATTTTGCTAGATTTACATGGAAAAGAAAAGGTGCAGATAACAAGGTGGAGATGGAAGTTTAAAAAAAGGCAAGACATATATTTAGTTAAAACAGGTCAAAAAAATTACTTGTCCTTTTTTTCCCCTTACACACAAATGCGGTTCTAACTGTGAGCAAGCATGATGAGTATCTCTAACAGAACAAACAAAAAGCTTAAGCTTCACACTTGAGCAATATGTACCTGGTAGCTCTTCCAATAACTTCACCATTAGCTAAATCCTTAAGGATCCAATCACGCCGAGTACCGATCTTTCCATCAGCTTGGCACCATGTTTCAATCTCAACAACATCACCCCTATACATAGCAGAATTACCCCAGTCAGGACTAAATCCTGCTACAAGGAGAACGGCGGGAACAAATACTATCTTTATCTTGCAAATTTACCAAGCGGGGTATTTGTAGATCTCAATGTGCATCCTATTTGTGACCCAAATGAGTCCAAGTTCTCTCATTGTTGTAGTCGTGGCAAAACCGTCGGTGGAGAACCCAACGCTTTGTGCATGATTACACCCTACCTCCTGCAGTTACAAGAAAGCTTATCACAAATAGGCCATAAAAGAGAAAATAATGAGACCACTATCGACAAGCCCACCATTATGCCATGACAAATGGATCATCCAGGACGTTAGTACCTCCTTAGAATTATTAGAGTTGCATTTCTTAGCGTACTTATAATGAAATGCTACTTGATTTATTTATTTTGAGAACGGAGATTGGTTGACTATATGCCAAAGCAAGCAAATCCACAAGATTCGGTAATAACAGCTCCACTGAAATTCTTCCAGCACGCAGAATTACTTAAAACAGAGTCGATCCAGAATAGCATTGGTGTTTCCTATCAGATCCTTAAGCACGGGATTTCAAGAGAGTTAACCATGGACAAAGGAAAAGTCATACTACTCCAGTTAGCAGTGTGAGTTAACCATGAACGGTGAGCAAAATTCTGTGGGCGATATCACGGGCGCTAGGATAGCTAACTTGTTCAAGCCCGAGCACTCAACTTAGGCAAAGGGCAAGCAGCAAACGTTTGAGCATAATGGTACTAACTAGGAACTCCACTTGCTAAATTCCAGTCGCGGCACAGCAGCAGGAGCTCTGAATCTGCCGCAAGTCTGAAGCTACGAAAATTCAGATCCGACTCTTGAGACCCCCCCCCCCCCAAAGGGGGGTGGGCGATGGCATCTCATTTCGCAGTCCAGCAGACAGGCCGGCACGAATCGAGCTTTCAGATTCCCGGATCTCCTCGGTGGGCGGAGAGAGAGGGGTGGAGAGTTGCGGAGCCGCGCGCGTACCTGGAGGAGGTTGGCGATGGTCTCGACGGTGGCGGTCTTGTTGATGCCGACCTCGTAGCAGCGGACGATGAAGCTCTCCTTGTAGGAGAGGCCGTCCTCGAGGAGGCTCCCCATCCGCAGCCGCTCCGCCAGGCCGGGCCGCTCCACCCCCTCGCGCCCCTCGGCCGTGGCAACCGCGGCCGCGACCTGCGCCGCCGCCGCCGCCGCCGCCACGGTCCCCCGCGACGGGGCCCGCGCGGCGCAGCGCACCGCCGCGGGCGCCGCCCGGGGCAGGCCGCGGCGGCCGAGCGGGGTCGGGCCGCATTGCGGCGGGATGTGGCAGCGCAGCATGGGGGGGTCGGTCGCGGGGGCGGTCCGAGATTCGGCCGCCGACGGGTGGGGTTTAAATGGAGGGGCGAGGGGCGAGGGTCGGGATGGCGCGGGGGGGCGGTGGGCGGTAGCGATGCGGTGGAGCGGTGGAGATGGGCCGGGCGATAGGAACGAGGAGGGGACGGCGCGGTGACGATGGGGAAAGAGGGACCGGGCCCGAGCCGGAGGGAGGGAGGGCGGGGCGGGGCGACCCGTGGACTCGTGGACTGGCGCGCCGGGTGGCAAGTGAAATCAATTGCGGTGTCTTCTTTTTCCTGCCTGCACCGTGACGCGCGGTACATACTACAATGGTTTGCGTCGATCTTGGTCGGCAAATTTGACAAATTTGACCTATAGACGAAATCAAATTATAGAATGAACTGTCCATCAAACTATTTCACGTAGCTGACCCGTGGCGCCTAGCTCACAGGCGTGCAACACTGACTTAGTAATTTTCGGATTACACGGGTACGACGCTGGCCGTGTAGCGGCTAGCTGTGAGGCGTTGCATAGTGTAGTGTGGCGCCTTCGTGTCGGAAGTCACATAAAAAGGTCAGCCGCTTGAAATAGTTTCACGGACAGTTCATTCTGTGATTTGATTTCGTCCATAGGTTAAATTTGTCAAATTTGCCATCTTGATCCTTGGGAACTCTTGTCATCCAAGAAAAATTATGGCCCTTTTGATGGATGGACGGACGGACGGATCACGGTGAGCGAGATCTCGACGAGCTCTTGGCTCTTGCATAGCGCAGGCACGTGCTTCGGCACTTGAGTAATGGCTACACATGCTCGAGGCGAGTCGTCGATCGGTGTTAGAGCATCTCGAACAGCCGCGCTAAACTAGCGTCGCGCCGCAAAATAGGCCGTTTTTGCGCGTGCGCAACGCGGCGGGGCGCTCCAGCGGTCGCGCAAAAACGGCACGCGCGCAAAAACGGCTTGGGCGCGCGGACAAAAATGCTTAGCCGCGCCGTTAATTTGGGGCGCCAGCTGCAGCGCGCGGCACACTCCAGCGCTCGCGCCCGCACATCCTCTCCCACCTCCACCCCCTCCGGTCGCGCCGCCGCCGCCGCCCGCGCCCCCGGCGACCGTTCAGGCTTCCCAGGCCTATCCCCGCGCGCCCGCGCTTCCGCCCCTTCCCCTCCTAGTCCCGCCGGCCATCGCGCGCCTCCGTCGTCCGAGGAACAACGCCCGAGCTCTCGCTGCCGCGCCGCGCCCGCAAGGTGTTTGACAAAACGCCTACAAGGTATGTATTGCTCAAACTTCATGAATTTGATGCATGTTTTGAATTGTAGTTTTTATAGTATAGTATTGAACATTGTAGATGAGTTCGTCGTATGATTCTTTCGAAGAAGAATTTGATATGGAAGAGGAGGAGGATCTTGCAATAATCCTAGCTATGCATATTAAAAAAAACCGAAGCACGGTGGTTCGGTTATGGGTCGGCTGAAAATTTGGAGGGACAGGATCGATGCCCACAACAGATTGATCAGGCATTATTTTGCGGAGAATCCCATATACCCCGAGTCGTATTTTCGTCGCCGGTTTAGGATGAGCACCGAGTTGTTCAGGCGCATTGCAGAGAAACTAGCGAGCCATGACCGTTTTTTCCAGCAAAGGAGGAATGCCGCCGGAGAGCTCGGTCATAGCACCTTTCAGAAGGTGACAGCCGCTTTGCGTATGTTGGCATACGGTATACCGGCTGATCTTGTTGATGATCACTTGGCTATGGGTGAGAGCCAAGCCATCATGTGTGTGTCAAGCGCTTTGCAGTGGGAATTGTGCAAGTGTTTGGCGAGGAGTATTTGAGAGCTCCCAATGCTGAAGACGCCGCAAGGCTATTGGCGATGAACAAAGCTCGCGGATTTCCTGACATGCTTGGCTCAATAGATTGCATGCATTGGAGTTGGAAGAATTGTCCAAAGGCATGGCATGGGCAATTCCACGGCCAAAAAAAGGGTTCCACTATAATCCTTGAAGCGGTGCCCGATCAGGAGACTTGGATTTGGCATGCATTCTTTGGGATGCCTGGATCTCTGAATGACATCAATGTTGTCAACCGGTCACCACTTTATGAATAAGATTGCAAACGGTGAGTTGCCGCCGGTGCGGTTTGTAGCAAATGGGCGTACGTACAACTATGGCTATTATCTAGCGGATGGCATCTATCCAAAGTGGCAAACCTTCGTGAAGCCGTTGAAAAAGCCGGAAGGTAAGAAAAATCTTGACTTCCACAATGCTCATGCGGCAGCTAGAAAAGATGTGGAGAGAGCATTTGGGATTTTGCAAGCCCAATTTGCTATTGTGAGAGGACCGGCTAGATTTTGGGATCAAAAAATGCTTTGGTACATCATGCACGCTTGTGTGATCATGCACAACATGATCATTGAGAATGAGCGTGGCCAAGATTTAGACTACTCACAGTATGAGCTTTTGGGAAATCCCGTGCGAGTGCGATGGAGGGCTCAAAGGGTAGCCCGTTTTGTTGCCTCCTATCATGCCATTCGGCGTCAATCAACGCACAATAAACTTCAGAATGATTTGATTGAAGAGTGGTGGGCTTGGCATGGACGACAAAGAGCATGATGATATCTGCATTCGACATTGTATTGTTCATGAACTATTTGTTGTGTTTATTGCATTTGTTGTACTAAATAATAAACTATTTGTTTGAGTTGTAATGATAACGAAATTGAACTATTTATCGTTGATTTGTTTTGTTTGTTTGATCATTTTTGCTATGTATAATAAGTGGTTTGTGCGGCGCGCGCACGCTGTATTTTTGCGCTCTGCTGGAGCGGCGCGCGCGCGCTGCATTATAGCGCGGCTGCCGGAGCCAGCGCGGGCGGGCGCGCCAAACCAGCCGAAGCGCGCGCGCCAAACAGGTTTTTTGCGCGCGGCGCATAGCGCGGCTGTTGGAGATGCTCTTAAGTAGTGGCAGTGTCATTTTTCAATGTGGGATTTACTAGTGGAGAAAGTTTTTCATTTTTCAATGTGGGATTTACCCATTCTTTGAGTACCAAACTAAAGATTGCCATTGTTTCTTCATGGTGAAAGTTTTACTATAGTACTACACCGCTCTCGCAACGCCCGCTCACATACGCCGCCGCCCCTTGCCCTCCCTCCACCCCCGTTCAAGCCCTCCTCGCCTCTCTTGCATCCAGTTCTCTCACGCCGTCGCGCGCCCCTACCGGATGCGAACATCGGGGTCGGGGCAATCCGATCCAAATGTGTCGTTGTTGTCGCACCGAGGCTATCCTCGTCTTCCGAGATGGTGGCCGACTCGCTCCCACCCTCCCTGTCCACCGACTCAGCTCCCTCGCCTGCCTTTGCCCTTTTGCATCGGCGCGTTGCCTCAAGTCCCTGGTGGTCCGGGAGCCCACTGCCACGATGCGCGCTACTAGTCGTCGCCCTGTTGCTTGGGTCGCTGATGGCATGCCACTAAGTGCTTGTAGCATGCGGGCTAGTCCGAACGAAGATGTTGCTGCTGCTTCGCCCTCCCCTCCGCGTCCTCAACTTAGTTTGATGGTAGTCCGAGTCGACGCTATGGCGACTGGAGGAGGGGATTCGTCACGTGACGCAAACCGTGGAGGATGGCTTGACGTGCAAGGGAGTAGGGGATGAGCGAATGCTGCTAGGGGCAGGGGGTTACATCATCGAAGCCGCATCCGGTGGTTAGTCTGGCTGAGCGTGCCGCCTACCTCAAATGGATGGGCGGACAATGTTTATGTTGTCTCAGACACAAGCATTTCACCATGGACTACTAGGTACCGCTAAGTTTTGGCACTCCTACAAGGATTTCCATCTTGCCATACAATGGCTTGGCCCCTCCGTTGAAGCTATCCTCGTCGATGCCTTCCTCCGGTTGTTTGCTCTATGTTGGGGTTAGCGGTGGCGCGCTAGCCGGCCTTGCTTCTAGGCCACGTTCGTACGCCGAGGCTCTCTTGGCGCCACCCCTTGGAGATTGATTAGCTCGTCCTATGGACTGTTGTATCTACCCTCACGTTCTCGACCACGATATCCTTGTTGCTATTTTCTCGGCTAGGCCAATGGGCATCGATCCGCGCCATAGTGATCCTATGCTTGATGAAGCATTAATTGGCAGCTTCTCCTCAGGTATTGCCTACTGTCAACTGTCTTGTGGTTTGCTTTGCTTGGGGAGATGATGTGCGGTTGACCCGTGGTGTCTCGTCGGTGGGGTGGGGAATCCGTTCATCCAATGTGCTCAGAGGCTAAGGTCTGGTCATCCCGCCTCGGTGGATGCTCCTCGTCTTTCGATGTGCAGTCCCTTGCATGTCTGATTCTTAGTTCAGAGGAGCCGCTTGCTTTTGGCACGGGAAGAAGGATGACGGGTTGACAAAGCGGGTGTCTGGAAAAGAAGAACAAGGCGTGCAACATCCCGACGTCCAAGCGCGTAGAGCATAGGTTGTTGGAGGCTTTTGGTGAGCTGCTAGAGGTTATCAAAGTGGAGGGTGCCGAGCAAAAGATGAAAGCATACCTAGACATGTACAAAAAATCGCTCTCATTGCAAGTGATCTAGGAATTGAGAACTTTGCCAGCATCGCGGGGAAGTCGAAGATGGATCTTTCGGGATGATTTTCACACGATAATGTTAGCACATCATCCTTCCAGACTGAGATAGAAGAGTCATTCGATATGGATGGTTTCTCTTCAGCGAGTGGTGGTCAGTTTGGTTGCACTTGAGCCATGTCTAACCGCTTTGGGCCTTGGCGCTATAATGTCTGGCTCTAGCGATGTCCTTTGATGTTTCATTTGTCTTGTCCATATCTCCATCCTCTAGTGCCTTTTTTTGGGTTTTCATTCGGTTGTTCCTGATTAACCGGGGATGTTAGGTTTTTGGGTCCGGATTTCCTTATAAACCGGTCCATCTCTTCTTCTTAATGAACTGTAGGAGCCCCATGCCCCCGTGATGAGGTTTCTTTACTATACCGGACATGATTTATGTATTCACTTGACGATGCAAGGCATGCGTTCTCGCGATTTCATTAAAACGGAAATGAAAAATACATAATATGTTGATTTATAAGGGAAACTAGGCCGAAAACCACATCAAATAAGAATAGAATGACAGAAAAAATGACGTCAAAACAATAAGACCACCCCCACCTGAAGCGATTGAGAACGAGGTCTTTGAAAACGTCTTCAAGAAGGGAATGAGACCTAAGAACGCGGTTGTCCTTTCTTCAGCAAATTCCCTGAAGTTCTTCCGCATACCCTGTCGTCGCACCGCGGCCGCTCCAGGGGTGCTCTGCCAACCGGTATCCTGCAACACCAATTACAAATTCAGCAACCACACTATGGACAGACTTGCCACAGCACTAAAAGGCCAACACACAATAATTAGACGACTGAGTAGCATGTAAATCGTTGAACGTCGTCTTTTGTCCAGCCAGGCATTTGTGGATCATCTCTCGGCACCAACTGACCCGAGTCCGCCGCAAAGGCAGTCTCGCAAGTACCATTGTCGTTCAGGTCCATAGGCCTCACGGCTACCGCGGCGCTCACATCCTTGTCATCGGTGCAACCACCGGCTTAATCCGACAGATCCACCGGAAGTCTCCTTGTCAAGAAGTTCGTCCCCCACACCCAAAGTTAGCAGTGCAAATCTGCGAATCAGAAGCACATCTAGCATCCAAACTAGAAGATAGTCAGATCCAAATCAATCTCTCAAGGCCAAGAAACTTACCTATGGACTAGATCTGAAAGGAACTCGAATTCATCTGTCTTCTCCAAAATCGCTTCATAGCAGTGCTCTGTCGCCGCCGCGGTAAGGTATTCGAGGTTAATTACGCGCTCTGCTCTCCGCCTCGAACGCATGGCCCCACTTCAAAACTTTTCCCCACAGCTGCGAGGCCGTGAAAGTAGACGGTCCCGGGGTGACCGCACAACCTTGTACCACCAGCACACCTCCGTTAACCCATGCCCCGCCCAGCCGCCGTTAGTTGTCTCTACAGCTCATACTGGGTTCGAAATTCCCTTCAGGCTGCCGGTATTGTCAGTCGCACACATCCCACGACCTGTACTACCCGTTCAGATAACAGGAGCGCGCGAGCCCATGTGCTCTATCGCCGTTCTCTTCCTCATATGCACTATACTTCCTTCGTTGCACATACAACAGCACACATCGATGTACATGTCCATGCCGAGTTTAATTAGGTTCTTAGCATAAGTCAACCGCGACAGAGAACAATAAAGGAAAGAGAAAAGAAGCGAAATATTGAACGGTTCCATGCATCACTAGCTACTGTAGATGCCCATGTTTGTGGACTGGTCACACTAGCTGGAGATCAAAATTGTCGATCGCCCGTAGCAGCCACAGTGCTCCAAGCCTCCGAGTTGGATTAATGCATAGCTCCATTTATTTCAGGACAGGAACAATAAATAAATTTCGATCTGACACTGCCTCTGGACCAAAGTACGTACGGAGTTAAAATGCAGTTAATTTGGACGTATCTCTCGCTAGCGTACTTACTCTGAGTCTCTGACAAGCTGTGAATCCGATAAGCTAAATTCAGCCCGGCCGGCACATGAATTGACTGAAAATAGATCGACGGCTGAGATATGCTAAATTCAGTCCTGATGGATACGGTCAATCCGATATGGTCGCATGCGGGCTGGCGGCTAAACCAAGTGCATATTCACTCTGAAAGAGATATTCCTGGCTGACACCGGTATTTAGCTATGTCTATGTCAACCAACCAATCGATCTGCAGCCGGCTGCAGGCCTGCATGTTGTACCATGCCACTGTCTTTGTGACGTGTGTGCCCATGCATATACTCCTTAGTTTTCTTCTTACATTTACTCCCCATATGAGATTTGTTTTAAGTCAAATTTTAAAGTTTGATCGAGTTTATATTAAAAATTATCAACATCTATAATATTAAATATATACAATATGAATTTGGTTTCATAATGCATCTAATATACTGATTTCATATTGTGAGTGTTGGTATTTTTTTATAAGGTTAGTCAAACTTCACGACTTCATGAAGTTTGACTTTAGAAAAATCTTGTACCAAGAAAAGGAAACAGATGGAGTAGTTATGAATGTGTTACATGCATACGCTTTGCAAAGCCAGGGTAGACAAGCTTAGGTTGCAAAAAAATAGAAAAATGGAAAAAATGGGGTGCGGAAACCAATACGGCTACTAGGTGCACGTGCTCCTACGCGTGGAAAATGATTTTTGAAATATTTAAAAACTCCCCAAAAAATTGGATGTGTTCATTGTCACATCCAAATGCTACTTGCAATTTTTTGGGTTAAAAGGTTAAGCATTTGGCCAGCATGAAAAAAAAATTGAACACCAAATGTTACACCCAAATATGTTTTTTCACCGACGAAACACCGCTACTCTGTTTCACATGAAAATTGTCAAGCATGCTTGTGACACTAACATGAACATCTACAAAGGAAAACAGAATTTTTCTAAAAAAAATCACTATATTTTTCCTGTTCATGCGAGAGCAAATGCACCGGGGAGCCAAAATGCCCTCCCCCGTGGGGTGTTGGATCTCTAATGGATGATGGTCAAGATTGCATGCGGGAGCTAGTGTGGAACTCCCTTTTGTATATAGCAGTTAGTCAAAAAAATTAAATGGATAGAACCCCTCCGGCATGATCAATTTGGGCCATACATCGGAGATCCAATGGCTCACATACATTTTTTCTATTTTTGCACTTAGGAGTTGATTGAATTATAGTCATTTCCACAAGCTGTAAGGTTTTCGGTGAGGTTACATGAGTAAATTTGTGGCATCAACCATCTAGTCAAGGCACGTCAAAACGTCAGCCATCTGGCGATGGTTAGTAGAAGGTTGGTGATAAAAAAGCGGAAGTGGAAATACTGAAGTTTCATGTTTGTTGAGGCTACATTATGACAATTTCATTTGTCTTATTTGTGTTCTGTTTATTTAGCCATAAACTGACAATTTTTTTAGCAAAGAGAGATTGATGGTTAAAATTGATAGTATATAGAGTCAATTTCCTCGATTTCATAACATCGTCATATTCATTGATTGCCTACTGGATGGTTGAACTACTGCCACTATTGACGAAGAAAGATCCATGATTGAAAACCAATGCATATTCAACCAATTGGTCGGCATATATAGAATGGTTGTGTATATCATATGATGCAGAGGCCAAGACACTCTTAAAAACATTGATAGACATAGTAGCATAGATGAAGTGACCGTTAAAAAAGAGATATACACAACTGCATTCGTACTTAAAATTAATTTGTTGGTAGGGTTGCTGAAGAGAGTTGGTAGTTAAGACTGGTAAAGAAAGTCAATTTGGTCGATCACCTGCTTGCTAGATGGTAGATTGTCTCAGAGAGATTCATCGTTGATTATGTCAGGCTTCCTTAGGTTTTCATCACTTGCATAACAACAAACAATCTAGCGCGGCGGTAAGACATGTAAACTTCTAGATAGAGGCAGTAGCTTTGTTCTAACTAATATAACTAGACAGTACTAGCTGAATAGCTGTTCACTAGCTTTTGCAGGTTTTCTTCAGAGATAAGTGGATATTCTCTGGTGGGTTAGACCACTGATGCGATTGGAGAGGTCGATCGACAATATGAGCATGCCCACCGTACGGGACAGATGGACGGTGCCCATCCACCTGTCCTTGTGAGCGAGACGCGTCTCAGAAAAGGAACATAGTGATGATCGCCAGCACAGCCCATCTTAAAATGTCATCAGGGTGGCTAGCATGGAAGGAACAGCTACCGCGCGCCTCATTTAGGCCCGTCCGCATCGATGCAGTTGCAACCAATTTGTGCGGTACATCATCAAGGCAGGCAGGTGCATACGCGCACGATCATCTGGGAGGCACGTACACGTGGAGATGCATGCATCCAAGAAAGGCCGCATTGCCTGCGACGCGACAATGCGAGAGCACGGCAATGGGGCGAAGGACGGCGATCGACCCGGCCGGGCAGTCGGCTTGGTAGAGACGAAAAACGCCATTGGCTAGTCCTTGAGACGCGCGCAAACGTGCTGGCACAAATCACCATGTTTGGACGGACCCTAAAGTAAGCAAATGTGGCCGAACATGTGCTCAATCTGCTAGACCGATCGTCCTCGATCATATCGATATAGCGCGCGCACCTAGCAGGATCGAGCTCATGCCTCGTGTTTCTATGAGAAATGGAGGGAGAAAATCCACTACAAACCTCGAATTTGTAGGCAAAAGCTAAATCAAATATTGAACTTCCAGTCCCTGAAATCCTTGAAATCAGCACGACAGACTCTCTGATTCCGGTATATTTTGAACCTTGACAGCATTTAACCGGTATTCGCTGAATTGGGCCGGCCCATTAGAACGGTTGCTCGCATTGCGCTGTTTTTTCTCTCTCTTTTTTCACTTTTAGATTTTTCTTTTGTTTTTTCCTTCGTTATACTTTGTTTTTTCACTTGTTTTATTTGGTTTTTCTCTCTTCGTTATACTTTTGGTTTTCTTTTGTTTCTTGCTTGATTTTCTTCACATTGTTTGTTTTTCGCTTTTGTTTTGTTTCTTTACCAGTAAGCGTTGTTCTTTTTTACACATGTCTAATTATTCCAGAGTTTTGCATTTTCTTAATGATAATAAATATTTTATAAAACTACACAACATTTGTTGACATTGTTACACGTTTTTTAAATTGTATACACTTTTTGCAAACACATGTCATGTATATTCTTTTGAGGGCATGCCACATTTTTTTACAACACGCAAACATCTTTTTACATTCTATACAGTTAAACAAGAACATTTTTTGGAACTAGCATTCTTGAAATGTTACATTTTTTGTTTGAATCATATGAATATTATTTTACATGGTACATACATTTTTTTGAAATGTCACTTACATTTTTTTAAACTTGTGATTTTTTTAGATGTCACAAACATTTTTTTACACATTTATTCAGGTATAAACATTTTCTCCCGTTTTTAAAATTTTCAAAAACTGTTCGCCCTTTAAATTTTTGTTCAGGTTTAAAAAATTATGTTTCAACAAGTGTTTGCTTTTAAAAAAATGATTGTTTTTTCAAAAACTAGTTGTTTTATGAAAAGTATTCGGAATTCTCAAAATGTGCTCACACTTTATAAAATCTTCGGACATTTCCAAAATTGTTTACATTTTCAATATTTGTTTGCCCCTAAAAAATGTTTTCAAAGTTCGGCGCTTTGGTGTGTGCTTAAATATTTTGGGCCTCTGATTATGTCACTCATAGTCATCTGTTCAAGTGGCTATCAGGATTTGTTCAACTCTACTAGGTTCCAAATAGATCGGGATCAGAGCGTTCAATGTGCTGATTTTTGGGATTTGAAGTTTGGGGTTCGATTTAGCTTTCATCTACAACTTCAAGATTTGTTTCAGAATTTTCCCATAATGGAGCCGGGAAGGTTGCCCCCTAGTTCATCTAAAAAAGCTCATGCCTCGTGCAATGCACAAAATAATGCAAAGGGCTCCTGAGCGTGAGAAGGTGAGGCGACGCACCGACGCCGAGGCAAAGACGGCGCGCCGGCACACTGCCATGGCAGGGGCGAGAGCAATGGCGACGCGGCTAGAGGGAGAAGAGGATTGCGATACGTCAAATACGGGTTGGATGATGGAGAACAAAGTGACTGAGGAAAAAAAGATGCTTCTCGTCCGCATGGACGCAGGGACCCAATGCTAGCGGAGACCTCCTGTTCCGTGTGCTATGTGCGGGATATAGAGAGTAAAACACGCGCCCTGTCACGGTAGGCCGGCCCAATTACATGTTTTGTGTTTTGTTTGCATTATTTAACTTTATTTGTAGACATCCTAAAAAATAATTTATAGACTCAAAATATAAAAATAGTCAAAAATTCTAAAAATGCAAAATATAAGAGAAAAATACGACTGTGCATATAACATGTCCATCCTGTATTTTTAAAAATATTTGTAGCACTTTACTAAAATAATCACCACGTGTTTGAAAATTATTTAGCACATATTTTAAAATATTTTGAGCATATTTTTTTAACAAAATCATCACATTTTTAAAAACATCCATTAAGTATTAAAAAGTATCTCATGTATTTCTTAATGTTCACCATGTATTTAGAAAATTTTGAAATATGTTATAAAAATTAATTGGATGTTAATTGTTTTTCACATATTTTAAAAATATTAATCGCTATTAAAATTGTTTACGGTCCATGCAACAGTGCTCATTGTGCATTACTAGAAAGTCCATGTTTTTTTAGATGGATAAAGTTCATGTTTATAACGATACATAGCATAGGAAAAACTTGAAAAGCAAAATTATAAAAATAAAGAACAAAAAAAGAACGGATCCCTAAAGAGAAACAAGAAGACCCATAAAAACTGGGGAGAAAAGGAAACCAACGTCGGCATCCAATGTCGTCCACACTCTTTTGGCAACGTGATGCACAGAAGGATAAATGCCATTAGTCGATAGAATTTTGCGAGCTCTAATAGATGCGATATTCGCAAAAAAAGGGAGTCGAGATGCGAGATGGAGCCCTGTTAGTTTGCTTCTCGGCGGTACTACTTAGCGCAGGCAGCGATCTCGGCATCCGATTTCGGACATCTGCGACTTGACATGAACCAAACACGCCCAACACAACTCACTGTAAGGATCAGGGTCACCCACTCACTAATTTCAGTAGCTAGCCCCAATTTCGGAGGGGAATCTAGCTAGGGTTTATATTATCAAAGGGAAAAGTAGAAGCCAGCCACTACAATGGTGGCTAGGGTTTACAACTCGATGCCCCGTCCGGCAGGAATCCTACGTTTTATAAGGAGCCATTACACCGAAGCAGTATTGAAAGAAGCAATATTGAAAGGTGAAAAAGAGAGAGCTCAATGCGACATGATCAGAAACAATAAAAGGCACCAGCTAGGTAATTAAATGTGGGCCGTTGGGTGGAGACCAGAGATCACTCACGTCATCTCTTTAGTGGCCCGCGACTGGTTCGCCAGCTACATCCAGGCCGTTTGGTCTTGATCGGAGGGTCTTCAGAGCGTGGCCAAACTGATGATACAGCTAACTGAAGATAATAGCCAGTGTAGATTCAGTAATGAGCCTGACACTCGCGCACCCCACAAGTTTTCCGCCCTTACGATAAGTTCATCAATGAGAATAAGCAGGTACAAATGTGTTGTGGTGGGCACACATGGAGCTCGATTTATTAACGAGGGATCTATGTGCGCAATTCCGAGGTTGTTAGTTTTTTCTTTTTGGAAAGAGGAGGCAAAAGACTTGTCTCATTCATTAATTAAGGGAAGAGAGGGTGTTAGCATTTTTATTTTATTTTTGCGGGGAGAAGAGGGTGTTAGTTGCAGTGATCATTATTTGCAGAAGAGCAAGTTACAGCTTACAAACCTTAGTACAAGCAGTTTACTCATCGGTTAGTCAGTCCCTAGGGTTAGGGAGATATATTGAACATAAGCCCGAATTGACTATCCAACGAAGCCTAGAACGATGTAGTACACGATCAACACGGGCAATGACGCCAGCGTCCCGAATATAACCCTGCAAGATTCAGCAAAACACGCACAGTTTCAGACAAACGTACGCATTCAGAAATCAAGCCTATATAATTAACCAAGCAGACGTACTCCATTACTTACGCGGTGCTGAGCACATCGGCGTGCAGGCCGTACTCCTTGGCGAACACGAACGTGGTGATGGACTGGGGGAGCGCAGCCTGCCGGTACATCCATCGATCGCCAGGTGAAGCAACATGCGTGTCAGTCGATGTAGTGTACATCATTCAGAAATAATAAAACTTTTGAAGTACTAGTAGTAGATTGTAGGGTGTGACCTGTATGATGGCGAGGCGCAGGACGTCGCCCCGGAGCCCCAGGGCGACGGCTCCGGCCGCGGTGGCCGCAGGGCCGGCGACGAACCGCAGCGCCATGCCCAGCGCGGTCAGGCCGGCCCCGCAGACGATGATCTTCTCCTGCAGCGCCATGAACAGGCCTGCATGCAACCAACCAACTCATACATCGACAGACAGAAACACGCGCTCTCGGTAATTTCGTGAGTTCTGTTCCAACAATTTGCTTGCTAGCTTACCCATGCTGAACATGGCGAGCCCGACGCCGGTCCTGGACATGATCAGCACCGAGCCTTCGATGATGCTCGGCGTCACGATGTGCCACCTGCATATGCACGGAACTACTTAACTGAGGAACGGCCGATCAAGAGTATTAGTACGTTCAGAAGGATGCCAGGTGCCAGTGTGCCGGCGTCCGGACAGGTCTATGTGCTACTTTGTCTGCAGCAGTGGTATGAATGCAAAGTGCACCGGATGCAACAAGAATCAATCTGATTTGCCTGAAAGTTAATTTAATTATAGATTGTTGAGCATAGTTGTTTATTCGTCTGTTCCACTAACAATCGGTATTTGTTCTGCCTCAATTATTCCTTAGTGTGAACCACCTAAGCTTGCTTAACACTTTAGGAGGGACAGAGAGTACAGGTTCCGCTAACTACTTGATGCAACTCCGCGTGATTATTATATGTTAGGATTATATTGTTGTGCTGTGAATCTTTTTTTTTTTTGCGCGGGGTGCTGTGAATCGACCATTCACAGTTTAATGGTAGGCCTACAACTTTTCAGTTTGCACCTCTTGCTACAACACTTACCGGTCTCTTCATAGAAAAAAAATCACATCCGACAGTATTAGAACATAGTATTGTTTTTTAAGTGATGCATTTGTGATTTCATGTGTGTTTAATTATTTGAGATATTTCTTGAATTAATTGATTTTCAACATAGATTTGTGAACCTTTTGGTTTTTAACATTAACAATTCCCAAATTGTAAGTAAATACTTTTAAAATTTTACCTAATTTGTTTTCTATTTTTTACCTTTCTACCTTTAATTTGATTTTGTCATCAGTTTTATTTATTTTTCATTTTTTCCCTTCAAATCCTCCTGAAAATTTCTCACCATTTTCTAACTTGTCTTATTTTGTGTCTTGACGGGGCTACAATGTGTATGATTGCCTCATATGACTTTGATCGTCACAAAACCAAATACGGCCAGCATTGAAAGTAAAGGGTGAAAACTATATTGCATTGGATTCGGGACAAAAACTAAAATTGGCCTCGAGACATCAAAATAGGATCGATTTTGGAATAAATAAGGTTTGGATTCATGTTTGATTTTCCATGGAACTGATGTCAAACAGATGCATTCCTTGGGAATTTCTACTGTCATCCTATTATTTGAAGTCCTTTATTTACAAGACTGTTTTGTAAGTCTCTAATTTTTTTTATCGTTCCTTCTTGACTTTCTTGCGTGTTATGTTTTCCCTCCCTTCTTCGGCAGCATGTTGGCGCCAAGCAGGTGTATAAGGTTCCCTCGAGTCTCCCCATCACAATGGTGTCGTCTACGACTGTGCCGATGACTCGATGGCGTATTTTCTGGTCGGCCATTCTGGTCGATGAGATTATAGTTTGAAGGGCTTGTTGGTGCGACGACAATGACTTCCCTTTGTCGTTTGGTTCTCCGGCTTCGCCTCCACCACATCGCTACGACCTCCGGTGCTTGCGAGGCTTGTGAGAAATAATGAAGGTTTGACTCTTGTATCCGTGGCTCTTTCAGCGGTAATGGTTTCTTCTCCACTACGTTGGCCTAGCAAGATGTGACCTTGATGACTTCCTGTCCGTGATCGAAAACACAGCTTGGCTTCGATGATGGAGCGGCATGAGGCAGCCGCTGTCTGCCTGTTCGGGGGATAAAGGCAGTCAACCCTCATGGATTTTGATGTAGAATTTTTCAGTGGTATTTGTAGTTGCTTATTTGACCCATATATCTTTTTCAAAAAAAAAAGACATAACAAAAGAAATCTATCAAAATTTGGTATAACTACAACAGTGGTTAGCTATCCTTAACCCAGCCAATAAGTGTTTTTTTCGATGACACATCCCAATCACATTTTTCCATCATGTCGTACGAGTCTTTGCATATATAGCGGTATCCCAGCCCGTCAGGGTTCAAGTCCTGGTGCTCGCATTATCTTGGATTTATTTCAGTATTTCAGGCGATACGCGTTTAGTGAGAGGTGGGAGAAGACGTTCCCTCGACTGCGAAGCGTCTGTGGACTTTGTCAATCTCAAAATGATATGCCGACTCAGTCACAGTCTCTCGGAGGTGCTCATAGGAATAGTGCGTGTGTGCGAGGTTACGTGCATGATCGCCTGTGTATGTACTTTGTTCTCAAAAACAAGAAGCACCAAAACGAGGGTGTGATCCTGCCACACTATCGAGACCGTCTTGACGTCCGACTCGTGCGTAACAACATCGCGTCCTCCCAGAGCAAAAGTTGCACGTAGCTAAGTGTGGTCCGTGCATGCAGAGAATTACGGATCGTACCTGTTTGTGACGCAAGACCAGGCGACCCCGAGGACGCCCGCGTAAACGTTGGGATTCCGTGCCACCTTGAGCCAGACCGCTCTGACCAACGGCCATACCGGCTCGCGCCGCCTCCTCCCCTCCGCGCCGCCGTCCTCCACGTCGTCCTCGCTCGCTGAAACGGCCGCCGCCGCGTCAGGCTTACCTGCTGCGCCACCACCGCACGCACGCCGCGCCTCGAACGCCAGCAGGAGCAGCGGGAAGTAGACGATGATCTGCACCACCGATATCTGCACGACGAGGTCGCGCGCCCACCCGCCGTACATGGCGTCCAGCAGCGGCACACCCACCACGAGCGTGTTGTTCAGCGTCGCCAGCGAGAAGCCGGTGATGCACCACGAGGAGGCCAGCTCCCCGCCGCGCTTGGCGTCACCGCGGCAGCAGCGCGTGGACGCGGCGGCCCAGGCGGCGAGCGCCAGCGCGACGGCGAGCTTGGAGAGCGCGTCGGCGGCGAGGACGCGGTAGTTGAGCGCGTAGGGGTCCATGCGCGCGGCGAAGTCGAAGGCGAAGAAGGGCACCGCGAAGTAGGCCACGAGGCGGTTCACGGCGTCGCACTGGTCCGGCGTGAAGAGCTTCCACCACCGCACCGAGCCGTAGCCGAGGCCCAGGGCGAAGTAGAGCGGCGCCATGGCGGCCACCACCTTGTACACGTCGCCCCATCCGATCATCTCCCCCGCCACGCTCTGTTCGTGTGTCACAACTCACAACCGCGCGATGTGTCTTGGTGCCGTTTCTGGTTGCCTATATGGTGGGCTCGAGGTTGCAGTTGCATCTTGCATGCATGTATGCGGAACATATTCTGATTTGCAGAACTTTGGCATCGAACAGAAGTGAGAAAGGGATTCACAGTCAGCATCAGCATCATTTCACCAAGGATAGCCGTAGTGCGCAGCGCAACCTCCGCACTCTACCGCTATCGCTCATTCTTCTCCCTCCTCTTGTCTTTTCTTCCTCGCCGCCCACTGCCCCCTCCACTCCCGAGGATCAGGGCATTCTCTGCTTATTTTTTCATTCACGTCAATATGGAAACAATGATTATGTCTCAAGCATAGGAAGTATTAAGGCTTCTTTGGGAAGACCATCATGATTCATGCATGGCTAGGTTTATAAAATTAATCTATTGGAAGCACTTTTAGGTCTCTTTGATTCAAAGGATTTTGAAAGAAATCTTAAAAGGATACTAATCCTTACATGGGTTGTTTGTTTCACAGGATTATAATTCATAGTAATCTTTCCTCGGGATTGCTTTATAAGAGATTTCATAGAAAAATTTCCGGCCACCTCAACCTTGTATGAAGATTAGTACGTTTATCCCGCGCATAATCAAATGTCTATACAGTCTCGTAATATTTTTTAAACACAATACAGACGTAGACGCTCATATACACACACATACACTCATCTCTATGAACACACACATACACCCTACCTCTATAATCACCTTTGCTGACACATCATCTTGAGATTGACAAAGTCGTCACAGACGCCTTAGTAGAAACGTCTTGAACTCTGATGGGCTGGGATACCACTATTCGCCTAACCATCCAAACACAAATTGGTTGGCTACAATCTCATAGTATTGAGGATGACATGTTACTCTATCTATGTGTTTTTTCTATTCCCGCATTTGAGAAATCCTATAAATCAACAAAGAGACCTAACCTAGAAACAATACTTAGCTAGGTAGCTATCTCATGAGCCGCTCTCTTTATTTCTCTTTGAGAATGCTTAAATCGGCAAAGCAATCTGCACTGCCGCCGCACTACGCCTTGCACTGAATTACAGCCAGTAACTTTACGACTTAGAATAGTACACGCAACTATAAAACCCTTGATCAAAATTATTAGGAAACAAAAGGCATATGTGCTTACTGCTTAGTGCTTAGTAGTCGTCATGGCTGCTATTATGAGCGCCAAACGGGAATCCAGATTGTGCACGATGCTCCTCATGTCTGCCACTCGCAGGGTGCATGCTTGAGACGGATGCAGCTCCTCCGGCATCCCAAGCAGTGAGAGCCACTGACCCTGTTGTACCATTCGACTGGGCTAACGGTTAAGATCGAGAATATATTATTCCTCCATCAGTGCGTTTTATTCCTGTAGATACTCCCTCAGGTTCTTTTTACTCCGCGTATTAAATTTGTGTCAAGTCAAACTTTATAATGTTTGACCAAATTTATACTAAAAACTGTCAACATATACAATATCAAATAGATATATGATGAAACTACATTTCATAATGAATCTAATTGTATTGATTTGACACTGGGCATGTTGGTACTTTTTTCTATAAGTTTGGTCAAAGTAGAGGTACTTTGACTTCGGACAAAACTTATATGCAAACTAAAAAGGACCGGAGAAAGTATCACAGAGCATGACAGAAGGGATCGTACAAAAGGTTTTTGTATCTCTGTAGACTGTAGCTATACGTCTGGCAAGCCTTTTTGACTTTACGGGTTTTTGTTAGAAAATTCACGAACTGTCAGAGGAATATGTAAGAGAGAACTACGCATGCACAAACGAGCGAGTGTCATCACTGTACATCTCTTCTGCGCCAATTTTCTCCTGTGGAAGGCGCAGGTCATGCTCGTTCTGTCTGCGAGGAACCCTCGTTGATAGTCGAGGTGGAGTTAATTGCAGGGAAGTCCACACTTGGGGCAGTTGTAACGGGTCAGTACCACTATTCAAATTTTTTGCAAGTTAGTATTACGTTTGAGGCTAGTCGTTGCAATACGGGCTAAGCCGCGTATAACTCTGTATTGATGCTGTATCTGACAACCCGGCCCCATCAGTCAGTTGACCAGCCGCCGAACCGGTGCGTCGCTCGGCTGGCTAGGATGGACCTGGGTCGGTCGGTCTTGGCTCGGTCGAACCCTAGCAGTTCTCTCCTCTCCCTCTCCCACTCCCTCTCCTCGCGATGGCTAGTCTGGGCGGCGGCGGCGGCGGTGGCTGGAGCAGCGGTGGCATTGTGGGCGGGTACGGAGACCTCCCCGGACTCGGGAGCGATGCTCACAGAGGAATCGAAGTCGAGGGCGGGGAGTCCAGTTCGTCAGGTTACTACAGCGACGACGACGAGGGCATGGAGGCGCCGCTGTCCATGGAGCAGCGGTTGCGGCTGGCTGAGATCTGGGTGGCCAACCCTACCACGAGCCATCACTGGAGCCATGGATTGGATGGCCTGCTGTAAGTGCTCTCTCCTCTCCCTCTCTACTCTCTCATCTATGCCATGATTCGGGCTAGGGTTAGGTTTACTGAACTGAAAATGTGCAATTTTGCTGTTAGTTTGGATGATGCTGTTTGGGATGTTAGGATTCATTTCGATGCTTAGCATAATTTGGACAGGAAGATATGCAACTTAGATGTCACGTATTTGAATTTGTATGCACTGATGCGAACACAAGGATTTAACTTCAGTGATGAATTGTGCCACATGGGAAATACATGCATAGGAGTGCAGAGAGAGCATGGCCTAGATTTGATAGACACAAACATCAACTTGCAGGAAATTAAGAAGCAGAATGAGGACAGTTTAGTTCTGAACTTGTTAGTCAGGGCCACATCATTTGTCAGTACTGCATCTCATGTTAGTGAGGAAAAAATAGCCACAGTTTTATATCAAGAACTTTTTGTTATGATCTGAGAGATCCTCTTGTGCTTGCTGTTAATGATAATGGTGTTGTTTATGAGAGTCAAAGCAGCAACAGTAGTGCAGTAGTACAACCTACTGGTATGTGCACACAAGAGAGCAGAAATGTTAGCAAAAGAAAGCTCAAATCTGTGATGGAAGAAGAGGAAGAGGAGGGATATAAGAGTAATGATGACTCTCAAGGGGCATATGACAGTGACAACAACCCTTTCTGCATGAAGAAGTACATGATTGCTGAAGACATAGAGATAATAGAGGGAAAGAGGCTAGCAGATGAAGAACTAGAAGAGGATGAAGATTCAGATGAGGAAACAGATGAAGATTCAGATAAGGAACAACTACACTATGAGGGTGACACTGAGGTTGAGGAGTTGTTTGAGATTGAGGAGGATGAGGAGGAAGATTCTGAGAAGGAGAAGGAACCACCCATGAAAGCAGCTGGTAAAAAGAGGCAAAAGATGCCAGTTAGGAGAGGGCCCACCACTAGGACACATTCTAATGTGTTAGAGGAATTGAAACCAGATTTCAGACCATCATCAGATGAAGAAGATACTGGGTTGCTATTGGATAGTGAAGATGATCAATTTGAGCCACTAGCATTTGTCCTACCAAAAGGAAGGAAGAGTAGGGCCATGAAAAGGCCAGCAAGGATATGGTATAATGAAAAACTGGAGCAACCACATCAACAGTTATGTATGCACATGTGTTTCAAAAATCAGCAACAATTCAGAGATGCTCTATTGAGCTTGCACATTACACAGGCCAGAAATTTCAGGTATCATAGAAACTCAGACAAAAGGATAATTGTTTGCTGCAAACAAGAGCATTGTCAGTTCTTCATAGTTGCAGCAATTATCAAAGGGGAGAAGACATTTTCAATAAAAAAATGAGGCTGCAGCACACTTGCCCTAGCACTATAGAGACATCAAGGGTTAGTGCAAAGTGGCTTGCACAGACATATGAGTCACTGTTCAGGTCTGATCCAAACACAAGTATTTTGACTCTGATTGACAACTGCAATGAGAAGTATGGTGTTGATGTGCCCAAGCACATGGCCTATAGGGCCAAAAACCTTGCTGTAGAGGCTGTTTTAGGAGAGCACAAGAAACAGTATCCCAGGCTGAGGGACGATGCTCAAACAATCATGGATACAAACCCTGGAAGTAGAGTTATAGTTACAACTATAACTCCAAAACCTACTACAAAAATACCACATCCAGGACCAAGGTTTCATGCTATGTTCTTCTGCATCAATGGAGCAAGGGAGGGCTTTCTTAGTGGATGCAGGCCATTCATAGGTCAGTGACATGTTTTATATGCTTTATATGCTTTATTTTAGTGCTTTATTTAGTAGGTTAGTGACATGTACAGCTTAAGTATGTTTAGTAGTGTTATATAGTGAATGAACTTGCTCATTGCTTTTATATGACATATATAGAATTGTGTATCCATTCTTGTGGATGACATATATAGAATAGTTTGATAGTTTCATATAGTTACTGAATTTGGTCTTACAAATGCAATATAGGTGTTGATGGCTGCTTTATTAAGCTCACCACTGGAGCTCAAATACTTGCTGCCACTGGCAGAGATGGCAACAACAACATTTTCCCACTGGCATTTGGTATTGTTGGACAAGAGGATACAGCAAATTGGTGTTGGTTTCTGCACCAACTTAAGATATGTCTAGGAGGAGAAGTTGGATAATTTGGAACTTATACTATCGTGTCTGATAGACAGAAGGTATGAATGCATCCCCTTGTTTATCTTTATGCAAATTTGGTCCTTATACTATTATGTCAGTAGCTTAGTATGATATGCTATGTCAACAGGGCCTACTAAATGCAATTAATCAAGTATTTCCAAACTGCCACCAAAGATTTTGCCTTAGGAACTTGTATGCAAACTTCCAGAATGTTGGGTTTAGGGAGAAGATTTTAAGAAATGCATGGATAATGCTAGTTATGCTTATAACCAACACAAGTTTGACATTGCAATGAATGATCTAAAAAATGAGAGTGAGGAAGCTTGGAAGTGGCTGAGTGGAATACCTGCAAGATTCTGGGCTAGGCATGCTTTTGACACAAACTATAAGACAGACTTGGTTTTTAACAACCTATCTGAGGTGTTCAATAAGTACATCCTTGATTTTAGAAAAAAAAACCTATTAGGACTATGATTGATGGTATTAAGAATAAGCAGATGGTGAGGTGGCATAGGAATAGAGAGAGTGGAAAGGCAGCTCTTTGGGAGATCACACACCATTATGCTGAGAAGTTAGAGGTGGAAAAGGAAAGGGCCAGATTATGTAAACCCATTCAATCTGGTGTTAATCTATGGCAAGTAACAAGTGGGCAGCAAACACATGCTGTCAACTTGGAACTTCATACATGTGGTTGCAGAAAGTGGGACCTGAGTGGCACACCATGCAACCATGCAATATCAGCAATTAATAAGGCAAAAAGGTTTCCAGAGGACTATGTGTGCAAATTCTTCAAAAAAACCATTTTACCTAGCAGCATATGAACCAATGATATATCCTGTTCCTGGTGAACATGATTGGACAAAGACAACAGAACCAGACATAGAGCCACCTAAATTTCATGTGAAGAAGGGAAGAAGGAAAGAGAAGAGGATAAAGGGCAGATTTGAGGTTCCAAAGCCAAAGGAGAGTTCAAGAATGGCCACTATAACATGCAGCAACTGTGGGCTCCAAGGCCATAGATACACCAGCTGCAGCAAACAATTGAAACCAGAGTTGGCTTTGAGAAAAAATAAGCATGTGGCAAGCACCTTGTTAACTAGTACTATATATGTTTTGTATTTATTGTATGTTTCCTTCTCTTCATGTTTCCTTCATTTTTGCAAGGCATCTAGAAGATCAAGGAATGTTGATGAAGCACAGGCAGCACCAGCAAGAGAAGAGGCTGCACCAGCAAGAGCACTAGCAAGAGCACAAGCTACACCAGGAAGAGCACAGGCTACACCAGCAAGAGCACCAGCAAGGGCACAGGTTGCACCAGCAAGAGCACATCCTTATGCAAGGCATGGTGCTGCAAGGCATTCAAGGCCTTTCTCTGCACCAAGAGCTGCTGCTGGGGCTTCCACTTCTGGTGCTTCCACTTTTGCTGGCCCTACAAGTCATACTGGATGGATGGCCTTTTTTACTGCAAGTGGAAATACCTGACTGTCATGTGTCATGTTTCTAAATTATGTCAGTTATGCCCAAGAGATGAGGGGGCAAGTTATTTATGTTTCAAAACAGTTATCATTTTGGGTTGACATGCTTTCTGGAGGAGTACTCTTTCTATTATGTATGAGTCATGTTTCTAAACTATATCAGTCATGCCCCAAGAGATGAGGGGGCAAGTTATGTATGTTATCTGTTAGAGTACTCTATCTGTTATTATTCATGAATCTAAACTATGTCAGTTATGCCCCAAGAGATCAGGGGGTTATGTGTGTACTCTTTCTGTTATTTTGGTCTTTAGGGGTTGTCGACATCGACGGAACCCAATATAGCCAAAGTTTTAGTCTTTAGGGGTTGTCGACGTCGACGGAACCCAACATATCCAAAGTTTTAGTCTTTAGGGGTTGTCGATGTCGACGGAACCCAACATAGCCAAAATTTAGTCTTTAGGGGTTGTCGACGTCGATGGAACCCAATATAGCCAAAGTGTAGTCTTTAGGGGTTGTCGACATTGACGGAACCCAATATAGCCAAAGTTTTAGTCTTTAGGGGTTGTCGACGTCGACGGAACCCAATATAGCCAAAGTTTTAGTCTTTAGGGGTTGTCGACGTCGACGGAACCCAATATAGCCAAAATTTAGTCTTTAGGGGTTGTCGACGTCGACGGAACCCAATATAGCCAAAGTGTAGTCTTTAGGGGTTGTCGACGTCGACGGAACCCAATATAGCCAAAGTTTTAGTCTTTAGGGGTTGTCGACGTCGACGGAACCCAATATAGCCAAAGTTTTAGTCTTTAGGGGTTGTCGACGTCGACGGAACCCAATATAGCCAAAATTTAGTCTTTAGGGGTTGTCGACATCGACGGAACGCAATATAGCAAAAGTGTAGTCATTAGGGGTTGTCGACGTCGATGGAACCCAATATAGCCAAAGTTTTAGTCTTTAGGGGTTGTCGACGTCGACGGAACCCAATGTAGCTTTTCCATTCTATCTATCTATCTATCTATCTATCTATCTATCTATCTATCTACATCCATGAAACAAAGATATTAAACTTCTTAACTTCACCATTCTATGAAGCATCTATGAAAGCAAGATAATTCCAACTAATAGATCCACACAGAACATAACCATAATAGATTCTTACAGCAACATACTGGAGTTCAACATAGTTCATAACTTCTAACAGACCCATAATTCAAACTGGAGTTCAACATACTGGAGTTCAACATACTTAATAGATTCTTACAGAACCATACACACATACAGAACAGATCCATTGATACTACTTCACAAAAGTTCAGCTAAGCAGCCTCTTCATCTTGTTCATTCATCCAAGATGGCCTGGATCCCCTTCATCTTCTGCTTGTTCTTCTCCTCTGCCTTCAACATATCAACAATCTGAAGCTTGAGCTGAGCCCTGTGTCATGTCCCTTTTTTAGATCACCCATGTGACCCTTCAACTGGAGATTCTCTTGGATGAGCTTATCATGTCCCTTTTTCAGATCACCAATGTGATCCTTCAGCTTCAGATTCTCTTGGGTGAGCTCTTCTTGAGACTTAGTGACTTCATCAACCTGCTTCAGCTTCAGATTCTCTTGCTTGAGCTTCTCCATAGACTTAGTTAGTTCTTCAACCTGGAACTGCAAGTTCCTCATGGCTGCACTATGCACTTCCTTTTCTTTCAAATGGTTGAACTTCATGTTCCTGATGACAGTGCCTTGGGCTTTTGTCAGGTTCATCAGGACTTCATACTTCCCTTGCAGCTTGAATATCTCTGCATCTTTCTTCTCCATCTCAGTCTTCATATCTGAGACAACTGAGTTGGTCACCTCAGCTTTCCTCTCCTCTGCACTCTCCATCTTAGACTGCAAATATCTGAAATCCAGCACCCTATCCTCTTGGGCATTCAAAAGTTGATGAACATCTTCAACTAATTTGTCATAGTTGGCCTCCAGTTTATTTTTTTCTGTCAAATGGTGAATAGTGAGTGAACTCTCCAGGTTATCCTTCCTCCTATCACTCCTACTATCTTGATACATTTCCCATAGCTTCAACAATGCATTCTGCATTGTAGGAGGCCACTCTGGGTTAACCCATTCAACAGAGCCACAGTTCTGACCTTCCTGCAATATATTCAGCACCTATATTTGTTAAAGGATTTGATTGTAAAGAACATCACAACTACACTAAATATTACAATTAAATAATATGATCTTAAGTAAAGAGCTAAAGAACAACACAACTAACTAACTGAAGAACAACACAACACGTGCACTACAACCAAATCACATAGCCACGTCAGCCCACACTTCGACTTATGGCACAAGACCTTTAACATGAAGCTGAAGATGATTAATGGGCAACACGTAGAATGCGGAGGTGCCATAATAAGCAAAGGCGCCGATGCTCCATGGCCAAAGGGTTCCTTTCCGGAGGTATCTAGCTTATGGCAACGGGAGTGATTTTACATCACAGCTCCCCGAGGTACTAAGTGGGTAGCCGCTCCTGCCTTCCGCTTGAGCCCCCCGCCACAACTCGCGTCATGGGTCAACAAGGGGCTGGACTGGGGACCAGTAAATGATGTGCCGACATTGCAGAGTCGCATCCGAGATCTCCTCAAGAGAGATGTCAGCCTTGTCAAGGTAATGCAAGTCATGCTAGTTCGTCGAGCCCTGCCTTGCAAACGTCGCCCTCTCCATATGTGGGAGTTTAACCCGGAAGGACCGCGAACTATTCAGCACTTCTTCGGCGCGACGCTCGAAGAGATGTACAAATTGTTCTTTGGATCACGAATAAAGTGTCCGGACACCACCGAGGATGCGGGTCTAAACTGCAATCGTCCAGACACCCAAGTAACTAGTTCTTCAGCCGAACATGCTGTCTCTTTATTTATCACAACATCATTCTAAAAAGTCGCTCTTTGACCAGGACTGGGTAAAAAAGCCGAAGATGATCATGTGTTCGGCCCCCTTCCCGAAGGCTCAACAGATCCAGTACTAGCCAGAATGCTTGAGCTCGCGCCTTATCAAGCGCCCTCAGGAAAAAAAAGAAGCCGAAAGCGTGCTTCACTCATTATTCATCCAGACCGGGGGAATTATTAGTGCCTCCGCAAAGGAGGATAACCGGGGAGAAGAGTCCAAAATCCCCTCTCCCCAAGGAAGGAAGAGGACCGCCTCTGAAGACTTGGAAACAGTGGTTTCCAAACGAGGGAAGAAATCTTCGTCAGGGGGTCCTACCCCGGAGGGTACCCTTCCCGCACAGTGCCCGCAAGGGGATCAGCCCCCCACCGAGCTGTAAGTAGATAAAAGTGCTTTATAGTAAATATATTCTACTTTATTTCCGAGGACAATAACCGAGACACATGTCTTGTAGTTCGGATTGTAGCCCTTCTCGACAGAGTTCGTCTTTGGGGGATCTTCTTCTGGAGATGATGGAGAGCGAAACACCTCCCCATGCCTCCCCGCCTCATGAAGCGGACGACCCTGAGGTGTTGCCACGAAGGATTTCTCCTGATCCGCCAAGGCCGGAAGGCAACCCTTCGGCCACCCGGAGTCCGGAGTATTTGGCTCCCAGGGGAGCAACAGAAAGAGTCCGGAACTGTCCAGTGCGAGACCAGACTCACTGAGGAATCTTCTGGAGCAAGCGGCTATCTCGGAAGCGCATTGCACGTTAATGGGTACGGTAGCTGAGAAGATTTCATCCGCCGAAAGCGGGTTGCATGAAGCTTTTATGAGCCTGCTGAGAGGCTTTGAGGTACGCAAAGTAATACGTATATTTTTGACGGTACCGCACATGTGTGCCCTATGCAGATAGTAGCCCCTGAGACTCTGGTTGCTGTCAAAAAGGCGGCAAACAGAGGATCATAGTCCCAGGTAATAATCATGCCGCCTTCATGTGCAGGTGGCTGAGGATCCGGTGGCTAGCCGGACTGGGTGGTTTGCCGAACTGAAGCGGCAACTTGATGCGGCGGACGCCGACATCGTGCTTGTAAACAGGCGGCTTGACGAGGCACAGGGTATGTATTCTCCGATGTTCAACATATATTAAGAGGGGCATGATGCTAGTATCTATAATATGTTGTGACTACAGATGGAGCTGCCGCCGTGGAGGCCCTTCGGGTGGAACTTGTCCAAGCCAAGGAACAAGCTAGGAGGAGTGATGCGGCTGCCCTGAAGGCGGTCGAAGAATTAAGAGCCGAACATGCTGCACATTGCGAGAGCAAAGAGAAAATAGCCAAGATGGCTGTTGAGTTGAAGGGTGCCGCCGACCATTATGAGCTTCTTGAGAGGGAAAGCCAAACGAAGACGGCGGACCTGGAAAAAGCCATGGTAGCTATCAAGGAAGCCCGCTCTAAGATCAGAGCGGCGAAGGAGCTACGTCAAGCCGGAGATATCACGGCTGGGAAGCCCTTTTTGTTTCGGATGAAGTTCGAAGATCCTAAGTATGCTCTTCTGGATCAATTATGGAGTTCTGCATATGCGTATTTGGATTTGGCAGCGAGTGCCGCTAATGCGACCAAGTTTTTCGAAGATCAAAAAGATCACGAAGTGGAAAATTCGTTCTGGTCGCAATTCCATGCTCCGGTGCGTCTACTGCTGTTAAATGAGCAAATGGCCGAGTGGGACGAGCTCCATAGGTTGTCCGGACTTGCCATGAGGTCTGTCGTGGATCATCTCTGGCCAGAAGGACCAAGGCCGAATAGTTATTTTGGTCTTGTGCAATGATTCCTTGGAGCTGTGCCACATATCGACGCTGTAAAGAGGTCGGCATGCATAGAAGGTGCACGGATGGCTCTTGCCTGTGTCAAGACATGCTGGGCAGAGATGGAGCCACCGCTATTGCAACCCAGAATCCGGTCATAGGCCAGGTTTCATCCGAGCACTATTTTGAAGAAGTCCTGGAAGGTGCTCGTTTAATAGAGACTCAGCGCTCGAAGAGTGTCATGTTCAAGTGACATGTATCCCGATTGTAAAAACAATGCTATTTAAATTATAAAGGCTGTGTTTATACTTTTGCCTGAAAGTATTAAGATGCCTCCTGTGCGTCCGTTTATGTATATATGTATATAACCTGAAAGTTTGCAGTCGTCGGCTTCAGCCCCCACGCATATAATGCGGGGGTGCTTGCAAAAAGCGCGTGTTCACACTTGATCCAACGTCTTGGTCCATTAAGGAGGTGGTAGCGCGGCGAACGAGGCAATCAGACTATATTGCTTTAACACTTTCACTTAGCCATAGGAGTTTGACAGTGGGGCTACTATATAGCCCCTGGTACTTCCGCGCTCATCCAAGTCCGGGGCATGTGTGTACGTGACCGGGAAAACCGGCCCTTCGTTAATGCGGAGGAATCCCGAAGATTCCACTAAGTCATCGAGTGGTTGACCAGTCTCGTGCTTTATCATGACAGTCAGTTTTCGGCTTTCTCTACTGAGGTGCTCATCCGGATGAACCAGGGCACAATCGCAATAGTTCTCCCGGTGCCACCTTAGCCGATAGAGCGGAACGTAAGGTAGCAAATCACGGGAGCCGGGCAAACCCAACATTTGACCAAAGTCATGATTCGGAGTTGATGCACATAAGGCCAAACTCGCGACGCGGAACACTCCCTAAGGTATTCGGTCTTTACAAGATATACTGGGCTGAGTAACGCCCTTGATAATGAACGCTGGGTGTTCAGGTACGTGCATCATTCTGACGTGGCGAAATGCCAATAACGTCAGCATCCCTCTCGGTTATGCTGAGTATCCGGAGGGTGTGAAGCAAAAAGAGACAGTAAAAAAGGTTTACACAAGGTCTTAATCTAAAAAGAAAGCTTTGAGCGGGGCCCTGCTGCACGTCTGCGCCTGTGTCTCCGTTGTGCCGTATCCTGGAAGGGTGTAGCACGATTATCATCTGTAAAAGAGAATAACTTAGGTGAAAGTTGTCGTGCGGAAAACTGGTTATTCAATAAACCATTAAAATTCAAGATAAGTAAGGTCGAGCCGAACTGTAGTCCTTTTTACATGCGGGAAGCCCCTAGTACCGCCTATGGGGGTGTATCCATTGAACTAATCTCAGGTTTATCTAAGCTATTACAACTAGTGATGCGCCGGACTCGTCTAGCCGTGTCCGCGGTCTTGACGACCGATCATTTATTTTGGTTGGAGAGGCCGTTTAGTGTTCGGCTGCTAAAGCTGTCACATGTTCTTCCGCGCGTAAGGAACGCTCAACATTTCCGCTAACTATGATGATGCCACATGGAACGGGCATCTTAAGCTTAAGAGAAGCGTAATGGGGTACTGCATTAAAACGAGCGAAAGCTGTTCTTCTGAGTAGTGCTTGATAGCCGCTTCGGAATGGAGCGATGTCGAAGGTTAACTTTTCACTTTGGAAGTTGTCGGGAGAACCGAATACAACTTATAGTACTAGAGAGCCCGTACAGCGGGCCTCTGGGCCTGGTATTTCTCCTTTAAAGGTAGTATTGCTTTAGCTGATTCTTGTCGAGTCTATCCCCATTTTGCGGACTATGTCCTGATATATCAGATTAAGACTACTGCCGCCGTCCATGAGGACTTGGGTGAGATGGTATCCGTCGATAATTGGGTCTAGAACCAAGGCAGCCAATCCTCCGTGCCGGATACTTGTCAGGTGATCCCTGCGATCAAAAGTGATCGGGCAGGCCGACCAAGGGTTGAACTTAGGGGAGACGGGCTGTACGGCACATATGTCTCGGAGTGCATGTTTGCTCCTTCTTTTTGTTATGGTAATCATGTTCACTGTTTTGACCTCTGGTGGGAATTTTTTCTGTCCCCCAGTGTTCTGCTGGCGAGGTTCATTCTCGTCTTCACTTGGTGTCTCCCTCCCCTTGTGTTCGGCGTTTAACTTGTCGGCCTGCTTGAAGACCCATCATTCTCTGTGGGTGTGATTTGCAGGTTTATCGGAGGTGCTACTACGGGCCAGCCAGCTATCTTTGCCCGCGCAAAAGCGGGTCATGAGGCTTGTTAGAGCTGCCACTGTCCTTGGCTTTTCTTGGCCGAGGTGTCTGGCGAGCCATTCGTCTCGGACGCCGTGTTTGAAAGCTGCTAAGCCTTCGGCGTCCGGGCAGTTGACGATTTGATTCTTCTTAGTGAGAAATTTGTTCCAAAGCTTTCGGGCTGACTCTCCGGGCTGTTGAATTATATGACTTAAATCGTCTGCATCCGGAGGTCGGACATAGGTCCCTTGGAAGTTAGCCCTGAAAGCATCCTCAAGCTCCTCCCAACTTCCAATTGAATTTTCGGGGAGGCTCTTCAGCCAGTGCCGAGCTGGTCCTTTCAACTTGAGGGGCAAGTATTTGATGGCGTGGAGATCGTCTCCGCGAGCCATATGGATATGGAGGATGAAGTCCTCAATCCAGACCCCAGGGTCTGTCGTTCTGTCGTACGCCTCTATCTTCACGGGTTTGAATCCCTCTGGAAATTCATGATCCAGTACCTCATTGGTGAAGCATAGGGGGTGTGCGGCACCCCTGTATTTGGATGTATCGTGGCGTTCTGACGGTTGTAGTGTTTGGTTTTGATTCTGTGCCGGGGCGCGCTTCCTAGATCCGTAGATGGACCTGGTCATGCCTGCTTTTTCGAGCAAGTCTTCTCGTGAGCAGTGTGCTGGCTTATATCCGACGTCGTTAGCCGCCCTATCATGGCCACGGGGTGGTTGATCCGGCTGATTGGCCGTTTTATTTTTCGGCTGCATAGGCTCTAAAGCCTCGTCATCGAATTCGGGCAGCAGCTTGCGCTTTGGGTAACTCTTTGTGTGGCGACTGCCACCGTACTTTTCAGCAGTGTCCAGCACTTTGTTCCATCTGCTGATGAGTGTATTTTGCGCGGCCTTAAGCCTTTTTTTCTGCTTCTTAAGACTCCTCGCGGTGGCAATAAGCCTTCTGTGGAGGTTCTCTTGTTCCAAGTTCCTTTTCGGGATGATGTGTACATCGTCATCCGGACTATTTTCCTCTTCGGAGACAGGTTGATGATTTCTACCCTTGGCATCACCGTGATCGGACAGTGGCTCCGTACTATGTTCGTCGTCCGCTGGCTCGTCCTGCTCTGTTGCTTTGGAGTCGACCGGGGTCTCATTCTTTCTTGCGCTGTTGTCGCTGTTTTTGCCGAGGCGGGATTTGGAGCGGCGTCTGCGTTGTCGCTTTGGTTGCTTCTCGAGGGGTTTGTCCTTCGCTGCATCCTCCCATTATTCATCATTGTCTTCTTTGGGTGTATCCACCATGTATATATCATGTGATGAAGTGGCTGTCCAGCGCCCTGTGGGCGGTTGTTCTTGTTCGTCTCCTGCATCGTCGTCCATACCGTCGATGTCTTCAGAGCCGAAGTCGAGCATGTCGGTGAAATCGTCGACAATGGCTACTAAGTGGGTGGTGGGTGGGGAGCGAATTTCTTCGTCGTCCGCATCCCATTCTAGCCGTACATAGTTCGGCCAAGGGTTTCCTGACAGGGAGAGATACCTCAACGAGTTTAGCACGTCGCCAAGGGGTGAGTGCTGAAAGATATCCGCGGAGGTAAACTCCATGATCGGTGCCCAATCGGATTCGATAGGCACGGACGCAGGCGGCTCGGAGCCCGTGGCCGGGGACGAATCCAAGTGTCCGGCAACACGGGTCTCATAGGAAGTGACGTCATCATTCGGCTCTATCGCCGCTGAGTGCGCGGCCTCCGAGGCGGGGTCCATCCACTCGTCCTCGGATGACGCAATCTGCTCCGTTTTGAGGGCTGGAGTAGTCACAGGTGTGATCTCCCGAGCACTGTTCGGTGGCAGAGCTAAATCATGGTCGTCATGACTGTGCGGCGCACCTGACATGGGCTCAAATCCGTCGAAGATCAAGTCTCCGCGGATGTCGGCAGTATAGTTCAAGTTTCCAAACCTGACCTTATGGCCAGGGGCGTAGCTCTCGATCTGCTTTAGATGGCCAAGCGAGTTGGCCCGTAGTACGAAGCTGCCGAATACGAAGATCTGTCCGGGGAGGAAAACCTCACCCTGGATCGCATCGTTACCGATGATCGAAGGAGCCATCAAGCCTTATGGTGACGGCATAGTGGAACTCTCAATAAAAGCACCAATGTCGGTGTCAAAACCGGCGAATCTCGGGTAGGAGGGTCCCGAACTGTGCGTCTAAGGCGGATGGTAACAGGAGGCGGGGGACATGATGTTTACCCAGGTTCGGGCCCTCTCGATGGAGGTAATACCCTACTTCCTGCTTGATTGATCTTGATGATATGAGTATTACAAGAGTTGATCTACACGAGATCGTAGAGGCTAAACCCTAAAAGCTAGCCTGTGGTATGATTGTTGTTGTCCTATGGACTAAACCCTCTGGTTTATATAGACACGGAGGGGGCTAGGGTTACACAGAGTCGGTTACAAGGGAAGAGATCTATATATCCATATTGCCAAGCTTGCCTTCCACGCCAAGGAGAGTCCCATCCGGACACGGGATGAAGTCTTCAAGCTTGTATCTTCATAGTCCAACAGTCCGGTTAAAGTATATAGTCCGGCTGTCCGAGGACCCCCTAATCCAGGACTCCCTCAGGGGGGGTGATGCTCCAACCGATATTACTTCAGCAGTTACTAGATCTCATTTCTAGTGCCAAGTGGCTATTTCGGTCTTCAAAGTCTTGTATGGCTAGGGCATTGGTAGGTGTCCTTTTCCCTTATTGATTCTTCATTGCATTTTTCAAGCTCCGACAAACAATGTACAATTGAAGGAAGATGACGTCTAGGATGGTTTCCATTGTGGTACTATTATTTGTTGGTCATATTCATCTTGTTGTATTTCCATTGTATTGCATATTATTTTTATTGATTATGTTCAGTTATAGATGCCCTTTGGGTGTCTTTTCTGATGAGAAAAGGCGTTGTTCCTTGATACAATGGTTATCACGTCCAATTTAACATGCCCACTCACATATTTACCATGTTGAGATTGGTTTTAAAATCTTCTAGTTATTGTCTTGTTAAGGCTTTGGTGAAATCATTTGGAATTTGACCAACTATGGAAAGAAAATCACATTTTGGGTCAAGATGGCAACGGGGATGGAACCCGCAGGGTTTTGCTTGCTCAAACCCTTCGGAACATGCAGAAAACAACAACTGACACTAGGCAGTGAGTTAATAGGTTAGTTCCCAAAACTAATATAAAATAACATATAAAGCATGCAAGATTGATAATATAATAGCATGAAACAATCAAAAATCGTAGACACGTCGGAGACGTATCAATAAACCTTCCGAAAGACTTAGAGTCTAAGTATAGTAATGGATCTATTAAGTGACAAAGATAAAAATGTTTTATAAAGCTTAACTTGTTACTAATATATAGTTTATGACAAGATCAAAGGAGTTAGCCATAATGAAATTGTCTCATCATGGCAATACTTAAAGTCAGTTCGGGTTAAACTAGCAATTACTGCATATTTCATTTATGAGATATAATAGATGGATGTCAAAAGGATTCCCATGAGACGGAGATAGAACCATTGTATATATGATATGGCCTAAGGTAATTCTCTCATCTAGAGGATGCTAGTAAGTGTGCAAACTTCCAGATATCCTATAATGGACTGAAGCAAGCATAATGGAGTTGGAATCTTTGTTTTGATGAAATAGTCAATAATATGATTTCAACGATAAAAGCGAAGATGCTTGTATTTACAAAAAAGTGGGGGCATATAGTAATATTTCGAAACAGTTATATGTGCATGACATATTGTTGATTGGGAAAATATTATTGGCACAAAATAAGAACTTCATTAAAATAGTTTTTCAGTAAAGTACTTAGGCAATAGCCTTGGTATTAGGCATAATAATCTATGGAGGTAGTAATGCCTAATTGGGCTTAGCCAAAATACATATTGACAAGATACTAAAGAAGTTTAAAATAAAAATGCCAAGAAGAGTTTCTTGTCGAAGTCACATGGAAGGAGTTTTAAGCAAGAATTAGTATCCTGAAATACCGATGAGAAAAATACATGATTTCAATCACACTTGTGTTAATTATATTCCATGGTATGTAAACAACCAGTTATGTCTAGTACTCAAAGTTAAAGTTACCAGAATGACCATAGGAAATAGTGAAAATATTGTTAAGTACTGACGACATGTTTCTTGCATACAGAGAAAATGAAGAGATTGTTGTAAGGAGCTACATCAATACATGCTCGTTGTAAGTAGTGCATCAACAAAAAACTTCATCGGTGCTCCAAGCGATTTTTATTTCAGTTAAAAGATTTATGGTGGCACAATAAGTTAGAATTGATCCGAGAAAGTTACTGTGGTGAATTCTATAACAGAAGGTTGAGTATATTGTCGCTTTAGAAGCAACAATGGGGGTGATGAATCAAAAGTTCATTTGTGGGCTTGGTATGGTTTCTAGATGATTGTGCCAATGGAACATTATTCTCAACAGTAGTTCCATAGCTCAATCTAAGGAATCAAAGGTCATGCCAGTGATTCATTACATACAAAGTCAGTTTCACAAAAAATATGAATTCTTGTGAAATCATGATAAATGCATAGAAATGCAAATGATACCACGGAGATATGAAGTTATCAAGATCTGATAGGATGAAGGTTATACCACAAGCAAAGCATGGAACAACACTGGACTGCCACTGATGTTAAAGAAAATATGCCAATTAGATTATTGACTCTAGTTCAAGTGGGAGTTTGCTAGAAATATACCATAGAGACAATAGTATTGTATTATTATATTTTTTATGTTTATAATTAAGAGTTTATATTCTATGCTATGACTGCTATGATCTTGGAATATGTGATTCAGTGGAAAACTCATATGCACGTGTGGAATAATAAATGGTAAAAATCTGATTCCTAGTCTCGCCTGTAAGACTAGCTCAAGTGTTATTTGAGCTCATGTTTACCGGATCTTGAGATATCGTTAAGGGTAATGATAGTCTAAAAACAACATTGATAATATGATGTTAGAAAAACGATCATATTGAATTGACCCAAACTTGATTGTTATACTTTGAGAGCTATCTTCACAAGTCAATCGTTATAACACGGAGAGTTAACATATGCTTTATTTCATTAGACCATGAGAGTGTCGTAGTCACTTCTTACCGTACGATGGATTTTGGGGTTGCTCAAACTTCATCTGTAACACGGTGATCGTAAGGACAATTTAAAGGTTCATCGTAAAGTTTGAGAAGGGACTAGATAGCTCAAGAGTGGGATTTACTCCTCCGGCAATGGAGAGATATTCCTAGGGCCCCCTCTCGGTGTGACAACACCATCATCGTCTGGCCAGACACAGGTGACTATGTCATAGGGATGCTGGAACATGTAAACGAGAAAGAAGAGCAAAATCGATAATGACGGGACCAGTATAGTGAGCATGAGAATGACTCAACAGGACACCGATACATCTCACCTCGGGTTTTGTAAAGTACCACGAAGCAAAGGGAATAGCACATGATAACCAAAGGTTCACTCAAATGTCATTCGTGTACTCATAGGGATCGATATGAACGTCAACGGTTCCACTATCGGTCATTGAAGAAAGGGGTTTTGTTCATGTCTATGTTTTACCGAACCTACAGGGTGACAAGCTTAAGGTAATCACGATATGCTGAGTGTTAGTAGGACACGAGTAACGGGGCAATATTTCATCAACATTCCAAATAGTTTCGGGAGGAACCGGAAGCATTCTGGGTCACCAGAAGGATTTCGGGGTTTACCGTGTAATACCGATAAATAATATATAAGTGGAAAATGTTTCTAAAGATTTTTTATAGTTTCAGAGATGTTAAATTAATAATAAAATACTAATAATAACTAGGAGGTTTTTGTATTTAATTAAATACGAACGGGTCTTAAAAGGCCAAGGGATGGAAAGATATTGAGCCACTTGGCCCCAATAGGGGAGGCGCCCCCCTTTCTTCTGGAGAAGGAAAGGGGAGGCCGAATTGGAGGGGGTTTCCCCTCCCCAGCCAAGAGGAGGATTCCTCCCCCCTCATGACGCCCCTCCCTCTCCCCCAACCTATATACTAGAGGTTTTGGGCATTTTTGTACACAAGTTTTTAAAGACTCTTCTAGTTATCTAGTTCTAGTTGATCCAATTAGAGCTAGATCTAGATCATCTCTAATCCTCATAATTAGAAGCCTGGTGTGGTTTTAATCTCCTCCCTCTAATTCTCTGGCAACAATTAGCTCTGGACGGCAAAGCGCTGCCGGATCGTGAAAACTGTACGCTTGCAAACCGTGGAGAGTCTGTACTTTCGGTACTCCGTTTGATGGATCGTTCGTGAACAGTTCGAGGGACTTCAAGTTTGACCTACATCGACTCGTCTTCTTCCGCTGCAACTGGGGGTTGGTAACGATCTGATCTAAACCGTTATTGCATCTTCGTAGCCGTTATTGCATCTTCGTAGTGTTCCTGGTAGATCATAGGGCAATTTTTTTTCTACTATGTTTCCCAACAAGCCCAACACACCAAATCCACCAGAAAAAGGAATGCAAAACTTTATTAACACCTCATGTACAACAACACATTCCCTTCTCCTCGCGATGATTTGGTGCCAAGATACCTTCACGGTGTTGGGGTTTGACCTCGCCGTCTCTTTGCATGTGGTGGAGAAGGGGCTCAAAGTCAATACTTGTGTTTTATGTCAAAAGCAAGACTGAATAAATTATTGGGGTCTGAAGAACACAAATAGTATGAAAAAATAATAATGGTGGGCGTACAATCCTTTGGTTCAGGTAGCATTGTTTCATTCTTAGGTTGTGTATCTTTTGAATTTTGATGCCAAACAGCTGCGGGTGTCAACCTGCTGCTGTGAACAAAATCTTCAAACAAGAAGTGCACTCAAATATTCAGCTTGGAAGGCTCATCTGTACATAATAATTCCATGTACTGATCTGTTAGAGTGCACTTCCAGCCTAGCTAAGCCTAAACCAGTCTATAGCGATAAGCCGAGCCAGCGTACGATCGAAACGCCCCATCGCCAGCGTTCCTGACTCGGATGCGACGTACCACGCACGCGCGCCCTAATAAAAAGACCAAGAAACCACACACGATCGTCCAACGCATCACCTCGCTACCCTCAAAAGATGGCCGGATGGACCTCAATCCCGGCGGAGCTCCTCGCGGAAATCTCCGGCCGCCTGCCAGGCGACGCGGACCGGATCCACATCCATCAAGTATGCTCCCACTGGCGCGCATCCACTTCCCGGCTGGCCGCCTGCCGTCCATGGATCGTCGCCGGCCGCGAACCATGGAGCCTGGTTGGCCCGGTCGGCGAACACTCGTTCTGGCTGCCCCTTGGCGGCCGACGAGTCTACTTGGGCACGCCCACGCCGGCGGGCCTACCATACTGCTGCGGCACGCCCCTTGGCTGGCTTGCTCTCATGGACAACCTGCAATCCCCAACGCGGTTCGTCCTCTGGGAGCCCCTCTCCGAAGCTGAGATCTTTCTGCCCTGTTTGCCCGCCGTTGTCCAAGTCTTCCTCTCAGGAGACCCGCTCACCTCGCCTGACTGGATGGCGATCGCAAGCCAGAAGCTCTACAGCACTGGCACTTGCATGGGCCAGACACTCTTCTTCTGGCGGCCTGGAGATGCCGCATGGACCATGCAGCTCGAGCGGCCAAACGGCAGAATCGATAGCGCAGCATTCCATCAGGGGAAATTCTACTTCACCGAGATCGGGTGGACCCTTCACGTCTACGATCTTGATCGCTCCCCTCCCAAGCTTGTCCGGAGCACGTACCTTTACAGTGCTCTGCGAGAGCGCCATGGATTTCGACAGTTCCCTGGCGGTGGCAGGCCGACGTGGCATGTGGTCGCATTCAATGGCGAGTTGCTGCTTGTTGTGATGTACCGGGCGCCCAACATAAAGGCTGTCGAAGTTTACCGCCCGGGTTGGGCAGCGGAGCGCCTGGAGCTGCGGGACAAGGTTACGGATCTCGGCGAGTACTCGCTCTTCTTGGGCCGCGGTGACGCGTTTGCCCTCTGTGCAAAGGACTTCACTATGATCCGGAGAAATTGTGTCTACTTTGTAGAGCACGATACAGTCAAGCATCAAGATTGGGCTATTGTGTTAGACTTGGGGTCAAATGTTTTCCAACAAATTCCATATCCCGGAGAGCAGATGGAGGGTGCGGGCAGAAGCAATCACTGGACGGCGTATTCGTGGTTCTGTCTCAGAAGACCCTTCTTGAAGGGTGAAGCCCAGTAAGGTAGTAGATCTTCACTGACCATCTTATTATATGAAAGTAACCGAATCAGTATTGGAGCAGCAACAGAGCTTCCCATGTTTGAATGATCTGAACACCACACCAACACCAACACGTACGTCTTGTCACTTCAGACCATCAACCTTATTCCTCCCATGAATCCTTGTTGAATCATGGACTCCAACAGCCCAATTACTAACCCTTTGGCATGGAAGTGTTAAGAGCTGATTTATACTCCTAGATATCAACACTGTAAATTCGGATAATTCAGTGGACCACTATTTTGTATCTTTTTTTCTCTTACTACTAATAAAACTGTAATTATTCAGTCCGTTCGCAAGTTTGGCTCATTCTTTTTACTGGCAACACTAAGTGAAGCCTTTGGCATGGAAGTGTTAAGAGCTGATCTATAATAGATATCACCACTGTAAAGTCGGATAATTAAGTGGACCACTATTTTGTATCTCTTTTTCTCTTACTACTAATAAAACTGTAATTATTCAGTCCGTTGGCAAGTTTGGTTCATTCTTTTTACTGGCAACACTAAGTGAAGCCTTTGGCATGGAAGTGTTAAGAGCTGATTTATAATAGATATCACCATTGTAAAGTCGGATAATTCAGTGGACCACTATTTTGTATCTCTTTTCCTCTTACTACTAATAAAACTGTAATTATTCAGTCCGTTGGCAAGTTTTGTTCATTCTTTTCACTGGCAACACTAAGTGCCTTGTTCTGGTTGGACTAGCAGCTGTGTTATTGTTGGTCTGGAATACTAGAAACAGGGCATGCTTCCAACATACTCCCTCAGTCCCAAAAAGCTTGTCTTAGATTTGTCTACATATGGTTAGATACATCCGTATCTAGATAAATCGAAGACAAGCTTTTTCGGACGGAGGTAATAGTTGTTAAACTGATGAGCCATCGGCTTCATAATAATTTGGTCTTCGCGCTGCGGTTAAAGGAGAAGATGCAAAATCTGCTGCTGCTGTTGGGAACAAAGTTGTTGGGAGTAGGTGGCAAGGGAGGTGTCTAATAATGCAGCAAAAGTACGATACAAAGACTAATCTATTGAGGGTGGTGCTGTAACCGAAGGAATTGTGTTCTTTGTTGAAGATTGCTGGTGCTTCTCCTGGCAGCACAGTACTACTATTTGTTTCCCTTGTTTCGGCTCCTTGCTAGCCTCATGTTTTGGGCAGCTAGCTGATATGTGAGTATAGCTTTTGACAGCTTTTGCTGGGATTCTGTTTTGCATGCCTGCTGTGTGTGCAGATTCAATTCCCATGTAACTATATTTCCCCCCTTTTTCTGGTCTGTAAAAGAAATAGCATCCTAGTACACTTGGGGAAAGGGCCAAAACTCCTTCGAATACCAGGCGAAAGGGTCAGACCCTGTTTCATGGCAGGGCCATCGAGAAAAAGCACTGGCTGCCAGAAAAACGCTGTGTTCGTTGCTGGTATTCTGCAATTTGAATAATCTGGGAGCTTTCTCTTGTTTGATAATCATATACCCAAAATTCAATCCAAATGTTTTATCTGAGCATTTCTCTATTTACCATGAATGGCAAAAGGAGGTGCAGAAGAAAATCAGCGTAGATATGTAGGAGTAGGTCCGTCTAGGATATTTCTCTTTGTTTGATGGGAGGTAATTTTGTGTAGGCTCATCCTGTTTTTCGGTTACTGGATAGTATATATAAGATATAAAAGTAGGAGGTTGTGCCCCTTGGGCAGATATACACAGGTATACATGGGTTAAACCCCAACAAACTCCTAACCGCCGATCCTAAAAGGGTGCTAAGGGGATCAAAAGGCCAACATCCCGCAAGGCTGTGCCGGTGGCTTCCTGCTGCCATCTACCCTGCTGCTGCCTTTCTTCCCCAGCCATCTCCCCCTTGCTGGAGACCCCAAGGTGCATCCAGCATGGGCTATACTCTACTGGTTCCTGCAAATCATGGTTAGTACATCATATTCCGCTTCGCTTAGGCCTTGCACAATGCTAGATGCTTAGAGAGGTGCTTAGAAAAATAAACAAGGTTTTTCTGAAGCAGCAGTGCCTATTACTAGATACCTAATTAAGCGTCTATCCTACATAAAAAAAGCGTCTATCCTACACAAATAAGCACCAGTGCTTAAAGAAACACTGGTTTATTTATCTACTCCCTCTGTCCGTGAATAAGTGTACTCCTGGCACCAGTACTTCTATCTTTTGTCCTAAGTCAAAGTTTTAAAATTTTAACCAACTCATAGAGAAGAGTAGTAACATATATGAAATCAAATTGGTATACTATGAAAGTACATTTCAAAACGAATCTAGTGATACTAATTTAGTGCCATAAATGTTGCTACTTTTCCGTATAAAGTTGGTCAAAAATTTAAAACTTTGACTTACGACAAAAGCTAGAAGTACAATTACTCGCGCGCGGAGGGAGTAAGCACCTCCCCTAAGCGCCTTGCATTGTACAGGGCCTTAAGGTGTTCCAATCAGAGATCTAGATCCTAATGATGTTAAGCTAAAAAGTTCATTCTAATATTGGTATCATGAGCATGTTTGGTAGACCATGGTTGATGTTAATTGCTAATGCCATGGTCTAATTTCATATGCTAGTATCATGATTAAATTCTAATGGTTTACAGTTAGCACCCAACGTTCATGTTTTACTGCTAACTTATTTCAGTTAAATTCTAACAATAACGGTTTCACCACTCGATATGATTGCAATCTAAATGGTTTTCTGTCCAAGCATAATGGTCTCAGTTACATGTTTAGGGCATAAGTATTCTCTGTGATTGATTATCTGATCATGATTAAGGGTAACAACGAGGAGCGGAATTAGCAAATCTATGAAATCCCCAATTTCCCCCAAATACGAAACCCTGACCCTAGATCGAAAATCCCCAAATTTTGAAGCCCAAAATGCAGAAATCAAAGAAAAGGTGGGGGGTTACCTTGGATGGCGAAGGCCTTCGGGGTCTGCACTGTCGCGCTGTTGTGTGAGGACGACGAGGCCGGCAACGCCGCCGTCCCTCTGGAAGACGCGCGGAAAGATGCACCTCGCACGTCGCCGTATCCTCCCCATGTCGCGGTGACCGCCGCTTGCCTCCACAACCTCGTCACCGGAAGCCATGCGCGCGTCACCGGCAGCCACGGTCGACGGAGGAGCGCGCAGGACTTGGCCCGTCGCACGCTGCTCCGCCGAACGCAGCCACCGCGCCGCCGTGGATGGTGTCGCCGGATAGGCCCACTTCAATTGCCGCTCGAATCGCATCTGCCGTCGGGAGCGGATAAGTCCGGAGCTGTTCGATCTGATCCAACGGCTGGCAATAAAGCGGAGACACAGCCTGGAATCCGGGTGTGTTCAGTTAAGGTAACCGACTGGAATGGAACGGGTCGGATCTGTTCCTAGGCCTCCTTCGTGCGTTTGGTACACAATTGGAAGGGTAACCAACTCGTGCCCGCAAACCGAATATTCGGCCAGGATCCGGAAACTGCTCGTACCTCCAAATCGACAAAACAACGCGGAACCACTCGCTCTCACATCTCGCTTCCGAAACCCCCTCGTCGTGCGCCGCTTCTCCCTTGTCTTTTGTTCTCTCGATCTGCACCGCCGGCTCTCCTCTCTCGATCTGCGCCGCCTCCACCTCGTCTCTTCCTCTTCTGATGTGCCCCACAGCAAGGGAATAGGATGGGGCGATAGACCGGCGAAAAGCAGGTGCGGCGGGCGAGCGGTTGCGGGCCGGCCGGCGAGTGGTTGAGGAGTGGCGGCGGCAAGCATCGACGTCTAGTTCCGATTCAGATGGGATCCTGGGCATAGCAACAATGCCAAGCAGCAGTATCAGGTAGCAATGGCAGACCGGCGGCGAGCAATTTGACGGGGAGCAGCGCAACGGCGGCCAGCTCGCCTCCCTTCATGTCGCTTGGGTGGTTGTGGCCGAAGCTTGGGTACGGCCTGCAGGTGGTGGCGATGATTTGCCGGGCGGCGGGGTTGGATTAGCGGCCACACCTATGCAACGACAGAGCCCAAACCTGGCCAGATAGCATTGCTTGTTTACTGTTGTGTGTGTATAACTTGAAAATGGGCAGGTGTTTAATACAAATGAAATACGATACAACTTTGAATAAATTGCAACTGAAAATGCAAATTAGTGATGTGAAAATTTTATACATATGCTATTGGAAAAATCACCATGCCTATACAAGTAATTTGAATTAAATTCATCACATTCTAATATTTTATCTGCTCAACCAAACACCAAGACGGAACCATTTCATTCTATCTCGTTATCTCCACCAAACACAAGAACGGAACCGTTCCATTCCAGTGGAATGTAACCATTACATTCCATTCCACTTGGTTTCTCAACAAACACACCCTAAACGGGCCAAATCTGGCCATGGGCAACGGCCTAGGTTGTCCTGACCGAGCAGAGAAATGCTTTTCTTTCGGGTCCTGATAACGCCCACACGTGTGGCATACTATACATCTGCCCACACATCGTGTGTGGTGTGATCAGAAGGCAACCCACATGGGCTGTGTGGGGGCGAACATTAGAATTGCCCACACGTGTGGGCGTAGCTACTTCGTGCCATACGTCCAACAAGTACTACTCATCCCCACCTCGCGCGTGTGGCACGAAGCAAATATGCCCACACGTCTCGACTCAGCTACGTTAGGTACCCGCGGGGTGACGATTTAGTTGCCACCCGGGATGACAGATGTAGTTATCCGGGATGACAAATGTAGTTGTAAAAGCATGTCAACTCTCTCTGTTTTGGTTAACTATAGTTGTCATGTCTAATTTATGGTAGCTGCCGCATGTAATTAGATCATAGTTGTCGTGTATGATTAACTACTTGCCACATATGGTCAAACAATAGTTGCCATGTGTATTTACCTAGTTGCCATGTGTGGTCCAACCATAGTTGTCATTTATGGTTAATCACAGTTGTCATGTATGTTTATCTGCTTGTCACGTACGCGCAACTGCAGTTGTCATCTAGTAACGAATTATAGTTGCCATATGTGTTTACCTAGTTGCCACGTACGCGCAAGTGCAGTTGCCATCCAACAATATACGGATGTCGTGTGGGCGAAAAGTAGTTCGCCCACACGCGCGTGGACTAGGTGGTGGCTGTGTTGGCAGAAACTAGTTCGCCCAAACAACGCAGCCGGCAAACCGTATACTGCGGGGCATGTGACCGAACTCTCCAACGCCCACACACACGATGATGCCCACCTGACACTCCGATCCTAACAGATTCCTTTAGAATTCGTGCAAAATAGAATCAACGTGGATTAAGGCGTGTGGGCGATGTGCAAACATGCGACACGTGTGGGCGTTATCATTTGGGTTTCTTTTTAGGATAATGCTAACGCCCACACGTGTGGTGGGAGCGAAACTCGTCCACACTCTCTATAACACAAAGACCGCGCCACATCACCGCATGCATGTGGAAATCTTTTTGAATTTTTAGTTTTTAAAATATTTTATATCTAAATGGAAAATCCCATTGAAGATCCGTTTTCACCATTAAATCTCTCACGACGAGATCTTCGAAACTAAATCTGATATCAATATATTTCGACGAATTTTTTTGGGTTAAAAGTTGTCATGTCTATTGCACATGAATTGCCATGGTGTTTACACTGAAGTTGCCATGATATGTTTCAGCTATTTTCTTCTATATTTAAAAGTAAATTTTGACACTTATAAACCGGAGAATTAAGAAACTAGACTTGTCATGAACCATAAACTAAAATTGCCAAGATACATGCACTTAAAATTACCATGGTTCATACAAAAAATAATTTTCATGGTCAAAGTACTGGAGTTGCCAAAATACTAAAATTGCATGCTCTAAACTAAAATTGTCATATGACAACTTTAGTTTAAGCACTATGGCAACTACAGTGTAAACATCATGGCAACTTTTGGACAAAAAGATCATCGAAAGTATCAACATGGGGTCTACTTTTGAAGATCTCGTCGAGACAGATTTAATAATGAAAATAGATTTTTAATTAGGAGGTAAAATATTTTTAAGCCAAAAACAAAAATAATCATGCTGACACATGTGGCAAAATAAGTGATAAAGAAGGCATGTGGGCGATGTGCAAGATGCCACACTTATGTGGGCGTTAGTTTTCCCCTTCTTTTTATTAGTTTTCAAATCTGGTGAGCCTTTTTTTAGATAAAATCTGGTGGGCTATGTGTCTAATTGGCATCCGTGGGCCATGTTATGTTCTGGACTTTTTCATTTTACTAAAAAAATCAGTGCCTTTTTTTCAACCGCTCAAAAAAAATCAAGTGCCTTTCTCCCATATTATGTTTATTCTAAAAATGTTTTTGCACTGCTGTAAATTGAACAATTGCCACTAAAATGCGTTGTAAATTAGATTCAATTTTCAAAGAAGAATAGAACAAACGGGGTATTTTATTTCAAACCGTGGTTTCATATTTATGTTTGATGTCATTTTCTTGTGTCATCTTTTATGAAGGTCACCTTTCAAGTATTATTTCAATGATGAAATTAATGTTATAAAATGATATTAATATTGAGCACAATTATGAATTATCATTAGATTTGGGAAAATTTTATTGATTTTTTATTGCGTGTGAAGTTTATTTTAATGCCATGTTTATAGCATTTTAAAACAAATTGATCATTACTAGCAGGAATTGGACGGGAAGTAACCCTCTCATCCCACCCCGTGGAAATCAACCCCCGCTCGATTACTCTCTCTCTCTCTCTCTCTCTCTCTCTCTCTCTCTCTCTCTCTCTCTCTCTCTCGATTCGTGGCGGCGCCGACACCGGAGAAGGAGGAACAGGGGCAGCGCTACTGGCAGCGGCATTTCCCCTCTCCTCTCCAACCAGCAGCACCTCATCCAACAGCAGCAGCGGCGCGAGCTCGGCGGCGACCCGGAGCAGAACCACTGCGAGCTTTATGGCGACCGCAACGACCCCATCACCGACGTGCTTCTTCCCCGACGATGGCGGTAAACCCGTGCTTCTCCTCCTATTTTTCCTTCCCCTCATCCTCTAATTTCTAGGGTTCTTAGTCCGCTTCTTGGATAATGACTTCTTGTTGCTAGGACTAACCGAGTAGACAATAGTATACAGGGATTAGAAGGGATTGTGGGTTAGGGGATTGGGTGACAGGGTGGGTGTTACCAAATCCCCGCGTGTGGGTATAATCCTCTAGAGGTTTGGTTCCCATGGAACCGAACAAAGCTTAGAGTTTGTTGGGTCTTGAGTGTTAAGTCTACCTAAAGACATCAATATAAGTAGGATGTACACACATTTGGTTGCAGCTCGATTGGATCACTTGAGAAAAAGGATTTGGAAAATCTTGTTGCCATCATCTCCACGCCCGAATTTTGTGATTGGATCTAGCAATCCGTCACGGGACATTCTGGTATGTATAAGTGGGTCTTTTGAGGCGTTGCACCTGCAACATTCGGATGGATCGTGTATGGGATTCCGTGTGAGGAGAGGGTTGTTCGGCTACATCTACATCTACGTGCTACATCGACTCTACTTTTGCCATGAGAAAAAACAGTTGTACAGTCTTATTCTTCATGCGGAAATTTAGGTACATGCAATCTTAAACATGAATTAGTGTAGAATGGTGTAAATGAGAGTACTAATCATACACAAACATGAACTCATTGTGTAGGTCCAAGTTCAAGGAACCTTATCCAATATAATAATCGATTATGACTACTTGAAAACTGATCAGACACTCACTAGCTTTGTGTATGCGCCTTACATTCATGAAACATAAGGGGAGTCCTATTTTACCCATCGACTTCTATAAAGATATAGACGAGATTGATCTTGTGACTAGTTGTACAATGAAGCCAGAGCAATGTAGTATACGATTAACACGGGCAGAGATACCAACGTCCCGAATATTACCCTGTAAGATTCAACAAAGCATAGAGTTTCAGACGGTGAGGCAAAACATATTTAGTACTCCCTCCGTAAACTAATATAAGAGTGTTTAGAATACTAAAATAGTGATCTAAACGCTCTTATATTAGTTTACAGAGGGAATACTAATCAACTTTACGATAGTACTTACGCGGTGCTGAGCACATCAGCGTGCAGGTCATACTCCCTCGCGAAGACAAACGTGGTAATAGATTGAGGGAGCGCAGCCTGTCGATGGATTACCAAGAGGTTAATAAACATTCAAAGATCATTCGATCAACCATGCATGCATGCAATTGTACGACAACTTATGTACTTACTTGTAAGATGGTAACACACTGGGTATCTCCGCGGAGCCCCGGAGCGAATGCTCCGACGGCGGTGGCGGCTGGGCCAGCTATGAACCGCAGTGCCACGCCCAATGCGGCCAGGATAGCCCCGCAGGAGATGATCCTCTCCTGTAGTGCCATGAACTGACCTGCAAGAGCAGTTGATAAATAAATATCTTGAGAGTGTCCGACCTGATGATTACTATTGCTTTTGGTAGCTGTGCAAAAACAGGAGGAACATGCTCATATTTTACATGTCAAAACTAATATGTACCTTTTAGAGCATCTCCAGCCGTTAGCCCTCCAGGGGGCGCCTAAAATCGCCGCCTGGGGGTGAGCCGGCGCAAAAATTGGGCCTGGGGGCGAGTTGGTCCCCAGCCGCCGGCCCCAAGGCCGCCCCAGGCACGTTTTAAAATAAAAAAAGTACAGCAAATTTCGGCACAGTTCGGCGAAATTCGGCTAAACATGATAAATTTCGGCCAACTTGGGCATATATTTCGACAAAGTTCGCGGATTTTTATTACATAGCACATATATAAACTAATCTAAAAAAACTGACTGAAGTCGCCGCCGTCGCCGCCATCGTCGGCCTTCTCCTCCTTGATGCGGGCGCCCCTGCTGGACCCCTGCCTGGCGTCGCCATGGCGGACTGGTGGCGGCGCGTCGTCGTCGTCGCTGTCGTAGATGACGACGACTCCGCCTTCGTCGCGGCCGTGTCGGCGCTCCGCGAAGCGGCGCAGGGCGGCGCACTGGCGCTCCTTCGCCTTCTCCAGGTGCTCCTTCTCCATCGCTATGGAGTCCCTGCGCGCCCATTCCAGGGCCCCGTCGTCGTCGTCGAGCTCCGTCTTCACCGGCGCGGCCGGCTCCTTCGTCACCGCGCGAGCCCCGGCTCCGTCTTCACCGGCGCGAGCCCCGGCTCCGTCTTTGGCTTGACGAAGCGCGGAGGAGGAGCCAACGAGGAGGCGCGCCGACCGCCCTCGTTGATGACAATGCCGGCGCTGCGAGTGCGCCGGCCGAGCGACGTCTCCGCCGAGCAGGGCCGGAGTACCGGAGGAGTGTGAGGAAGATCGCGAGGAGGAAGAAGAAGAGGAGGACCCGAACCTCCTTGGCGCCCATGGCCCGGCGCGTCGGTGGTGCGCCGGGGCGGCCACCCTCGCCGGGGGGTACGCCAACGGCGGGTCGTTGCCGCCCTCGAGGTACGTCAACACGCCCTCGAGTGTGCGGCCGGGGACGCCCCACCATAGGTGGCGCCCCTCGCTGTTCTTCAGGCCGCCGACCACCGGCGCACCGTTGGTGGACGCCAACCGCTACTGCTGGCGGCGCTCGAAGTACGCCGCCCAAGCCGCGCGGCGTACTGGGGGAGGGAGAGCTGGGCGTCGGTGAGGGAGGCGCGCACGACGTCGACCTCCTCGGCGAAGTATTTGGGCTTGGCGACGGCATCGGGCAGCGAGGGAATGGGCACCCCCCCCCCCCCCGTCGCTGAGCTTCCAGCCCGTCGGCTCGGCGCGCATGTCCGGCGGCGCCGGGATGTTTGCCTGGAACAGGAGCCAGGACTCCTGTTCGCGGGGCGAACGGCGGCTGAAGCCGTTGGCCGCCGCCTCGTCTCCAGGGAAACGCTCTGCCATCGGGAGAGGGGGGGGGGGGGGAGAGGGAGAGGGAGGGGCTAGGCGGGGCGCTCGGGAGAGGTAGAGGGAGGGGTTGGGCGGCGGCGAGGGGCGGGCTGGTGTGGGCACAGGCGAGTGAGGCCACCGGCTATATAGCCGCGTCGCGCCCGTGTGTACGCGTGCGGGGGAGGGGAGGCGTCGGCACGCCGTCCCGTGACGCGCCGCCCGTGAGGAATCAATGGCAAGGTTGACCGGCGACAGTCTTGCCATTGATTCCCCACGGGAACCGAGGCCGTTGGGGGAAGACGAGGCGTCGTGTCGCTGACGCGGCTGGCCCGCGGCTTTTTCGCGCCAAAACAGCTCGCCCCGGCGCCCTCGGGTGCCCCCCAGCGCGCCGGTTTCGGCCTGGGTCTGCCGACGCTGTTTTCGGCCCAGGCCGACGAAAATCGGGCTCCTAGGGGCGCGACTGGGCCGTTTTTTCGGCGCCGGCGCAAAAAAATCGCCTAGGGAGGCCTTCCTGGGGCACGGCTGGAGATGCTCTTAGATATATTGGAATGCTAATACATGTAAAAATGCAAACAATGATTGAATAAAGATAGAGGAAAAGGTTGAATTCAAGACAGTTCGTTGGAAAGGGGGTTTATTATCTACTCCCTTTAGGTGTTTTGGAAAGGGGTACATATTGATTTTGACATGTAATGTTGCTAGTGTTGTATAGGGTGTGATGTATATACCTAATAATATGCTTGAAATATTCCAAAAATGGTATGTTGTTTTCTCCAGTAGAGATAGGAAGTTTAGAATGATCGGCACTCCTATTTCTGGGCACTTTCAAAGACAAGAAATAAATCTTTTTTGAAGGTATCCGTCCGAGTGAGCAACTAAATTTGTGCTACATTTTCCCATTTCATTACCACTTGGACATTGCTACAGTAAGGTGCAACTCGAAGGTTGATGCGACATGGGGGAGGGTAAAAATGGCATTAAGGTTTTGAAAGAAAAATTCTGGCATCAACATAGCTTGGGTCCTACGATCAGGAGACTAGTGATGTAGTTGTTGTTGCCAATAGATATCTCTTTGCATTGCCAAGTTATCTTCATTATCCCGGCATGTTGTTTGAGTTGTAGCCCTTGTTAGTTGCCTTGCTTGTCTTATTTGTTGCACATTTTATCAATTATTTTTAGTTCTGGAGTCGCTATGGCATGCTCTTGTTATTTAGAAACCCAAATGATTACTAATACTAGCTTACCTATGCTGAACATGCGGAGTCCAAGCCCGGTCTTAGACATTATCTGAATCGAACCTTGGAAGACGCTAGGCGTCTTGATGTGCCACCTATATATGCACGGAATTATGCAAGGATCAATAATGTTCATATGAATGCCGGGTAGAAGAACCATATGCATCAAAATATGACAATTCTGAAGTGATGCTAGTTCATCGGAATGAGCAAGAAGTTTAGAGGAATGAAGAAGATACATACAGCGAAATACAATATACAAATGAAGATGAAAAAGGAAAAGGTCAATTTCTTCACATGGCAACTGGCACATGGGTGGCTTCCCTCCAAAGAACAAAGTATGAAGCACGGTCTTGGGTGCTATGGAATCATAGGAATAAACTTACCATTGTGTGTTAGTTCCCCAGAACATCATGTTTATTATGCTTTCAAAACAATTTTTTTTTGCAACTACGGAAGACAACTTACAGATATACAACTAGCGATTGCATCCTCCCCCCCCCCCCCCCCCCCCGCTGAGCGAGAAACTTCTTGGTTATGAAACTTCTTGCTCACTATGAGGGAGCTTTATTAATGTTAAAATTGGTCAGTACGTGACTTTGTTTAAAAAGTGCCATTTTCAAACTTCGCTAGTGGCCGATTTTACATTTTTTGGCCCTTAAACTTCAATAGTATACGAATTATGTCTTGACCTCTATTCAAATGGTATGATCACCAATGACATGGAAATGTTTTTTCCATGTAGCAGCCTAGTCAGCACAAGAAGAAAACTAATAAATTTAATAGTTTGAAATTAGGGCGGAAAATCCAGAAATGCACCAAAATGAATGGAAGAAGACTGCACTTTATGAAAAGGAAAATTAATTGAAGAAGAATCAAGAAATGTGGCGGCTTTCTTTCAATGTTCACATAAGCTATCTATGATTTGCACGATTCTTTTAGCAATTGTATGATATTTTTTGCCAGAGTACTTGCATTTTTCCTAGTTTTTTGTTTCAGTGATCACACATATTTAGTCTCATTTCTATTTTTTTATGTTTATATATTTTCCTTTATTTTTTGACATTTTTATTTTTCACAAAAAATATATTTGCCCTAACATTTCCTAACAATGCTTACTTTTGAATCTTGTGAGTACATAACAACCAAAAAAGGCAGTAGACAACTAACTAAAAATAGTACACAATTGCAAAAAAAAAATTACTCTCTCCGTTTCTTTTTAGTCTGCATATAAAGTTTGGTCAAAGTCAAGCTTTGTAAAGTTTGACTAACTTTATATTTAAAAATATCAACATTTAAAATATGAAATCAATATTATCAGATGCACCATGAAATGTATGTTCATACTATATAATTTAAGTATTGTAGATATTCATATTTTATGATATAAATTTGGTCAAACTTTGTGTAGTTTGACTTTGACCAAATTTTATACATGTAGTAAAAAGAAACAGAGGGAGTATATAGACATCATGCAAAAATTGAAGCAGAAAAATGTAGACAACATTCAAAAGGCAAAGTAACATACACTAAAAGCAACCTACATTAAAAGAATGTTTCATAGAAGACAACAGTCAAAAAGTGCAATGGATAACATAAATATTAGTTTAAAAAAGATAATTGGCATACATGTAGCGGACAGCCACAAAAAAAATGCAACTCTTTTGGACCAAAAATATAGCATTATTAGGATAATGTTACAGAGACAAATACACTCTCTAATGCCAAATATATGTATTATTTCCTCCGTCTAAAAATAAGTGTTTCAACTTTAATATAACTTTATGCTAAATTTAATACAGATTTAAGTATCATACTTATTCTGGGAAAGAGGAGGATGTACTTCTTACCGTGGCAGACGTGGTGAGCAATCTCCCAATCATTCAGAAAATGATAACTCTTTAACAAAAATGGTGTAGGTGTGACGTACCTGTTTGTGACGCAAGACCACGCGATCCCGAGGACACCGGCGTAGACGTTGGGATTGCGCGTCAAGTTGAGCCAGACCACTCTGACCAACGGCCAGAAAAGCAACTCAGGCCGCTTTTCCTCCACGCCGCCCTCCACCGGCACGGCCGCGTCCGGCTTCCAGGCGCCACCGCTGGCACGCCTCACCTCGAACGCCAGCAGCAGCAGCGGGAAGTAGACGATGAACTGCGCCACCGATAACTGCACGATGAGGTCGCGCGCCCAGTCGCCGTACATGGCGTCCATGAGCGGCACGCCCACGACGAGCGTGTTGTTGAGCGCCGCCAGCGAGTAGCCGGTGATGCACCACGCGGAGACAAACTCCGGGCCGGCGACACGGCGGGAGCGAAACCGCGTGGTCGACGCGGCGGCCCAGGCGGCGAGGACCAGCACGACGACGACCTTGGAGAGCGCGTCGGCTGCCAGGACGCGGTAGTTGAGCGCATAGGGGTCGGTGCGCGCCGCGGCGTCGAAGGCGAAGAAGGGGATGGCGAAGTAGGTGACGAGGCGGTGCACGGCGTCGCACTGCTCCGGCGTGAAGAACTTCCACCACCGCACCGAGGCGTAGCCGAGTCCCAGGGCGAAGTAGAGCGGCGCCATGGCGGACACCACCTTGTACACGTCCCCCCACCCTATCATCTCGGTGGCTCGTTCTGCACTCCGAGAATTCTCTTGCTGCCTATATGGAGGGGTTTAATGCATGCATGAGCATGAACAAAGAATGTGAAACAAAAGCCACAGTACCGTGTCAGACTTGAAGCACCAACTAAACGGGTATCTTTGTTTCGTTGTTCATTGTGCATGTGAGTGTCAAGTATGAACAAAGCAGAGAGCAGGTAACTGTAATTAAGGCGCATCGTTGCAACAAGTTATTTTATACTGTCTCTAAAAAAAGTTATTTTATACTGTCACCGTCGTTTCCTGAGAGGCGTAGTTCCGGTAGGCCACTATTTTGTTACTGTAGCTGACACATGCAGCATGCATGTCGTCATGCTAGGCCGGGTCTTCTCTTTGGCTGATTATATGAAGATTCTCGCGCCAGATTAGAAAAATAATCTTCTTGTGACCACGCATGGAACACACGCTTATACAAGAGTCGACGGCATCAAGTAATCAAAGGTTATGAAGAAATTTTAGAGGATTCTAATCCTTATTAGGTTTTCCCCTGCACTGGTTGTTTGATTGGTAGGATTACAGTCCCTAGAAAAATTTCTTTAGGATTCATTTGAACTAATTTTTAGAGAACTTTTTCACCCACTCCAACCTTGTATGAAGAATCATATGAATTTTCCTGCACACAATTAAACACTCATACTAATTCTGTAGTATAAATGATGACATGCCACTCCTTTCCTATGTTTTTCTTGTCCCTGTGTTTTAGAAATTCTCCAGGTCAAAGAGGCCCATGCATTTTGGTTTGTGCACCTTACGAAAGCAAGTTCAAGAGTTGGCAACCCACCTTCTTTGGCACTATCTTTTCATAGTTAGAATTTGGAATGATATAAAAATATACATCAGCATGGCTTGTCCAAACCTAATGAGCGGACCTCGGTGTATAATGTCAGAGATTGGTGGGTAAACATGGTGCAAAAGAAGGCCCGATCAAGGAAGGCAATGACTTCTCTGTTGATGTTTATTTTTTGGGAAATTTGGGAGGAGCGTAATGTGAGGTTGTTTCCTAGCATTTCTACACCCTCGATGATTATAGTTTGTTAGATTAAGGACAAAGCTTTGTTGTGGGCACACGTGAGGGCTAAGGGCATCTCCAACGCTAACCCACAAATGGACACCATAAAATGTCCGTTTTTGTGTCCGGGTGTGGTCCACGGACATGATGCGCGAGGCGGCTATCCAACGCTATTTAGAAATTAATCCGGCTGGAAGGAGAGAGAGTAGAGGGACCATGCATGTGATGAGATATCGTAGTGTGGTGTCCGGTTGGGAGGAGAGAATGAAGAGGGGGACCATGCATGTGAAGAGAAAGGAAAGAGAGGAGGACCACGTGGAGGCTTTGTATTGGTATGTGCATGTCTAGACTCCCGCATAGCTCCCCCACCTCGTGTCCGATTTACCAAAAAACGGACGTCCGGACCGCTCCACGGACAGATAAGTGTCCCCATTGGATGACAAAAAATAACAAAAGTGATTCGAACAACATATACCGAAGCTTTGCAGTTCTCCTTTAGAGATGCCCTAAGCACTCAAGTTATGTAATAACACACGTGTAATCCTTTATTTCGCCATTCTTTGGGCTATTTGTACTAACACCTTACTTCTTAATTAATGAAAATGACAGCTGGTTTGCCGTGTTTAAAAAAAGAAGGAATTGCAGTTTTTACCCCTAACTTTGACATTTCTTACACAATTTACCATATTTTAAAACTCTCCATCTAGATTACCCTTGTAGTGAAAGTTTTGCCAATTTTAACCCCTTCTAAAGTTTTTTAGGCTGAAAATAGCTCCTCTACTGATTATTTGTCAAAAGAAAAAGTCTCAGCAGAGTTATGTCTAGTACGGTGCAACACGTGGAAGCGAATGCAGTAAGGCTTTGTTCGGTTGCAAAAGATTTAATCCTCTAGTGGATTTGATCCACCTAGGGATTGGGTGACCCCCACCCTGTCACCCAAACCCTGCCGTGATTAATCCCCAGAATTTCCTCTCAACCCTTCCCTTCATTGTCGTTCGGTTAATCCCCTCAATCACCGGCGGAAAAGGTGATGTGAATCCCTAGAAATCAAAAGGGGAGAAGATCTTGCCTGCATGAAACCTTGGGGAGGGACACCGAAGTAGCCTGCCGTGGCCGCCGAGCTCGCACTGGGAGATCTACTGCTAACTTGGGGCGGGGGCTGGTGGGGATGTAGAAGGATGACGGAACAGCCGGCCTTCACTGGAGATGAGAGATCGTCCGCTCCGGCCCCTATCCGTTGCCCAGTCCTTCCCTGCCGGCGTCGGCGTCGCCGCTCTCGCCCTCTCCTCCTTTTTCTTTCGAGAAGACGAGACGAGGTTTTCTTCCACGCGTCGGGAGACGTGGGTCAATACCCGGTGAAATCCCTGCGATTTGGGGTGGGATTGGATGGGATAGAAACCTGGTCGGGTTTAACCGAACACGCATGTAAGCTACGCGGGGATTCAGCCCCGGCGAGGGTAAAAACCACGGGGTTCGGGCCAAAACCCTTCCCATCCCGGCGGGGGTGGGATTAAACGAACAAGGCCTAAAGGAGAATGAGGTGGAAGCAATAAATAATGAGTTCTGTTCTTCGCAAAAAAAAAAAAGAGTTATGTGACGTGAAAAAGGAACTCCCCAGGCGAAGCGGTGTGTGCGTACACCCGACGACCATGAGAAAAAAAATCTGCGTCTGGCTAACCATTCTAACTGTTTGGAGACGAGGAAAAATGGCAGAAGGAAAATTGCAACGTAGCACACCACATGTACTGACTCCCGAGACCCACATGACAGATCGCTAAATGAGGTAAAAACTGGTAAACTCTCACAAAATAAGGTAATCTGGATAAAAAACGTTAAATGAGGTAATAAGCGTAAAAAATGTCAAAGTTAGGAGGTAAAACTGGTATTCACTCACTGGTGGAAAAAGGGCCTTTGGTCGCGGTTCGCAACTGCCATTAGTCGCGGTTGCGCAACCGCGACCAAACAGGCGGGACTAAAGGCTCCCCCCTTTAGTCGCGGTTGCTTAAGAACCGCGACTAAAGGCACGTCCACGTGGGCGCCAGGTGGCCGTCGGGGCGGAGGACTTTTAGTCGCGGTTCTTCTGGCCAACCGCGACTAAAGACCGCCGCAGGTTTAGGGTTTTAGCCCCCCCCCCTAAACCTGCCCCCCCTAACCTGTTTTCTGTTTAATTTGTATTGTTTTACTTCTTTTATGCTTTATTTTAATTTTGAAGGAGTTTCACATATTCTACGCTACTACATACATGCATATGATTGTACAATTTCAAACAAATTTGAAATTAGAACCAAAAAGAATTCAAGAGGAATTTACAGTATATATTAAATATCATCGGATGACCATATACAATTTTGAACAAGTTTCCATACATAATTTAAGGCATATAAAGTTCTACGTCCTCGTAATGGTGTTCTCCTTTAGGATGGAGGACTTCCCTCCTGAACCATCCAGCTAGTTCCTCTTGAAGTGGTCGGAAGCGAGCTTCTGGACTAAGCATCATCCGGAGGTTATTCCTCTGAGCATTGGTATCACTCGGAACCCGCTCAGAGGTGTATCTCCGGATCATCTCACAGACATAGTATCCACATAGATTGGTCCCCGCTGGCTGAATATCCCCAGCATTCTTAGCCTTTGACTTTTTGAATTCTAGCTCTTTTTTGAATTCACCGACCTTTGTATCTACGAACCGTCTCCAAACCCTACGAGGCAAAGAAAATTAAATGAACAAGAGAGTTATTAGTTACTTGATATTAGGAAATGAACGAAATAGGCCGATCGATATAGAGCGCAAATGAATGAAAATAATTACTTCTGCATCATTTTTCTCAGGTCGCCCCAAAGCTTTGGATCCATATTCAGAGAGTCGTGGACGAGACATTCTGAGGTGTCAACTTTAATTACTAGCAGAATCCAGTGGAACCTGCGGACACGATACATGCACAGTACGTCATGCATAACTCATCGATTAGCCGGCCACATACCATGCATGGAGTAAACAAAAGAGAATGTGCTCAAAACAGAAACACTCACCCAAAATGGTAAGGAAATAGAATATCACTTTTGAGTTCCTGCTTTGTAAGAAACTGCCACAGGTCTGCCTCCATGTCGTCGGGGTGATGCCGCAACACATATCCATTAACGATGTGTGGGTCAATGAACCCAACATCATGGATGTTCCTTACTCTGCATTCCTTAATCTTCATTCTGCATGTATAATAGCGGACACAACAATATAGTTAGGACATATATATAGTGCAGGCAATATGAACGAGATGGGGTAGAAATAAATCACTTACAGAACGTAGCAACTGATGATAGATTTGTCGAGCTCGCGCAGATTGAAAAGCTGGAACAATTCACTCAGATGAATTTGTACATAGTAATGTTTGAAGTGATGCTCATGTCTAACTTCCGCATAAATATATTCGTTGGCGTTTTTATTTTTTATGTAACCCTTGTACCATTTCAGCAGACCTTTCATTTGTGGAGGTAGATCCTGTTCCTGCGCAGGCTCGACGAGAGGCCCATTCTTCACATATGTAATTACTACCTCCTTCACTGGCGCCTCATCAAGGCCTAACAGTTCACGAAGAGTAATACCTAAGTTGGCCGCTTGTTCTCTGGCACTCGTTGCAGTCAATCCAAGTGCTGCCGCAGCTGCTATGATATCGGGGTCATCCGGACCGGCGGCTTTCACTATAAGCGGGGCAATTGATTGTTTACTTTGTTCCCCGAGCTGGGCAACTCGTTTACTTTGTTCCGGATCGGGGTCATCCGCCCGCCCTTTCTTCTCCTTCAACATGAGTGCCTGCCTACGAAGTTCACGTGCATAGTCCTCAGGCAGATTCTTCGCGGCTTGGGACGGTGTGCTCAAAAATGACTTAGCCCACTTCTTTTGCTCATCAGAAAATACTGGCTTGGGCTCGGGCTCTCTTTTCTTCTTGCAGTCCGCCTTCCATTTCTCAAGATCAGCAGCCGCGGCCGCGGCAGTTTCCTCGGCACTACGTTCCCAAGGCCTTGTGGGGAGAGGCTTCAGTGATGGCTCCGGTACCTTTGTGGTCTTAGGTACATAAGGGTCCGGGTTAATAATCCAGGACTGCTTCTGCTTCTTTGCCGGAGGTGGATTGGGGGGCGGCGTCTGATCACCCGCCGGACGAGGACTGGGGGGCGGCGTCTGATCACCCGCCGGACGTTGTGGACTGGGAGGCGTCGGCTGACGTGACGGAGGTGTAGGTGAACCGCCACCACCACCACCACCGCCGCCGCCGCCACCGCCACCACCACCACCACCGTAGGGGGGTGGACTTGTTGTCCTTGGCGCCTCGCCTGGAAACTTGATAAACTTCTTTTGCCATAGAATGAAATGGCGCTTGACATCTCCAAGTCTTTTCTCCCCTTCAGGTGTAGCAATGTCAATCTCCAGGTCCTCAAACCCTTGGACTATGTCCTCCACCGTGACACGAGCATAGCCATCTTGAATGGGGTTGTTGTGGTGGAGTGCTCCAGGTAAACATGATAAAGCACTGCCGATGGCTACCTTCATGGACATGTTCCCGATAGGATAATACAGATGACATTCTTTCCTCTCCTTTATATCGTCCACGGGGTAGCGAGGAGGCTCCGGTGCAGTAATTTCGACCACCAGAGGCTCCGGTGCAGTAATTTCGATCGTCGGTGCATCTGCACCAGCCAGTGGGGCCTCCGTGGAAGCCACGCTGCTTCTCCGCTGCTGGCTATCGAGATCCGCTGGATGATCTTCATGCTGCGCCCAAGCTGCATCTCTTTCGGCTACTAGTACACTCACGGTTTTCTTCATCACATCCATTTCCGATGCCAACCGCGCCACAACATCTGCTTCCCGATCCATCTTTCTCTTACGGCTTCTGTAACCGTATGGGTCATCGTTCTGGGGGAACCCTATTTTCCACGGAATGTGCCCCATGCCTCGTACACGTCCTCCGTGTTCAGGATTCCCGAGGGCTTTTGTCAGTGCGTCGTTCTCTCTGTTGAACTTGATCTTCCCCTCTTGAGCATCCCTCATTGCGTCAATAAGGGCTTGGGTGGGTTTCATTATTTTGCCCTGGTAAACACACTCCCCTGTCTCCGGGTTCAGCGTTCCCCCATGCCCGTACCACCAGCTTTTGGCCCTTGGGTCCCATCCCTCCGTACCTGGACGGATTCCTCGCGCCCTCAGCTCGTTCTCCATCTTCGCCAACCTAGGCTGCCAAAGGCGATACCCTCCTGGCCCCATAATATGATTGTACTCCTTCTTAGCCGCATTTTCCTTATTTTTTTCGATATTTGAATGAACTGCTCCGATTTCTTTTGCTTCACAAATTCTGGCGAATCATGTTTCAGTTTCTCATATTGTCCTTTGAAATCCGGAGTCTTGTTCTGCTTGACAAAGTCATGGTTTAGATTTTGCTTGAATTTCCGGAATGCGTCGGCCATCTTATGAAGAGCGAACTGTTTGACTAGCCTCCTCCTCTCCTTGTTTTCCTCAATCTTGTTACCCTCCTCATCGAATTTGTTGTATTCCGGAGGTAGAACAAAATGTTCCATAAGCTTCTTGAAGCAATCTTTTTTTGTTCTCTTATCGACAAAAGTGAAACCAGCAATTCGTGCCTTCTTTGGCTCATTCCACTCCTGGACGGTGATCGAGACGTTGTCTCTAACAACGGCTCCGCATTGGCTGACAAACTTGATGGCGTTCTTGCGGGGCTCCAGCGGCCTGCCGGTTGCACTGTCGACAACCTCGATGGTGCATGTTTCCCCTTGTTTCATCGTCTTGGTTGCGCCACGCTTTGACGACGTACTCGATTGTTTCGACGATCCGGCCGAGGGCTAAAATAAGAAAGAGAGTCGCGCCCGTTAGTACACACATATTTATTCAAATCAGTTAGTTTGTATCACCAGAGGCTCAATGTATATATATACCTCGGCGCCGGAGGTGGTTGCTACTTCCATTTGAAGATCGTCGTTTATCGACGTTTGTTCGGCATCATCTTGCTGACAGCGCCCTTCATCTTCACCATCAAAGTTCAGATAAGAAGAGACATCATCTTCTTCTTGTCCGGTCGGCACATATTGAATATCGCCGTTTATGATGCCGAACATATGTGCTTCACCGTCCGGATCATAGTTGTCCATAATCGGGTCAGCTCTATCGTCCGCCATTATGTCAGTCCTGAAAACATGTAGTAAAAACAAATTAATTAAGTGAAGAAGGGGGGCGGTGGCGGTGGCGGTGGCGAAAGGGCGATGGCAAAAGGAGGGGGCGAGGAAGGGGTGGGAGAGGGTGTCGCGGTAGAGCGCGAGACGGGGCGGCAGACGACGGCGCCACGGAGAGGGAGGCCAGGACAACACACATGTATAACCCTCGCCATTTGGTTAATTATCAAATTTTACGGTTTTTTGTTAATTATCAAGTTTTAAGTTACTTATTTTCTTCTTCCTTTTTCCTTTCTTCTTCTTTCTTTCTTCTTCTTCCTTTCTTCTTCTTTCTTTCTTCTTTCCTTTCTTCTTTCTTTCTTCTTCTTCCTTTTCTTCTTATTCCTTTCTATTCTTTCTTTCTTCTTCTTTCCTTTTTCTTTTTTCTTTCTTTCTTCTTCTTCCTTTCTTCTTCCTTTCTTCTTCTTTTTTTCTTCTTCCTTTTCCTTTCTTCTTTCTTTTGGTTTTCATTTGGTTTTTATTTGGTTTTCATTTTTTTTCTTCCTTTTTCTTTCTTGTTTTTTCTTCTTCATTTTTCTTTCTTCTTTCTTTCTTCTTTCTTTTTTTCTTCATTCCTTTTTCTTCTTTCTTTTTTTCTTCTTCCTTTGTTTTTCTTCTTCCTTTCTTTTTTCTTCTTTCTTTTTCTTTCTTGTTTTTTCTTCTTCATTTTTCTTTCTTCTTTCTTTCTTCTTTCTTTTTTTCTTCTTCCTTTTTCTTCTTTCTTTTTTTCTTCTTCCTTTGTTTTTCTTCTTCCTTTCTTTTTTCTTCTTTCTTTTTCTTTCTTGTTTTTTTTCTTCTTCCTTTTTCTTTCTTCTTCCTTTGTTTTTCTTCTGTTTTTTTGTTTTCTTTTGTTTTTTCTTCTGTTTAATTTGTTTTTTTTGTGTTTTCCTTTTTCCTTTTTCCTTTTTCCTTTTTTCCTTTTTCTTCTTCTTCCTTTTCCCTTTTTCTTTCTTCTTCTTCTTCCTTTTTCTTCTTCTGATCTTCTTCTGCCGGCGGAGGACGACAGGGCCAGCGGGCGGCGGGCGGCGCGCGGAGGACGGCAGGCAGGGCCAGCGGGCGGCGGGCGGCGGGCGGCGCGCGGAGGACACGACGCAGGCAGGGCCAGCGGGCGGCGGGCGCGGCGGGCGGCGGGCGGCAGGGCGTCGGGCGGCGGGCAAGGGCGCAGGGCACGGGCGGCGCTCACTGGGGACGGGGGGCGGCGGCGCGCAGGGCTCCGGCGTCGGGCAGGGCTTCGGCGTCGGCGTCGGCGTCGATCGGCGTCGGGGCAGCGCTTCGGCGTCGAGAGAGAGGAGAATGGGAAGTGGCAAAACTGCCAAGTGCAGTATTTATAGACGCAGCTTTAGTCGCGGTTGGTGTGGCGGACCGCGACTAAAGCCTAGCTTTAGTCGCGGTCCGCCACACCAACCGCGACTAAAGCTAGCCTTTAGTCGCGGTCCGCCACACCAACCGCGACTAAAGGGTTTTGGCGCCGCTTCGTTCCCGCGCAGGAAAGAGCCTTTAGTCGCGGTTGGTGTGGCGGACCGCGACTAAAGCTAGCCTTTAGTCGCGGTCCGCCACACCAACCGCGACTAAAGGTTTGTGATGGCACTGGTGCGGTGCGGTGGGATGTTTAGTCCCACCTCGCTAGCCGAGAGGCTTCGACAGTGGTTTATAAGCGCGGCTGCGCTGACCACTTCGAGCTCCTCTCAAATGCAGGCTTACGGGCCTATTCTGTTACTACTAGCCTGTGGGCCTACTGGGCCTTCCTGCGGGCCTGAATCCTGGCCCAATAATGGGTTTCTAGTCGTATTCAGGCCGTGGTGGCCCAGTAGGTGGCTTATTTTTTATTTTTTGCCTGTTTTTTGTTTTCATTTTTGCTTTATTTATTTTGTTTTGTTTCTACTTACAACAAAAAGCTTATTTATTTTATTTTATTTTGTTTCTAATTACTTATTTATTTTACTTTATGATAATTATTTTTGCTATTAAAGTTTCTAATTACTTATTTATTTATGTTATTAAAATCTTAAAAATACAATTATATATCAAAAAAATCAGAAAATAAAACTAATTCATTTTAAATTCTTGTTTTTCTTCTGTTTTTTTCTTCCTTTTTTCTTCTATTTTTTTCTTCTGTTTTTTTCTTCCTTTTTCTTGTTTTTCTTCTTTTTTTTTCTTCCTTTCTTCCTTTTTCCTTTTTTCTTCTGTTTTTCTTCTGTTTGTTTTTTTCTTATGTTTTTCTTCTGTTTTTCCTTTTTTCTTCTGTTTGTTTTTTTCTTCTGTTTTTCCTTTTTTCTTCTGTTTTTTTCCTTTTTCCTTCTTTCTTCTTCTTCCTTTTTCCTTTTAAAATCAGAAAAATAAAACTAATTCATTTTAAAATCTAAAAAATACAATTATATATCAAAAAAATCAGAAAAATAAAACTAATCCCTTGAAGGTTTGACAAAAGGTTTGATACATCATTCAGTTCATCGACCAAATACAAAGTTTGGTACAATAAATTATTACACATCAATTCTTCCCTTGTGTCCCTGCTTGCTTACGATTGTGCCATATCCATGGAGCATCCTCATCATTTAACTTAATGCTTGGGTCGGTGTTCACTTTGAAGGGCGGAATTTCACCAAACATATTATAATCTTCTGACATGTCTGTCTTGTCCTCCACTCCCACGATGTTTCTTTTCCCTGAAAGAACAATGTGGCGCTTTGGATCATCGCATGATGTACTGATCGTTTTCTTATCTTTCCGTTTCCTCGGTTTGCTACTCATGTCCTTCACATAGAAAACCTGAGCGACATCTTTCGCTAGGACGAATGGTTCGTCAAGGTAACCAAGATTGTTGAAATCCACCATTGTCATTCCGTATTGCTGGTCCACCTTTACCCCACCTCCTGTTAGCTTGAACCATTTGCACCGGAACAAAGGGACCTTAAAGGAGGGTCCATAGTCAAGTTCCCATATCTCCTCTATGTAACCATAATATGTGACCTTTTGCCCATTCTCGGTTGCTGCATCAAAGCGGACACCATTGTTTTGGTTGGTGCTCTTTTTATCTTGGGCGATCGTGTAAAATGTATTCCCATTTATCTCGTACCCTTGGAAAGTCGTTATAGTCGAAGATGGTGTCTTGGCCAACATGTACAGCTGATCTACAACATCATTGTCATTCATTAAATGTTTTCTCAACCAACTGCCGAAAGTCTCCATGTGGGCCTTCCTAATCCAGGATTCAGGCTTCCCCGGGTTGTCCGAGCGTAAAATATTCTTGTGTTTCTCAAAGTACGGAGCCACCAAGCTGGAATTGGTCAGTACAGTGTGGTGTGCTTCAGTCAGAGAATGGCCGTCCATACATATCGTTGATTTCCTTCCGATCGTGCCTTTTCCACTTAGTCTCCCCTCGTGCCGCGATCGAGGAAGTCCAATCGGCTTAAGGTCAGGAACAAAGTCAACACAAAACTCAATTACCTCCTCATTTCCATAGCCCTTGGCGATGCTTCCTTCTGGCCTAGCACGGTTACGAACATATTTCTTTAATACTCCCATGAACCTCTCGAAGGGGAACATATTGTGTAGAAATACAGGACCGAGAATGAAAATCTCTTCGACTAGGTGAACCAGGAGGTGAGTCATAATATTGAAGAAGGATGGCGGGAACACCAACTCGAAACTGACAAGACATTGGACCACATCGTTCTGTAACCGTGGTAGATCTTCTGGATTGATTACCTTCTGAGAGATTGCATTGAGGAATGCACATAGCTTCACAATGGCTACTCGAACATTTTCCGGCAGGAGCCCCCTCAAAGCAATCGGAAGCAATTGCGTCATAATCACGTGGCAGTCGTGAGACTTCAGGTTTTGGAACTTTTTCTCTGCCATGTTTATTATTCCCTTTATATTGGACGAGAATCCAGACGGGACCTTCATACTGCTCAGGCATTCAAAAAAGATGACCGTCTCTTCTTTGGTCAGAGCGTAGCTGGCACGACCTTGAAACCATTCCGGATGCCGGTCATCAGGGTCTTTCAAACGTTGCTGGTCCTGCCGTGCTTCCTTTGTATCATTTGTCTTCCCATACACGCCCAAGAAGCTTAGGAGGTTCACGCAAATACTCTTCGTAACGTGCATCACGTCGATTGCAGAGCGGACTTCTAGGACTTTCCAATATTCTAGCTCCCAGAATATAGATTTCTTCTTCCACATGGCTGCGTGCCTGTCAGCTCCCTTCGGAACTGATTGTCCGCCAGGACCCTTTCCAAAGATGACTTTCAAATCCTTGACCATATCAAATACCTCAGCACCAGTGCGTTCTGCAGCCTTCGGCCGGTGATCTGCCTTGCCGTTGTAATGCTTGCCTTTCTTTCTTACTGGATGAATTTTCGGAAGAAATCGACGATGCCCAAGGTACACGTTCTTCTTACAATTTGGCAAATGTACACTTTCAGTCTCATGTAAGCAGTGCGTGCATGCATTGTATCCTTTATTTGACAGTCCCGAAAGGTTACTAAGAGCAGGCCAATCGTTGATGGTTATGAAAAGCAACGCTCGTAGGTCAAATTCCTCTTGTTTGTGCTCATCCCACACACGGACACCAGGTCTGCCCCACAGCTGTAAAAGTTCATCAACTAATGGCCTTAGGTACACATCGATGTCGTTGCCGGGTTGCTTAGGACCTTGGATGAGCACTGGCATCATAATGAACTTCCGCTTCATGCACAACCAAGGAGGAAGGTTGTAGATGCATAGAGTCACGGGCCAGGTGCTATGGCTGGAGCTCTGCTCGCCAAAAAGATTCATGCCATCTGTACTTAGACCAAATCTTATGTTCCTTGCGTCAGCTGCAAAATCTTTGAACTCTCTGTCGATCTTTCTCCATTGCGTTCCATCTGCGGTGTGTCTCAACTCCCCGTCCGACTTACGGTCCTCTTTGTGCCATCGCAACAACTTGGCATGCTCTTTGTTCCTGAACAGACGTTTCAACCGTGGTATTATAGGAGCATACCACATCACCTTGGCGGGAACCCTCTTCCTGGGTTTCTCGCCCTCAACATCGTCACCAGGGTCATCGCCTCTGATCTTATAACGCAATGCAGTGCATACCGGGCATTCATTCAAATTCTCGTATTCACCGCGGTAGAGGATGCAGTCGTTGATGCATGCATGTATCTTCAGAACCTCTAAACCTAGAGGGCAGACAACCTTCTTTGCTTCGTACGTACTGGCGGACAACTCGTTATTCTTTGGAAACATATTCTTCAACATTTTCAGCAAGTTTTCAAATGCCGAGTCAGCTACACCTGCCTGTGCCTTCCATTTCAGCAAATCCAGTGTGCAGCCCAGCTTTTTCAGACCATCATCGCATCCGGGGTACAACGACTTTCTGTGATCCTCTAACATGCGATCCAAATTCTCCCTCTCCTTTTCAGTTTCGCAGCGTCTCCGTGCATCAGCAATGGTCCGACCAAGATCATCAACGGTCTCATCACGTGCCTCTTCTTCACCTTCACCTTCCCCTTCACCTTCCCCTTCACCTTCCCCTTCACCTTCAGCATCCTCCATGAAAGTATCACCGAAATCAGCAAGATAGCTTTCATCGATGAAATCATCCCCTTCTTCATCTTCTTCCATTATAACCCCTCTTTCTCCATGCTTGGTCCAACAATTATAGCTTGGCATGAAACCGTGCCGAAGCAGGTGCAGGTGAACTTCTCTTGAGGAAGAGTAACCCTTCTGATTCTTACAGTCAACACATGGACAGATAACAAAACCCTTCTGCTTGTTCGCATTAGCCACTACGAGGAAATCTTTCAAACCCGTAGTGAACTCGCGGGAGAGTCGGTTACCGTACATCCATTGTCGATTCATCTGCATTATTATAATATAAAATATATAATTAACCATCATGCATTTGTTAAACTAACTAGCTATAAACAATAGAAATTAAACAATGAACAACACACATGCATATTTTATCAATGACACACATGCATGAAAGGTTCAAGTTGCTAACCGCGATCGAGGAGGAAAAAAATGAATGAGGAACCTCAAGTGTGGCTCTTGGGGCATTTCATCAAACACCTTGAGTGCATAAGAGGAACCAAAAGCAAACCTACACCCCCTTGTGAAGCTTGTGAAGAGAAGTGGCACCAAATGGCTAAGTGAGTGCGCTGAACTGGTATATATAGGGGAGGAGCTTTAGTCGCGGTTGGCCTGGCCAACCGCGACTAAAGGCCTTTGGGCACCTTTAGTCGCGGCTGGCCTGGCCAACCGCGACTAAAGCCCCTCACGTGCACCAGCTGGCCACCGAGCGCCCTGGGCGCAGGCATTTGGTCGCGGTTCGTCTGCCGAACCGGGACTAAATGCTTCATTAGTCGCGGTTCCTACAGTTCCGCGACTTATGGGGCTGGACGGAAGCCTCTTTTTCTACCAGTGACTGAAAGAACCTTTGCACCACTATGTTCGTGGATTTTCTTCGAAATGAACGACCATAATAGCTTCATTGGAGCTCCGTTTGATTAAAGCCATAACAATTGTGATCTTGGAATATGTGTGCACATCGTTTTGAATTTTACTGGACCAAAAGTGATTTTCTTTCTTGTGTATATACTCTTTTAGGGACAATTCCATTTTTATCCCCCGGTTGGAAACTACCCATGGATTTTGCCCTTACTTTCAACTCTGCTCGGTTTTACCCTTAGATTTGGCTCCGAGATCGCCCGAATGCTCTTTGACCGTTTGATCATTACTTAGAAAATTCATATGAACTAAAAAATGCAAATAATGTATTAAAATGTTTTAAAAAATTGCTTTTATATGCATGTCATTTGCATTCAGGACAAAAGTACCATTTAAATTACCTATGGTTATTGATTTTATTAACATTACTAAATCTAAAGGTGTAAACATTAGTTTTTCATGAATACAACTGACATGCACATATAGGTGATGTTTTCTGAACATTTTGATATGTTTTTTGCATTTTCTGAGTTCATATGAATTTTCAAACGACTTTGACCATTACTTTGAAAATTCATAACAAATTCATATGAACTCAGAAAAATGCAAATAAGAGATCAGAATGTTTAGAAAACATCACGTGTATATGCATGTCATTTTTATTCATGAAAAAGTATTGTTTATACCTTTTATATTTAATAATGGTAATGAGATTAATGACCTCGGGTAGTTTAGAATGTACTTTTGTCATAAATGCAAATGACATGCATAAAGGTAATGTTTAAAAAATATATGATATCTTACTTGCATGTTTTGAGTTTGTATGAATTTTCTAAGTAACGGCCAAATGATCAAAGTATGGTCAAAGGGCATTCGAGCGACCTCAAAGGCAAAACTGAATAGAGCCGAAACATAAGGGCAAAACCCACAGCCTGGCACAACTAAGGGCAAAAATGAAACTGTCCCTAGATTTTATTTCATCTACCACTTTTTTGGAATGCGCTTTTGATATCAAACAAATAAAATATGTTTGTTTTCATCAAGTTTGGCTTGCTTATCACGTATGCCACATGTCAAAATATGTTGAAATATGGACACACGGGTTATCTTAAGAATATGAGGTGCTTACCACTAATTAAACACATTAAGATACGTGTGAAGGGCAGCCAATCAGCTATGCCACATGGCGCAAGCTGGTTGGTTGCAGTGAGAAATCTTTTGAATTTTTTAGATGAAGGTGTGATTATTTTTTAAATGTATTTTTTCTTTTTAGATGGAGATGAGGACCTCTCGTGTTTTTTAAATGGAGGGTTATGCAAAGTGGCACATGCTAGTAGGCTGCGGTGGTATTTTTTCTTTTTTACTTCTCTTTTCAGATGAAGATGAGGATTTTTTTCTGAGATGTCTTTTTCAAACAGAGGCAGGAACTCTATGTATTTTTCAAAATGGAAACGTACGCACAACTTTTTTTTAGACGGTGCCACAGGGTGGCGCCAACCATTAGTTAGAGCAACTCTAGCAGACCCCGCATCTCGCCCCGACCCACAAAATAACCGTTAAATTGCGGGTCAGGGCCGGAAAATATGCACGATCAGACCCCACATCCCGTCCCTGGCCCGCAAATATTTTTGCGGGGCGCGACAAATCTTCTCCCCCAACCTCTATCTTCACGGGCTGGGAGGCCGACTCGAGCTCAACCCCTATCCGCCACGAGATTTGGTGGGAGGGACATTTCTGCGCGCCCTTTCCCGCTCCCCGCTCCCTCCGCCACCATTGGCCCCCTCCGCAAGCTCCGGTTCCTCCTCCCCGGTCGTCCCTCGCCGCCATGGACGACCTCATGCTGTCCCCCGTCACCGTCGAGGTCGCGCACGCTCCTTCCCCTCGGGCGGATCTCGTCGGCGGCCATGTTGGCCCCGCCGCCATCGCCCAAGTACAAGCCGCGCATGCCCGTAAGCGGCAGGGCAACGTGGTCGTGCAGGGCGGGAATCCGGCTGCCCCTGCCGTGATGGCCCGCGCTCCGGGCGCCAACGCGGCAGCGCGATCCCGGCCGGCGGCGGAGAAGGTCGTCAAGGCCGCGGGCGTAAAGCAGAGGAAGGTTCCGGCTTCAAAGAAGCCACCTTCTTCATCCTCTCACTCCATCCCCCCGCAAGGAGGTGCTCCGGCGATGCCGTTCAATGGTGCCACTCCCCCTTGAGCGAGGTGTTCGACGAAATGGCCGGAAGGTATGCGTATTCGGTCTTGGCGATTTCCTTTCATTTTCGCCATTTTTTCGATAGCTCGTGACTTGTTATCGTTCGCTATAGCGTTGGTTCGAACAATGCAACAACCGAGTTCGTGAACTTGTTGGACACGAACGCGGTTGACATTGATCAAGCCCCTTTCGAACCATTCGACTACAATGAAACGGTGGGCGGCGTGGATGATCATGGTTGTGCGGACGAATTGGAGGAGATCCAAGTGGAAGCGTATGAGCAATCGCAAGAAAAATCTAGAAAAAGCCAAAGATCAAAGAACCACACGATCTTGAAAGATCAAGGTTTGATTCAAACATGGAGTGCGGTGTCTCTTGATGCATGCACGGGCACTTCTCAAACCACCAAGAGATATTGGCAAAGGATCGAAGATCAATACTTCCGCATTATGGAAAAGCATCCAAATAGGAATCCACGCACATTTCGGTCGGTTCAAGGGCGTTGGGAGAATATCAAGCCTATGTGCAGCCGTTGGGCAGCTTGCTTGGAGCAAGTACGCAATGCACCTCCAAGTGGCACCGTGGAGTCCGACTATGTGAGTTTGTTTTGCTTTTGTTTAAATTGTGCATCATCATATTGCATCATGGGAAATGATTGGATCACTTTGTTCACATTGTGTAGGACAAGATTGCTCAACATAGATACAAGGACATGGAAACTTCGGAAGACAGATTTTTCAAACTAGAGCATTGTTGGGAGTTGCTCCAAAAGTGCGAGAAGTGGAAGTTGATCGACAAAGAATCCCCACCAAAGAAAGGCTCACTTTCAAACATGGATGAAGATGAGGATGATGATGGCCCAAGAAATTTGCACAAGCCTGATGGCGACAAGAAGACTAAGGAGAATATCAAGAGAGAGCAAGAAGCATCCAGCTTGAGGGGGGAAGATTGATGCCATGGTGCAATCCAACGAGTCGATGTTGTTGAAGTCGTTGGAGATCAATAAAGAATTGGCCGAGAAGAAGGCGAAGGAGAAGCAAGAGAAGTGGCAATTGCTCAAGGAAGAGGGGTTGCGCAAAGCTGCCATCGAGGAGAGAAGAGCACGCGCCGCTGAAAACAAATCCATGTCCATGTTGCTCGCCGAAGAGAACAAGATCATGTCAATGAACCGCAATGGCATGGACGACCTCACCAAAACATGGCATGATATGGCAAGGAGAGAAATCTTGAAGAGGAGAATGGCCGCGTCGGCCGGTCTGTGTTACAGTTCCAATGATGTTTTCTCTGCTCCATATGGTGGCAATGTGGATGATTTCGGTGCGGGAGTTGAAACAAGCGCCAAAGGTGGATTCGGTGGCGCCGATGAATTTCAAGATGGACTCGATGGCGCGGAGTGAAGATCGACCAAGATGATGTCGAGCATGGGCGCAAACCTTTATAGGGCCCTATTTTGCATTTGCCGTAATGAACTTGGCTTTTATTTGCGCGTAAAACTGTTTATGTCGTTTGAATTTAAACTTGTTTGTGAAACCCTATGTCAAATACGAGATTTGCAGTTTTTCTGTTTGCGGGTCATTGAGGTGGTGCCCGAGCAGAACCCGCAGAAGCCGAGCCGTAAAAAGGCATATTCCATGAATATACATTTTTATAGATCCGCTTGAGGGGTCTGCATCTGTGCTAGTCCCATGTCGGCCCGCAAAAACGGTTTTGCGCGAACTGCAAACGTGTTTTGCGGGCTGGCGGGATACGGGGTCTGCTAGAGTTGCTCTTAGATACATGGTGTGCTTAGCCAGGAGAGGCGAGCTGTCCCATCCTAGCCAACATGCAAGGCTGAGTACTAGAAACAGTGACTGAAAAGTGACTGGAATTAACAAAGGAAGGGCACAGCGGCAGAGGCATGGAATTAGCATGTTTATAAGGTAAATTTGACAATATTGACCTGTGGACGAAATGAATTCACAAAATGAACTGCTCGTGAAACAATTTCACAGCCGTAATCTTTTTGTGTGGCGCCCGCCACGACGGCGCCACACCCTACTGTGCAGCGCCCAGCTCGGGGGCGTTGCACTTCACTCCACCGTGGCAGCCCCTGGGCCCGCACCCAGCAGTGCAGCGCCTCCGAGCTAGGCGCCACACATGTAATATGTAGCGCCCGGTCCGTAGGCGCTGCACTGTGACTTAGATGCCAGCCGCCCGCTCCCCCTCCCCCCACCCCACCCCATTCGTTCAGTTGCAAGTTACAGAAGCAGCGGCGCCGGCGGCTTCCTCCTCTCCCCCTCTCAATCCCCTCTCCCAAATCCTTCAGATCCGACGATTTGGCCCGTGGATTCCTTCACCAATCCATCCTAGAAGGTATTTTTCTCCGATCCCCTTCTTTCTATCCATAGAATGTATGCTATTTCGGAGATTTGAGGAACCCTTGTTTGAATATTGCATGTATTAGATTTGGGGAACTTTTGTTTGAATCTTTGCATGTATTAGATTTGGGGAACCCTTGTTAGACTAGAATGTGGCTAGGATACATAGGTTGACATGTTATTTATATAGTTTGGATACATAGGTTGACATTTTATTTATATGGAAATATATTTGTATTTAATCTTGCATGAGGTAGGCTTAGTTTAGTTTGTTGAAATTACATTTGTATTGGCAAGAATGGTTTGGATACATATGCTTTGTATTTTGCATCTAGTAGCCGTACTTTACTTTTTTTGTATTCAAAAGATAATCATGTTGACAATAAATCTTTCTTTCAAATTGTTAGGATGGTTTGGCTTATCAATGATCACTGGGACCAACAACACCGGTCGCACGCTATGTCGGTGGAGCAGCGGGTAATAATGAAAGTTATCGGTGTTATGAATTTCGTGTTTTTTTTCAAACACATACCCCCCATATGTAATGATTTGTTTGTTTGCTTGTAGGAGCTTGCACCTCTGAAGCTTTGGGCTCACGGGGTCAACCTTGGGGGGATGCGCTATGACGAGCGGTACAAACCGTATGTTAGGGAGACAGGACTTCTCCCTTTCATTCAGTTGGTCACCCGGTCGACGCCACCCAACAATGCTCCAGCACTCACCGCACTTATTGATCATTGGAGGCCGGAGACACACACTTTCCATCTTCGGACCGGGGAGATGACCGTGACGCTCCAGGATATAGCTATGATCACCGGTCTTCCTATTGATGGGAATCCTCTATGTATGAGCACCGATTCTGATGGGTGGCGCGAGCAGATGTTTGCCCTTATTGGTAATGTTCCTCCGGCGCCTCGCGAACCAGAAGAAGAAGGCAAGAAGAAGGTTAGGGTCGCAGCCGGTGCTACTTTCACGTGGATTGTATCGAACTTCAGTATTTGCCCTGAGGATGCTGATGAGGACACGGTGAAGACATATGCTCGTGTCTACATGTGGTACGTGATATCCAGGACTATGTTTGCTGATGGCACAGGCAAGAATGCTCCATGGATGTGGCTCAAGGCGTTGACCGTCTTCGATAGCAAATGGAGTTGGGGTTCGATGACACTGGCTTACTTGTATAGACAGGTATGAACTTGTTTCTGTTTCACTTCATTTGTACATTATGAATTCAATCTTGCTGTTAATTCAACCAAGTTCTTTTGTATGTGCAGTTGGACGAAGCCTCTTGTAGGCTATCTGGAGGTATTGGTGGTTGTTTGCTCGCACTCTCCATATGGAGCTGGGAGCGTTTGCCGGTTGGACGACCGAAGATCGTGAAGTTCGAGGATTGGGACGACCAAGGCGACCCACTACGGCTCCCCACTTGGGCTTACAAGTGGGATGTGTTAAATGAGATGACGGATGATCCCTCGGTCATGTACAAGTTGTACAGGAGCGAGATGGACGCGATCACGCCTGAGCAGGTGAATCGACATTCCATAAGTGATTTTGATGCTTCTATCGTAACTCGATATCAATTTTGCATTCTATCCCATTTTGTAGGTTGAATGGGAACCGTATGGAAAAGGAGATAGCTTTGGGAACCCTCTAGAGTTCAGGCTGAATCGGATGTGCCTTAGAGATAGGGATCTCTGGCATATGCGGTGTCCACTCATATGCAACTGGGCGGTTGAGATTCACCAGCCACATCGGGTGTTCCGCCAGTTTGGTTTGTTCCAGCCACATCCGCCAGAGTGGGAGGACACGGACATAGTGCTACACGCGTAAGATATAATCAACCTTGAGCACTTAGCTTCTCAGCGGTTTTGATGATGCTAATATTCTGTTTCTAACTTGCAGGTTGGATAAGAAAAAGCAGCGGAAGATCAAGGATTGGTCCAAGCATCACAGCAAGTATATCATACAGTTCAAGTACGCTGTGGAGCAAGCTTGGGCTGGAAAACGAGCCCAGCTTCGTCAGCACTGCCCGATCGCGTTCAACAACTATCTCACATGGTTTCTTGCAAGCACACGTGTGGAGGTATGCAAGCCGGCGTATGCCGAGGAGATTTTGGAAGAACCCACCGTTTTTGATGAGGTTGCCCAGCACCAGTACAACTCATTGATCAGGAAAGGCAACTCAGTGATCCCTTCAGCTCCAATGATGAACTTTGTGGTATTTTCCCTTGTTGCCCCATTTGCTTTGTGATCCCTTCACTTGCCTAACATTTTAACACCGTTTTTGTTCATAGCGTGCCCAGATCAAGAAAGCAGCTGATGAGACCGACACTATTCTGGAAACAACCCCGGCTGGCAAAAGCGATGGGGAATCTTCACTTCGAGCTTTCATTAAGGTTCACATCTCCTTCAAACTAGCACTTAACATGTGTTGCTATGTTCGATGTCTCATTCACTTGTTCATGTTGCAGCGCCAGGGCCAAAAGTTAAGGCGGCTATCAAATCTTTTCGGTTGTCGTGACCCTGAGTATGTATCACCACAACGTTCTAGGTCGGCGACACCATCAGATCCAACTTCTGGCAACGCTGATCCTTTGGAGGATGAGGATGTGGGTGTGGTCACCCAAGAGGTATGGCATGAGGATATATCCAATTGTTGATGCATTGCTAACTATATACTCACACACAGTCTTTCCATATCTTTTGTGGATGCATAGGTTCCTGATGATATGGTCTTGGGGGCCTACAAGGTTCGGTCTGCATACGAGCTAAAGCCTAGGAAGGTAATCAGCAAATACACACCTGAGGACTTCACTCAAAGAGGCAAAAGGACGGTCGGCACCTCGCGGATGAACGCTTTGGATGACTATTTGGAGGACGAAATGGACGACGTGGAGGTACCGGAGCCGGAGCTGGAGCGGGTTCCTCGTCCTAGGAAGGTGAAGAAGATATCTGCGAAGAGGGGGGGAGGAGCCAGCAAGCGCGGAAAGCACTAGTCATCCTTAGTAATGTTCAACCTAGAGTGGTGGTAGCTCTTAGTAATGTGGAATTTGTTATGTCGTTGAACTTAGAGTGGTGGTTGCTCTATGTGAAACTTGTAGTTATGGTAGCTCTCTATGTTAAACTTGAACTTATTGTGATGGTCCTTTCAAAGAAATGATGTCTTTGTTTGAACTTAATGTGATGGTCCTTTCTAAGAAATGATGTCTTTGTTTGAACTTATTGTGATGGTCCTTTCTAAGAAATGATGTTTTTGTTGAATCCTTTTTGAACCTTACTGTTTACTATACACAATGTTGAATTGTGGCTGAAAATGACAGTCTGAATGACAAAAAAACACTAAGTGTTTGTGCAGCGCCTAGCTGCCAGGCGCCACACTCCATAGTGCAACGCCCAGCAGCCAGGCGTTGCACTATGGAGTGTGGCGCCTGGAAGCTAGGCGCCACACTGGTCTGTATCTGTCCAAACTTCTGTTGCTCTCTGGATAGATACAAGACATGTGCAACGCCTAGCTACTAGGTGCCACAGTCCATAGTGCAACGCCCAGCTGCCAGGCGCTGCACTATGGAGTGTGGCGCCTCACAGCTAGGCGCTGCACATGTCTGTATCTATCCAAACTTCTGTTGCTCTCTGGATAGATACAAGACATGTGCAGCGCCTAGCTGCTAGGCGCCACAGTCCATAGTGCAACGCCCAGCTGCCAGGCGCTGCACTATGGAGTGTGGCGCGTCACAGCTAGGCGCTGCACATGTCTGTATCTATCCAAACTTCTGTTGCTCTCTGGATAGATACAAGACATGTGCAACGCCTAGCTGCCAGGCGCCACACTACATAGTGCAACGCCCAGCTGCCAGACGCTGCACTATGGAGTGTGGCGCCTGGATGCTAGGCGCTGCACATGTCTGTAACTATCCAAACTTCTATTGCTCTCTGGATAGATACAGCCCAGTGCAGCGCCTAGAGTTGAGGCGCCACACACCATAGTGTAGCGCCTGCCCTTTGGGCGTTGCACTTGTACTTAGTGATTATTTTGCATATGCTAAGATGATGTGAGGTAGGATTGATACATAGCTAAGATGATGTGAGGTAGGATTGATACATAGCTAAGATGATGTGAGGTAGGATTGATACATAGCAAGCAAACAACTATGAAGAGAACATATGCACGGCACATATTACTTCACGACACATAGTAGTTCTTACAACCAAAACGACGAGGAGGAGACATAGTAGTTCACGACACATAGTAGTTCTTACAACCAAATCGACGAGGAGGAGACAATGATTCACGACACATGGTAGTTCTTACAACCAAATCGAGGAGGAGACATAATGGATCACGACACATAGGAGTTCACAACCACGTTGAGGAGGAGACATAGATCATGACACATAGTAGCTCTATTGTGTAGAGCAAGGCCCCTTTCCCTTCTTCTTCTTCCTCTTCCTCCTCCCTTTTCCTTATGAGATGAGCCTCCTTAACCACCCTCTCCATGAATATCTTATTCTCCCTCTCTTCTTTTTCAGTTGCAATTGCCCAAAGCTTCATCGTTTTCTCTTGAAAATCCTTTAAACGCTTCTTCTGTGCCTCCTCACATTTCCTCACCAACGCTTGCTCCCTAGCAAACATCGCAGCTCTTCCCCTCTTTATTCTCTTCCTCTCCGTCTCAAGCTCCTCTTCCTTCTTCTTCTTTAGCTTGGCAGCATCCTCCTCTCTAAGCTTCTTGGCAGCCTTCTCCCACCATCCCGCCATCTCATCTTCGCCATCCTCCTTCATCGTTGGTTTGTTGGGTTGGGAAGCCGCCATACCTACAATGAGTGAAACATAATGGTTAGTAGGGACAATAAGAACAAATGGAAGCACATATGAAAAACAAGAACATATGAAAAAACAAGAACATATGAAAAAACAAGAACATACGGAAACGGTCCATCTAGGTATCCAACCATTCCTCTATAACGAACTTGCCCTTGTCCATCACCGCGGCCAAGTCCACCACCAAGGCCAAGACCATCACCAAGGCCTAGTCCACGAGCTCTACCACCACCACGGCCATTACCACCACCACGAGCTCTACCACCACCACGGCCTCTTGTAAGTCCTAGTTGCCGACCTCTTTGTTGCCTAGATCCTCTTTGGCTAACGCTTGGTTGGCTACCACTTGGTTGGCTTGGCACTTGTTGGCTACCACTTGGTTGCCTTGGCACTTGTTGGCTACCATTTGGTTGGCTTGGCACTTGTTGGCTACCACTTGGTTGGCTACCACTTGGTTGCCTTGGCACTTGTTGGCTACCACTTGGTTGCCTTGGCACTTGTTGGCTACCACTTGGTTGCCTTGGCACTTGTCGGCTACCGCGTGGTTGCCTTCGCACTTGTTGGCTACCTCTTGGTTGGCTTGGCACTTGTTGGCTGCCACTTGGTTGGCTCCCTTGTGTACCTACTTGTTGGCTTGTGCTTGCATCATTTGTCTTGGACCTTTTCCTTGGTTTCGTACTTTTTCTTTTGTTGTGGCCTTGACCTTTGCACTCCCCACAACGGGATCTCTCACGAGGCTCTTGGAATTGGTCATTGCCCGCTTCGCAGCGGCCACCGTGGCCCCATCCGTCCATGTCGCCTCTAAGACGCTTTGTCTTACGTCTACCCCGTTTAACAACCTTCAACTCCGGATCCGGCCAAAGTTGAACTCCATGATACTCCGGCCATTGTGATTGGTCAAAGTACGGGTGAAAGCGGGGAGCCCATGTTTTCTTGACCGTCATAATTGAGAACTCCGACTCCCTCATGGTGCGTGGGTGATTGATGTCCACATTCCTAACGCGACCGGCCGTATACAAGTGTGAGCACGGGAGATGAAGTAACAATGGCCTCCCGCAAGTGCAATCGCACTGTGTTAACGACACCTTGAAAGCCTTCCCTCCATGTTGCCGGCCATCATTTGTGGTTCCTCCTGGCTCTTCCACTTCGTACTTCCACTCTTCGTTGTCATACAATATAGCTTCTTCTGAGTCCGCCTTCCGCGATTGAAATACCAACCATTCATCAACTTTGGGTGGGAACTTGTACTTGTACTTCCGTGGGTTCTCACCAGCTATCTGCGCATCGGTTTCCATCGAGTACTTTACAAAGTACGCATTCAACTTGTCAAATGTGTATTGAACTATTGTCATCACGGGTAATCCACGTGCACCTTTGAGCACCCTATTGAAGCATTCGGCCATATTGCTTGTCATTTGACCGTATCTCCGGCCATCTTCATCAAAAGCACGTGCCCACTTGTCCCGGTATTGAAGGTGCCTATTGAGAAAGTCTTGACCCCTGGCATCAAGCTTTTTGTGTGCGAGCAATTTGTTGTACAAAGTGGCGAAGCGCCTTTCAGAGAAAGCGAGACAACAATCTTGAATATCGTCGGCCAACTCCTTAAGGCCACATGCCCTATAGAAGTTCGAACAAAAGTGCCTCATGCACCATCGATGATGCAACGGAGCATGCCCGGGAATGTCAATCTCCACCGCGTTAAGAATTCCTTGATTCCGATCCGATATGACACAGATTTCCCTTTGAGCGGGTAACACCTTCGTCCTCAAAAGATATAGAAACCACTCCCAGTTGTCATTGTTTTCCACCTCAACCAAAGCAAATGCCAATGGCAACACCCGGTTGTTGGCATCACTTGCTATCGCAACCAACAAGGTGCCCTTGCATTGTCCGGTCAAGAATGTGCCATCAATTGCGATGACCGGTCTACAATGTTCGAAAGCCCTCACACATTGCTCGAACGCCCAAAAAGCACGGCCAAATACTCTGACCCTTCTTCCTTCATGAATCGTTGTTTGGTGCCCATGAGGCTCGACCACATGGACCATGCCCGGGTTTGTCGCGGCCATGGCTAGCAACAACCTAGGGATTCGGTTGTATGCTTCCTCCCATGTACCATACAACATCTTAAATGAGGCTTGCTTCGCCTTCCATGCCTTGCCGTACTTCACCTTGTAATGAAAGATGGCTTTCACAAGGTCAATGACATGTTGGACGCTCATTGTTGGAAGTGTGGATATTGAGTTCGAGAGCCTATAAGCGATGAACTCGGACGTGAGTTGTTTGTGGTTTTGAGACACGATCTTGCCATCCACCCTCTTGCCTTGGCACATGTGATATGGCACACAACTCACTACATGCCAACTTGGACCTCCTTTCCATGGTCTTGCACGCACAATCCACGGACATATTTCATCTTCACATGCACATGCAACCGTGTAGCGCACATTGACGTCCGAGTGCACCACCTTGTGTGGACGATAATGTGTAACCGAGTAGTTATCGAGCCACATTTTCAATTCCAACAAGGTGTCGAACTTAGAACCTTTACCAATCCGGTTCCTGTCGTCTCCCAAATCACGGTGAGAGCTTGGCCTAACCCCAAGAGGTGCACATTGGCCACCATCTACCACGGCTTCATCCGCGAGACTAACATCCTTGAACAATGTAGTCCGATGATCCCAACGAAATACCTTCTCAAAAGCTTCGGCCTTCTTCACCGTGAACCCCTCCGCATCAACTTGTTCATCGGAACCATCGTCATTCGAGTCCGATGCATATGCACGGGAAAAAGGGATGGATTGATCCATTGTCTCTTGCAAATGATATTTGTCAAGATCACCCACATTGTTGTCATGGAGATCAACTTCATTGTCATCGTCCGCATACTCATCATTGTCCTCTTGCAAAACTTCATCTTGGTTGTTTGTAAACGGGCTCAATGTTGGCCTCACTTCTTGGGTCAAAAGAGGTTCAACAATTTCATCTTGCTTCGGTTCAACAATTTCATCTCGCTTCAAAGGTGGGGGGCTACTAGCAACCAAAGGGGAGGGGTCCCGGTTCAAGTCCAAATGCAAGCTTGAATCAACCTTCTTCGTTGCAAATAACTCAAGAGCCTTGTCTAGTGATTCGGCCACCGTCTCCTTGTATGCAACCCAACGTTGCTCCGAGTTGACACGCATTGTCTTCCAACGGACGTGCATTCCAAGACCAACATTATGCCTTCCCTCCAACTCAATGATATCATTAGGGTCCATCCAATTCAAATCTTTCCTAACTTGTTGCAAAAGCTCCGCATAGCTAGGACTACTATCAAACACCATGTCAAGCTCATCCGGGTCTGGTTCTATATTGCCTCTCAAAAAGGCGTCTTTGTCCCCATGATGAACAAACACACATGTTCTTCCCATCCCTATAAGCATTCCAAGAAACACAAGGTAACATTGCTTCCATGAGTACTAATCCAAGGATTAACACGGAATAGAAACCCTAATATATAGATCAAACAGCAACCCTAACCCTATCCATAACCCTAGCCCTAGCCCTAACCATAACCATAACCCTAGCCCTAAACCTAACCCTAGCACCAACATAAGAACACCCATAAGAGTAACCCTAGCATACTAACAAAGCCTAATCATAGAAATTGGCAAACAAACATCTCACATCTCCATGCAAATCTCTAGATCCAAACAAAACTAGGGTTTCCCCAAACTAGCAAGAAATGAGCAATGGGAGAACTTTACTTGGATCAAAACAAGGGGATCAGAGAAGATTACCTTGAGGGAGGGTTTGACTTCGAAATCCACGGACAAATTCTTCGAATATGCAAGATTTGGGAGAGGATTTGAGAGGGGGAGAGAGTGGGAGAGGGGGCAAAGCTCGGGTTGGGTGTGTGGTGTGGGGGGTGGGGGAGGGGGGCCAGCCAAGTGGCTGGATAAGTCACAGTGCAGCGCCTACGGGCCGGGCGCTGCACATTACATGTGTGGCGCCTAGCTCGGAGGCGCTGCACTGCTGGGTGCGGGCCCAGGGGCTGCCACGGTGGACTGAAGTGCAACGCCCTCGAGCTGGGCGCTGCACAGTAGGGTGTGGCGCCGTCGTGGAGGGCGCCACACAAAAGGTTACAACTATGAAATTGTTTCACGAGAAGTTCATTTGTGAATTGATTTCGTCCACAGGTCAAAATAGTCAAATTTGCCTGTTTTTATAACGGCCGATGAAAACGTATGTGATGCTTTCCTTTACAGTTCTTTTGGTCCGACTTGGATATTTGTTTGTACTCAACCATTGTCTTCTTCCTCTATTAATAGAATCTTAGCAGCTTATCTGATATTTGTGGCAGCTAGTTAGTCACTTGGTCATTGAAAAAATCTGATAATAAGCGTTAAAAATGGAGCACCAGTTGGGCTTGTGGCAATAGGCTCAATAACCGAAGCACTGTTCATTCAAGAATTTCAAAAAATTTGATCCATGCTTTTTTTGCGACGGAAATAGGGTGTTTTATTTCAAACTCACATAATTACAATCCTTAGCAACAAGTTCAAAAATAAAAGGAGGGTATTGGTTAAGCCAGCACGCAGTGCTATCCCCAGATCTACCATAATTTGCTAAGCAATGTGCAACTTTGTTTTGATCACGAGAAACTTTAACATGAACAAACATCCTATTCTCCAGTAAACCTTTGATGTCTGCCAAGAGATGACCATATGATGTTCTGTCCCGTGAATCATTAGATAGTGCTGACAAAGCTGCCAAACAATCAGATTGTAGCTGAACTGGTCGAATCGATTTGACCGTTGAATTGCGAGACTTACTCCTTCCATAATCGCATGTAACTCCGCTTCCAGCGCCTCATTACAGTGATAAATGCGTCAGTAAGCCGCAAAAATAGCACCACCCTTGTCGTCACATAAAACCATACATGATCATGTAGCTTCGTCTTCCACACAATAAGAACCATCAACAGAGAGAGCTACCCAGCCCGGCGGAGGAGCCGGCCAAGGAAGGCATGGCGATGGTGACCGAGTTTTTCCAATCACTGGTTCCATCAAGATTGGAGCTTTACCTTTGATCACCTCTTCCACACCCATACAGCCTAATTGTAGCAAAGAGTTAAGATAGATGCATAGATAATCACAAAACACCTCCGTCGGTGGAATAGATTTGGCATGCATGACTTCATTACGTAAATGTCAAACCCTCCAGAGCACCATAATGATCATGTCCCGGACATTGCTCTGCTGACCAGCAAGCAAGTGAAGAAACCATTCATCACCCGTACATGCAATATCATACCTGTTTGGCAATGGTCAACGGTCCTTCATAGCGTCCCATAAGCTTGCCGCGTTGGGACAGACTAGTAAAGCATGAAATGACGATTCATCTTCTCGCCCAAACATTCCGCATGTTGCCCTTGTACCAATATGACATTGATTCCTCTCTAAGTTAGTTGCTAGTGTACCAGTAATTACCTTCCATGCAAAAACTTTCATCTTAGGAGGAACCAAGGCACGCCATACTATACACGTTCACCACCAGGACATGTGCTGCTTGCTCCTTGCGAGAAACGGTCCATGTGCTCACCCATAGCTAAATGATAGACGCTCCTAACTATGAAAGGTCCCAACTTCTCAAAAGTCCAAGCAATAAAATCTTCCCGCTGTCTTGGCGATGTACGAATTTTCAAAATAGCTTCAACATCAACATGACAGAAAAATTGTTCCAATAAATTTACCTTCCATGCACCATTAGCATCCAGAAAATCAGCAACTTTATTTAGACGACAATTTCTTTTAGGGGAAATAGGCATAAAAGGCATACCCCTAGGAATCCATGGATCTCGCCAAGTTCGAATAAGATTACCATTGCTGACTCGCCAGATCATACCTTTTTTCACCAAGTTCAATCCATGTTCGATACCCTTCCAAACTGCTGACGAGTTACTCAGAAAAATTGTATCCAGTAGATTCCCATTTGGATAATATTTAGCCCGTAGTAGTCTTGCACAAAGCGATTCAGGTGCAACAAGGAGTCGCCAGGCTTGTTTAGCAAGCAAAGCTTGATTAAACGCCCTCATATCCCTGAACCCCATCCCTCCTTTGGATTTAGGTAGAACCAATTTATCCCATGCCATCCAAGCCATCTTTTTCTTACCATTTTGCACGCCCCACCAGTAATGTCTCATCAACTTGGACAAATCATCACATACTGAGAAAGGAAGTTTGAAAACACTCATTACATAGGTGGGGATGGCCTGGGCTATAGATTTGATCAAAACTTCTTTACTCGCCGAAGATGAGTATCTTTCACTCCAATCCACAAGTCTCTTGCTCATACGTGATTGTAAGAATTCGAACCTCCCTTTATGCATTCGCCCGTCTGGTATAGGGAGACCCAAATATTTTGCATCAAAAACTTCCTGAGTCACACCAAGAAACCTTTTGATCTCCACAAAAACCGTATTAGGACAATCATCATTAAATAAGATGGAACATTTGGATGGGTTAATAAGTTGACCCGTAGCTGTAGCATAAGTGCTCAAAACATCTTTGAAAATTGCCGCTTGATCCGGCACCGCACGGAAAAATAATAGTGAATCATCCGCAAACAAAAGATGAGAAATAGGAGGAGCTCTTCGACAAATCTTAATAGCTTGTAAACCCTTCTCTTGTACAACATCATGTAATAAAGCAGATAGAGCATCAGCAACAAAGAGAAATAAGAACGGTGATAAAGGATCACCTTGACGGAGACCCCAGGTAGGAGAAAATTGTTGAAGTAATCTTCCATTAAACTTTACTGAATACTTGACAAAGTGAACACACTCCATTACCCGCGAGATCCAGAGATTAGAGAAACCCCACTTAATAAGAGCTCCCTCCAAGAAATCCCAGTCAACACGATCATAAGCTTTAGATAAATCCAACTTATATGCACAAAAGGAATTACCTCCACTATTCCCTTGCTGGATATGATGTATACATTCGAAGGCGATGATAGAATTATCAGAAATAAGCCATCCAGGAATGAATGCACTTTGATTTTCTAAAATTAAATCCATAAGTAGCGGCCACAAACGATTCACCATACACTTCGAGACTATTTTATAAATTACATTACACAAAGATGTAGGCCCGGAATCCTTCAAAGATATCGGATGAGCTATTTTTGGGATCAAAACAATAGCTGTATCATTCACCCCACTTGGCATAAATCCTGTCGCAAAAAATAACTTGACAACGTCAATAATCTCCACTTTTAAACAGGACCAATTCCTATGATAAAATCTTGATGGAAAACCATCCGGCCCTGGAGCTTTTAGAGGTCCTATTTGAAACAATGCATCTGAAATTTCCTCCGCAGAGAAGGGTGCATTCGGCCTTTCATTCATAGCATCTGTAACCTTCAGAACAATTAGTTCCAGCACATCATTAGCTAACGAGGTTGGGTCTTTAGTATACACTTCCTGGAAATAAGACTGGGCCATCCTCTCCATCTCAGATGGCACATTGCACCAAGACCCATCAACCTTTTGCAGCCTTCTTATATTATTTCTCCGGGCACGCCATATAGCCTGCTTATGGAAATATTGTGTGTTGCGGTCCCGCTCTTTCAACCACATAATTATACTCCACTGCAACCACATCATCTCTTCCCTATACAAAAGCTCATCAAGTCTGTCCATCTTCTGGCGAATAAGAAGTCGATCACTATTACTTTGATGAAGGTCCTCAAGCTCTTTCCGAACGGAAGAAATCTCTCGTTCAACATGACCAAAATTCTCTTTGCTCCACTTCCAAAGTTCTGACATAACAGAGTTCAAAGACTTTGCCACGTTACCTAGGTCACCCGTCGGTCGAGAACAACCCCAAGCCTTACTGATAATTGTTGGAAGTCGCGGATCCCGTTCCCACATGATCTCATAACATGGACTACTCTTTCGTCGCCGATCTTCAGATTCCTCGACATGTAACAGTATAGGACAATGATCTGACCTTGGCGACACTAGATGTTTCACCCATGCAAACGGAAACAATTCTTTCTATGATTCATCCCCACAGGCCCGATCTAGCTGGACACATACATTATGCTTAAAAGCAAGTATAACGGGGTGATATAAACTGGCTGTTGGGATTTAAATAATATTTTTTTACTAAGTTGGAGGAGAGAGAAGAGAAGCGGGTTGTTGATTAATAGTCAGTTGCAACACATGCTACTAGAAACTTTGTGAGAATGTAAGATAGGTCACAGTACTATGGGATATTCAATTTGGCTCTAGGGAGCACACACTCCTGCATGTTAAAATGGATTTTACAAATGGAAAAAAATGGAAAAAAAATAAATGTGTTCATTGTCACAACCAAATGGTACATGCAAATTTGCAGGTGAAAAACTTAAGCATTTTGACCTGTGCAAAACAAAAGGCCGAATGCCAAATGTTACCTCCAAATGTCACAGTTAATTTTGTTTTATTCACCGATGAAGCACTGTTATCCCATTTGGCATGAAAATTGTCAAGCACACTTGCCACACTAATATGAACATCTAGAAAAATATACAGAATTTTAAAAATGTATTTACTATTTATTTTGATTTTACTAGAGCATCTGCTCCCCAGAGGCAAAAATCCACGTCCAATTTATAGCTAGCTATTATGCATGTTGGCTATAAATTGACTATAGATCACATGGCAACAACATAAAGCCAACAGCCAGCTATAAATACTATTAACCATGCTCTAAGCACATCAATCTTACTCTGGAAAAAAAATACTAGCACATCGATCGATATTGACATATTAATCATCCCTATGACACATTAGCACATATCTCGGGGACAACCATCTCCAAATGGCATCAATCTAAGGTGGAGTGGCAGACCCTTATTTCTATAAAGTTGCTCTAGAATTTGCACAAACTTTTGATGTGGCACTTGTTTTGCGGACAATATAAACTTCTTCCAAGTTTATATTGTCTACAGAACAAGCACAATTCATTCATAATATTCAATATTGCAACAATAACTCTAATAAAAATATTATTATTCAAACATAACGCAATGAAATAAATAGTTTAAATTTAAATTCAATGCATTCGAATATATGTTTCAGTTGTCCAAATGAAATGTCCACTGATGCTCAATTAGATCATTTTAAAGTTGTGTATGAGTTGCTCGATTGCGAATTTGATGAAGCATTTGGATAAAATCCTCAGACGTCGCTGGATTCTGCAATGAAAGTTGTATAGGATCATCCATCCCTTAAAATTCTAGACCATGGCGAACACCTTCACCATCATCCTTCGCAATCATGTTGTGCATGATTACACAAGTTCTAACATGATATGTCTCTCACGGATCTATAATTTTTTATTGTTTGATGTCATTATCCTACTACTTCCACATACTATTGGAAAAAATTTATATCATCTTCTTGGACTAACATACTAATCTACTGTCTAGTGTTAGTTCCTGTTTTTTTTGCATGTTTTTTTGTATTTCGCAGACAATCCACAACAAAAAAAGTCCAAAGGCAATAAAAATTTTACGATGAATTTTTATGGATTATATGTGAATTTTTAGCTCAAGGATCAACAAAGGCGGGGCCCATGGGCTTCACAAGCTCAGGCCCCCCCCTAGGGCACGCCAGGTGCACTTGTGGCTTCCTCAGAGGTCGGTTGGAAGTGTCCTTCGGGCGCGAGGAAGCTTATATATGGGGGGGGAATTATGTTAAAATTTCAGCCCGACCGGAGTTAAGGATCTCCGGATATTTAAGAAATGGTGTTCGGCCGAAAAATGGGGATGCAAAACAGAGAAGAAAACAGAGAGAGGTCCAATCTATAGGGGCTCCTGCCCCTCAGGGGCTGGGAAGACCAAGGACCAGAGGGGGAATCCTTCTCCCATCTAGGGGAAAAGCAAGAAGAAGGAGGAGGGCTCTCTCTCGCTCACGCAACAGCGTTGCCAGGGGAACCATCGTGACGGCGACATCAACAACTTCGCTGCGGTCATCACCAACTCTCGCCCCCTCTATGCGGCGGTGTAACCTCTCTCTACCGTTGTATCTCTGCTTGAACATGGTGCTTTATGCAACATCTTATTATCCAATGATGTGTCGCACTTCTATGATCTTTGAGTAGATCACTTTTGTCCTATGGGTTGATTGGTGATCGTGATTGGTTTGAGTTGCATGTTTTATTTTGGTGTTGTACTATGGTTCCCACTGTGTCGCGCAAGCGTGTGGGATTCCCGCTGTAGTGTGTTACAATATATTCATGATTTGCTTACTGTGAGGGTTGTGTGAGGGACAGAAACACAAACTTGGGTAAGTGGGTTGTTGCATATGGGATTAAAGGGGACTTTACACTTAATGCTATGGTTGGGTTTTACCTTAATGATCTTTAGTAGTTGCAGATTCTTGCTAGAGTTCCAATCATAAGTGCATGTGATCCAAGAATGGAAAATATGTTAGCTTATGCATCTCCCTCATATAAAACTACAATAATGATTATGGGTCTAGTTATCAATTACCTGGGGACATATTCTTCTCATTGTTCTCCAAAAGCTTTCTACTAAAACAACCAATTATCTATTATCTCGCAAAGTACTTCTAGTTTATTTCTTGTTTTAGGTAAAGTAGACGTTTGTGTGCGTAGAGTTGTATCAGTGGTCGATAGAACTTGAGAGAATATTTATTCTATCTTCAGCTCCTCGTTGGGTTCGACACTTATAAAAAAAAGTCTACAATTGATCCCCTATACTTGTGGGTTATCATTACCACATTCCACAATGTCTCTTGATCACATTGCTTAGCAGGTCCGCGAACAACTGCAAAATAGGGTTGGAGCACTCCAAATGCCTCTCCACATCCTTTCTAGCACATTTTTGTCATGCAAGAAGCTAACATTTTATGTTACCTACTACATCGAAGATGGTTTTGACAAAGGCCGCCTACCAAGGATAGATACCATCACAAAGATAGTACTCATATTATACTCATGTCATTGGAAGGTATAATTGCACATAGGAGTTTCGCTCACACACAACCTTGCAAACAATGGAGACTACTACAAACATGTTGATTTCACTGTGACAGTCTGATACCACTACTTCGAGAATAATGGTGGATTTTTTGCGATGACTGTGGTATTGCCCTTGTTAATTTTTTTTTCATTTTCGAGTGCATGCAAACTAGGGATCCGAGTATACCCACATGCCATGAGCCTTGCTCTGTTGGAGGTTGTTGATTCTTCCAGTCCAAACACCTTGACCATTACAGTAGTAAATCTAACCATGGCCTCTAAGCATGTGCTCTCAGACATCTAGAGGTACTCAACCTGTCGTGGGTTTGTCACTGCAGATGTCCTAGCGAAAGGACTTAGTCGTGGAGCCATCGCAACGGGTTAACTCGAAGGGGTTAAAGCGGACAAAGGGACACATGGAGTTTATACTAGTTCGGCCCCTTCGATGAAGGTAAAAGCCTACGTCTAGTTTGTGATGGAATTGATGGGGTTTCGATGACTAGGGAGCAAACAAGATTCGCCTAGGCCTCGAGTTATGGTTGTCTGTCTGTGAACCGCTATCGGGTCGTCCCCTTATATACACGGGTGACACCCGTCGGTTCATAGAGTCCCAATCTCCGGTTTATACTCGTATCCGGGTTGGTCTCTCCCTATTCCTAACTTATAATACAAGTTTATATACACGCCGGTTTACGGCTACAGATACTGAACCGACTATGGCCTTGGGCCTTTGTCTAGCCTCTGGGCTTTAACACCTTTGGACTAATGATGAAGTTAACCCGGCCCAGGTAGGCCGGTTTACGCCCAGTAGTAATATCCCCAACATTAGGCCCCAGATTGATTTGAACGGGTTCATGTCAATCCTTAGCCAAAATCTTTGTCTTCATCATCTTCCTGTATTTGTTGAACCATCATGTCGTCATCTTCTTTGGTTGCTGTAAACCAGCATGACGTCATCATGAAGCTAGCTTTTATGATGCCTTCTTTGTTTAACAGATCCGCAATAATCGAGGCGACAGCTCCGCTTCTGAAATTTGTGGCTCCTGGATTCGCGCGCCTGACACATGTCCTTTGCCTCATAAATAGGGCCGAGGGGTCATTTCCTTTTCTCCCCTTCATCCCCTTTCTCTTCGTCTTCTTCGCGTCGCCAGCCTCGGAGCTCCGCCGCCGCTGCTGACCTCTGCATCATCTTGGGCCGCTGCATCAACCTGACCGTACCAGAAAACCGTGGCGTCCTTCCGCGTCTCCCCAAGCTCCGGTAAGACCTCTGCTTTTATCAACCTAGATCTGTACTAGGGTTTCATGTTCTGGCAGTGTTCTTGCTCGTTGTTCATACTCCTGCTCATACCTCTGGATAGATCCAAGAAAACCCTACTGTGATTACCAATGGGCCTTTAGCATTCGTCTTGTAGATTCATACTTAAGTTCATAGATCCCAATAACCTTTCTGCTCTTTGAATCAATATTGTTCCGCCTTAAGCTTTTAAATATTTTCCTTTTTCTGAACTGGCTTTAGATCCATCGCTGTAGAGAAATCTTGTGAAATCTGTTTCTGTATTTATACACCCTCAATTGCTTTCAATGTTCAGATCCGGCGGTTTAACTTTGGCGTAGAAAATGTAATGAACCAGTATATATCATTAGTCCCCTTGTTGAACCGCTAGACGTGGCCACCTTGCATAACTCAGGTTTAGATAAGACTGCCTTCGGTTTAAATAGATATGCATCCGGTTTAACAAACATATACTTGAACCGGAACCACTTGTCTTGTAGATTTCCTCATGGCCAAGCAAATATATGAGTGCAACTGGGTTCCTTCTCGTGTTACGGAAACACAGCTGAATAACTTAGTTCTAACCGGTGCTTTAAGCAGTAAAAACACCATCCACTGGAGAGTCCCAGGCACAGAATGTCCTCCCACCCCTGAAGAGGGAGAGGTTGTTGTTTTTGCGGATCACCTGGCCCGGGGCTTTAGTCCGCCCGATTCAAAATTTTATCGGGATGTCTTAGCCAATTTTCAACTGCGCCCACAAGATATTGGTCCCAACTCTGTTACCAATATATGCCACTTCCAAGTGCTTTGCGAAGTGTACTTCCAAGAGGAACCCACAGTTGAGTTGTTCCGAGACTGCTTTCACTTGAACCGTCGCACAGAGTTTACTGATGGCCCCAATATGGAACTGGGTGGCATGGCGATTCAAAAAAGGAAAGAAGTTACTTATCCTCATGCGAAACTGCACAGTCATCCCCAGGAGTGGAATAATTCCTGGTTCTATTGCAAAGACACCTCCCCTGCTGAAGAGAATCCATTGCCTGGTCTCCGTCTAGAACGGCTTAGCAACACTCACCCCTTTCCTCAGAGGTTGACTGGCAAAGAGAGGAGTAAGTATGCTCCCCAATTGTCCAAGCTCAGAGCTTTCATGGCCAACGGTTTAACTGGAGTTGATCTTGCCCGTTGCTGGATATCCTGGAGTATACTGCCCCTCAGCCAACGCTCCGATTTGATGTGTGAATATACGGGCAGTGTTGACGATCCGCTGCGGCATGTAAACATCCAGCTTACTGATGAAGAATCACAGAAGCTGTGAAGAAAATTTTGAACGAACCGGAGCACGTCTGCGCTCGTACCGGCCTGCTTCCTTTTTGTGCCACCAACAAACCGCCAGCCGTAAGTCTGCATTTTTCCTTTGTACTAGCTTTGATACTATTGTACTTGTCTATTACTAATGCCGATATCTGTTTGATGCAGGGCAATGATCCGTTTTGGAGCAAGAAAATCCCGCAAGAGAAAGCCGATAAACCGGACAGACCATCCCGGCCTAAGACCAAGGTCGTTAAGAAGTCTGCTCATAAAAGGAGAACCACCGCCTCCTCTGATCCGCCCGCCGATGACGATGTGGGTAATCCGGACCTTGAGGCAGAACTTGATTCCCTCGGTTTACTTTTTATACACCTTATTGATGATGATATTTGTCAGGATGATGCCGAAGCTAGCCATGCTGACGATGTAGAGGTAATTGTTCTTTCCTCTGATTCAAGCCTTCCGCCTTCACATAAAATCTGTCAGGCAAACCGCAAAGTTAAATTTTCTCATCCTCTTGCTTATTTGGATCCCAACTTTCTTATGAAGACCCAACTGCATGAGGTGCGCCGCACAACTCGACACAGCGGTCAGGTAGTTACCTCCGCCGGTTTACCGAACAATCCGGTTCGGGGACGTCGTTCAGAGGTCTCTAATTCTCTTGTCAGTATTCGTCCTAAAGCGGGCTGTTTTCGTCAACCGCTTAACCCATCTGACTCCGATTATCAGGTTACTTCTCACTCATCCTCTGGCGAGTCAACTGGCACCCAGCTGCCTCCACTAAAAACCGTGCTTGGGTAAAACTTGTACTTATCATACGGTTCCTGGTGTTTTATCTTGCAACATAAACCGTTTTTAACTCTGCATATCTTTTCAGGGCTAAACCGAGGCCGAGCAAAAAAGCCCGCCTGGATAAACCGTCTAGAGAGGAAACTGCTCCTGAACCGAGTGCCACCCCAAATGTTGAAGCGGTCATCCAGGAAGATGTGGCCAGTGACCCGCTGATGCAAGATGAAGTTATTCCTGCTGAAGAAGGTTTTGTTAACACCTCTGGTCCCGCTGACCAGCCTGCCAGCCCCATCCGGATTGAGAGATCCACCAGTCCCTCCAAACCTGCCGATAAACCGACTGCGCCAGTACAAACCGGCGAGTCTAAGGATGATGAGGTCGTAATCACTGGCATTGGTCGTTCAGAGCCGGGGAATCCCGTCGCTTTAGCCAAGCATACTGCCAAAGAAGAATTTTCTGCCATGAGTAAAGGCAAGTGGGATGTTGACCTGGCGACATACACCGCTCTAAGCGCCCAAGATGTGCATTCTGGATATTTGAACCGGCCATATACTAGCCGTGATTATGAAGCTAATCTGGTAAAGCTGATGAAAGAGAAACTTGAGGTAACTTCCATGAGTTTGTTCCTACTTATCACCATTGTAGCCCCCAAGGGCCGGTTCAACCTATTATAGTTGAATCGGGTCTTGACATAAAAAACTCCATGCTCCAAAATTCATTGATATAGCCCCCAAGGGTCGGTTCAACTTGATGTAGTGAAACCGAGACTTTAATCTTCATACCGTGGCATCAGAAATTTATCAGAGCAAATAGCCATTAGCCCCCAAGTGCCAAGTTGAATACTTGTATTGAGCTTGGGACTTGACAATTAACTGATAGCTGTAGATCAAATAGGCATTATCCCCCAAGTGCCAAGTTGAATACTTGTATTGAGCTTGGGACTTGACAATTAACTGATAGCTGTAGATCAAATAGGCATTAGCCCCCAAGTACAAAGTGCATAACTTGTTATGTGGTTGGTACTTCATTGTTCACATTATTTGTTAAACCGTATAACTGTTGGAATGCAGGCTGAACTAAGGGCCAAAGAAAACCAAGTTGCCGACCTTCAAGAGAACTTGAAAACCCAACAAGCTGAAACCTCCAAGGCAAAGGAGGAGCTAACCAGCGCTTTAAGCAGCATGGAGCAGCTGAAGGAGGGCTTCAAGAAGGAACGGGCTGATTGGGCCACAGAAAAAGCCGCTTTAACCAAGAAGATTGAAGATGCTGAGGCTGCCCTTAAATCGGTAACAGATGAATTGACCAGCGCAAAACGACAAGTGCATGCTATGACTGCCGCCATCTTTGGTAAGCATCCTGTAACTTTCATGATAATCTTGATCCTCTTAGAATAGGTCCGGTTTGTTAACCGCTCTATCATGTTGTAGGCACCCACATTAGCCACTTGGGGTCGGATGTGCGAATGAAGCTAAAAGCTGCCTACACCTTGATCGAGCAGCTGTACACTGGAGCGCAGCAGATTATCTCAATTGCGTCACATAATAATCCAGCACCCACCTTGATCCAAGTTACGCTGAAGAGATTGTCAATGCTCCCTGCTCGAATTGAAGAGCTAAAAAAGTCTGCGGCTCGAACCGGAGCCATCAATGCCTTAATCCGAGCCAAAGCATGGGTGCCCGATTTCGATCCTGTTGAAGCAGCTCAAGGCTATCCCAGCTTGAAAGAAGATGGTTCAGAATTCAACGAAGAAGATCTAAGAGCGATAAACCGGGCGGTGCGCCCTCTGGCCTGTCAATTGGCAGAAGAAGCTGACTTGTCACATTATCAAGCTCAGTATAATGATCAGAACAAACGAGTGGCTGCACCAATCCCCGAAGCGGAGAACCTGATTCCTCCAATCCGTAAGCATACTTACGCTCCTGATATTGAACCATCTTCACTGATCCATGAGGAGGCTGTCTTTCAAGCATTAATGGGAATCGACTGGACCACTGTTGACTTCCAGCCACTGGGTAGGGATGAGGAAGCTGAAGCGGCGCAGGATGACCCGCAACAGTCAAACCGGGGCGGCGAGAAGGCGTGAACCGGAAGCAGGATTAATTAGCTGCCTTATTACATTCCGCCAAGAGAACAATGATCCTATTCGGGTACCATGCTGCCTTGTAATAGGATAGATAATACTTTTGCTTCTTGAGATGCCTTCGTGCATCTGTGCTGATACTTTTAGCTGGAAGACCGATATTGCCAATTTATATCTCCTGCAATCATAAAATCTTAAACTGCCATTATTGGGCATGAAGTAGGCGTTAGCCAATCTTGAAACGGAGGTTTAACAACCTAAACTGTCATGGGAGAAAACAGCTCCTGATATATAACGTCGGATTACTATGTAAACCGTACTTTTGTCATAATAAATATCTTGTTACTCCAAAAAAGGATGTTAACAAAAAAAACTCAAACCGGGTAAACAATCTCCGGTGTAAAAATGGACCGTGTTCCGCCAATTTGGCTGCTTGAACCGGTGTAAAACGATTTCGGTTTAAGAATGCAACCAAAACAAAATGGTAATTTTATCAAGAAAAGATATGTGAAGCAAAAGGCAATGATAGAACTGTTTGCAAAAAAGAGGCTTTACTGAGCCGATCAGATGGTGTTACCGTGGTCGGACACGACCAAGCTCCCAATAGGCGTAGCTGTGGTTCAAGTCAGCCAGGTCCCCAAATGAAACCGTGGCATTACGCCGATCAAGTGGCATGGCAATGGTTCGGGTTCGACAAGCCCCCAAGTGACTCTAAGGCCTTTAGGCTGATCAAGAGGCGTGACCGGTTCAGACTTGACCGTGTCCCCAAGTGATCTGGTGGCTTTCGCCGATCAAAAGGTGTTGCATCGGTTCGGACACGACCGAGCCCCCAAGTGACCTGGTGGCTTTCGCCTATCAAAAGGTATTGCATCGGTTCAGACATGACCGAGCCCCCAGGTGATATTTATAATTTTTGCAAGGGGTAAACCGGAGGTCGCTTTAAAACAAAACAACTCCATGTAACCACACATGATAGAAACGAACAGATACCCCGCTTTAGCTGAGGATCCGGCTTATTGTATTGATAATATATACATTGTCATAATATGTACATAAGCAGAGCCAATGGCTCAAGTATAGTAAGGCCGAAGATGAGCTATGTTCCATGGCCTGCTGGTCTCCTCCTCTGATTTACGTGAGTCCTTATGCTCTCGAATATCAATCAGATAGTATGATCCGTTGTGCAGATTTTTGCTGACCACAAAAGGTCCCTCCCAAGGCGGAGATAACTTATGCATATCGGTTTGATCTTGAATGAGTCGAAGCACCAAATCTCCTTCTTGAAAGGTTCTGGTTCTGACCCGGCGACTGTGATAGCGACGAAGATCTTGTTGATAAATCGCCGAGCGGGCAGCTGCTATGTCTCGCTCCTCGTCCAACCGGTCCAAAGCGTCTTGTCAAGCCGTCTCATTGTCTGCTTCAACATAAGCCGCAACCCGAGGTGAATCATGACGGATATCACTAGGGAGAACCGCCTCTGCTCCATAAACCATGAAGTACGGCGTGTATCCTGTCGATCTGTTGGGTGTAGTATTAATACTCCATAGCACATATGGTAATTCTTCAACCCAACAACCCAGCGTCCTCTACAAAGGGACCATAACCCGGTGCTTGATGCCTCTCAAGATCTCCTGATTAGCTCTTTCTGCTTGACCATTGGATTGCGGGTGCGCCACTGAAGACACGTCAAGGCGGATGTGCTCTCGTTCGCTGAACTCTCTCATGGCACCCTTGGACAAATTGGTACCATTGTCTGTGATGATACTGTGTGGAAAGCCAAACCGGAAAATCACTTGTTTGATGAACTGAACCGCGGTGGCTGCGTCACACTTACTAACAGGCTCTGCTTCCACCCACTTTGTAAATTTATCAACCGCCACCAGGAGGTGGGTCTTCTTGCCCTTGGACCTTTTGAAAGGCCCAACCATATCCAGCCCCCAGGTTGCAAACGGCCAAGTAATTGGAATCATCCTCAATTCTTGAGCGGGAACATGAGCTCGTCTTGAAAACTTTTGGCAACCATCACATCGTCGGACCAGATCTTCTGCATCAGCATGGGCAGTTAACCAATAGAAACCATGGCGGAACGCTTTAGCCACCAAAGATTTTGAACCGGCGTGATGATCACAATCCCCTTCATGGATCTCACGCAAAATTTCACAGCCTTCCTCAGGAGACACACAACGTTGAAATGCTCCTGATACACTGCAATGATGCAACTCGCCATTGACGATTGTCATGGACTTGGACCGCCATATTATTTGTCTGGCCAGAGTCTCATCCTCTGGTAACTCGCCCCGGTTCATGTACGCCAGGTAGGGAAGTGTCCAATCCGGAATGACGTGGAGTGCTGCCACCAACTGAGCCTCCGGATCAGGAACAGCCAAATCTGCTTCTCCAGGTAGTTGAACCGATGGGTTGTGTAGTATATTGAGAAAGACATTGGGCGGAACCGGTTTACGCTGTGAGCCTAGCCGGCTCAAAGCGTCCGCCGCTTCATTCTTCCGACGGTCCATGTGGTCCACCTGATAACCCTTGAAATGACCGGCAACAGTATCAACCTCACGACGATATGCCGCCATGAGTGGGTCTTTAGAATCCCAAGTACCAGACACCTGTTGAGCCACCAGGTCCGAGTCACCGAAGCACTTAACCTGTGTTAAGTTCATCTCTTTAGCCATCCGGAGACCATGGAGCAAGGCTTCGTACTCAGCTGCATTGTTAGTATAAGGGAACATTAAGCAGAGAACATAACAAAACTTGTCACCTCGTGGGGAAGTTAATATGACTCCAGCCCCCGAGCCCTCCAATTGCCGTGATCCGTCAAAATGGATGGTCCAATATGTGTGATCCGGCTTCTCTTCAGGGGTCTGCAGCTCCGTCCAGTCATTGATGAAATCGACAAGTGCTTGGGACTTCACCGCCGTCCGAGGAACGTATTTCAAACCGTGTGGCCCAAGCTCTATAGCCCACTTGGCAATCCGACCTGTTGCTTCCCGGTTCTGGATGATATCACCCAAAGGGGCAGAGCTGACCACTGTGATGGGATGCCCTTGGAAATACTGCTTCAGCTTCCGGCTTGCCATAAAAACTCCGTATACCAGCTTCTGCCAATGCGGATATCTTTGTTTGGACTCGATAAGCACCTCACTGATATAATAAACCGGACGCTGAACCGGGTACTCTTTGTCCGCCTCCTTCCGCTCCACCACTATAGCTATACTGACCGCCCGAGCATTAGCAGCAACATACAGCAATAATGGTTCCTTGTCAATGGGGGCGGCGAGTACAGGCGGATTGGCCAATTGCCGCTTTAAATCCTCCAACGCCTGATCAACGGCAGAACTCCAGACGAACTGATCCGTTTTCTTCAACATCTGATACAACGGGATCGCTTTCTCACCAAGGCGGCTGATAAACCGGCTCAACATGGCAACCCGGCCAGCCAAACGTTGAACATCATTAATACATTTCGGTTTAGCCAGAGAAGTGATAGCCGTGATCTTCCCCGGATTAGCCTCAATTCCCCTGTTGGACACCAGAAAACCCAATAACTTGCCTGCTGGTACACCAAAGACACATTTGGCCGGATTGAGCATCATCTTGTACGTCCTCAGGTTATCAAAGGTTTCCTTCAAGTCATCGACAAAGTCTCCTTCTTCCTCGATTTAACAACGATATCATCCACATAAGCATGCACATTACGGCCAATCTGTTTGTGGAGACAATTTTGCACACACCGTTGATAGGTTGCCTGGGCACTTTTGAGCCCAAAAGGCATAGACACATAGCAGAAGGCTCCAAAAGGAGTTATGAACGTCATCTTCTCCTGGTCCTTAACTGCCATTTTGATCTGATGATAGCCGGAATACGCATCCAGGAAACATAAACGCTCGCAACCCGCCGTAGCATCAATAATCTGATCAATACGGGGGAGGGTAAAAGGATCTGCACGACAGGCTTTATTAAGATCAGTATAATCCACGCACATGCGCCAGGTGTCGTTTTTCTTAAGGACTAGCACCGGATTAGCAAGCCACTCAGGGTGGAAAACTTCAACAATGAAACCAGCTGCTAAGAGCCTGGCCACCTCTTCTCCAATAGCTTTTCGCCTCTCCTCGTTGAACCGGCGGAGGAACTGTTTCACCGGTTTGTATTTAGGATCCACGTTAAGAGTGTGCTCAGCGAGTCGCCTCGGTACACCTGGCATGTCAGAAGGCTTCCACGCAAAGATGTCCCGATTCTCACGGATGAACTCGATGAGCGCGCTTTCCTATTTCGGATCCAGATTGGCACTGATACTGAACTGCTTGGACGAATCGCCAAGTACGAAGTCAACAAGCTTAGTCTCAGCGGCTGATGTAAACTTCAGGGCCGGATCATGCTCCGTGGTAGGCTTCTTTAAAGGAGGCATATCCGTCGGATCAACATTGTCTTTGTAATACTTGAGTTCCTCGGTGCTACAAACCGACTCTGCGTAAGCCGCATATCCTTCTTCGCATTCCAAAGCGACCTTGCGGCTTCCGTGAACCGTGATGGTCCCCTTATGACCTGGCATCTTGAGTTGCAAGTACACATAACAGGGCCGTGCCATGAATTTCGCATAGGCCGGTCTACCGAACAGGGCGTGATACGGGCTTTGGATTTTCACCACCTCGAACATCAGCATCTCGGACCGGGAATCGTGATCATCTCCGAAGGCCACTTCCAAATCTTCCCAACGGGGTATGCTGACTTGCCAGGTACCACACCGTGAAAAACCGTATTCGAAGGCCGGAGTTCTTTATCTGTTAGCCCCATTCGACGGAAAGTCTCATAGTACAGGATGTTAATGCTGCTACCTCCATCCATGAGTACCTTGGTGAACTTATAACCTCCCACCTGAGGTGCCACCACTAAAGCCAGCTGACCCGGATTGTCAACCCGGGGAGGGTGATCCTATCTACTCCATATGATTGGCTGCTCTGACCAGCGCAGATACCGGGGCACGGCCGGTTCAACAGAATTAACTGCCCGCTTCTGGACCTTCCGGTCCCGCTTGTCCAAGCTAGTGGTGAACACATGATACTACCCACTATTTAGCTGCTTTGGATTGCTCTGGTAACCCGACTGCTGCTGTTGCTGATTGTGACCACCCTGGTTATTTTGATTATGCTGATTGTTATGTCCGCCCGGGTTACCATTAAATCCTGAACCGGAATTTCCTCCGCCATGACTCGGTCCAGATCCATAACCACCACCAGAGCCGGGGTCATACCGGAAGGCATTGGAGCTCTTGAACTCTTGCATAATATAGCAATCTTTCCAAAGGTGGTTTGCTGGTTCCTCCCTTGTCCCATGCTTTGGACAGGGCTGGTTCAACAGATAATTTAGGCGTTCCGGATTAGGACTAGGCGCTCCATTGCGGTTTTTGCCCTTACGTCACTGGCCCCCGTTCTGCACGTTAGTATTGGCCACAAAATCCATGCTGCCATCCGCTTTACGCTTGCCTCTGCCACCGTTTCCTGCTGAGTGATGCTGCTGACCTCTGAAGTTGCCGTTCTTCTTTCCCTTCCCTGTCTTTTCATCATCAGACTCGGGATCCCTAGTACTATCAGAATCAGCGTACTTTACCAACGCGCCCATGAGGGTCCCCATGTCAGTACAATGGCGTTTCAACCGTCCTAACTTCAACTTCAGGGGTCCAAACCGGCAATTGCCTTCCAAGGTTATAACTGCGGTGTCCGCATTGATGCGGTCTGAGGAATGCAGAACCCGTGAGACCCTGCGCACCCAATGAGTCGTTGATTCTCCTTCCTCCTGGACACAGGCAACTAAATCCACTATCGACATGGGCTGCTTACATGTGTCTTTGAAATTATTGATGAACCGGTCTCGCAACTGGGCCCATGAACCGATAGAATTGGGCGGCAGGCTTTTTAACCAAGTGCGGGTTGTCCCTTCAAGCATCATGGTGAAATATTTTGCACAGGCCGCCTCATCAACATCAAGCATCTCCATGGTAACTCTCCACCCACGTCTCTGGGGGTTGATCCGTCGTATAGTTCGGCACCTTGCGCGGTCCTTTAAAATCCTTAGGCAGGCGCACATTGCGTAAAGCGGGGACAAGGCAAGGCACTCCCAAAGCGCTAGAAGTGAGCCCCGGTTCAACCGAAGTGGTGGGACGAACCAGCGTGAATTGACGAGTCTGATACTGCGCTGCTAACTCAGCTTCCCTACGCGCTCGGGCCCGGTCTACCACCTCCTGGGCATCGGGAGCCGGATTGTTGCCACGGGGCACTTCACGCCGCGTGTTACTTGACACAGCTGGTTCCTCCATATGCCTGCTATAACTCTGGGCCGGACGTGCGGTAGAATGAATCCGGTCACGGCTGTATGAATATGCTTCTTGTTGGATCAAAGCCGTCCTAAGGAGCTCCTTAACCCGGCACGTCTCTATCGCCTGTAATGAGTCACCTTCAACCGGAATAGCCTCCAACCGTGCCGCAGCCGCAACGAGGTTATCCATCGGATTGGAGTAGTGACCCGGAGGGGTAGGCACATCTTGCGGTACATCAGTATTGTGACGAGGCAGATCTATTAAACGAGGCTGAACCGGCGCTCCTGTCGCAGGTGCCTCCGCCCGGTTTACCACCGGCGGATTATTGATTCCTGCTTCAGGGGTGTTGAAAAGGTTCCTTCCTTCAAAGACTGAGGGCAAACAAGATCGGTACTTCCTCCTCATGACTTCCTGTGAGGCGTTCTGGTCCAGCATGATTTTATAAGCTTGTGCGTCCAAAGCGGCCCGCTCCGCCGTCATCCTGACCTCTTCTGCTGCCAGATCCGATTTGGCCTAGGTAATCTGCTCTCTCACCTTTGCGATCTCTGCGTTATGAGCATCCTAATCCACCGGATTAGCCTCCGCCATGAGTGCAGCCAATGCGTCGAATAGATCGGATAACACTTGAGCCGGCGGGCGCACAGAGCCTCCTGCTCCGGTAGCCGTTGCTGCTGCTGAACCGGAAATCATCGCCGCGGCCGTCGATGAGTGAGGTGCTGCTTGTGTACCGGCCATGAATATTCCAACCCGGTTGGGCAGATCGGAGGGGTCCGGAATACTGTCGCCATCGGAACAGCCCCCAATCCGGCCATCTTGTAGCTGATACAATGACTCAGTCTCTCCGATCGATGACTCGTCGCTAGAGTAAACGACGGTTTCACCACCAGATCCTGATCCGTCCTCATAGCTTCCTCCATGGATGACTCCCATGAAGGCATGTTTCACAACCGGTTTAACCTGGGCAGGTCGTGCACGCTGAGCTGTCTCGATGAGGTCGGTGCAGGTGTCCAGCTCAGGGCCCGGTTCACCGATCTTGCCGATGAAGACATGTATGCCACCAAAGGGGACCCGGTACCCGTACTCAATTGAGCCGGCCTCGGGGCCCCAGCCTGCGTCGTCGATGTAGATCTTGCCGCGACGACTCTTGGTCATCCGGCCCACGGCGTATCCCTCGAGTCCTTCAAAGCGGCCCTCCAAGAACTTGAAACCATCGTGCGGTAGCCCCACGGTGGGCGCCAACTGTCGTGGGTTTTTCACGGCAGATGTCCCAGCGAAAGGACTTAGTCGTGGAGCCATCGCAACGGGTTAACTCGAAGGGGTTAAAGCGGACAAAGGGACACAGGGAGTTTATACTAGTTCGGCCCCTTCGATGAAGGTAAAAGCCTACGTCTAGTTTGTGATGGAATTGATGGGGTTTCGATGACTAGGGAGCAAACAAGCTTCGCCTAGGCCTCGAGTTATGGTTGTCTGTCTGTGAACCGCTATCGGGTCGTCCCCTTATATACATGGGTGACACCCGTCGGTTCATAGAGTCCCAATCTCCGGTTTATACTCGTATCCGGGTTGGTCTCTCCCTATTCCTAACTTATAATACAAGTTTATATACACGCCGGTTTACGGCTACAAATACTGAACCGACTATGGCCTTGGGCCTTTGTCTAGCCTCTGGGCTTTAACACCTTTGGACTACTGATGAAGTTAACCCGGCCCAGGTAGGCCGGTTTACGCCCAGTAGTAATATCCCCAACACAACCCATGAGTCTACGATTGTTCCATAGGAAAACATCCTCGTAGTTATCATGCAATTCTGTTAAACACCCTTGTAGTAATCAAATGGTAGTACCCTCACAAAAGGAAGAATGAATTAGTAGTATTACTAATACCCATTAAGAAAAATAAACTGAAATTGAATAATATGCAAGAATAAGCATATAATAGTGGTATTAAAAAGGTTTACTAAGAAGTAATGACTTAGTGGCATTTAAAAAGAAACGGAATGAAATAAAAACTATAAACACGACCAAAATAATGAAGTTTTCTAAGAACGAATGAATTAGTGGCATTGATATTACCCTTTAAGAAGACAGAAAACAAAAAAAAATAGTAATGACAAGATTTGCACACAATTACACAAAAATTGCGCTATTTTATATTATGCAAGAATAAGCATATAATAGTGGAATTTTCGCACCAATGGAAGTTTCCTAAGAAGGAATGAATTAGTGGCACTGGTATTATCATTAAAAAATGAAATAAAACTAAACCAATATCAACATAAGTAAGCTTTCTAGGAAATAATGAATTGGTGGTTGTGGTATTACCCTTTAATAAGAAATAAAATGAAATAGAAACTAAAACAAAATCAAAACAAATAGGTTTTCCAAAGAAACATGAATTGGTGGCATTGGTATTGCCCTTCAAGAAGAATGAAAATGAATAAAATAAAAAAAAAAGAAATACCAAATTGGCACACAATTTGTACAAAAATGTTCATTTTATAATATGCAAGAATAAGCATATAATAGTGAGATTTTAAAAAATAAATTCCTAAGAAGATATAAAATAGTGGCACTCGTACTACTCTTAAAGAGTAAACTTAATGAAATAAAAACTATAAAAAACAAAATAATAACATTTTCTGAGAAAGAATTATTTAGTGACATTGTTATTATCCTTTTAGAAAAAAGAAAATGAAAAATAATTAAAACATAATGAAAAAATATGCACACAAATTACACAAAAATTGTGATATTTTATAATATGCAGGAATAAACATATAATAGTGAAATTTTCACAAAAATTGAACTTTCCTAAGATTGAATGAATTAGTGGCATTGGTATTACCATTAAAGAAGAAAAGAATGAAACATAAACTAAAAGAAAATCAAAATAATGAAGTTTTCTAAGAAGGAACAAAAAGGTGGTTTCGGTATTACCCTTTAATAATAAATAAAATAACCAAATCAAAATAATAAAATTTTCTAAGGAGGAAGGAATTGGTGACATTGGTATTACCCTTTGAGAAAAATTTAAAGAATAAACAATGATGAAATTTGTACACAATTTACACAAAAAATCCGCTTTTTATAATATGCAAGAATAAACATATAATAGTGGAATCTAAAAAAATCCTAATATAATATGAATTAGTAGCGTTGGTATTACCCTTAAAATAAACTAAATGAAATAAAAACTAAAGCTAAATCAAAATAATGAAGTTTTTACCCTTTAAGAAGAAAGAAAATGAAAAATATAAAACAAATAATGAGAAAATTTACAAAAAATTGTGCTATTTTATAATATGCAAGAATAAACATATAATAGTGCACTTTTCAAAGAAATGGAAGTTTCCCAAGGAGGAATGAATTTGTAGCATAGAGATTCCATTTGTAAAAGAAAGAAAATAAAATAAAAACGAAAAAAAATTAAAATAATGAAATTCTCTGAGAAAGAATGAATTGGTTGCTTTGGTATTACCCTCCAGAAGACAAAATGAAATAAAACTAAATCAATTTCAAAATATTAAAGTTTTCTTAGGAAGAATGAATTGATGGTATTGGTATTACAGTTTAAGAAAAAATAAAATGAATAAAAAATTAATACGAACTATGACAAAATTTGCACACAATATAAACAAAAATTTGCTTGTTTAAAGTACAAAAGAATAAGCCCATGATAGTGGAATTTTGTGAGGAAGGCTACTGTAAGAAGTACCAAATTTGTGACATTGGTATTACCCTTAAAGAAGAATGGAAAATGAAATAATAACAAAAGAAATTTGAAAAAAAAATTATAGGAACAATGCATTAGTGACATTGGTATCACTTTTGAAGAAGAAAGATAATGAAGATTTAAAAAAAATAACTTGCAAGCAATTATACACTAAAAGTACACCTTTTATAGTATGCAAACAACAATCATAATAGTGTAAATTTGGCACATATTGCATAGTATTTGTGTGTATACATTTACACTCATCTAATGTCCCAAAAATACATACATGAAAAAAATAAGGAATAAAAAGAACAAACACATAAAAATTGTAGAACATGAAAAAACAAATGGCCAAACCAGCACATACAACAACCCAGGAAAAAAACAAGCACGAATCTCAACATAGAAATCAACGGCCAAAAAATCGATTGACCCAAAATTAATTTTCAGGCAATTACGTGACTCGCTCCCCTGTTTTACGGCCAGCAATTAATGTACTACTCCCTCCGTCCGAAAAAACTTGTCATCAGAATGGACAAAAAGGGGTGTATCTAGAACTAAAATACATCTAGATACATCCCCTTTTATTCATTTTAATGACAAGTATTTCCGGACGGATGAAGTACTAAATTATATTGCCAGTCAACCTATAATACAAAAATTCAAAACATAGTTAGCCTGCAAAAAATATTACACACTACTACATACAGTTAGTACGGGGCACTCTATGATTTGCTTATTTAAATGAAACCGCTCTTTACAAGGTTAACGAAGTGGTCGCCGTGTTCAGTCTTCAAGTTAGATGCCCCCCAAAACCCACTAGATGTGGTGTCGGTACTGATACTGAGATTTAGGTGGACTGCTCAGGTACACCATCATACTATTAGTCTGACCAATTCTATTCTACCACGGCATCTCTATTTCTCTGCCATGGTAGGAATTATAGACTATTTCAACAGTTTAGCTATATAACAGTGCCTGATTTCTTCTTTTGGTTCAGTCGATTTTTTATTTCGAACATGCATGCATGCGTGAATTGCATGATGCAATATTGTAAGTGAGGTTAGCTTTGGACTAGTTGTGTGCATGCGATGACAGGCCTCCATGCGTGTATACGCTGCACCTTTTTTTCCTTTTTGTTCGTGTTGGTTTATTTTTTATACGCGTACATGTGACGCCCGGATAATTAAGCTACATTAATTCCTGGCTAATGATGCCACGTCATCATGACTACTGTTGTTGAACTCGCGTTGGTTTGAAACCGGTTCAAATTTCAAATTCAAATAAAAGTCCAAAATTCAAATTGCCAAACATGAAAACTAAAATGTTCAAAGTGTGGCAAATAATCCCTGGATATTTTTCATGTTGGAACGAACCTCTTTTAGATTCCTAAAGTGCCCCTGGAAATTTTTAGTGATCCAGCATCATTTAAAATTGGCCTTTCCAATTTCCATAAATGGTTAGACAACTGCTTTTGGCCTCAAACTTTTTATGTCTTCTAGAAATAATGTGCTTGATTTATGTGACAAGTCTCGTCACTAGCAAAACTCATTTAGTTTTACAATTAAATAGTAGACATAAAAGTTTTGAAAAGAAAAACAAAATTGGATAAAAGGAGAGAAGCCCCACTGCCCTACTGGGCCTAGCTGGCCACTAAACTGGCCCAGCCGGCCAACCCACTAGCCCAGCCCCCCCCCCTCACTCCCTAACCCTAGGCCTCACCCACGCTCATCCGCACGAACCCCACTCTCCCTCGTTCCTTCCCCGCGCCGCCACGCACACACACACACAGACGCACAGGGAAGGGACGCATATGTTCGATCCCTTCCTCGCGACACGCCCGCGCCCGAAGGCCACCATCAGCCGGCGCCGAGCGGCACCCCAGCATCTCGCGTCTCTGTCGCGCTCGCCTCTCATGTGCCGGCGCTGACCAGCGCCTCCCATCGCCGCTGTAGCCCAGCGCCGCCCGATGGCGATGGCCTTCCCCGACGCCGTTCGCCTCGCCGTCGCGAAGTCCGGTCACCCCAAGCCGCCCGACGTCGTCGCTCGCCGACCCAGAGTCACCTCACCTACGTTGTCGCTACCCCGACCCCGTCGCCCTCGTCTGCCGTCTCTGACTCGACCCCGACGCGCCACCTCGCCGCTCGCCGGACTGCCCCGCCCCGCCTCTCCGTCGTCGAACCGCCCCTGCACCTCCTCGAGCTCGCACGCGACCCTTCCCGTGAGCCCCGTCTGCCCTCCTCTCTCCCCGTTGCCGGATCCGGCCTGCGCCCGCACCACCGCCGCCCCAGCGCCTACGCACCACCCCCTGAGTCGCCTCTACCTGCCGCGGCTGGCCGGCGAGCCGCGCCGCCGACCACGTGCCCGGCGCCGGCGCCCCGCGCACGCATGCGCCCGTGCTTCGTTCGGGCGGGCGCCCACATCCCCCGCCCGCTGCCCGTTAGCACCGCCCCGCCCCGCTGGCCCGTGGGCCACTGCCAAAGGGGCCCCACCAGCCCCTTTTTCAATAAAAAGAGAAAGATAAAAATAAAAGTATATAATTAGTTAATTAATTAATTTAATTAAGTTTACTTAGCTAACTTAACCTGCTATTTAAACTACCTAATTTGTAATTGGTTAGATGAGTCCATGACAGAGGGACCCCTCCCCTGTTGACCAGTCAAACATTGACTGGTCAACCGGGACCCCCTGGCCCACCTGTCAGCCACTCGGTACACTTTTGTTTACACTGTGCTGGGTGCGCCTAGCTTTTTAGCATTTATTTTCGAATTAAATTAATTTCAGAATATTATTAAAACTTTGAAAATTAATATAAATTAAACCGTAACTCGGATCGAAAAACTTTGTACATGAAAGTTGCTCAGAACGACGAGACGAATTTGAAAACTCGGTCCGTTCGCCCGCCACACGTCCCTAGCATAGAGAACATGCAAACTTTCCCCTTCGGTTCATCTGTCTGACAGACGTCCGGAACCGGGAAAACTTTCCCGAATGTTTCCCCTTCGCTAGTATCGCCTAACGCTATGTTAGATCACCTTCTAGCCCCGCTTCTTGTCTTGTTATGCATATGTTTGTGTGTATTTACTGTTTCTTTCCCCTCTTCTCTCCGGTAGACCCCGAGACCGTTGCCGATGCCGTTGTGATCGACTACGTTGACGGCAACCCTCCTTCTGGTCTGAGCAACCAGGCAAGCCCTCCCTTTGATCATCCCGATATCGCCCATTCCATTCTCTCATGCTTGCATTAGATTTTGCTACTGTTATTGATTGCTCCTATTCTGATGCATAGCCTGCTTTTGTACCTACTGTTGTACCTTACCTGCTTATCCTAAACTGCTTAGTATATGTTGGTTAGTAATCCATCAGTGACCTCCACTTGTCCTTGCTGCCCCTGCTTCATCATCGACGACTCGAGCTGCATGATCGACGACCAGAGCCCGACACCGCACATCACATCATGCCCCTTTAGTTGTTCGACTCTACAGAGCTAATATCGAGTGCCGAGGGTGATCCCTCATAACGCACTCCTGATGATAATTCTATAGTGTAGCTATTCAGTCGTGGTCATCGAGGGTGATTTCCTCCTTCACCATTCCCGATACGTCTCTGTCGTGCAAACCCTCAAGTGTGAACCTCGAGGGTGGTTCCTCTTACGTTCACCTTGATGATTACATCGAGTGGAATCCTCCAAGGGTGATTCCTTGGGTTTTCCCCTTGATGTTTGTACACACGGTTACCTTGGCATTACTTGAGACATTTGGGAAAGTCGGGCGGGCCCGGAGAGTACCCGCAAGATGATTACGAGGCATGGCCGGGAAGTCAGGCAGCCCTCGGTGGGCTGGGCTTGCCCTTGCCGTATTTCCTCGAGACGGGGTGACGGGGTCACATTATCGTGAGTCTCTGCTCGTCTCCGCGAGCTAACAATACATTATGGTTTGGGTATTTGTTCTGAATTGTCCTTTGGCCTTTTCGCACTAACCACCACGCGAGAATAGATATGGGCCTCGACGTCGTGCTATCAGCCGAAGCTTTGTCAGACGTCCAGTTCAGCATTGCGGCACGGCTGGGCCGGCACCATCTGTTGGGGAACGTAGTAATTCCAAAAAATTTCCTACGCACACGCAAGATCATGGTGATGCATAGCAACGAGAGGGGAGAGTGTTGTCTACGTACCCTCGTAGACCGAAGCGGAAGCGTTGACGCAACATAGAGGAAGTAGTCGTACGTCTTCCCGATCCGACCGATCCAAGCACCGTTACTCCGGCACCTCCGAGTTCTTGGCACACGTTCAGCTCGATGACGCACCCCTAGCTCCGATCCAGCAAAGCTTCGGGGAGGAGTTCCGTCAGCACGACGGCGTGGTGACAATCTTGATGTTCTACCGGTGCAGGGCTTCGCCTAAGCACTGCAACGATATATTCGAGGTGGAATATGGTGGAGGGGGGCACCGCACACGGCTAAGGAACGATCACGAAGATCAACTTGTGTGTCCATGGGGTGCCCCCTGCCCCCGTATATAAAGGAGCAAGGGAGGGAGGAGGCCGGCCCTAGGTTTGGGCGCGCCAGGGGAGTCCTACTCCCACCGGGAGTAGGATTCCACCTTTCCTAGTCCAACTAGGTCAAGGGGGGAAAGAGGGGAAGAGGGGAAGGAAGGGAGAGAGGGGTCGCGCCCCAAACCCCTTGTCCAATTCGGACTGGGCTTGGGAGGGGCGCGCGCCACCTCCTGGTCCTTCCCACTAAGGCCCATCAAGGCCCAATGCTTCTTCCTCGTATTCCCGTAACTCCCCGGTACCTCCGAAAATACCCGAACCACTCAGAACCCTTCCGATGTCCGAATATAGTCGTCCAATATATCGATCTTTACGTCTCGACCATTTCGAGACTCCTCGTCATGTCCCCGATCTCATCCGGGACTCCGAACTCCTCGGTACATCAAAACTCATAAATTCATAATAACTGTCATCGTAACCTTAAGCGTGCGGACCCTACGGTTCGAGAACAATGTAGACATGACCGAGACACATCTCCGGTCAATAACCAATACCGGGACCTGGATGCCCATATTGGCTCCTACATATTCTACAAAGATCTTTATCGGTCAGACCGCATAACAATATACGTTGTTCCCTTTGTCCATCGGCATGTTACTTGCCCGAGATTCGATCGTCGGTATCCAATACCTAGTTCAATCTCGTTACCAGCAAGTCTCTTTACTTGTTCCGTAATACATCATCCCGCAACTAACTCATTAGTTGCAATGCTTGCAAGGCTTAAGTGATGTGCATTACCGAGAGGGCCCAGAGATACCTCTCCCACAATTGGAGTGACAAATCCTAATCTCGAAATACGCCAACCCAACATCTACCTTTGGTGACACCTGTAGTACTCCTTTATAATCACCCAGTTACGTTGTGACGTTTGGTAGCACCCAAAGTGTTCCTCCGGCAAACGGGAGTTGCATAATCTCATAGTCAAAGGAACATGTATAAGTCATGGATAAAAGCAACAGCAACATACTAAACGATCGGGTGCTATGCTAATGGAATGGGTCATGTCAATCAGATCATTCAACTAATGATGTGACCTTGTTAATCAAATGACAACTCCTTTGTCCATGGTTAGGAAACTTAACCATCTTTGATTAACAAGCTAGTCAAGTAGAGGCATACTAGTGACATTCTGTTTGTCTATGTATCCACACATGTATTATGTTTCCAGTTAATACAATTCTAGCATGAATAATAAACATTTATCATGATATGTAAGGAAATAAATAATAACTTTATTATTGCCTCTAGGGCATATTTCCTTCAGTCTCCCACTTGCACTAGAGTCAATAATCTAGGTCACATCACCATGTGATTAACTCACATCACCATGTGATTAACTCGATAGTTCACATCATCATATGATTAACACCCATAGTTCACATCGCCATGTGACCAACACCCAAAGGGTTTGCTAGATTCAGTAATCTAGTTCACATCGCTATGTGATTAACACCCAAAGAGTACTACGGTGTGATCATGTTTTGCTTGTGAGAGAAGTTTAGTCAACGGGTCTGCCACATTCAGATCCGTTATGTATTTTGCAATTTTCTATGTCTATAATGCTCTGCACGGAGCTACTCTAGCTAATTGCTCCCACTTTCAATATGTATCTAGATCGAGACTTAGAGTCATCCAGATCGGTGTCAAAACTTGCATCGACGTAACCCTTTACGACGAACCTTTTGTCACTTCCATAATCGAGAAACATATCCTTATTCCACTAAGGATAATTTTGACCGATGTCCAGTGATCTACTCCTAGATCACTATTGTACTCCCTTGCCAAACTCAGTGTAGGGTATACAATAGATCTGGTACACAGCATGGCATACTTTATAGAACCTATGGCCAAGGCATAGGGAATGACTTTCATTCTCTTTCTATCTTCTGCCGTGGTCGAGTTTTGAGTCTTTACTCAACTTCATACCTTGTAACACAGGAAATAACTCTTTCTTTGACTGTTCCATTTTGAACTACATCAAAATCTTGTCAAGGTATGCACTCATTGAAAACTTATCAAGCGTCTTGATCTATCTCTATAGATCTTGATGCTCAATATGTAAGCAGCTTTACCGAGGTCCTTCTTCGAAAAACTTCTTTCAAACACTCCTTTATGCTTTGCAGAATAATTCTACATTATTTCCGATCAACAATATGTCATTTACATATACTTATCAGAAATGCTGTAGTGCTCCCACTCACTTTCTTGTAAATACAGGCTTCACCGCAAGTCTGTATAAAACTATATGCTTTGATCAACTCATCAAAGCGTATATTCCAACTCCGAGATGCTTGCACCAGTCCATAGATGGATCGCTGGAGCTTGCACATTTTGTTAGCACCTTTAGGATTGACAAAACCTTCTGGTTGCATCATATACAACTCTTCTTTAATAAATCCATTAAGGAATGCAGTTTTGTTTTATCCGTTTGCCAGATTTCATAAAATGCGGCAATTGCTAACATGTTTCGGACAGACTTAAGCATGGATACGAGTGAGAAACTCTCATCGTAGTCAACACCTTGAACTTGTCGAAAACCTTTTGCGACAATTCTAGCTTTGTAGATAGTAACACTACTATCAGCTTCTGTCTTCCTCTTGAAGATCCATTTATTTTCTATGGCTTGCCGATCATCGGGCAAATCCATCAAAGTCCATACTTTGTTCTCATACATGGATCCCATCTCAGATTTCATGGCTTTAAGCCATTTTGCGGAATCTGGGCTCACCATCGCTTCTTCATAGTTCGTAGGTTCATCATGATCTAGTAGCATGACTTCCAGAACAGGATTGCCGTACCACTCTGGTGCGGATCTTACTCTGGTTGATCTACGAGGTTCTGTAGTAACTTGTTCTATAGTTCTATGATCATCATCATCAACCTCCTCACTAGTTGGTTTTGACGTCACAGAAACTGGTTCCTGTGATGTACTGGTTTCCAACAAGGGAATAGGTACAGTTACCTCATCAAGTTCTACTTTCCTCCCACTCACTTCTTTCGAGAGAAACTCCTTCTCTAGAAAGGATCCATTCTTAGCAACGAATGTCTTGCCTTCGGATCTGTGATAGAAGGTGTACCCAACTGTCTCCTTTGGGTATCCTATGAAGACATATTTCTCCGATTCGGGTTTGAGCTTATCAGGATGAATTTTTTTTCACATAAGCATCACAACCCCAAACTTTAAGAAACGACAACTTTGGTTTCTTGCTAAACCACAGTTCATATAGTGTCGTCTCAACGGATTTAGATGGTGCCCTATTTAACGTGAATGCAGCTGTCTCTAATGCATAACCCCAAAACGATAGTGGTAAATCGGTAAGAAACATCATAGATTGCACTATATCAATAAAGTACGGTTATGACGTTCGGACACACCATTATGCTGTGGTGTTCCAGGTGGCGTGAGTAGTGAAACTATTTCACATTGTTTAACTGAAGGCCAAACTCGTAACTCAAATGTTTTACCTCTGCGATCATATCGTAGTAACTTTTATTTTCTTGTTACGATGATTCTCTACTTCACTCTGAAATTCTTTGAACTTTTCAAACGTTTCAGACTTATGTTTCATCAAGTAGATATACCCATATCTGCTCAAATCATTTGTGAAGGTTAGAAAATAATGATACTTGTCGCGAGCCTTAATATTCATCGGACCACATACATCAGTATGTATGATTTCCAACAAATCTGTTGCTTGCTCCATTGTTCCGGAGAACGGCGTTTTAGTCATCTTGCCCAAGAGGCATGGTTCGCAAGCATCAAGTGATTCATAATCAAGTGATTCCAAAATCCCATCAGCATGGAGTTTCTTCATGCGCTTTACACCAATATGACCTAAACGGCAGTGCCACAAATAGGTTGCACTATCATTATTAACTTCGCATCTTTTGGTTTCAATATTATGAATATGTGTATCACTACGATCGAGATCCAATGAACTATTTTCATTGGGTGTGTATGTCCATAAAAGGTTCTATTCATGTAAATAGAACAACAATTGTTCTCTAACTTAAATGAATAATCGTATTGCAATAAACATGATCAAATCATATTTATGCTCAACGCAAACACCAAATAACACTTATTTAGGTTCATCACTAATCCCGAAAGTATAGGGAGTGTGCGATGATGATCATATCAATCTTGGAACTACTTCCAACTTTCATCATCACTTCACCCATAACTAGTCTTTGTTCATTCTGCAACTCCCGTTTCGAGTTACTACTCTTAGCAACTGAACCAGTATCAAATACCAAGGGGTTGCTATGAACACTAGTAAAATACATATCAATAATCTGTATATCAAATATACCTTTGTTCACTTCGCCATCCTTCTTATCCGCCAAATACTTGGGGCAGTTCCGCTTCCAGTGACCAGTCCCTTTGCAGTAAACGCACTCAGTCTCAGGCTTAGGTCCAGACTTGGGCTTCTTCACTTGAGCAACAACTTGCTTGCCGTTCTTCTTGAAGTTTCCCTTTGCCCTTTACTTGAAACTAGTGATCTTGTCAACCATCAACGCTTGATGCTCTTTCTTGATTTCTACCTCCATCGATTTCATCATTATGAAAAAGTTCGGGAGTCATTTTCGTCATCCCTTGCATACTATAGTTCATCACGAAGTTCTACTAACTTGGTGATGGTGACTAGAGAATTCTGTCAATCACTATCTTATCTGGGAGATTAACTTCCACTTGATTCAAGCGATTGTAGTACCCAGACAATCTGAGCACATGCTCACTAGTTGAGCGATTCTCCTCCATCTTTTAGCTATAGAACTTGTTGGAGACTTCATATCCCTCAACTCGGGTACTTGCTTGAAATATTAACTTCAACTACTGGAACATCTCATATGGTCCATGACGTTCAAAACGTCTTTGAAGTCCCGATTCTAAGCCGTTAAGCATGGTGCACTAAACTATCAAGTAGTCATCATATTGAGCTAGCCAAACGTTCATAACGTCTGCATCTGCTCCTGCAATAGGTCTGTCACCTAGCGGTGCATTAAGGACATAATTCTTCTGTGCAGCAATGAGGATAAACCTCAGATCACGGATCCAATCCGCATCATTGCTACTAATATTTTTCAACACAATTTTCTCTAGGAACATATCAAAATAAACATAGGGAAGCAACAACGCGAGCTATTGATCTACAACATAGATATGCTAATACTACTAGGACTAAGTTCATGATAAATTAAAGTTCAATTAATCATATTACTTAAGAACTCCCACTTAGATAGACATCCCTCTAATCCTTTAAGTGATCACGTGATCCAAATCAAACTAAACCATAACCGATCATCACGTGAAATGGATTAGTTTTCAATGGTGAACATCATCATGTTGATCATATCTACTATATGATTCACGCTCGACCTTTCGGTCTCCGTGTTCCGAGGTCATATCTTATATGCATAGCTCGTCAAGTATAACCTGAGTATTCCGCGTGTGCAACTGTTTTGCACCCGTTGTATTTGAACGTAGAGCCTATCACACCCGATCATCACGTGGTGTCTCAGCACGAAGAACTTTCGCAACGGTGCATACTCAGGGAGAACACTTCTTGATAATTAGTGAGAGATCATCTTATAATGCTACCGTCAATCAAAGCAAGATAAGATGCATAAAATATAAACATCACATGCAATCAATAAAAGTGATATGATATGGCCATCATCATCTTGTGCTTGTGATCTCCATCTCCGCAGCACTGTCATGATCACCATCGTCACCGGCGCGACACCTTGATCTCCATCGTAGCATCGTTGTTGTCTCGCCAATCTTATGCTTCTACGACTATCGCTACCGCTTAGTGATAAAGTAAAGCATTACAGGGCGATTGCATTGCATACAATAAAGCGACAACCATACGGCTCCTGCCGGTTGCCGATAGCTCGGTTACAAAACATGATCATCTCATACAATAAAATTTAGCATCATGTCTTGACCATATCACATCACAACATGCCCTGCAAAAACAAGTTAGACGTCCTCTACTTTGTTTGTTGCAAATTTTACATGGCTGCTACGGGCTGAAGCAAGAACCAATCTCACCTATGCATCAAAACCACAATGATACTTCATCAAATAGACTCCGTTTTAACCTTCTCAAGGACCGGGCGTAGCCATACTCGGTTCAACTAAAGTTGGTGAGACAGTCTCCCGCAAGCCATCTGTGTGCAAAGCACGTCGAGGAAACCGGTCTCGCGTAAGCGTACGCGTAAGGTTGGTCCGGGTCGTCTCATCCAACAATACCGCTGACCCAAAGTATGACATGCTGGTAGGCAGTATGACTTGTATCGTCCACAACTCACTTGTGTTCTACTCGTGCAAATAACATCAAACCATAAAAACCTAGGCTCGGATGCCACTGTTGGGGAACGTAGTAATTTCAAAAAAATTCCTACGCACATGCAAGATCATGGTGATGCATAGCAACGAGAGGGGAGAGTGTTGTCTACGTACCCTCGTAGACCGAAGCGGAAGCGTTGACGCAACATAGAGGAAGTAGTCGTACGTCTTCCCGATCCGACCGACCAAGCACCGTTACTCCGGCACCTCCGAGTTCTTGGCACACGTTCAGCTCGATGACGCACCCCTAGCTCCGATCCAGCAAAGCTTCGCGGAGGAGTTCCGTCAGCACGACGGCGTGGTGACAATCTTAATGTTCTACCGGCGCAGGGCTTCGCCTAAGCACTGCAATGATATATTCGAGGTGGAATATGGTGGAGGGGGGCACCGCACACGGCTAAGGAACGATCACGAAGATCAACTTGTGTGTCCATGGGGTGCCCCCTGCCCCCGTATATAAAGGAGCAAGGGAGGGAGGAGGCCGGCCCTAGGTTTGGGCGCGCCAGGGGAGTCCTACTCCCACCGGGAGTAGGATTCCACCTTTCCTAGTCCAACTAGGTCAAGGGGGGAAAGAGCGGAAGAGGGGAAGGAAGGGAGAGAGGGGCCGCGCCCCAAACCCCTTGTCCAATTCGGACTGGGCTTGGGAGGGGCGCGCGCCACCTCCTGGTCCTTCCCACTAAGGCCCATCAAGGCCCATTGCTTCTTCCTCGCATTCCCGTAACTCCCCGGTACCTCCGAAAATACCCGAACCACTCAGAACCCTTCCGATGTCCGAATATAGTCGTCCAATATATCGATCTTTACGTCTCGACCATTTCGAGACTCCTCGTCATGTCCCCGATCTCATCCGGGACTCCGACCTCCTTCGGTACATCAAAACTCATAAACTCATAATAACTGTCATCGTAACCTTAAGCGTGCGGACCCTACGGTTCGAGAACAATGTAGACATGACCGAGACACATCTCCGGTCAATAACCAATAGCGGGACCTGGATGCCCATATTGGCTCCTACATATTCTACGAAGATCTTTATCGGTCAGACCGCATAACAACATACGTTGTTCCCTTTGTCCATCGGTATGTTACTTGCCCGAGATTCGATCGTCGGTATCCAATACCTAGTTCAATCTCGTTACCGACAAGTCTCTTTACTCGTTCCGTAATACATCATCCCGCAACTAACTCATTAGTTGCAATGCTTGCAAGGCTTAAGTGATGTGCATTACCGAGAGGGCCCAGAGATACCTCTCCCACAATTGGAGTGACAAATCCTAATCTCGAAATACGCCAACCCAACATCTACCTTTGGTGACACCTGTAGTACTCCTTTATAATCATCCAGTTACGTTGTGACGTTTGGTAGCACCCAAAGTGTTCCTCCGGCAAACGGGAGTTGCATAATCTCATAGTCAAAGGAACATGTATAAGTCATGGATAAAAGCAACAGCAACATACTAAACGATCGGGTGCTATGCTAATGGAATGGGTCATGTCAATCAGATCATTCAACTAATGATGTGACCTTGTTAATCAAATGACAACTCCTTTGTCCATGGTTAGGAAACTTAACCATCTTTGATTAACAAGCTAGTCAAGTAGAGGCATACTAGTGACATTCTGTTTGTCTATGTATCCACACATGTATTATGTTTCCAGTTAATACAATTCTAGCATGAATAATAAACATTTATCATGATATGTAAGGAAATAAATAATAACTTTATTATTGCCTCTAGGGCATATTTCCTTCACCATCTTGTAGTGGTGGAGCCTGGTCCGCCCTGCTCGCAATGACCCAGAGTGCAACGGGCGATGGGCCCAGATCCCGGAGTGCTTAGGAGGTAGATCGGCGGGGACCTCTCTGCTGAGCCTAGGTAGGGCTGCGACGTGTTGATCTTCCGAGGCCGGGCACTGACCCCAGAAAGGTGTGTCCGGCCAGAGTGATCGAGCGTGTTGGAAAACATGGTGCACCCCTGCAGGGAAGATCTTTATTCGAATACCGTGTCCACGGTAATGGACGTTCAGACTTATATCTTGATCTAGTATAACTAGAAATGGATACTTAAGTTATGTGGCTCCGGGATTGCTTTCTCGCAGGGAGTCGAGGAAGGATCTCTGGGCATTATTGCTACAACATGCTTGATAATTAAACTGCTATTCTTTACTCTTCTACATGCTGCAAGATGCTTGGAGCTACTTGAAGATGCTAGTCTTTGATAGGCTAGGCCTTCCCTCTATTCTGGCATTCTGCAGTTCAGTCCACAGATACAGCCCTTCCATTTGATACCAATGCATACTTAGTATAGATCTGATGCTTGAGAGTACTTTGTATGAGTACTCACGGTTGTTTTGCTACCTTTTTCCCCATTCCTTCTTCTTTCTGGTTGTTGCAACCAGATGGTGGATCCCTGGAGCCAAATGCCACCGCCAACGGATCCTGCTACGTGAAGACTGCTGATGACCAGGAGTAGTTAGGAGGTCCCAGGCAGGAGGCCTTGCCTCTTCGATCGTTGTTGCTTTTGTGCTAGCCATCTTAAGGCAAAACTTGTTTAACTTATGTTTGTACTCAGATATTGTTGCTTCCGCTGACTCTTGTGTATCGAGCTTGTATTCGAGCCCTCGAGGCCCTGGCTTGTAATATAAAGCTTGTATTATTTTGATTTGTGTCTAGAGTTGTGTTGTGATATCTGTCGTGGTTCTAAGTCTGACAGTGATGTAGGGGGGTAAGTATGGAGAGGCTAGATCTTAGCTATGTAGAAGCTGTAAGCACGCAAAGATGTACGAGTTCAGGCCCTTCTCAGAGGAAGTAAAAGCCCTATGTCTCGGTGCCCGGAGGCGGTCGACTGGATTATGTGTGTGAGAATGACAGGGGTGCGAACCCTTGATACCGAGGAGGGGGTGGCTTATATAGAGTTCGCCAGCCCTCTCCTGCCCTCAGTAATGCAGGGTTTAAGGTACATTAAGATTGGGCGTTACTGGTAACGCCCCTAATAAAGTGATATGATGACCATAAAGGCTACTTAATCACCGACCGTTTGCCTGCGGAGTGACTTTAGATCTCCTGGCAGTGGAGTGGTTGACTTGGCAGCCGAGTGACAGCTTCTTGGTCGAGTGTCTTGAACCTGTCGAGTGGGTACCTTCAAGTTGATTGAAAGGTGACTTCTTCTAAGGATGCCCTTGGGTAGGGCTCTTAGGACAGGTCCGTGCCCCTACCCTAGGTACATAGCTTCATCATTAGCCCCCGAATGGATCGAGGTTAGAGTGGGGAAAGGGTTGGAGATCTTTCCGACTGGTTCTTTGTGCCACATGAGTGCCTTGTTTCGGATCAGTCGTCACGGATGACGTCATCAACCTTCTTCAGTTGCCTTGATCCATTCTAGGCCTTTCGTCGAGTGAATTATATTGCCTGTGACGTTCCGAATGGTGGTGTGAAAGGGATCTTCTGCCTGAAGGATTGCTCTGCAACCCGCGGATTTCGCGGGATTCGAATTTCGGGAAGCGCGCGGGACGGGAGCGGCCGCAGTAATCGGATGTGATAAGACGGAAGCTCCTCGATTTCCACGCCACCTTTTTCGCCACGTATTGCGCGTGCGTCTGCTGCGGGATTTGACGGGATAGCCTGGGCCTACCAGTGAGCCACTCGAAAGCGGCCTCTTATAAGCCGCCGTCTCGGGGTTTCGAAACAGTGTGCTCTCTCCTTTCTTTCTTCCTTCGCAAGGTCCTCCGCCACCTCCGTTCTCACCCTAGCGCCGCAGGCCCGTTCGAGATTTGCCGGCGACGAGGGTAAGGACAAGACGTCCGCTCTGGAGCGTGCGAAGAAGGCGGCGGCCCAGGGGAAAGGGAAGAAGTCCGCTCGGGGCGGATCTTCCTCAAGGACTGCTCTGCCCAGAGGCTGGATCCAGGGCGACTGGATGCCGGCGGTGATTCGGCAGGAAGATCTTGATGATATGGTTGAGGGAGGAGTCATTCCTCACGAAGTTGCGCGTCTTCCGGGGAAGGAAGTCGAGCCCCAACCTCTTGATGGTGAGTGTGTCCTCCTCGCCACCCATATCGATCGCGAGTTTTCTCTACCGCCTCATCCTTTTTTCCGGAGCTTTCTGAACTTCTTCGGAGCACAACTCCACCACTTCACTCCCAATTCCATCGTGTATCTTGCTGCTTTCATTTCCTTGTGTGAGGGTTTCTTGGGTTGCCGCCCCCATTGGGGACTCTTTAAGCATATCTTCACCTGCCGTTCCCAATCGGTCAAGAAGGCCAAGTCGAGTGACGAGAGGACGCAGGTGATCCAGCTGTGCGGAGGCCCAGCGATCCAGAGGAGGGGGAAAAGTTCTTTCCCATCTATCACTTTCCCTGAGTCGGTCCGTGGTTGGCAGGCGACCTGGTTTTACTGTAAAGACCAGGTGACCCCAGGATAGTCGACTGGGCTTCCCCCCTTCTCTCTAGACCGAGCTCAGAAGCCTGCTTCTCTGAAAGTGGCGCCGGAAGAAAGGGCGCAAGTCAAAGTGTTGGTTAGTCGAGTGGTTCAGCTTGTCCGCGATGGCGTGACTGGCATGGACCTGCTGGAGGTCTTCCTTCGGAGGTGCATCCAACCGCTTCAGGCTCATGACCATCCGATGTGGCTGTATTCGGGTCTTGAAGACACCACTCGGATCCACCCAGAGGATGTCACCGATGAGATGTTGGAAGGGTGGCTGTCGAGCATCACAGGAAACAAAGACAACCCCCGAGGAGCCAGGAGGGTTCCTCCACTCGACAACACATACGAAGTGGACCAGGTCCGCCCTTATGTTCTTGATTGGGATCCTGCTTTCTTCGTTGGCCTTCTTTGAGTTGGTCGATTGACTTTTGTTTTGTCTGTTGTTTCCCAGGAAACTACTGAGATGTACTCGACGCCCAACGGGGCACAGGAGCCGACTGAGGAAGGGGAGGCGAGCGGAGGTGAGAGCGGAGACGAACATGGCGAGTGGGAATCTGATGGCGAAGGAGAGGGAGACGACGACGTCGACTCCAGCGAAGAGGAGGAGGAGGAAGTTGAACCCCCCCCCCCGTTCGGAGAGGCGCTCCAAGCTTACGCACGATCCTGCGCGGGAATGTGGTAAGGCGACTGCTCCTGTTGCGCAGTCGTCGAAACGCCCTCGGACCTCTTCTCCTTCGCCGACTGAAAAGGCTCCCAAGCACCCACGCGCGACACCGTCCAAGCCGCCCAAGGCCCTGTCCAGGATGAAGATGACTGTCCCCACCATTTCCGGGTAATAATAAGATTTGTTTCCCTTTGTCGACTGTGAACAGATCTTTGGTCGATTCATTGAGCCAACTGACTGACTTTCAAAATTTGCAGCGCTGCTACTTCTGAGGTCTCCGTCAAGGAGGATGTTCAAGAGATGGAGGACGCTGTTACTTCCAACCCTAGTACGATCACTGATGTTCCGCCTTGAGTCAACTGGATATTTCTTGTAACTCTGGTCGATTGATTTTTCTCACAGCTCCTCCCCACGTGATCAACCTACCGGATGACGAAGACGAGGTGCTGCTGAGAGTGAGGAGGAACAGGAGGGCGCCGGCTGACAAGACCTCCCAATCTGCTCCGGTGCTTGAGGTTGTGGCTTGAGATGGTGGAGATGCCACTCGAACTTCCGTGACTTTCGCTGAACCTTTGACGAGCGTGCGGCCTTCGGTGTCGACTGCAAATCCGCCTTCGCTTTTTGCTACATACCCTGTCCCAGAGGATCAAGTGGGTGCCGCAAAAGAGGCTATACGCCAGGCGGGAATCATGATGGAGCAGGTGAAGGTGGTTTGGGACGCCAGCCAAGCGGCATATGATGCAAGTTCAGCTCTCCACAGCAACGTCCAGGTCAGTCGACTCAACGCTTGGTCTATTGCAATATGCTGTTCGAAGAATATATTTTTCGAAGATCTTTATATCCGTACACCCACTGGGTGTGTCTGTTAACTTTTGGACGAGTGGGGGCATGCTAAGTGCACCCACTGGGTGTAGTCCCCGAGACTACGGTGGACTACTGGCAGTCGACTGTAGTCTTTATATTGTGTTGCTGTATTTGTACTTCTTCACTCGGTCTGGTCAGGCCATGTCGAATGGAACTGTATCCGATCGACTGCGGGCAGTCGACTTTTTTTTGAACCAGTGGGGGAACGCTGAGTGCACCCACTGGGTGTAGTCCCCGAGACTGCTGTCGAATGTTTTAGATTCGGCTGTAGTCTTAGAAATGCCATCATTGTCTCTTGGTTACTCGGAAGCAACTTATCCATGACGTTTGTCGACTGGTTTTTCGCAGAAATCCTGTGAACTTGCGGCTCACTTCACTGAGCTGAAGGACCAACAGATCCAGCTCAACCTTGACTTAAAACTTGCTCAAGAGAACTTGCAGAAGGCTCGAGAAGAGGCAAAAGGTATGGCTGGTGAGGTCCTCCATTCTTGACGAGTGACTTTTTCTTTTTGTCCATTCTTGATGTTGATCGCACTCGACGTGCCGCAGATAAACTGGAGGAAGCTCTGAAGAAGAAGGATCAAGATCTTGCCGAAGCGCAGAAGGAGGCCTTGAACAAAACCAAACTTGCTGAAGAAAAACTGGCTTCAGTCTATACTCTTGAACTGGAGAACTCCAGACTGAAAGCTGCTCTCGACGCAGCTAATAAGGAGGTCAGCCGACTGAAGAACGAAAAGATTGCTCTGAATGACAAGGCAGGCGAACTAGCGGGGAAGAAGAACGATCTTGAGGTTTATCTCGGGGGACTCGCCAAGAAGTTGTTCATCATGCTTGAATGTAACAATTTTCACCCGACTGGCTTGCAGTAACCAAACTCGTGTAGAGCCGCTGCCTTATACTTGAATTGTTATTTGAAGAATTCTGCCAGAACTTTGAAGAGGAGACCAGTCGACTGGAGCCAAGCTTGGACCCCGCCAATTCACTCGTGAAGGACGAGGCTGCTATGAATGTGCTCCGTCTGGTGTCCCGCATTGCCAGCGTGGTTGATTATCTGGCTCGACTGAAGGTTGCAGTGTCGCGGATCGACACGTCTCTCTGGCCTAGGGCGACGCTTTCGAATGATCTTGAGTCCCTGATGACTCGACTGAATGACCTCCCTGGTCGAGTGACGGAATGGAAGAAGTCCTCTACAAGGTGTGGTGCTGATGTTGCCCTGTCTCTGGTTCGCGTCCACTGCAAGGAGGTGCGAGAGGAGAAGTTGGCTGCCATTCAGGTTGCCAATACCAGGAAGCTCAGCTTTCAAGACTTCATGGAGACTTTCATTGCGGCTACCACCCGTATCGCAGAAGGGACTGATTTGGACGAGTTCGTCGCCCCTTCCAGCCCTCCACCTGAGGAATGAAAAACTTTAATGCTTCTCTTTAAATTTGCCTCGGAATGCCGAGTGGAATCTGTAACCGTTAAACTCTGTCGAGCCGAGGACTCGAGTACTTTGATCTGAGGTCTGGGACCTTTGGGTCTTATCCGAATTTGATTTGTCGTTGAATATCTTCGTGAATTACCAGTCGAGTGGAACTTGATCTTCACTCGAAATAACTTCGTGTTTGTGGTGCTGCGCCGAAGGAAAAGGTAACAGTCGACTCGCATCTTGCTGTCCTTGCAGATTGGGACGTGTTCCGTACTTAGGCGAGCACTGGGCTGCAGCTAAGCCCCCCCGAGTGGGAGGTTGCTCTCCACTCGGTAGGGTTTTTTATACACTTAGGCGAGCACTGGGCTGCAGCTAAGCCCCCGAGTGGGAGGTTTGCTCTCCACTCGGTGGGATTTTTAGACACTTAGGCGAGCACTGGGCTGCAGCTAAGCCCCCAAGTGGGAGGTTTGCTCTCCACTCGGTGGGATTTTTAGACACTTAGGCGAGCACTGGGCTGCAGCTAAGCCCCCGAATGGGAGGTTTGCTCTCCACTCGGTGGGATTTTTATACACTTAGGCGAGCACTGGGCTGCAACTAAGCCCCCGAGTGGGAGGTTTGCTCTCCGCTCGGTGGGATTTTTATACACTTAGGTGAGCACTGGGCTGCAGCTAAGCCCCCGAGTGGGAGGTTTGCTCTCCACTCGGTAGGATTTTTATACACTTAGGCGAGCACTGGGCTGCAGCTAAGCCCTCGAGTGGGAGGTTTGCTCTCCACTCGGTAGGATTTTTAGACACTTAGGCGAGCACTGGGCTGCAGCTAAGCCCCTGAGTGGGAGGTTTGCTCTCCACTCGGTGGGATTTTTAGACACTTAGGCAAGCACTGGGCTGCAGCTAAGCCCCCGAATGGAAGGTTTGCTCTCCACTCGGTGGGATTTTTAGACACTTAGGCGAGCACTGGGCTGCAGCTAAGCCCCCGAGTGGGAGGTTTGCTCTCCACTCGGTAGGATTTTTATACACTTAGGCGAGCACTGGGCTGCAGCTAAACCCCCGAGTGGGAAGTTTGCTCTCCACTCGGTAGGATTTTTAGACACTTAGGCGAGCACTGGGCTGCAGCTAAGCCCCCGAGTGGGAGGTTTGCTCTCCACTCGGTGGGATTTTTAGACACTTAGGCGAGCACTGGGCTGCAGCTAAGCCCCCGAATGGAAGGTTTGCTCTCCACTCGGTGAGATTTTTAGACACTTAGGCGAGCACTGGGCTGCAGCTAAGCCCCCGAGTGGGAGGTTTGCTCTCCACTCGGTAGGATTTTTATACACTTAGGTGAGCACTGGGCTGCAGCTAAGCCCCCGAGTGGGAGGTTTGCTCTCCACTTGGTAGGATTTTTAGACACTTAGGCGAGTACTTGGACTGCAGCTAAGCCCCCGAGTGGGAGGTTTGCTCTCCACTCGGTAGGATTTTTAGACACTTAGGCGAGCACTGGGCTGCAGCTAAGCCCCCGAGTGGGAGGTTTGCTCTCCACTCGGTGAAATTTTTAGACAATTAGGCGAGCACTGGGCTGCAGCTAAGCCCCCGAGTGGGAGGTTTGCTCTCCACTCGGTAGGATTTTTATACACTTAGGCGAGCACTGGGCTGCAGCTAAGCCCTCGAGTGGAAGGTTTGCTCTCCACTCGGTAGGATTTTTAGACACTTAGGCGAGTACTTGGACTGCAGCTAAGCCCCTGAGTGGGAGTCTGGCTCACCACTCGGTAGGATTTTCAAACACTTAGGCAAGCACTGGGCTGCAGCTAAGCCCCCGAGTGGGAGTCTGGCTCACCACTCGGTAGGATTTTTTTTTTTTTGCAAACTTAGGTGAAACGGATTCGCAGCTAAGCCACCCACTGGGGGATTTTGTACACAAACAAAAGTGACAGCAATTACAGGAAGAACTGAGACACTCTTGTCTTTGATAAAAATAAGCTACAGAAGTTTTTCTTATTACATCTCATCCGAGTGAGAACTCAAGTGTAAAATGGGCGGAGTAGTTCCGCATTCCAAGCTCGAGGCTCGTCGATCCGGCGATCAACATTGTAGAGGTGATATGCTCCGTTGTGGAGGACTTTGGTGACGATGAAGGGACCTTCCCAAGTAGGAGCAAGTTTGTGTGGTTTCTGTTGATCCACTCGGAGGACCAAATCTCCTTCTTGGAAGGCTCGGCTCTTCACGTTTCTGGCATGGAATCGACGCAAGTCTTGCTGATAGATGGTCAATCTGATCATAGCCATTTCTCTCTCCTCCTCTAGGAGGTCGACTGCGTCCTGCCGGGCTTGTTCTGCTTCATCCTCCGTATAAAGCTCGACTCGGGGTGCATTGTGAAGTAGATCACTCGGCAGGACTGCTTCGGCTCCGTAAACCAGAAAGAACGGAGTTCTTCTAGTCGACCGGTTCGGGTGGTCCTTAATCCCCACAGAACTGACGGAAGCTCGTCGACCCAAGCGCCTGCTGCGTGCTTGAGATCACGCATCAGACGAGGCTTTAGTCCTTTGAGAATCAAACCATTTGCCCTTTCAGCTTGTCCATTCGATTGGGGATGTGCGACCGACGCGTAGTCGACTCGTGTGCCTTGAGAGGCGCAAAGCACTCTGAACCTGTCTGAATCGAAGTTTGACCCATTGTCCGTGATGATGCTACGTGGGACTCCATATCTGAATGTTAGCTCCCTGATGAAACTGATAGCAGTGCTAGCATCCAGATTCTTGATAGGCTTAGCTTCAATCCACTTGGTAAACTTGTCGACTGCTACAAGCACATGTGTGAATCCACTCCTGCCTGTTCTTAGTGGTCCGACCATGTCCAGTCCCCAAACAGCGAAGGGCCAGACGAGTGGAATGGTCTTCAGGGCTGATGCTGGCTTGTGCGACATGTTGGAGTAGAACTGGCAGCCTTCACACTTGTCAACTATCTCTTTCACCATTTCATTTGCTCTGGGCCAGTAAAAACCCGCTCGGTATGCTTTAGCCACAATGGTCCGAGAGGACGCATGGTGACCACAGGTCCCCGAGTGGATATCATCAAGGATTGTCTGACCTTCTTCTGGCGTTATACACTTCTGACCAATTCCAGTCGCGCTTTCTCGGAACAACTATCCCTTTATGACTGTGAAGGCTTTGGATCGACGGACGATCTGTCGAGCCTCTTCCTCGTCTTCTGGGAGTTCTTTCCTCAAGATATACGCAATGTACGGTACTGTCCAGTCGGGAGTGATTGCCAAGACTTCCATGATTAGGTCGACCACAGCAGGAATTTTGACTTTGGTCGGATCTGTGGGACTTTTCGGCTGCAGGGGTTCCTCTGTAAAAGGATCCTCCTGGACTGATGGATGTGCTCCAAAAACACATTGCTGGGAATGGCTTCTCTCTTGGAGCCTATCTTTGCCAAATCATCAGCTGATTGATTTTTCAGTCGGGGGATGTGATGAAGCTCTAACCCCTCGAATTTCTTTTCCAGCTTTCTGACTGCGTTGCAGTAGCCAGTTATAGCTGGGCTTCTGACGTCCCACTCCTTCATCACCTGATTAACCACCAAGTCTGAGTCGCCATAGACCATGAGGCGACGGCCGCCGAGTGAAATGGCCATGCGCAACCCATACAAAAGTGCTTCATATTCTGCTTCATTATTGGAGGAACCGAAGTGAATCTGGAGAACGTATCTGAGCTTATCTCCTCGGGGGGAGACGAATACTACCCCAGCGCCAGAACCATTCAGCATCTTAGATCCATCGAAGAACATGGTCCAGTGCTCCGAGTGAACTTGAGTCGAAAGTTGCTGTTCAATCCACTCGGCGACGAAATCTGCGATAGCTTGGGACTTGATAGCCTTCTTTGCCTCAAACTTGATATCTAAGGGAAGGAGTTCAATCGCCCACTTCGCCACTCGACCAGCTGCATCTCTGTTGTGCAAAATCTCTGACAATGGAGCGTCGCTGACGACTGTAATGGAATGATCAGAGAAGTAGCATGCAACCTTCTTCGTGGTCATGTAAATCCCATACACAAGCTTCTGGTAATGAGGATATCTTTGCTTTGAAGGAGTCAAAACTTCGGACACATAATACACTGGGCGCTGAACTCTGAAAGCCTTTCCTTCTTCTTCCCGCTCGACCGTAAGTGCTGTACTGACAACTTGTCCTGTGGCTGCAATGTAAAGCAGCAGAGGCTCTTTACTAATTGGGGCAGCAAGCACCAGCTGGGTGGAGAGCAGAGCTTTGAGGTCTGCAAACGCTGCATCAGCTTCTGGAGTCCACTCGAACTTGTCAGACTTCTTCATCTGTCGGTAAAGGGGCAACGCCTTTTCACCGAGACGGGAAATGAATCGACTTAGAGCGCCCAAGCAACCTGTAAGCTTCTGGACATCATGCACACGCACGGGACGCTTCATCTGGAGTATGGTGCCAACTTTTTCGGGATTGGCGTCGATTCCTCGTTCGGAAACGAGAAAACCGAGTAACTTTCCACCTGGGACTCCAAATGTGCACTTTGATGGATTGAGCTTGATATCATACCTCCTAAGGTTGGCAAAGGTTTCAGCAAGGTCAGTCAGTAGGTCGGAACCTTTCTGTGACTTGACCACAATATCATCCATGTATGCTTCCACGTTCCGACTGATTTGAGTGAGTAAACACTTCTGAATCATCCTCATGAACGTGGCTCCAGCATTCTTGAGGCCGAAGGGCATGGTGACATAGCAGAAGCATCCGAATGGAGTGATGAAAGCTGTTTTGATCTCGTCGGGTCCATACAGACGGATCTGTTGGTACCCTGAATAGGCGTCTAGAAAAGACAAACGCTCACACCCCGCGGTCGAGTCGACTATCTGGTCGATGCGGGGGAGAGGGAAATGATCTTTCGGGCAGGCCCGATTGATATGCATGAAGTCGATGCACATGCGAAGTGACTTGTCCTTCTTGGGGACCATGACAACATTGGCGAGCCACTCGGAGTGGTAAATCTCTCTAATGAACTCCGCTGCTAGTAGCCGAGCCACCTCCTCGCCAATGGCTTTCCTCTTCTGGACGGCGGACCGTCGAAGATGTTCTTTGACAGGCTTAAATTTCTGGTCGACTCGCAGACGGTGCTCAACCAGTCCCCTGGGAACTCCAGGCATGTTAGAAGGCTTCCATGCAAAGATGTCCCAGTTCTCATGGAGGAACTAGATGAGCGCTTCTTCCTATTTGGAGCCGAGCGTCGTTGAGATGTGACTCAGAGCTGCACTGGGATCGGACGGGTGAATGTGAACTGGTTTGGTCTCGCCGGACGACTGAAATGCTGACTCCGAAGCAGGCTTCTTGGCTCGTAGCAATTCACTCGGATCTGCAGTCTTCTGGTACTCCTGCAACTCGACCACTGCCATCTGGGCGTCAGCAATCTTTGAACCCTTCTGAAAACACTCTTCTGCTTTCTTCCAGTTGCCCGTAACAGTGATCACACCTCTAGGGCCAGGCATCTTCAATTTGAGATACACGTAACATGGTCGAGCCATGAAGCGTGCATAAGCTGGTCTGCCCAAAATAGCATGATAAGCACTTTGGAAGTCCACAACCTCGAATGTCAACTTTTCCTTGCGGTAATTCTTTGAATCACCGAAAACCACATCAAGAGCAATCTGGCCGAGTGACTCGGCTTTCTTCCCGGGAATAACTCCATGGAAGCTCATGTTACTGGTACTGAGCCTGGACATCGGAATGCCCATCCCCTTCAACATTTCCGCATACAGAATGTTCAGGCCGCTGCCACCATCCATCAGGACTTTGGTCAGTCGAGTGCCTTCGACAACTGGGTCGACCACCAAAGCTTGCCTCCTAGGGGTGGCAATGTGCGTGGGGTGATCGGACTGGTCGAATGTGATGGCAGTCTGAGACCACTTCAGGTAACTGGGTGTTGCCGGGGCAACTATGTTTACCTCACGGTTAATGACTTTCAGTCGACTTTTGCTTTCGACATCAGCAAAAATCATCAAGGTGGAATTGACTTGGGGATATCCGTCGTCGCTATCTTCCTTGTCCTCAACTTTGTACGACTCTTTTTCCTTGTCTTTGGACTGTTTACCCTGAAACTGCTGGATCAGGAGCCGGCACTGTCGAGTGGTATGTTTTGGGTAAATGAGTTTACCCTCCTCATCTTTCTTGGTGTGAATGTGACACGGCAGATCCAAAACATCATTTCCATCTTGATCTTTAACTTTCTTGGGGTTCCAGGGCCCCTTTGGTTTTCCCTTGAATTTTCCCTGGGTTAGGGCCAGGGCCTCCCCAGGAGCGGCCGACTCAGCCTTCCGCTTCTGTTTCCGAGTGGAGTTGCCTCCAGTTTCCTGGGCGACTGCCTTCTGCTTGCCGCTTCGGAGTCGGTCTTCATCCTCACCATTAGCGCATTTGGTGGCGATTTCCATCATCCGATTCAGAAACATTTCTCCGGTCCGGCCAAACTTCAGATTCAACTCTCTGTTCTTGACGCCTTCTTTAAAGGCACAAACTGCTTGGTGATCTGGTACATTCTCAACTGTGTGATGCAAAGTGATCCACCTCTGGATGTAATCCCTCAGAGTTTCACTCAGTTTCTGCACGCAAGACCGCAATTCTGTAAGGCCTGCCGGTCGCTTGCATGTTCCTTCAAAGGTCGTGACAAACACCCGGGAGAGGTCCTCCCAAGTGTAGATGCTGCTGGGTGCTAACTGATTCAGCCACGCTCTGGCTGAGCCCTCTAACAGGAGAGGCAAATGCTTCATAGCCACCTCATCATTGCCGCCGCCAATCTGGACAGCCACTCGGTAATCCTCGAGCCAAGTGTCAGGCTTAGACTCGCCGGTGAACTTGCTGACTCCAGTCGCCAACCTGAAGTTGGGAGGAATCACTGCGGCCCTGATGGCTCGACTGAAACACTCTGGCCCTGAAACATGTACTCTGCTGCTGGTAGGCGCATCTCTGTCATGGCCTTCTCGGTGAGCCCTGTTCCTGTCGACCAAACTTTGAACGAGGATGGATATCGCATCAAAGCCTGGTTCCCTGGGGTCGGCTGGAATCCTCCGCCCAACACTGTGAGGGCGTCTGTCATCCTGTTGTCGAGGCGCATATGACCCACTCCTCGGGGGAGGGGTTGGCACTCGACGCCGATCATCGCGATCGAGTCGGTGATCATACTGGTCATTTCTTCTGTACTGATCGTGTCGGTCTCCACGTCCCTCACGCCTCGGGGGCGATCTTGGGCTGTGAGCCGACTGCACTGTATCCGCTGCAACAGACCGACTATGGATCCTATTCCGCGACTGAGAAACAGCGGAATTCTAGTTTCATGCTGCCCGGAGCAACTCTCTGATCTGCAACAAGCCCCTGCCAGCCTCTGACTGGGAGGGCTGAATTGATTCTGCTATTCGGGCTGCGGCTGCCAAATTCTGAATGGGAGTTCGATATACCTGCGTAGGCGGGAAGAGCTGACGTCGACTGGACTCGGGAGCCCGCTGACGCGCTCTCTTGTCGAGTGCTCGCTGGAGATTCTCCAGTCGAGTGCGCTCGGCCAAGTTAGCCAAGCGCGCGTCCTCCAAGGCTCGGGCCTCGGGGGTTTCTCCAACGATAGGAGTGTGGAGTACATCCATATTCCGGCGGCGAAGCTCCTCTCGTTGTTGCGACGTGAGAGGCTCGGGGAGATATTCTTCGTGGGGATGCGTCGAGTCGCCCCCACCCGCGCCTCCGTCGGTACGGGGAAAACCGGGAGGGCTGCGTGTCCCATCAATCGCCAGAACCTCCGCTGCAGGGTCACTGCTGTCGCATTCGGATGCGGTCTCTGCGGAGCCAGTCGACAGATCGAACAGGCCGTAGAGAGATTCGTCGGGCTCGATTGCCGCGACTTGAGGGGTGGCCGTCTGGCGAGCCACCGCATGCCTCACCCACCTTTGGAGTCTCGACCGACCGGAGTTCTTGCGTCGGCGAGAGGCAAGGTGGGGAGATGAAACGTGAGCCGACCGATACTGGGTCGACGGCTGCCGCAGAAGGACGCCACGAACACAGGCGCGGAAGTGCGTCGCCCCGCGGACGGGGAGCGCGTCGATGTCGAGTGGAGCCTCCTGAAGCCAAGCGGAGTCGTCGGCGATGAACGTGAGCGCGCCGAGACGGATCTCGCGGGCCTCCACCAAAACTCCGCACGAAACCATGATCAAGGAGATCGGAAAAATCGCAACTCCTACAATCAAGCGCTAAGATTCCTGCCCCACGGTGGGCGCCAGCCGTCGTGGTTCCAAGTCTGACGGTGATGTAGGGGGGTAAGTATGGAGAGGCTAGATCTTAGCTATGTAGAAGTTGTAAGCACACAAAGATGTACGAGTTCAGGCCCTTCTCAAAGGAAGTAAAAGCCCTACGTCTCGGTGCCCGGAGGCGGTCGACTGGATTATGTGTGTGAGAATGACAGGGGTGCGAACCCTTGATACTGAGGAGGGGGGTGGCTTATATAGAGTTCACCAGCCCTCTCCTGCCCTCAGTAATGCAGGGTTTAAGGTACATTAAGGTTGGGCGTTACTGGTAACGCCCCTAATAAAGTGTTATGATGACCATAAAGGCTACTTAATCACCGACCGTTTGCCTGCGGAGTGACTTTAGATCTCCTGGCAGTCGAGTGGTTGACTTGGCAGCCGAGTGACAGTTTCTTGGTCGAGTGTCTTGAACCCGTCGAGTGGGTACCTTCAAGTCGATTGAAAGGTGACTTCTTCTAAGGATGCCCTTGGGTAGGGCTCTTAGGACAGGTCCGTGCCCCTACCCTAGGTACATAGCTTCATCAATATCTTCCCGTGAGCCCCTGATCTTGATCGTACACATTTGTGTGTATGATTAGTGTACGGTCGAAATCGGGGGCGTCACAGCACATGTGTTGTGTGTGTGTGAGCATGTGTGTGTGAGAGAGAGAGACTAAGGCGAGCCACCAATATGAGATATACTTAGCATTAATCTTCGACATTTGTATGTGTTTTTTATTTCATTTTTAGTCGGTTTTTTCTATACGAGTATTTTTGGGATGTTGGGTGAATTGCATGTCGGTTTTTTCTATACGAGTATTTGTCGGTTTTTACAATATGGGTGTAAATTATAATAGAGTGTGAAAAATGCACTATTATATGTTTATTCTTTGCATATTATATGTTTATTCTTCGTATATTATAAAAATTAACCTTTTAATGCAAAAATTATGTGCAAGTTTTTTGAGAGTTTTTTTAATTTTCTTTCTAAAGGGTAATAGCAAGGTTCAAGTACTAGACATGGCACTTGTGCTTGCAATTTCCTGGAAATATTTTAGTCTTTCTAGCGATGTCCGTTCATTGGGAGGAAGTGTTCCCCTCGAATACGAGGCACATGTGGTAACTTTGTTAACTCAAGGTGTTGTATCGGCTCATTGTCTCGGAGGTGCTCATATGGGTAGGGCCGGTGTGCATGTTTGCATTAATAAGGGTAAGTGTATGTGCATGTATGTGAGTGCCTGCGATTGTGGTGCGCCAAAAAAATGTCACTATTTATTCTTTCATGGAAAACTTTATTATTTTGATTGTGTTCTAGTTTTTACTTCAACTTCTTTGTTCTTTAAGGGCAATATCAATTCCCCTGTTCATTCTTTCTTATAGAACTTCATTATTTTGATTTTATTTTAGTTTTTGTTTCATTTTCTTTCTTTCTTAAAGGCAATACCAAAGCCACTAATTAATTCCTTTTAGAATAAATTGTTATTCTTATTGTTTGTTTTTATTTCTCCTTTAAGGGCAATGCCAACACCAATAATTAATTCCTTCTTGGGAAACTTCCCTTTGTGAAATAAATCAATGTTATAAGCTTGTACCTACATATTATGAAAAAGCGCAATTTCTGTCTAAATTTGGTGTTCTTTTTTTTTCATTTTCTTTCTTTTGGAAGGGTAATACCAATGGAACTAATTCATTCTTTCTTAAATAACTACACAATTTTGATTTTGTTCTAGTTTTAGTTCCGTTTTCATTATTTTCAAGGGTAATACAAATGTCATTCATCCATTCCTTATTAGGAAACTTTCTTTTCACAAAAAAATCACTATTGTGCACTTATTCTTGCATATTAAAAAAGTAGTTTCTATGCAAATTGTATAACATTTTTTAGCATTTTTATTTTATTTTGTTTCTTCTTAAAAGGGTAATACCAATGCTTCAAATTCATTCTTTCTTAGAAAACTTTATTATTTTATTTTATTTTTGTTTTTTGTTTTTTGTTCATTTTATTTCTTCTTTAAGGGCAATGCCGATGCCAATATCCATTCTTTATTAGAAAACTTCATTATTTATACTTTTTCACCATAGATTTTGTGTTACATTATTTCTTTTCAGGGCAATTCAATGCCACTAATTCATTCTTTTTTTGAAAAAATCATTGTTTTGATCTTGTTTTAATTTTTGTTTAATTCTCTTTCTCTTTTAAGGGCAATACCAATGTCATTAATTCATTGTTTTTTAGAAAACATCACTACTTTTATCTTGTTTTAGTTTTTTTTTCATTCTCTTTCTTCTTCAAGGGCTATATCCATGCCACTAATTCATTCTTTTTAGAAAAAAATCATTATTCTTACTTTAGTTTTATTTTTGTTTCAATTGCTTTCTTCCATAATGGTAATATCAACACCAACAATTAATTCCTTCTTAGGAAACTTCCTTTTTCTAAAAAGTTCACTACTATAAGCTTATTCTTGCATATTATGAAAATTCGCAATTTTCTGGGAAAATTATGTGCAACTTTTTTGTTACTTATTTATATTTTTCATTTTCTTTCTTTTGGAAGGGTGATAGCAATGCCGCTAATTTATTCATCCTCGGAAAATTTATTTACTTATTGAATTTTCTAGTTTTTATTTCATTTTTTATTTTTAAGGGTAATACCAATGCCAATAATTCATTCCTTCTGAGGAAACTTCTTTTTCACAAAAAAATCACCATTATACACTTATTCTTACCTACTATTATACAAAAGCGCATTTAAATTTTGTGCAAAATATTTCATTAGTTTTCCTATTTTTGTTCCATCTTCTTAAAGGGTAATGCAAATGCAACTAATTCATTCTTCCTTAGAAAAAATCATTATCATTATTTTGGTTTAGTTTTTATTTCATTTTCTTTCTTTTTTTAAAGTAGTACCATTGCCACTAATTCATTCCTTATTTGGAAACTTTTTGTAAATTACACTATTACATGTTTATTATTGGGTATTTCAAAAGTGCATTTTCTAGTAAATTGTATACTAAAATTCATTATTTGTCTTAATTTGTTACATTTTTTGTTGAATGATAATACCAATGTCGCTAATTCATTCATATTTCTTCTTTTCTTTTTGCGTACTTTTGCAATGTTGGTTGTATACATGCAAGTACTATATAATATGTATGTAAATTATACTATAGTGCGGAAATTACACTATTATACGCTTACTCCTTGCATATTGCAAAAAGTACAATTTTAGCACAAAGTTGTTTAAGTTAAGTTGTTGTTGTTGTTGTTGTTGTTGTTATTATTATTATTATTATTATTATTATTATTATTATTATTATTATTATTATTATTATTATTATTATTATTATTATTATTATTATTATTATTATTATTATTATTTCTTCTTCTTAAAGGGCAATATCAATGTAACTAATTCATTCTTTCTTAGAAATTCCATTAATTTGATTTTTTTAGTTTTGTTTCATCTCCTTTCTTTGTCACTAATTCATTCCTTCTTACAAAAAAAAATTATTTTTCACGAAATTCCATTAATATGTGCATTTTCTTGCATATTATCAACAAGACAAATTCTTTGTAAAATTTGTGTTACTTTTACATTATTTGCTTTAATTTTCATACTCAATACTAGTGTTACTAATTCATTCTTCGCCAGGAAATTTCATTTTCCTCTTTATTTTGTATTCATTTTTTTAAGATGACAACATCACAAGTGTTAGAATTTCAGGTGACTAACTCTTTTCTAATTTTGGATTATCAAGTAAACATCTCACACTAATAAAAAACTGTAGTGATTTAAAAAATTGTGCAATTCTAAGAATACTTAGAAAATACTTTGCTCGTAGAATCAACTAAATTATTATTATTTTGCAAAAATTCCATTATTATTTGTCATTTCTTGCATATTATAAAAGCACATATTTTGTGTAAACCATGTTTAATTTTATTTCATTATTTGATTTAATTTTGAAGGGAAATACGAGTGTCACTAATTCATTCTTCCTTCAGAAACTTCACTTTTCCCTGTTTTTTCATGTATTCTTTAAGATGACACCACCACAAGTGTTAGAATTTCAGGTGACTGGCTATTTTCTTTTTGTTATCGGGTTAAGAGTTCACAGTAATTCCATGATAATTGAAAAGGCTGTGCAATTCTAAGAATACTTTGAAAATACTTTGCTATCAAATGGGGCTTTAGTTACATATATGATATATATGGTGGAGTTGTGTGGTTGGAAGGAAGCCATATCTCCCTCTAGAAATGATCGGTAGCAAGTGCAGCATTTTTAGTAGAAGCACGCCCGATTGTGGTGATATTTTTGACCAATAAAACGGGGGCGGCCGCACAAGCGTGGCTAGTGTGTGTGGTCGCACATGCAGGCCGACCTGCCAAACTAGATGAGCGCAAGAACATTATCAGCACAAGAGGAATCATGGTTGATGTTGCAGCAGGGCAGCTAGCTTGAAGTTGGGCAAGGCTAATCCATCAATTCACACGTATAATCGTAGTGGTAGTAGTACTCGGCTGAAAACCGAAGACAGCCACACAGCAGTATACATGCATGCGATTGCTACGCGTACTGCAAAGAGAAAGGCAGACAGCAGCATACATGCATGCAGTTAGTACGTACTGCAAAGATATACTTTCTTGTCTTATAATGTAAGACGCTTTTTGATATTACATTAGTGTAAAAAACGTCTTACATTATAAGACGGAGGGAGTAATAAATTGACTGAAACTAGGTTGCAGTCAGTCGACTGACCCAAAAATAAAAATCAGTCAACCAGCTGAGGGCAGCATCAGCACCTAGTGGATCCCCTATTTCAACGTAGCTTCTAGTAACATGCCAAATCCGCATCTGACGGTAGCAATCTAGACCACCAGAACTAGCTCCGTCGACTTAATCGGTTTCTACCAAAAATAATGATCATCGTTTTGCTCCAATCACAACCTTAGCTTCTCCACTGCGACCGACCATTTTCTTTTCTTTTTTCTTTACTTCTGACAGCAGAAGATGCTCCTGAAACTTTGGCATTGATCAGTAAATGCCACATGCAGATGCCGGGCCCTTCGAGTTTTTTTTTTTTGCGGGCCCTTCGAGTTGTGTGTCGTCGGATCGAGTCCACTTCTCCAGTTCGCCGTCTACATACTACATATACGGTCGGGACTTGAAAAACACACACACACACCCCTTGCTGTTAGAATAAATCCAAGGTACGCGATCGATTCACCGAAGAACAAGCAATCACAGACAATGACGACACCGAAATTTATTAACGAGGTTCAGCGAACTCGCCTACTCTCCGGGGCAATGACTACGGGCGCTCCTCCCCGAGATACTGCAACACCGGCCACCCGGGCGCCGGCACAAACCGCCAGCACCCCTTGCGAACCTGTCGCTATCTAGTCGTCATAGGGTTACAACGTGGGGTGCCTCCTCATATATAAGAGGCCAAGGGTACAACGTGTCCGACTCCGACACTACAGGTATCCTACCCACACTACAACATCAAGTCCAAACGTAACCCAACTAATACAAAATATTCGACACAAACACAACAAACTCCACCTTGGCGAATATTCTCCACCATCTTGAATTTGTTCATGCGTCAAACTTCCATGTACTCCGGATTTGTGTTGTCTTCTTTATAGCTTACCGAGAGCTACTCGACGAGTCTGCCCCAGACCCGCCGCCGCCGTGAGACCCCATTGCTACTCCCGCAAGTCCAGTCTTCCTGACTCCACCTGCAATAGTGCTCCCTTGCAGCTTGTAAAGATGCGAAGCCGTCCTCTCTCCAATCATCACGGTCACCTCATCATCCATGATTCTCATGGTCTTGCTATCCCGATCACAACGGAATACCATACCATCATCATGAAGAACATCAAGCGAAATTAGATTCTTCCTTAGCCCCGGCACATGCCTGACTCCCCGAAGCACCCGCTCAACTCCGTCAAACATCTTGATTTTGATGTCACCTACTCCAGCAACACGATAACCTGTGTCATCGCCCACATAGGCTAAACCAAACTCACCAGACTTGTACGAAGAGAACCACTCCCTGTTGGGTGTCGCATGAAAAGAGCAAGCTGAATCCAACATCCACGCTTCACTTTTGGTTGACCGCCTGTCTGATACTATGAGGACATCACTACTGTTGTCTGAGTCATCACCATGAGTTGCCTTATTAGCACTGGCCCCACCATTGAGTTCTGGACAGTCCTTTCTCATATGTCCCGACTGCTTACACTTGTGACACTGTATATTCTTTTTCTTTTTCTTGTTCTTCCCAGCCTCATATCCCTTCCGCCACTGCTCACCCTTGACTAGCAAACCTTCACCATGAGAGACTTCCACCGCGTTCTTCTTTCTCATATCATAAGATAGCAATGCCGCAGTAATATCCTCATTCTTGACGGTCTCCTTGCCGTGCGTCAAAGTAGTGATCAAATGGTCATAGGATGATGGCAACGAACAAAGAAGCAGAATTGCCCTATCCTCGTCGTCAACCGTCGCACCCAAACGTGCTAGATCCGTCACGACTTGATTAAAGGCATTCATATACTCCACAAGATCAGACCCCTCCAGCATCCTCATCCCATACAACTTTTGCTTCAGATACACTTTGGTCGTCGCAGTCTTGGACATAAACTGACTTTCCAGCTTCTCCCAGATCTTCTTCAGCGAATTCTCATCCATCACATGATAAATAACCTGGTCCGACAGACACAACCGTATAGTTCCGGCAGCTTTCAACTGTAACTCCTCCCAGTCATCCGCCTCCATCTTAGCTGGCTTGGCTTCCTGCAACAACGCCTTCAAGCATCCCTGTTGTGCCAACAATCTTTCACCCTTGTCTGACATAACCCAAAGCTTCCAGTTCCGTTAAACTTCTCCACCTCAAACCTGGTACCCGATGGCGCCATGGTTCTTTGTACGGCTGACCTTGCGAAAAATTAACCGAGCTCACGCGATGCCCCAAGTACATGAACAAGATCTCCGCGTACTAATAGCAAAACCAACCAAAAATTCCTTCCGGTCTTCATGTGTTCTGCTCCTGGCTCAATCTCCAATGCTAGCAATTGTCTTCTGCCTCAACCCCTGTACGATCTAATGGATTTTTCTCTTCTACCGATTCGATCTGTCTCTCGTCTCGTACATACGGTGACCCAGCCCAAGGCTGCTTTTATTAGCCTCATAGGTCTTCGTCTCAAGCACGACTTCCACCAGGACTCGGTCCTGTTTCCTTTTTGTCCAAAACAAAATCTCGTACGCAGCTGTACGCTTGCCGTTCCTGCCTTGCACCGAAGAACAGTCTGTCTACGCGCGTGCACCCGAGCAGGCTCCAGGCTTGGGCTCTCCGCCTGGGCCTCACATCGTAAAGCATCTGCTGCCAGCGAACACGGCTTCGCCAGCCGCGTGGCTCCTCTGGCTGCGTCCGCGTGCGCCACGCCTAGCACCAAGGCCACGCCACCGCCCGGATGCCCCGCACGCGCTGCTGAACCCAAGTACTCCTGCCGCGCAGTGAACGTTTCACGTCGATTCCAACTGCTTCAATATTCCTCTCTCGATCAACACGACGATCCCTTCGCAACCTTGCTCATGATACCACTTGTTAAAATAAATCCGAGGTACGCGGTCGATCCAGCGAGGAACAAGCAATCACAGACAATGACGACACCGAAATTTGTTAACGAGGTTCGGCGAACTCGCCTACTCTCTGGGGCAATGACTACGGGCGCTCCTCCCTGAGATACCGCAACACCGGCCATCCGGGCGCCGGCACAAACCGCCAGCACCCCCTTGCGAACCTGTCGCTATCTAGTCGTCATAGGGTTACAACGTGGGGTGCCTCCTCATATATAAGAGGCCAAGGGTACAACGTGTCCGACTCCGACACTAAAAGTATCCTACCCACACTACAACACCAAGTCCAAACGTAACCCAACTAGTACAAAATATTCGACACAAACTCAACACTCGCGACCGCGTCGCCTCCGCGGGCGACCGGCCGCGCCCCAGCTCCTCCTTCGCCAGCTCCCCCTCATCCCCCCCTTCCCGCCGCCATCGCCAGCGTTCGCCGCCGGGCCTGGCCTGGGCGACGCTGGTGGCGGCGGCCCCTGGCCATTCCCCTCTCGGTTGCTCTCCGGCGCGGGGCGGAGGGCGCCGGGGGGTGTTCCCTAGGCGACGGCGGTCTGGCGTGGCGGCGGGGCTTTCTGGCGCGGCGCGGGAGATCGGCTGGACGGTGTCGTCGCCGTTGGCGGCGGGGTGGCACGGCGGCGCGTCCAGGCGGCGCCCGCTCGGCCCAGATCTGGGCCCTTCGGGCCCCATCTGGGTCTGGGCGGGCCGACGGCGGGGCGGGTCGACGGCGTGGCTCCTAGGAGGCGGGGAAGTGGCGATGGGTGTTGGGGTGCTGGCGGTGCTGGCGCTGCCCTGCTGCAGCGTGGCCGGCGGGGCTTAGCGGGCCAGATTCGGTCCTGGCCGGGCCAGGGGTGGCCTGGTATGCCCTGCTGCTACGTCCGGACGGCGACCGCGACGGTGCCGGAGGCTCGAGCCTCCTGCACGACGGCGGAGGAGGTGGTTCCCTACCGTGCGGCTACAGCGCTGCTGCTCCTGCCGTCCAACGCCTCCTCTCCTTGTTCTCTTGGCCTCGTGGTGGCGATCTCAGTGAGGCGGCGTGGGTGGCGTTGCGACCGCGGTGGCGCATGCTGGTGGGTGGTGAGCTGGTTGGTTGGCTTCGATTCGGTTGGGCGGTGGGGTTTGGAGTTGGGAGAAATCCTTGCCGGATCTTCCGGCTCCGACGCGGTGACGCCCGCGGGTGCCACCATTCCTCCCTGGAGGGTGTCGGTGGTCTTCATTCCCCTCTACCCTCCGTGTGCTGGGGGAAACCCTAGGATACGTCCGGGCAGCAGCGTCGTCGGCGTCGTTTCCTTTCTAGAGGTGCTGCTTGGTACACGGAGGATCGGAGCCAAGGATCGTGGTGGGTAGATTTCGGAGGGCGCAGCGGTTGTGGGTCATTCGCGTCTGTCGAGCTGCCGGTGTTGGCATTGTTTCTTTTTTTTCTTTGGCTTGTTGTGCTGCTCGCCCGAGCGTATGCTCTGTAAATCGGTGTTGGTGCTTTGGAATACAAAGCGGGGAAACCCTTTTTCGGTACTACATATATGTTGGGGAACGTTGCAGAAAATTAAAATTTTTCCTACGGTTTCACCAAGATCCATCTATGAGTTCATCTAGCAACGAGTATTCAGATTAGATAGCATCTACATACCACTTTGTAGATCGCAACGGAAGCGTTCGAGTGAACGTGGATGAGGTAGTCGTACTTGCCGTGATCCAATTCATCGATGATCTAGTGCCGAACGGACGGCACCTCCGCGTTCAACACACGTACGGAAAGCGTGACGTCTCCTCCTTCTTGATCCAGCAAGGCAAAGGAGAGGTTGGGGAAGAAGGCTCCAGCAGCAGCACGACGGCGTGGTGATGGTGGAACTGCAGTACTCCGGCAGGGCTTCGCCGTGCTCAATGGAGGAGGAGGAGGAGGTGTTGGAGAGGGAGAGGGAGGCGCCAGGGCAATGGGTGATCAGCCCCCTCTCCCCTCCCCCCTTTATATAACCCCCAAGGGGGGGCGCCGGCCCTAGGAGATGAGATCTCCTAGGGGGGGCGGCGGCCAGGGAAGGGGGGCTTGCCCCCCAAGCAAGGGGGGCGCCCCCTTTAGGGTTTTCCCTCCCCCAAACCCTAGGCGCATGGGCCCATGGGGGGGAGGCGCACCAGCCCACTATGGGCTGGTTCCCTCCCTCATACAGCCCATGGGGCCCTCCGGGATAGGTGGCCCCACCCGGTGGACCCCCCGAAACTTGTCCCGATGTCCGTATGATGACTTTCCATATATAAATCTTTACCTCCGGACCATTCCGAAAGTCCTCGTGACGTCCGGGATCTCATCCGGGACTCCGAACAACATTCGGGTTACTGCACATACATATCCCTACAACCCTAGCGTCACCGAACCTTAAGTGTGTAGACCCTACGGGTTCGGGAGACATGCAGACATGACCGAGACGGCTCTCGGGCAATAACCAACAGCGGGATCTGGATACCCATGTTGGCTCCCACATGCTCCACGATGATCTCATCGGATGAACCACGATGTCAAGGATTCAATTAATCCCGTATACGATTCCCTTTGTCAATCGGTATTTTACTTGCCCGAGATTCGATCGTCGGTATACCAATACCTCGTTCAATCTCGTTATCGGCAAGTCACTTTTCTCGTTACCGTAATGCATGATCCCGTGATCAAACACTTTGGTCACATTGAGCTCATTGTGATGATGCATTACCGAGAGGGCCCGGTGATACCTCTCCGTCAAGCGGAGTGACAAATTCCCAGTCTCGATCCATGTCAACCCAACAGATACTTTCAGAGATACCCATAGTGTACCTTTATAGTCACCCAGTTACGTTGTGATGTTTGGCACACCCAAAGCACTCCTACGGTATCCGTGAGTTACACGATCTCATGGTCTAAGGAAAGGATACTTGACATTGGAAAACTCTAGCAAACGAACTATGCGATCTTATGCTATGTTTAGGGTTGGGTCTTGTCCATCACATCATTCTCCTAATGATGCGATCCCGTTATCGATGACATCCAATGTCCATAGTCAGGAAACCATGACTATCTGTCGATCAACGAGCTAGTCAACTAGAGGCTCACTAGGGACATGTTGTTGTCTGTTATTCACACATGTATTACGATTTCCGGTTAACACAATTGTAGCACGAATAAAGACAATTATCATGAATAAGGAAATATAATAATAATGCTTTTATTATTGCCTCTAGGGCATATTTCCAACAGTCTCCCACTTGCACTAGAGTCAATAATCTAGTTACATTGTGATGAATCGAACACCCATAGAGTTCTGGTGCTGATCATGTTTTGCCTTAGGGAGAGGTTTAGTCAACGGATCTGCGACATTTAGATCCGTGTGCACTTTACAAATCTCTATGTCTCCATCTTGAACATTTTCACGAATGGAGTTGAAGCGACGCTTGATGTGCCTGGTCTTCTTGTGAAACCTGGGCTCCTTTGCAAGTGCAATAGCTCCAGTGTTGTCACAGAAGAGCTTGATTGGCCCCGACGCATTGGGTATGACTCCGAGGTCGGTGATGAACTCCTTCACCCAAATTGCTTCATGTGCTGCCTCCGAGGCTGCCATGTACTCCGCTTCACATGTAGATCCCGCCACGACGCTTTGCTTGCAACTGCACCAGCTTACTGCCCCACCATTCAAAATATACACGTATCCGGTTTGTGACTTAGAGTCATCCAGATCTGTGTCGAAGCTAGCGTCGACGTAACCTTTTACGACGAGCTCTTTGTCACCTCCATAAACGAGAAACATTTCCTTGGTCCTTTTCAGGTACTTCAGGATATTCTTGACCGCTGTCCAGTGTTCCTTTCCGGGATTACTTTGGTACCTTCCTACCAAACTTACGGCAAGGTTTACATCAGGTCTGGTACACAGCATGGCATACATAATAGATCCTATGGCTGAGGCATAGGGGATGACGCTCATCTCTTCTATATCTTCTGTCGTGGTCGGACATTGAGCTGAGCTCAATTTCACACCTTGTAACACAGGTAAGAACCCTTTCTTAGATTGATCCATATTGAACTTCTTCAATATTTTATCAAGGTATGTGCTTTGTGAAAGACCTATGAGGCGTCTCGATCTATCTCTATAGATCTTGATGCCTAATATATAAGCAGCTTCTCCAAGGTCCTTCATTGAAAAACTTTTATTCAAATAGGCCTTAATGCTGTCCAAGAGTTCTATATCATTTCCCATCAAAAGTATGTCGTCTACATATAATATGAGAAATGCTACAGAGCTCCCACTCACTTTCTTGTAAACACAGGCTTCTCCATAAGTCTGTGTAAACCCAAACGCTTTGATCATCTCATCAAAGCGAATGTTCCAACTCCGAGATGCTTGCACCAGCCCATAAATCGAGCGTTGGAGCTTGCATACCTTGTCAGCCTTCTTAGGATCGACAAAACCTTCCGGCTGCATCATATACAATTCTTCCTTAAGGAAACCATTAAGGAATGCCGTTTTGACGTCCATTTGCCATATCTCATAATCATAGTATGCGGCAATTGCTAACATGATTCGGACGGACTTCAGCTTCGCTACCGGTGAGAAAGTCTCATCGTAGTCAACCCCTTGAACTTGTCGATAACCCTTAGCGACAAGCCGAGCTTTATAGATGGTCACATTACCATCCGCGTCTGTCTTCTTCTTAAAGATCCATTTATTTTCTATGGCTCGCCGTTCAACGGGCAAGTCAGTCAAAGTCCACACTTCGTTTTCATACATGGATCCTATCTCGGATTTCATGGCTTCCAGCCATTTGTCGGAATCCGGGCCCGCCATTGCTTCCTCATAGTTCGAAGGTTCACCGTTGTCTAACAACATGATTTCCAAGACAGGGTTGCCGTACCACTCTGGTGCGGAACGTGTCCTTGTGGACCTTCGAATTTCAGTAGGAGCTTGATCAGAAGTATCTTGATCATAATCATTAATTTCCTCTCTAGTCGGTGCAGGCACCTCAGGAACGATTTCTTGAGTTTCGCCATTTTCCGGTTCAAGAGGTAACACTTCATCAAGTTCTACTTTCCTCCCACTTACTTCTTTCGAGAGAAACTCTTTCTCTAGAAAGGATCCATTCTTGGCAACAAAGATCTTGCCTTCAGATCTAAGGTAGAAGGTATACCCAACAGTTTCTTTCGGGTATCCTATGAAGACGCATTTTTCCGACTTGGGTTCGAGCTTCTCAGGTTGAAGTTTCTTCACATAAGCATCGCATCCCCAAACTTTTAGAAACGACAGCTTAGGTTTCTTCCCAAACCATAATTCATACGGTGTTGTCTCAACGGATTTCGACGGAGCCCTATTTAAAGTGAATGCGGCAGTCTCTAAAGCATAGCCCCAAAAAGATAGCGGTAAATCGGTAAGAGACATCATAGATCGCACCATATCTAATAGAGTGCGATTACGACGTTCGGACACACCATTACACTGAGGTGTTCCAGGCGGCGTGAGTTGTGAAACTATTCCACATTTTCTTAAGTGTGTGCCAAATTCGTGACTCAAGTATTCTCCTCCACGATCTGATCGTAGAAACTTGATCTTTCTATCACGTTGATTCTCAACCTCACTCTGAAATTCCTTGAACTTTTCAAAGGTCTCAGACTTGTGTTTCATTAAGTAGATATACCCATATCTACTCAAGTCATCAGTGAGGGTGAGAACATAACGATAGCCACCGCGAGCCTCAACACTCATTGGACCGCACACATCGGTATGTATGATTTCCAATAAGTTGGTTGCTCGCTCCATTGTTCCTGAGAACGGAGTCTTGGTCATTTTACCCATGAGGCATGGTTCGCACGTGTCAAATGATTCATAATCAAGAGACTCTAAAAGTCCATCTGCATGGAGCTTCTTCATGCGTTTGACACCTATGTGACCAAGGCGGCAGTGCCACAAATATGTGGGACTATTGTTATCAACTTTAACTCTTTTGGTACTCACACTATGAATATGTGTATCATCACGTACGAGATTCATCAAGAATAAACCATTAACCATCGGAGCATGACCATAAAACATATCTCTCATATAAATAGAACAACCATTATTCTCGGATTTAAATGAGTAGCCATCTCGAATTAAGCGAGATCCGGATACAATGTTCATGCTCAAACTTGGTACTAAATAACAATTATTGAGGTTTAAAACTAATCCCGTAGGTAAATGTAGAGGCAGCGTGCCGACGGCGATCACATCGACCTTGGAACCATTCCCGACGCGCATCATCACCTCGTCCTTCGCCAGTCTCCGTTTATTCCGTAGCTCCTGCTTTGAGTTACAAATGTGAGCAACTGCACCGGTATCAAATACCCAAGAGCTACTACGAGTACTGGTAAGGTACACATCAATTACATGTATATCACATATACCTTTGGTTTTGCCGGCCTTCTTGTCCGCTAAGTATTTGGGGCAGTTCCGCTTCCAGTGACCACTTCCCTTGCAATAAAAGCACTCAGTTTCGGGCTTGGGTCCATTCTTTGGCTTCTTCCCGGCAACTTGCTTACCGGGCGCGGCAACTTCCTTGCCGTCCTTCTTGAAGTTCTTTTTACCCTTGCTCTTTTTTAACTTAGTGGTTTTATTCACCATCGCTCTTTCTTGATTTCTACCTCTGCTGATTTTAGCATAGCATACACCTCAGGAATGGTCTTTACCATCCCCTGCATATTGTAGTTCATCACAAAGCTCTTGTAGCTAGGTGGAAGCGACTGGAGGATTCTGTCAATGACCACTTCTTCCGGAAGATTAACTTCCAGTTGAGTCAAGCGGTTGTGCAACCCAGACATTCTGAGTATGTGCTCACTGACAGAGCTATTTTCCTCCATCTTACAGCTAAAGAATTTGTTGGAGATCTCATATCTCTCGACCCGGGCATGAGCTTGGAAAACCATTTTCAGCTCTTCGAACATCTCATATGCTCCATGTCTCTCAAAACGCTTTTGGAGCCCCGGCTCTAAGCTGTAAAGCATGCCGCACTGAACGAGGGAGTAATCATCGCATCGCGACTGCCAAGCGTTCATAACGTCTTGTTGTGCAGGGAGAATAGGTGCGTCACCCAGCGGTGCTCGTAGGACATAATCTTTCTTGGCAGCTATGAGGATGATCCTCAGGTTCCGGACCCAGTCCGTATAGTTGCTACCATCGTCTTTCAGCTTGGTTTTCTCTAGGAACGCGTTGAAGTTGAGGACTACGTTGGCCATTTGATTTACAAAACATATTGTAAATATTTAGACTAAGTTCATGATAATAAAGTTCATTTAATCAAATTATTTAATGAACTCCCACTTAGATAGACATCCCTCTTCCAGTCATCTAAGTATTACATGATCCGAGTCAACTAGGCCGTGTCCGATCATCACGTGAGACGGACTAGTCAACATCGGTGAACATCTTCATGTTGATCGTATCTTCTATACGACTCATGCTCGACCTTTCGGTCTTCCGTGTTCCGAGGCCATGTCTGTACATGCTAGGCTCGTCAAGTCAACCTAAGTGTTTTGCGTGTGTAAATCTGTCTTACACCCGTTGTATGTGAACGTTAGAATCTATCACACCCGATCATCATGTGGTGCTTCGAAACAACGAACTGTCGCAACGGTGCACAGTTAGGGTGAACACTTTCTTGAAATTATTATAAGGGATCATCTTATTTACTACCGTCGTTCTAAGTAAACAAGATGCAAAACATGATAAACATCACATGCAATCAAATAATAAACGTGACATGATATGGCCAATATCACATAGCTCCTTCGATCTCCATCTTGGGGTCCATGATCATCTTGTCACCGTCTTGACACCATGATCCTCATCATCATGATCTTCATCATCGTGTCTCCATGAAGTTTCTTGCCAACTATTACTTCTACTACTATGGCTAACGCGTTTAGCAATAAAGTAAAGTAATTTACATGGCGATTCTCAATGACACGCAGGTCATACAAAAATAAAGACAACTCCTATGGCTCCTGCCGGTTGTCATACTCATCGACATGCAAGTCGTGATTCCAATTACAATAGCATGAACATCTCATACATCACATATAGATCATTCATCATTCATCACAACTTTGGCCATATCATATCACATAGCACTTGCTGCAAAAACAAGTTAGACGTCCTCTAATTGTTGTTGCAAGTTTTACGTGGCTGAATTAGGGTTCTATCAAGAACGTTTTCTTACCTACGTTCAAACCACAACGTGATTTGTCAACTTCTATTTACCCTTCATAAGGACCCTTTTCATCGAATCCGCTCCAACTAAAGTAGGAGAGACAGTCACCCGCCAGCCACCTTATGCAACTAGTGCATGTTAGTCGGTGGAACCGGTCTCACGTAAGCGTACGTGTAAGGTTGGCCCGGGCCGCTTCATCCCACAATACCGCTGAAGCAAGATAAGACTAGTAGCGGCAAGAAGAGTTGACAACATCTACGCCCACAACAAATTGTGTTCTACTCGTGCAAGAAGAACTACGCATAGACCTAGCTCTGATACCACTGTTGGGGAACGTTGCAGAAAATTAAAATTTTTCCTACGGTTTCACCAAGATCCATCTATGAGTTCATCTAGCAACGAGTATTCAGATTAGATAGCATCTACATACCACTTTGTAGATCGCAACGGAAGCGTTCGAGTGAACGTGGATGAGGTAGTCGTACTTGCCGTGATCCAATTCACCGATGATCTAGTGCCGAACGGACGGCACCTCCGCGTTCAACACACGTATGGAAAGCGTGACGTCTCCTCCTTCCTGATCCAGCAAGGCAAAGGAGAGGTTGGGTAAGAAGGCTCCAGCAGCAGCACGACGGCGTGGTGATGGTGGAACTGCAGTACTCCGGCAGGGCTTCGCCGTGCTCAATGGAGGAGGAGGAGGTGTTGGAGAGGGAGAGGGAGGCGCCAGGGCAATGGGTGATCAGCCCCCTCTCCCCTCCCCCCTTTATATAACCCCCAGGGGGGGCGCCGGCCCTAGGAGATGAGATCTCCTAGGGGGGCGGCGGCCAGGGAAGGGGGGCTTGCCCCCCAAGCAAGGGGGGCGCCCCCTTTAGGGTTTTCCCTCCCCCAAACCCTAGGCGCATGGGCCCATGGGGGGGAGGCGCACCAGCCCACTATGGGCTGGTTCCCTCCCTCATACAGCCCATGGGGCCCTCCGGGATAGGTGGCCCCACCCGGTGGACCCCCCGGGACCCTCCGGTGGTCCCGGTACAATACCGATAACCCCGAAACTTGTCCCGATGTCCGTATGATGACTTTCCATATATAAATCTTTACCTCCGGACCATTCCGAAAGTCCTCGTGACGTCCGGGATCTCATCCGGGACTCCGAACAACATTCGGGTTACTGCACATACATATCCCTACAACCCTAGCGTCACCGAACCTTAAGTGTGTAGACCCTACGGGTTCGGGAGACATGCAGACATGACCGAGACGGCTCTCGGGCAATAACCAACAGCGGGATCTGGATACCCATGTTGGCTCCCACATGCTCCACGATGATCTCATCGGATGAACCACGATGTCAAGGATTCAATTAATCCCGTATACGATTCCCTTTGTCAATTGGTATTTTACTTGCCCGAGATTCGATCGTCGATATACCAATACCTCGTTCAATCTCGTTATCGGCAAGTCACTTTTCTCGTTACCGTAATGCATGATCCCGTGATCAAACACTTTGGTCACATTGAGCTCATTGTGATGATGCATTACCGAGAGGGCCCGGTGATACCTCTCCGTCAAGCGGAGTGACAAATTCCCAGTCTCGATCCATGTCAACCCAACAGATACTTTCAGAGATACCCGTAGTGTACCTTTATAGTCACCCAGTTACGTTGTGACGTTTGGCACACCCAAAGCACTCCTATGGTATCCGGGAGTTACACGATCTCATGGTCTAAGGAAAGGATACTTGACATTGGAAAACTCTAGCAAACGAACTATGCGATCTTATGCTATGTTTAGGGTTGGGTCTTGTCCATCACATCATTCTCCTAATGATGCGATCCCGTTATCGATGACATCCAATGTCCATAGTCAGGAAACCATGACTATCTGTCGATCAACGAGCTAGTCAACTAGAGGCTCACTAGGGACATGTTGTTGTCTGTTATTCACACATGTATTACGATTTCCGGTTAACACAATTATAGCACGAATAAAGACAATTATCATGAATAAGGAAATATAATAATAATGCTTTTATTATTGCCTCTAGGGCATATTTCCAACAGTCTCCCACTTGCACTAGAGTCAATAATCTAGTTACATTGTGATGAATCGAACACCCATAGAGTTCTGGTGCTGATCATGTTTTGCCTTAGGGAGAGGTTTAGTCAACGGATCTGCGACATTTAGATCCGTGTGCACTTTACAAATCTCTATGTCTCCATCTTGAACATTTTCACGAATGGAGTTGAAGCGACGCTTGATGTGCCTGGTCTTCTTGTGAAACCTGGGCTCCTTTGCAAGTGCAATAGCTCCAGTGTTGTCACAGAAGAGCTTGATTGGCCCCGACGCATTGGGTATGACTCCGAGGTCGGTGATGAACTCCTTCACCCAAATTGCTTCATGTGCTGCCTCCGAGGCTGCCATGTACTCCGCTTCACATGTAGATCCCGCCACGACGCTTTGCTTGCAACTGCACCAGCTTACTGCCCCACCATTCAAAATATACACGTATCCGGTTTGTGACTTAGAGTCATCCAGATCTGTGTCGAAGCTAGCGTCGACGTAACCTTTTACGACGAGCTCTTTGTCACCTCCATAAACGAGAAACATTTCCTTGGTCCTTTTCAGGTACTTCAGGATATTCTTGACCGCTGTCCAGTGTTCCTTTCCGGGATTACTTTGGTACCTTCCTACCAAACTTACGGCAAGGTTTACATCAGGTCTGGTACACAGCATGGCATACATAATAGATCCTATGGCTGAGGCATAGGGGATGACGCTCATCTCTTCTATATCTTCTGCCGTGGTCGGACATTGAGCTGAGCTCAATTTCACACCTTGTAACACAGGTAAGAACCCTTTCTTAGATTGATCCATATTGAACTTCTTCAATATTTTATCAAGGTATGTGCTTTGTGAAAGACCTATGAGGCGTCTCGATCTATCTCTATAGATCTTGATGCCTAATATATAAGCAGCTTCTCCAAGGTCCTTCATTGAAAAACTTTTATTCAAATAGGCCTTAATGCTGTCCAAGAGTTCTATATCATTTCCCATCAAAAGTATGTCGTCTACATATAATATGAGAAATGCTACAGAGCTCCCACTCACTTTCTTGTAAACACAGGCTTCTCCATAAGTCTGTGTAAACCCAAACGCTTTGATCATCTCATCAAAGCGAATGTTCCAACTCCGAGATGCTTGCACCAGCCCATAAATCGAGCGTTGGAGCTTGCATACCTTGTCAGCCTTCTTAGGATCGACAAAACCTTCCGGCTGCATCATATACAATTCTTCCTTAAGGAAACCATTAAGGAATGCCGTTTTGACGTCCATTTGCCATATCTCATAATCATAGTATGCGGCAATTGCTAACATGATTCGGACGGACTTCAGCTTCGCTACCGGTGAGAAAGTCTCATCGTAGTCAACCCCTTGAACTTGTCGATAACCCTTAGCGACAAGCCGAGCTTTATAGATGGTCACATTACCATCCGCGTCTGTCTTCTTCTTAAAGATCCATTTATTTTCTATGGCTTGCCGTTCAACGGGCAAGTCAGTCAAAGTCCACACTTCGTTTTCATACATGGATCCTATCTCGGATTTCATGGCTTCCAGCCATTTGTCGGAATCCGGGCCCGCCATTGCTTCCTCATAGTTCGAAGGTTCACCGTTGTCTAACAACATGATTTCCAAGACAGGGTTGCCGTACCACTCTGGTGCGGAACGTGTCCTTGTGGACCTTCGAATTTCAGTAGGAGCTTGATCAGAAGTATCTTGATCATAATCATTAATTTCCTCTCTAGTCGGTGCAGGCACCTCAGGAACGATTTCTTGAGTTTCGCCATTTTCCGGTTCAAGAGGTAACACTTCATCAAGTTCTACTTTCCTCCCACTTACTTCTTTCGAGAGAAACTCTTTCTCTAGAAAGGATCCATTCTTGGCAACAAAGATCTTGCCTTCGGATCTAAGGTAGAAGGTATACCCAACAGTTTCTTTCGGGTATCCTATGAAGACGCATTTTTCCGACTTGGGTTCGAGCTTCTCAGGTTGAAGACACCGGAAAAATTGTTAAGTCATTGCAAAAAGCACTGATCGGATGATTTGGCCCATTTAATCTCTTTCTTACACGTGGGGCTAGATTGACTTAACAAAAAAATAACACATACATCCCTAGATCTAAAAAACAAAGCAATCAGACCCTCTCGTGGAACACCGACGCCGAAGCCGAGCACGTACTGCTTCCGGGCGATGGCCCCACCGGGGTGCGGCAGGATGCAGACCTGCAGGTTCTTGCCGCCGGGGACGCGGACCTCCACGGAGGTGTCCCCGCGCATACGCCTTGTGCAGCGCCTTGTGGAGCCCCGCGCGGCCGCCCTTGAAGGGTGCATCCAGCGAAGCTGCGCCGGAGCCCAGCCTGACGGGGACCGACTCCACCACGTCGCCCTTCTGCACCCCGACCCCACCGCCGCCCCACTCCTCCGCCTTGGAGCTCCCTGCCACGCACTCCAGCGCCACCACCGCCGCCGCCCCACTCCTCTGCCTTGGAGCTCCCCGCCACGCACTCCAGCAGCACCACCGCTGCCGCCTCCCGCTTCCTCCGCCCCTCCTCCTGCTCCATGGCATGCTAGCCCCCTCAATCAGCCGAGCGACGATGCTCACCACGCACGCGTTGCCCACTTTGTGCCGGCACTGGCAGCCAAGTGGTGCGGGCGGCAGGGGAGCAGTCACGTGCCGCCCATGAGGTGTGGGGGGATCTTCATCTTCCACCGGAGGGAGTGGACCAGGAGATGGAGACGGGCAGGGGCTCGGCGTGCACACTCCGGTGCTCCTCGGTGTCCTCCTTCTCTAAAGCGCTGCAACTCCACCAGCTGGGCTCCTCCTCCTCCCTCCTCCTCCCGGCCCGGAGCAGAGCGGTGGCGGATAGCAGCACCGCGGCGGCGGCGGCGGCGCGTAGTGGACAGGGCGTCAGTGTTCCACGGGGGAGGGTCTGATTGCTTTTGTTTTTTAGACCCAGGGGTGTATGTGTTATTTTTTTCTAAGTCAATTCCTTACAATCTGGCCCCATTTGTAAGAAAGAGATTAAACGGGCCAAATCATCCGATCAGTGCTTTTTGCAACGACTTAACAAATTTTTCGGTGCTTTCTACAACGGATTAACGAGTTGGTGGTTTCGTGCAAACCTAGCCGCAAATGTGGTGGTTTCTTGCAATTGACTCCATGTCCGAACCTTGGCGTTTACTTGTATACAGGGGCTGCAGGCTGCGGCTGCAAGTAAAGAGGACAACGAGCTAGCCGAGCTGCTCCGGAGCGCGGCCATGGAGGACAACACCATCATAATGACCTTCACCAACGAGGCGCTGATACTGCCCGGCTCGCTCCTGGAGCTCTTCCTGGAGAGCTTCCGCGTAGGCGTGGGGACGCAGCCTCTGCTGAAGCACCTGGTGATCGTTACCATGGACGGCAAGGCGTTCGAGCGGTGCCGGCGCATGCACCCGCTCTGCTACCTCCTCGTCGAGGGCCGCAGCGGCTCGGACGACGGCCTGGCAGCGGAGATGTGGTTCATGAGCCCCAACTACCTCGACATGATGTGGGCGCGGAACTGGTTCCAGGCGCGGGTGCTGGGGCTCGGCTTCAGCTTCGTGTTCACGGACGTGGACATCGTGTGGTTCTGGAACCCGCTGCTACGCATCCCCGCCGGCGCCGACGTCGCCATGGCGTGCGACCAGTTCTACGGCCACAACCCCTACGACCTCGACAAGTCGGCCAACGGCGGGTTCGTGTACGCGCGGGCAGGCCCGCGGATGGCCGCGTTCTACAGGGGCTGGTACGAGGCGAGGGCGCGGTACCCCGGGGAGCACGAGCAGGGCGTGTTCCAGCTGGAGAAGCGCGAGCTGGCGGCGCGGCACGGGGTCACGGTGCAGCTCGTGGACACGGCGTACCTCGGCAGCCACTGCGAGCCGAAGAAGGACTTCTACAAGGTGTGCACGTACCACGCCAACTGCCTCTTCGGGCTGCAGAACAAGATCGGCAACCTCACCGCCGTGCTCGACGAGTGGAAGCTGTTCAAGGCCCAGCACGAGCTCACCTGCTGAGACCCAGGGTCGTCTTCAGAAATTTTGGCCCCAGTAAGACATGCAAAATTGGGGCCTAAAATTAAAAAAATAGGACCCCGCCCACACGACCCCGCGGTGGTGTATCGGGTGGTTGTGCCGCACGTTCTGTGTGGCACGGATACGACCCCGCCCACACGACCGCGTCCGGGCACGCGCAGCCACAGCTCGCACGTCCGGTGCAGAGCGATCGCCCCGCACGAGCACGTCCGGGCGAGCGAGCACGCGGCCCGCACGACCCGTCTCGGCCGTCGCCCCTCCCCGCCTGCGAGCCACACGCCCCGCGTGTTCAGTAACCACGCGTCCCGCCGCGATTGCCATGGTCCGGACCCTCTTCAGTTGCCATGTTGCTCAACTGCAGTTGCCATGTTGCTGAACTACAGTTGCCATGTCGGACAACTACAGTTGTCATGGTTGCTCAACTGTAGTTGCCGTCTTAGGTCAAGTGTCGGATGCCATTTTTGAGCAACTGCAGTTGTTGCCATGTCGGACAATTACAGTTATCATGATTTTGGAAAACTTTAAGAGTTGCCACCTACTAACATTGGACAGTTGCCATGTAGCACTATAAAACATGGCAAAAAACATGTTGCGGGTAAAAAGAGAGTTGCCATCTGCTTACAAGCACGCTAGAGTAGTTGCCATGTATCCTGCAGAACACATGGCAACTGATGGCTTTTGGTGTGTGGGAGAGGAGACGGGCATGTGGGTGACGGTGGTATCTTTAGGAGTTGCCACCTACTAACACTAGACAGTTGTCATGTAACGCTACAAAACAGACATGGCAACTAACATGTTCGGGTAAAAAGAGAGTTGCCATATGCTTACAATCACAAATAGGGCAGTTGCCATGTACCCTTCAAAAACATGGCAAATGACAGCTTAGGTGTGAGAGAGTGGGTGAATGGCAGTCGTGGGAGATGGGGAACAGGAGTGGTGCGTGGCGTGCGGGCGCGACAGCAGTTCCATCGCACGCCCCGACTGGCGAACGTTGGCCGCGGAAAGAAAACAGGCGTGTGGGCAAACTCCCCCACATGCCACACACACGAGTGGTCCTACATGGCACATAAAATCAACCTTTTTATGCCAAGATTCGTGTGAAAGGTGTTGGACGGTGATGTAGGCGTGTGGGCGAGTTGACTAACGCCCACATGTGTGGGCGTTAACATTTCCGAAAAAATATTGTGCACATCCTTATGATCTGAGAGCTGAAGATAAAATTTTCCTACATACCAAAGAACTTTTGTACCTTTTACCTAAAGATTTTTACTACACAATATAGTACTTATGTAGTACTCCTTCTGTCCCGAAATAAGTGTCTCAAATTTAATATTACAACTTTGCACTAAAGTTAGTACAAAGTTAAGACACTTATTTTAGGATGAAAGGGGTAGTGTGTTTGGTTAATCCAAGGGTTAACATGGATAGGTCAAACTTAAATTCTGTAGGATATATTGATAATTCTCTATTAGGTGTAGATTTATTATTTCTCAATTTAATAAACCATATTGATTAATCTAGGGATTTGTCTTTAGTCGGTTTTTTGCCCAATACCATCGTGACACAAAAAAAACATCAGGGTTGCTATTTCACATCTAGATGTGAAATAGTTGTTTCACATCTAAGTCCAGAACCGTTGGATTTTGTTTGTCTTCAAATTTCGTGCTAACTTGATATTGTGTTGTTTGTTCGTATGCACCCTCGTGAGCCCATTTTCTTAGCACACGTCGTCTCCTGTTTGCGTCAGCCCGTTCTATTTTGTTGTTAAAATGGGTCGCGTTGTCATGTGGCTAGGACGGGCCACTGTCTTTTTTTCTTTTCTTGTTTGCGTTAGTCCGTTCTGTCTCAAGTGCCATGAGACGGGTCACTTTGTTTTTGTTTTTTCCTTTTTTTCTTCTTTTGTTTTTGTTTCTTTTTCAGTTTTTGTTTTTAAATTCATAAGCTTTTACTAAACAACATGAGATATAGTTATCTCACATTTAAGTTCCCCACCACATGATCTAAAGCTGTATTTTTTGTGTAAATTTGTGATCGTCCACTGCACATGACTTCCTTCTAATGTTTCCGTGCACGTGCGGCATGTTGGTTGTGTTATACGTGTGCGTGTGGGTTGGTCTTTTTTGCCTGTGTCCGTGTCGAGAATGTGCCTCTCTTGTGTTTGTTTTCGGTGGGCTCCGAGGAAGAATTGGAAGAGTAAGGAGCGAGCTTATTACTTTTCCTTGTTTGTTTTTTTCCAAAATTTCCTATTGCTTTTTAAACTTTTGTTTTCTGTTTTTTTGTAAAATCCATGATTTTTTAAATTTTCTTAGTATATTTTAAAATTCACAACTATTTTAAGCGATGTCTCATCTAAGTTTTTCAATCTTTTGATTTAGTTTCGTAATTTTCATGCAAGCGCTCTATCTTTCGCCTCACTAGTCGTTGTTCGTTTGTTGTGTATCATGTTGTTGGCCTGGGCTTGTTTGGATTCGCTTTTGTCGACTCATTATCGCAGCCCACTGGCTACCCGTTCTCTATGTTATTTCTAAACTGTGACGTAGAATTGGTAGAGACAAGAAACAAGAAGCTATATCGCGGTCGCCGCCTCTTCCGCTTCATGACACCGTCTCTCATTCCTTCTAAACTTCATCAAGATGAGATTTAGCAATGTCTCATCTAAGTTGTTGTTTGTTGGGATCTTGTTGGTGTAATTTTCACGCAAATTCTTGATCTCGCGTCGTCGGCTAATGTATTCATGTGTCGCCTATTCTATTTTGTCCACTTTTGTCGACCCGTTCGTGGTGCATGTATGTATTTTGTCAGACTTTTTGCATGCGTTCTTGTAGCCTACATTTTATCTGGTCAGTGTTGTAGAAGTGGGAGAGACAGGCTATGCTCATGTCGTTACCTTTTTCTTATTTTTTTTTCATTTCAAGTTTGATGTTAAAGATACATGCTCTGCCTTGCGGTCGATATGCAACTGGGCCCAGTTAATTTTTGTGTCAGTTACAATCCATCCTGAACACAGAACTAGGGTCGCTCTTTTTCCTAGTTGCAACTCCAGCCCTAACATGCAAATTTTTGTCCCTGTTGTAAGTCTACCTCTACCAATTACAAGTCCACTCTCCACTCGCTAGTAGGGCCCAACCTTCTTTTGTCCCAATTGCAAGTTCACCCTTCAACTTGCAACTAGGGCCTTATCTTTTTAGTCCCATTTGCATGTCCATCCTCGACTCACAACTTGGGGCCGATATTTTTTTGTCCCAGTTGCAAGTCCACCCTTGACTCGCAACTGGGGTCCGACCTTTTTTTCTGGTTACAAGTCCACACTTGACTTGCAACTAGAGCCCTACTTTTTTTGTCCCAATTGCAATCCCCCTTTCGACTCGTAATTGGGGTCCGACCGTTTTTTGTCTCATTTGCAAGTCCATCCTTCAATCGCAACTTGGGGTGACATTTTTGTCCCAATTGCAAGTCCATCTTGACTCGCAACCGGGGGTCCGACCTTTTTTCTCCCAATTGCAAGTCCACTCTCAACTTGCAACTGGGGTCTGACCTTTTTTCCCAGTTGCAATCCCACCCTCGGCTCGCAACTAGGCCCCGACATTTTCTTTTGTCCTAGTTGCAAGTCCACCCCCGACTTGCAACTCGGACCATAACTTATTTTGTCCTAGTTGCATGTCCACCCTCGTTCGCAATCGGGGCCCCAGCTTTTTGTCCCAGTTGCAAGTTAACCCTCAACTCGCAACTGGGGCCTGGTCTTTTTAGTTCCAATTGCAAGTCCACCATAAACTTGCATCTAAGGCCTGATCTTTTTTGTCCCAATTGCAAGTTTACCATGGACTCACAACTGGGCCAACTTTTTTTTGTCCTAGTTGATAGTCCAGCCTCGACTCACAACTAGGGGTGAACCTTTTTTGTTCCAGTTGCAAGTCTATCGTCGACTCGCAACTAGGGCCGACCTTTTTTTTTCTCAGTTGCAAGTTCACCCTTGACTCGCAATGGGGGCCTTTCTTTTTGTCCAAGTTGCAAGTCCACCTTCGACTCACAACTCCGGCTCGCCTTTCTCTGTCACAGCTGCAAGTCCACCCTTGACTCGCCATTGGGTCCGACCTTTTTTCATCTCAGTTGCAAGTTCACCCTCTACTCGTAACTGGGGCCTAAACAAAAGCCCACCATCGACTTGCAACTGGGTCCGACCCTTTTTTGTCGCAGTTGCAATCTCACACTCGACTCGTAATTAGGACATGACATTTTTTTCCTCAGTTGCAATCCCACTCACATCTCCCAACTGGGCCCAACATTTTTGTCCTAGTTGCAAGTCCACCCTCTGCTCGCAACTGGGTCTGACCTATTATTGTCCCGGTTGCAAGTCCATCCTTGACTCGCAACTGGGGCACAACCTTTTTTTCCAGTTGTAAGTGCACTTTCAACTCACAACTGGGACCGGCCTTTCTTTGTCCTAGTTCCAAGTCCATTCTCGACTCACAACCATGATCCAACCTTTTTTGCCCGAGTTGTGAGTCCATCCTCGACTCGCAACTGGAGCCCGCGCTTTTCAGTTCCAGTTGCAAGTCCACCCTCGACTTGCAACTAGGGTCCGACCTTTTTTTGTCCCAGTTGCAAGTTTACCCTCGACTTGCAACTGGGGTCCCACCTTTTTTTGTCCCAATTGCAAGTCCACTCTCGACTCGCAACTGGGACCCAACCTTTTTTTATCCCAGTTGCAAGTCCAAACTCGGCTCGCAACTGGGCTTTTTAGTCACAATTGTGAGTCCACCCTAGACTCGCAACTCGGGGTCCGGCCTTTTTAATTCCCAATTGCAAGTCCACCCTCGAGACGAGCAAACCGTAGATGAGCCGACCCAAATATCTAGGATACTTTTTTGTTTTGTTTTGTTTTCTTCATGATTTTTTGTTTTGTTACTTTGCCATTTTTTCACTGGTTTTCCTCTCCTTTTACTTCTTCAATTTTCTAAAAGTGGATCGCATTTTTCATTTTGATTTTTCTGATTCCTAGCAGCCGCATTTCCATTTTTGGAATTTCTACGATGCACTATCCACCATCGCGCCACGCCTACTAATGAGCCAGCTCAGTCAGGGGCTCCCTGTGTGGTGCGGCGTGTGACAGTCAGATGCAACGCCCGACAGCTGCACAAGCACGACCAAACAAAAAAACCAGACAAACAAACATGCCCAAGACAAACAAAAGAAAATAATGTTACGAATCACAACTTTCAAAAGACTCAACAGTTTGGAAAGAAAAACACTTTTAAAAATTGTTTGCGTTTTCCAAAAATGTTCTGAATCAAAATTTTGTACAAAATTTCGAAATATGTTAACAAATTGTTCATTTTTTCAAAATTTGAAAAAATGTTCACAATTCCCAGAAAATATTACAAATTTCAGAATTTGTTCCCTTTTCAAAAAATATTCAAAATTTAAAAAAATGTAAAATTAGTCATAATTTTTAAAATGAAAATCTGATATTTAAACGTATGCACACAAGCTAGCGTCGTCCCAGCACGGTACGGTATCATCCCTGTCATTTACTTGTATGTGCAAAGCAAGTCAGACCAAACACACAAGCAAGCAGCTCGATTTGATCTATAGTAGCTAGCGAGATATGCACATGTAGCTTTTTTTTAGCGGCAACGGCCAAATTCTTTTGAGCGTGTAGACATGTAGTTGTACGAGCTGTAGCTTTTCTGTGTGTATATATACTATAAAAAACAAAGAAAACAAATAGAGGGGGTCCACAATGTAATATGATGTCATGTTAGATGTGAGATATTATTTCACATCTAGATGCGATATAGACGGACCCAAAAAACATGCCTTGGTTCGTCTCCCTCTTTTGTCCCAACAAGTGTGGGGGGTGTTTTTCAATTTGTTTCTCTTCTGTAAATTTGACTGATTTCTCTGTGAGTCTAAGTCAAATTTCCTCCATTGGCCCACAGCAAATGCCCCATCTCCCACTTGCACAGCCACCACCTCCTGGGTTTTGCCCCGTGCTAACGGGCCGGGTTTCCTTTTGAGGATGATCTTGCAACCCGTAAGAGCCTGTGTTGGTCCATTTCCGTAAAAAAATAATGACAGAAACAAAGGTAGCTAACTGTCCAAAACTGATAAAATATTGAGAAATAATGATAGAAAATGATTTATTATTTCTGAAAATAGTGATAAAACAGAGCAACCTAACTCTTCCAAAACCTATAGAAGATTGAGAAATATATATAGAACAATATATTCTACATAAATACTGTGGCTAGTTAGGGTGTTACTCTATTCTAAACTAATAAAATGAAAAATAAGAAAACAAAATAGATAACTAAATAAAAATAAGAAAACATAGAACTGATAAAATGGAGTCGAACCAAAACCTAGGTTGGGTATACTCAAATCTAAGGCTGAGTGGATGAAAACATGAGAAAACTGAGCACACTCAGAAAGACTAATGTGATAAAATGAAGAAAACCTAAACTGATGAAATGAGGTTGACCAAAACATATGTTGGTATGCTCAAATCTAAGGATGAATGAATAAAAGCATGAGAAAACTGGAATACTTAAGAAAATAATAAATGGGTGATGAGATGACTAGCAATGACTAAAACAAGGATAATTGATTAAAAAAACTGATAACAAGGCTGGGTACACTCAGATAAACACAAAACTTAAGGAACTAAGATACTTTAAAAATGAAGCTAAATACTACTAACAACTGAGATACTTAAGAAACTAAAGTGATTGACTAAAAACCAAGGACTGGTAAAAATACCGATCTAACTGAGAAACGAGAGTGAATAGCAAAAAACTACCACATTACAGGCTATCGTTCCGAAAAACTACCGCTTTTTATAATTTTTCAAAAAACTACCACAAAAGTGGCTGGCTGTTCCAAAAAACTCAAGTGGTCAAACGGTTAAGTTTTAACTGGGGTTATGACATGTGGGGCCCGCCCGTCAGGGTTTTGTCGGCCATAGTGCTCACGGCGCGCGTGTGACGGCCGTTAGGGTGCACGGGCCGTCCCGACCAGGCAAAAATGGATCCGGCCCTCACTCCGTCTCCCTCGCGCTCACTCACTCTCACTCTCCCCCCTCTCTCTGTTTCCCCTGGCCGAGCTCGCCATCGTGCCGACCACCTCAGTTCCTCGTCGCCGGCCAGGATGCCTTCTTGGAATGATGGGGATGAGAGCTCCGACGACAGCATGGGGGGCAACCTGATGCACATGGAGTACTTTGTAATCCTCATCCTCTTCCTCTCTGTCAATATCTAGGGTTAGGGTTAGGGTTGAATCGATTTGGGAATGAGGGTCGATGAGCTGCATATTTGTATGGATGGATTCGTTTGGTTTGGCTATCTATTAGTTTTGATCTAGGGTATAGATGGCACTGTGATGTCTAATCTGGCCTTGAGCAAGGTAAAGCTTGACTCAAGTTGAACTAGTTGATGCATTGGTTCTGATCTACCTTTTACTGCATGTAGGACACACCTGACAGCAGCCTTGATCCACTCTGGTGTGGTGCTCCCATGGAGGAAGTTGCCAAGTGTACTCTACACGATATGAAGCCTTGGAAGTGTGTTGCTTTTGAAGGTGCTAACACTGGGAGGAGGTTCTATGGATGCCCTATTCAGGTGAGTAATTGAGTATGTTGGGTGGATTCAGTTATGCCTAGTGAATTCAGTTAATGTCTAGATTCAGTTATGCCTAGTGGAATCAGTTATGCCTAGTGGTTTCAGTTATGCCTAGTGGTTACTGAATTTGTGCATTAACTTTGTTTGAACTGAATTTAGCACTGAATTTATAGTTACATGTCCTCCTTGTGTACCAATCCTCTTTTTGAATTGAAGTTAGAACTGAATTTATGCATTTTCTGAAGTATGTGTTCTCTGATCAAACTACAGGGAGGTGTGAATTATGGTGTAGTTCAGTGGGTTGATCCTACCTGGCCTGATGTACTTAAGAACTGCCTCATCAAGTTGTGGGAAATGTTCCATGAGCAAAACCTTGGAAGGATTCAAGACAAGCATGCATATGAGGATGAGGTTGCCAAGTTGAAGAAGGACTATGATCATCTCTGCACTGAGTATCATAAAATGGTTGATTATGTTAGCAAGATTTTTGACTGGCAGGATGGTGTTGGCAAGATTGACTACCAGAAAGCAATGGATGCTGAGAAATTTGAGAAGCAGAAGGAAGAGCTAGAGCTGGAGATGAATATGGAGAAGCTAAGGCTAGCAAAAGAACAGAGGTGTATCCTTCAGGCCCAGGCAGACATAATTCACAACACCAGGTAGGCAATGAAAGAGATAAAGGTGGACAGGGATCTTCTTGCACAAGAGAAGACAGAGCTTGAGAAAGTAGTTGTTGATCTCATGAATGCTGGCCATGGGAGCAAGAAAAAGCTTGAGAAAATCAAGGCCATACTGGAGGCTTGAAGATTTGGACAATGGTGGTTAAGTAAGTAAGGTGGCCTACACATATAACACGCCATGCAAGATGATGGTAGCAGTATATTTTGTGCAGTCCTATATGAATTGTTTAAGTTATGGTAACTAGAGTGGTGGAGAACCTTTGCTAAGTTTGGCTTATGTTATTGTACTGTTAAGGACATATCTATCTTAAGTAATTGTTGGGGATATTACTACTGGGCATAAACCGGCCTACCAAGGCCGGGTTAACTTCATCATTAGTCCAAGAATGTTAAAGCCCAAGAAGATAGAAAAAGGCCCAAGGCCTGTAATCGGTTTAAGATCTGTAGCCGTAAACCGGCTTAGTATGTACTTGTACTGTAAGTTAGGAATAAGGAGAGACCAACCCGGATACGAGTATGAACCGGTGATTGGGACTCTGTAAACCGACGGGCGTCACCCGTGTATATAAGGGGACGACCCGACGAAGGTTCAAGGACAGACAACAACAACTCGAGACTTAGGCGAAGCTTATTTGCTCCCTAGTCATCGAAACCCCATCAATTCCATCACAACTAGACGTAGGCTTTTACCTTCATCGAAGGGGCTGAACTAGTATAAAACTCTCTGCGTCCCTGTGTCCGCTTTAACCCCTTCAAGCTAAACTGTCGCGATGGCTCCACGACTAAGTCCTTTCACCAGGACATCTGTCGTGACAAAACCACGACAGTTGGTGCCCACCGTGGGGCTATCGCACGATGGTTTCAAGTTCTTGGAGGGCCGCTTTGAAGGACTCGAGGGCTATGCTGTGGGCCGGATGACTAAGAGTCGTCGTGGCAAGCTCTACATCGACGATGCAGGCTGGGGCCCCGAGGCCGGCTCAATTGAGTACGGGTACCGGGTACCCTTTGGTGGCATACACGTCTTCATCGGCAAAATCCGTGAACCGGGTCCTGAGCCGGACATCTGCACCGACCTCGTCGAGACGGCTCAGCGTGCGCGATCTGCCCGGGTTAAACCGGCCGTGAAACGTGCCTTCGTGGGAGTCATCCATGGAGGAAGTTATGAGGATGGATCAGAATCTGGTGGCGAGACCGTCGTTTACTCCGGCGACGAGTCATCAACCGGAGAAACCGAATCTCTGTATCAACTGCAAGATGGCCGGATTGGGGGTTGTTCTGATGGCGACAGTATTCCGGACTCCTCTGATCTGCCCAACCGGGTTGGAATATTCATGGCCGGTACACAGGTCGCAATTCATTCTTCGACCGCTGCTGCGATGATCTCCGGTTCAGTAGCGGTGACGGCTGCCAGGGCAGGAGGCTCTGTGCGCCCGCCGGCTCAAGTTTTATCGGATCTGTTCGATGCATTGGCTGCGCTCATGGCAGAGGCTAATCCGGCGGATCAGGACGCTCGCAACGTAGAGATTGCAAAAGTAAGGGAGCAAATCACTCAGGCCAAGGCGGACTTAGTAGCTGAAGGTACCAGGATGACTGCAGAGCGGGCCGCTTTAGATGCACAGGCCTACAGGCTCATGTTGGACCAGAACGCGTCGCAGGAAGTCATGAGGAGGAAGTACCGATCTCGTCTGCCTTCGGTCTTCGAAGCCAGAGACCTCTTCAACACCCCCGGAGCGGGAGCCAGGAATCCGTCGGTGGTAAACCAGACGGAAGCACCTGGGACGGGCGCACCGGTCCAGCCCCGTTTAATAGATCTGCCCCGTCACAATACCGGTGTACCTCAGGTTCTGCCTCCGGGTCACTACTCCAACCCGATGGACAACCTTGTTGCGGCTGCTGCACGGCTGGAGGCCATTCCAATTGAAGGTGATTCGCCGTAAGCGGTAGAGACGCGTCGGGTCAAGGAGCTCCTTAGGACAGCTTTGGTCCAACAGGAAGCGTATTCGCACAGCCGTGATCAGATCCACTCAACTCCTCGCCTGAGCCGGAGCTATAGCAGGCATATGGATGAACCGGCCGTGTCAAGTAATGCATGGCGAGGAGCGCCCCACGGTAACAACCCGGCAGGAGGTGTCGATAATGCTCAAGAAGTGGTAGACCGGGCCCGAGCGCGCAGGGAGGCCGAGTTAGCGGCACAGTATCAAGATCGTCAGCTTAGCGGTTCGTCCGACCACCATGATCGAGCCAGGAGTCACCTCTAGTGCTTTGGGAGTGCCTTGCCTTGTTCCCGCTTTACGCAATGTGCGCCTGCCCAAGGATTTCAAGGGCCCACGCAAGGTACCAAATTATACGGCGGATCAACCTCCCGAGACGTGGGTAGAAAGCTATGAGATGTCCATGGAGATGCTTGACGTGGATGAGGCGGCTTGTGCAAAGTATTTCACCATGATGCTCGAAGGAATGGCCCCTACATGGTTAAAGAGCTTACCGGCCAATTCCATCAGTTCATGGGCCCAGTTGCGAGCCCGGTTTATCAGCAATTTCAAGGATACGTGTAAGCAGCCGATGTCGATAGTGGAGCTAGCTGCTTGTGTCCAGGAGGAAGGAGAATCAACGATGCATTGGGTGCGCCGGGTCTCGCAAGTTCTGCATTCGTCAGACCGCATCAACGCTGACACCGCGGTTATAACCCTGGAAGGCAATTGCCGGTTTAGACCCCTAAAGTTGAAATTAGGGCGGATGAAGCGCCATTGCACTGACATAGGGACTCTTATGGGCGCTTTGGTAAAGTATGCTGATTCTGATAGTACCAAGGATCCCGAGTCTGATGATGAGAAGACAGGGAAGGGAAAGAAGAATGGCAACTCCAAAGGTCAGCAACATCACCCGACAGGTAATGGTGGCGGAGGCAAGCGCAAAGCGGATGGCAACATGGACTTTGTGGCTAATACCAACGCGCAGGACAAGGGCCAACGGCGTAAGGGTAAACCGCCGAATCGCAGTGGAGCGCCTAACCCTAACCCAGACCGCCTAAACTATCTGTTAAACCAGCCCTGCCCAAAGCATGGGACGAAGGAGGTGCCGGCAAACCACCTTTGGAAGGATTGTTACATTATGCAGGAGTTCAAAAGCTCTAATGCTTTCCAGTATGATCACGGCTCTGGCGGTGGCTCAGGATCCGGGGCGGGTTTCGGCGGAGGAAATTCCGGTTCAGGATTTAATGGTAATCCGGGCGGACATAGTAATCAGAATAATCAGAGTAACCAGGGTGGTTACAACCAGCAGCAGCAACAATCGGGTTACCAGAGCAACCCAAAGCAGTTAAATAGTGGGCAGTACCATGTCTTCACCACTAGCTTGGATAAATGAGACCGGAAGATTCAGAAGCGGGCAGTCAACTCTGTTGAACCGGCTGTGCCCCGTTACTTACGCTAGTCCGAGCAGCCAATCATATGGAGCAGAGAGGATCACCCACCCCGGGTTGATAACCCGGGTCAGTTAGCGTTGGTGGTGGCACCTCAGGTGGGAGGTTATAAGTTCACCAAAGTACTCATGGATGGAGGGAGCGGTATTAATATCCTGTACTATGAGACCTTCCGTCGTATGGGGTTGACAGATAAAAATCTTAAACCGTCCAATATGGTGTTTCATGGTGTGGTACCTGGCAAATCAGCATATCCGGTTGGTAAGATAGCACTGGAGGTGGCCTTTGGAGATGATCTTGATTCCAGGACGGAGACGCTGACATTTGAGGTGGTAAAAATCCAGAGTCCGTATCATGCCCTATTTGGGCGACTGGCCTATGCCAAGTTCATGGCACGGCCTTGCTATGTGTATCTGCAGCTCAAGATGCCGGGTCACAAGGGGACAATTACGGTTCACGGAAGCCGTCGAGTTGCTTTGGAGTGCGAGGAAGGAGATGCGGCCTACGCAGAGTCGGTTTGTGCCACCGAGGAGCTGAAGTTCTACAAGGACAATGTTGATCCGGCTGATATGACTCCCTTGAAGAAGCCTACTACGAAGCATGATCCGGCCCTAAAATTCACATCAGCGGCTGAGACTAAGCTCGTTGACTTCGTGCCTGGCGATTCGTCCAAGCAGTTCAGCATCAGTGCCAATTTGGATCCGAAATAGGAAAGCGCGCTCATCGAGTTCATCCGTGAGAATCGGGACATTTTTGCATGGAAACCTTCTGACATGCCAGGTGTACCGAGGCGACTCGCTGAGCACACTCTTAATGTGGATCCTAAATAAAAACCGGTGAAACAGTTCCTCCATCGGTTTAACGAAGAAAGGCGCAAGGCTATTGGAGAAGAGGTAGCCAGACTCTTGGCAGCTGGTTTTATTGTTGAAGTTTTTCACCCTGAGTGGCTTGCTAATCCGGTGCTGGTTCTTAAGAAAAACGACACCTGGCGTATGTGTGTGGACTACACGGATCTTAATAAAGCTTGTCCAGCAGATCCTTTTGCCCTCCCCCGTATTGATCAAATCATTGATGCTACGGCGGGTTGTGAGCGTTTGAGTTTTTTGGATGCATATTCCGGCAATCTTCAGATTAAAATGGCAGTTAAGGACCAGGAGAAAACGGCGTTCATAACACCCTTTGGAGCCTTCTGCTATGTATCTATGCCTTTTGGGCTCAAGAGTGCCCAGGCGACTTATCAACGGTGTGTACAGAATTGCCTTCACAAGCAGATTGGCCGTAATGTACATGCTTACGTGGATGATATTGTGGTTAAGTCAAGGAAGAAGGAGACTCTGGTTGATGATCTGAAGGAAACCTTTGATAACCTGAGGACGTACAAGATGATGCTCAATCCGGCCAAGTGTGTCTTTGGTGTACCGGCAGGTAAATTGTTGGGTTTTCTGGTGTCCAACAGGGGAATTGAGGCTAATTCGGAGAAGATTATAGCCATCACCTCCCTGGCTAAACCGAAGTGTATCAATGATGTCCAGCGTTTGGCTGGCCGGATTGCCGCATTGAGCCGGTTTATCAGCCGCCTTGGTGAGAAGGTGATGCCCTTGTATCAGATGTTGAAGAAGACGGATCAATTCGTCTGGAGTTCTGCTGCTGATCAGGCATTTGAGGACTTAAAGCAGCAATTGGCCAATCCGCCCGTGCTCGCCGCCCCCATTGACAAGGAACCATTGCTGCTGTATGTCGCTGCCAATGCTCGGGCAGTCAGTGTGGCTATTGTGGTGGAGCGGAAGGAGACAGGCAAGGAGTATCTGGTTCAGCGTCCGGTTTATTATATCAGCGAGGTGCTTATTGAGTCCAAGCAAAGGTATCCACATTGGCAGAACCTAGTATATGGAGTCTTTATGGCAAGCCGGAAGCTGAAGCAGTATTTCCAAGGGCACCCCATCACAGTGGTCAGTTCTGCCCCCTTGGGCGATATCATCCAGAACCGGGAGGCGACTGGCCAGATCGCCAAGTAGGCTATAGAGCTTGGGCCGCACAGGTTGAAATACATACCTCGGACGGCGGTGAAGTCTCAAGCACTTGTTGATTTCATCAACGATTGGACGAAGCTGCAGGCCCCTGAAGAGAAACCGGATCACACATATTGGACCATCCATTTCGACGGATCACGGCAATTGGAGGGCTCGGGGGCTGGAGTCGTGTTAACTTCCCCACGAGGTGACAAGTTTTGTTACGTTCTCCGCTTAATGTTCCCTTGTACTAACAATGCAGCTGAGTATGAAGCCTTGCTCCATGGTCTCCGGATGGCTAAGGAGATGAATCTAAGCCGGGTTAAGTGCTTCGGTGACTCGGATCTAGTGGATCTACAGGTGTCTGGCACTTGGGATTCTAAAGACCCACTCATGGCTGCATATCGTCGTGAGGTGGATATCGTTGCAGGTCACTTCAAGGGCTATCAGGTGGACCACGTGGACCGTCGGAAGAATGAGGCGGCGGACGCTTTAAGCCGGCTGGGCTCTCAGCGTAAACCGGTCCCGCCTAATGTTTTTCTTGATGAGCTGCACAACCCGTCGGTCAAGCTCCCTGGTGAAGCGGATTTGGCTATTCCTGATCCGGAGGCTCAATTGGTGGCAGCACTTCACGTCATTCCGGATTGGACGCTTCCTTATCTTGCGTACATGAACCGGGGCGAGCTACCAGAAGATGAAACCTTGGCCCGGCAGATAATCCGGCGATCTAAGTCCATGACTATTGTTGATGGTGAATTGCATCATTGCAGTGTATCAGGGGCATTTCAACGTTGTGTGTCTCCTGAGGAAGGCTGTGAAATTTTGCGGGAGATCCATGAAGGAGATTGTGGTCACCACGCCGGTTCAAAATCCTTGGTGGCTAAAGCTTTCCGCCATGGTTTTTATTGGTTAACTGCTCATGCTGATGCGGAGGATCTGGTCAGACGGTGTGACGGTTGCCAAAAGTTTTCAAGACGCACTCATGTGCCGGCTCAAGAATTGAGGATGATTCCAATCACTTGGCCACTTGCAACTTGGGGGCTGGACATGGTTGGGCCTTTCAAAAGGTCCAAGGATAAGAAGACTCACCTCCTGGTGGCGGTTGACAAATTTACAAAGTGGGTGGAGGCAGAACCTGTTAGCAAGTGTGATGCGGCCACTGCGGTTCAATTCATCAAAAAGGTGATTTTCCGGTTTGGCTTTCCACATAGTATCATTACAAATAATGGTACCAATTTGTCCAAGGGGGCTATGAAGGAATTCTGTGAACGTGAGCACATCCGACTTGACGTTTCATCAGTGGCGCACCCACAGTCCAATGGGCAAGCAGAAAGAGCTAATCAGGAGATCTTGAGAGGCATCAAGCCCCGGCTTATGGTTCCTTTGCAAAGGACCCCGGGTTGTTGGGTAGAAGAGTTGCCATCTGTGTTATGGAGCATCAATACCACACCCAACAGATCAACAGGATACACGCCGTTCTTCATGGTCTATGGAGCGGAGGCGGTTCTCCCTAGTGATGTCCGTCACGATTCACCTCGTGTGGCGGCTTATGTTGAAGCAGACAACGAGACAACACGGCAAGACGCTTTGGACCGGTTGGATGAAGAGCGTGACATAGCAGCTGCCCGCTCAGCGATTTACCAACAGGATCTTCGTCGTTATCACAGCCGCCGAGTCAGAACCAGAACTTTTCAAGAAGGAGATTTGGTGCTTCGGCTCATCCAAGATCAGACTGATATGCATAAGTTATCCCCACCTTGAGAGGGACCTTTCGTGGTCAGCAAGAATCTGCACAACGGGTCATACTATCTGATCGATATTCGAGAGCGTAAAGACTCACGCAAATCAGAGGTGGAGACCAACAGGCCGTGGAACATAGCTCATCTTCGGCCTTACTATACCTGAGCCATCGGCTCTACTTATGTACATATTATGACAGTGTATATATTATCAATATAATAAACCGGAGCCTCAGCTAAAAGCGGGGTATCTGTTCTTTTACATCATGCGTGGTTACATGGAGTTGTTCTGTCTTAAAGCGGCCTCCGGTTTACCCCTTGAAAATTTTATAAACGTCACTTGGGGGCTTGGTCGTATCCGAACCAATGCAACACCTTTTGATAGGTGAAAGCCACCAGATCACTTGGGGACGTGGTCAAATCTGAACCAGTCACGCCTCTTGATCGGCCTAAGGCCATAGAATCACTTGGGGGCTTGGTCGAACCCGAACCATTGCCACGCCTCTTGATCGGCATATAATGCCACGGTTTCATTTGGGGACCTGGCTGACTTGAACCATAGCTACACCTATCGGGAGCTTGGTCGTGTCCGACCATGGTAACACCATCTGATCGGCTCAGTAAAGCCCTCTTTTTGCAAATGGTTTTGTCATTGCCTTTGCTTCCATATTTTCTTAATAACTGTTGCTTTATCTTGATTGCGTTTCTTAAAATGACAAACGTTTTTACACCGGTTCAAACTATCAGTTGACGGAACACGGTCCATTTTTAATCCGAGATTATTTGCCCGGTTTAACTTTTTTCTGTTAACATCCTATTATGGAGTAACAAGATATTTATTATCTCCAGGCACGGTTTACATTGTAAACCGGCATTGTATGAACAGGAGTTGTTTTCTCCTTCGGCGGTATAGGTTTGTAAACTTCCGCTTCAAAATTGGCTAAGCCAACTTCATGCCCAATGATGGCAGGTATTTTGTATCACAAAATTTGATCATATACCTCAATTTCTTTGCATATATATATAAAGGTCATAAACCGGCTGGTGGTACAATCACCATGGCAGTTTAAGATTTTGTGATTGCAGGTAATATTGATTGAAAGTTTTGACCACTCAAACAAAAGTATTAGAACTGATGCACGAAGGCATCTCAGGAGCAGGAGTGTTGGCTATCCTATTACAAGGCAACATGGTGCCCAAATAAGATCATTGTTCTCTTGGGAGAATTTAAACCGGCCTCCGGTTCAAGCTTGGTCGCCGCCCTGATCTGATGGTTGTGGGTCTTCCTGCGCCCTTCATCTTCTTATTTCCTACTCAGTGGCTGGAAATCAACAGTGGTCCAGTCGATTCCCATTAGGGCTTGAAAGACAGCTTCCTCATGGATCAGGGACGACGGTTCAATATCAGGAGTGTAAGTATGCTTATGGATTGGAGGGATGAGATTCTCCGCTTCACGAATCGGTGCAACCACTCGTTTATTCTGGTCGTTATATTGAGCTTGATAATGCGTCAAGTCTGCCTCCTCTACCAATTGGCAAGCCAGAGGGCGCACCGCCCGGTTTATCGCTCTGAGGTCCTCTTCATTGAACTCTGAGCCGTCTTCCTTCAAACTGGGATAGCCCTGAGCTGCTTCAACAGGATCGAAGTCCGGCACCCATGCCTTGGCCCGAATTAAGGCATTGATGGCACCAGTTCGAGCAGCAGATTTCTTCAGCTCTACAATACGAGCGGGAAGCATTGACAACCTCTTCAGAGTATCTTGAATTAAAGAGGGCGCCGGATTGTTATGCGATGCAGTAGAGATAATCCGCTGCGCTCCGGTATACAACTGTTCAATTAAGGTATAGGCGGCCTTCAATTTCATCCGAACGTCTGACCCCAAGTGACCGATGCATGTACCTACAACATTACAATGAATTTACAAACAGGACTGATCATAAGAAGGTCAAATTATTACAGAAGTCAAAGAAAGCTTACCAAAGATGGCTCTAGTCATGGCATGCACTTGCCGCTTTACGCTGGTTAGCTCATCTACCACCGGTTTAAGGGCAGCTTCAGCAGTTTCAATTTTCTTAGTTAAGGCGGCCTTTTCAGTGGCCCAATCCGTCCGCTCTTTGTTGAAGCCATCCTTCAGCTGTTCCATGACGCTTAAAGCACTGATCAACTCCTCTTTCGCCTTGGAGGTTTCAGCCTGTTGAGATTTCACATTTTCTTGAAGGTCGGCGAGTTGGCTTTCTTTGGTTTTCAGCTTAGCCTGCATACAGACAGTCATATGATTTAACAAACGGTACAAAGAGTTGAAGTACCAACCACATAACAAGTTATGCACTTGGTACTTGGGGGCTAATGCACATTTGATCTTCATCTATCAGTTAATTACAAAGTCCCAAGCTCAATACAAGTATTCAACTTGGCACTTGGGGGCTAATGGCTATTTGCTCAAATGAAGTTTTGATACTATAATCTGACTTACTTAAAGTCCCGGTTTAACTAGGCTAAGTTGAGCCGGCCCTTGGGGGCTACATTAGCAAATTTTGAATCGCTCGGCTTTATATTTTACAAGTCCCGGTTTGAAAAGAAGATTACAAACCGGCCCTTGGGGGCTAGGAGAATCAGCAAAAAGATAAAATATCCAAGCAGGAAGAGGCATAGGGAAGTTACCTCAAATTTCTCTTTCATCATATTTACTAGGCCAGCTTCAAAATCACGACTGGTATACAGCCGGTTCAAGTAGCCAGAATGAAGATCTTGGGCATTCAGAGCAGTATAAGTTGCCAAATCAACATTCCATTTGCCCTTGCTCATTGCGGCAAATTCCTCCTTGGCAGTATGCTTGGACAAAGCGACAGGATTGCTTGGTTCGGTATGGCCAATACCAGTGATAACAACTTCATCATCCTGGACGACACCGGTTTGAACTGGGGCTGTCGGTTTACCAGTAGTCTTGGATGGGCTGGTGGATTTTTCAATCTGGACGGGACTTTTAGGCTGGACGGCAGGACCGGAGGCATCAACAGGCCTTTCTTCAGCAATAAATACCTCATCTTGCACTGGCGGGTCATTGGGAACGTCTTCACGGATGGTCGCTTCAACATCTGGGGTGTTGCCCGGTTCAGGGGCAGTTTCTTCTTCGGCCGCTTTATCCAGGCGAGCCTTCTTGCTCGGCCTAGGCTTGGCCCTGAAAGGAGTAACAAAGTCAAAAACAGTGTATATTACAAAGAACCATACCAGAAAATTATGACAGGTATAAACTTACCCAAGCACGGTTTTGAGTGGTGGTAGCTGAGTAGCTGATGATTCGCCAGAGGATGAATGGGAAGTAAAACGGATTAAGCGGTTGACGAAGACAGCCCGCTTCAGGACGATTATTGATAAGCAAATTAGAGACCTCTGATCGTCGTTTCCGAACCGGGCTGTTCGGTAAACCGGCGGAGGTAACTACCTGACCGCTGTGCCGAGTTGTGCGGCGAGCTTCGTGTTGTTGGGTCTTCATAAGAAATTTGGGGTCCAAGTAAGCAAGAGGATGAGAAAATTCAACTTTCCGGTTTGCCCGACGGATTTTTAGTGAAGGCAAAATATTAGAATCAGAAGAAAGAGAGATTACCTCTGCAGCATCGGCATGGCTAGCTTCGGCATCCTCCTAACAAAGATTATCATCAATAAAGCGTGTAAACAGTAAGCCAAGTGGATCAAGTTCTACCTCAAGGTCTGGATTACCCACATCATCATCAGCAGGCGGATCAGAGGATGCAGTGGTTTTCCTCTTATGAGCAGGCTTCTTAAGGACTTTGGTTTTTGGCCGGGTTGGTCTTTCCGGTTTGTCTGCTTTCTCCTAAGGAAGTTTCTTGCTCCAAAACGGATCATCGCCCTGTTTAAAACAACAGTGGATGTTAAAAAATATATACAGAAATAGCAATGACATGTTCAGTAAAAGGTGAAATTAAAAGCTTACAACTGGCGGTTTGTTGGTGGCGCAGAAAGGAAGCAGGCCGGTTCGGGCACAGATGTATTCTGGTTCGTTCAAAATTTTCTTCACAGCTTCTGTGACTTCTTCGTCGGTCAGCTGGATGTTCATGTGTCGCAGTGGATCGTCAACACTGCCCGTATATTCGCACATCAGACCGGAGCGTTGACTGAGGGGCAGTATGCTCCATGATATCCAACAACGAGCGAGATCCACTCCTGTTAACCCGTTGGCCATAAAGGCTCTAAGCTTGGACAGTTGAGGAGCATATTTACTCCTCTCCTTGGCAGTTAACCTTTGTGGAAAAGGGTGCGTGTTGCTAAGCCGCTCTGGACGAAAGCCAGGCAAGGGATTTTCATTAGCAGGAGAGGTGTCTTTGCAATAGAACCATGACTGATTCCATTCTTGGGGATGGCTGTGCAATTTTGCGTGAGGGTAAGTGACCTCTTTCCTCTTCTGAATTGCCATACCGCCCAATTCCATATTGGAACCATCAGTGAATTATGTGCGGCGGTTTAGATGAAACAAATCTCTGAATAGCTCGACTGTGGGTTCTTCTTGAAAGAACACCTCACAAAGTACTTGGAAATGGCATATGTTAGTGACAGAATTAGGGCCAGTATCCTGTGGACGGAGTTGGAAATTGGCCAAGACATCCCGATAGAATTTTGAACCGGGTGGATTAAAACCTCGGGCTAAATGGTCTGCGAAAACGACAACCTCTCCCTCTTGAGGTGTGGGAGGACATTCTTTGCCAGGAACCCTCCAATGGATGGTGTTTTTGCTACTTAAAGCGCCAGTCAGGACCAAGTTGTTCAGTTGAGTCTCTGTGACGCGAGAAGGAGCCCAGTTGCACTCATATACTTGTTTGGCCATGATGCAGTCTACAAAATAAGTGATTCCTGTTCAAAATTGTGTTGGGTAGACGTCTACACCGGTATGAACAATGTTAAACCGAAGGTAATTATATCCAAACCAAAGTTCTGTGAAGCGATGTCATATGGCTAAAGGGTTCACGGCGGTTCAACAAGGGGACTAATGGTAATGGTATATACCGGTTTATGAAATCTTTTTATACTAAGTTAAACCGCCTGGTCTAAGCATTGAAAGCAGTTGAAGCTGCGGATGGCTAAGTGTGCAGAAACAGGTTTCACAAAGTTCTATTACAGCAATGGATCTGAGGCAAGTTCAGAAAAACAGAAAAATATTCAAAGGCTTAAAGTAGAGCGGAAGTGAATCAATGGGTAGATATACAGATGAGATCTATGGATTGGAACATGAAGCTACAGGTGGGTGCGAAAAGCTACTGTTATTCAGAGCAGGGTTTCAAAGATCCGGCCAGGGATTAATACATGAATAGGAGCAGTCGATGAACACCGCAAGAATGGGAAACCCTAGAACAGATCTAGGTTGAGAAGAACAGAGGGCTTACCGGAGCTGAGAAGGATGCGGAAGATCACCGCAGTTTTCTGGTACGTTCAGGTCGATGCAGCGGCCAAGGTTGGTGCTGGAGACGACAGCGGTGGCGGAGCTCTGAAGCTGGCGACGCGAGGAAGACGAAGAAGAGAAGGCACAAAGGGAAGAAAGGAAATGACCCTTTGGTCTTATTTATAAAGCAAAAAGGACATGTGTCAGGCGCGACAGACCAGGGGCCACGGAACGGAGTTGTCGCCTCGATTTTCGTGGATTTATTAAATGAAGAGATATCATGAATACTTTCTTTATGACGGATGACGTCACTCGGGTTTAACAGCAATTGGAGAAGATGACATCATGGCGGATCAACGATTATAAGAAGATGTTGAAGGTGAAGATTTCTGCTAAGGATTGACATGAACTCATTCAAATCAATCTGGGGCCTAATGTTGGGGATATTACTACTGGGCGTAAACCGGCCTACCAGGCCCGGGTTAACTTCATCAGTAGTCCAAGAATGTTAAAGCCCAAGAAGATAGAAAAAGGCCCGAGGCCTGTAATCGGTTTAAGATCTGTAGCCGTAAACCGGCTTAGTATGTACTTGTACTGTAAGTTAGGAATAAGGAGAGACCAACCCGGATATGAGTATGAACCGGTGATTGGGACTCTGTAAACTGACGGGCGTCACCCGTGTATATAAGGGGACGACCCGGCGGAGGTTCAAGGACAGACAACAACAACTCGAGACTTAGGCGAAGCTTATTTGCTCCCTAGTCATCGAAACCCCATCAATTCCATCACAACTAGACGTAGGCTTTTACCTTCATCGAAGGGGCCGAACTAGTATAAAACTCTCTGCATCCTTGTGTCCGCTTTAACCCCTTCAAGCTAAACCGTCGCGATGGCTCCACGACTAAGTCCTTTCACCAGGACATCTATCGTGACAAAACCATGACAGTAATGCAGTGAAGAACTGTTTTATTTCTTTAGGTTGTTTTATTACTGGGTTGTTCTATTACTCCACCTAGACTGGGCTGTTTTATTGTGGGCCTAGACTGGGCTGTTTTATTACTCCACCTACCTACCACCAACCATTAGTAGTCTATAAAGCCCACCCCTTGGGTGAAACCGCAGTCAATCCCCCCATCCCCACCCTTCTCCACCCCCAACCGCCAAAGAAACCCTAGAATCCCAGGGAGAGATGGATCCTGGAGAGGTCATAGATGGAGAAGAAGAGGTGCCCAGGCAAGCCAGTCGCATAGATGCAAGGAGGAGGGAGAGAAGGCAACTTGCTGAAATGATCCTTGCAGCACACAACCGCAAGGACATAGATCAGTTCCTGGAGGCATTCCCGCTTGGCTCCAACCCTAGTGATGATGATATCATCTACTGGGCAAGGAGGAGGGAAAATTTCCAACCTTTCCAGGTCACTAGGCAGAGGTGGACTAGGATTATGTACCCATGATGTTGTTGTTATGTTTCTGTGTTCCTTGATCTGTCTTTCTATCTATGTGATGTTTGAAGTTGGTGTAAGAACAATGTTGAATGAGTTATGTATGTGATGAATCAAGTTGTCTATGATGCAATGCAATGTATGAAGCTGGTGAAATAAAAATGTTGAATGATCTATCTATGTGATGAATCAATCTGTCTACGATGCAATTTATGAGTGAATCTTTTATCTATATTTGTATGTATGAATGAATTGATCTAGTGATCTTGATGTTTTAAGTTAGATATGTTATGGTTTGGTCAGATGGCCAAATCTTGTTGTTTTAGGTTTGATCTCTTAGGGTTTTGGTCCTAGAGCCAAATCTTGTTGTTTTAGGTTTGATCTCTTAGGGTTTTGGTCCTAGATAGCCACTTTGGGGTTGGTCGACAAGTAGCCACCCAAAGTGGCCAAATTTGGGTGGCTTTAGGTTTCGTCGACAAGTTGCCCCCCAAAGTGGCCAAATGTGGCCACTTTGGAGTTGGTCGACAACTAGCCACTTTTGGGCTTGGTCGACAAGTAGCCACCCAAAGTGGCCACATTTGGCACCTTTGGGGGTTGGTCGACAACTAGCCACTTTTGGGGTTGGTCGACAAGTAGCCACCCAAAGTGGCCAAATTTGGCCACTTTGGGGCTGGTTGACAAGTTGCATCCCAAAGTGACCAAATTGACCTAATCATATCAATCAATTATCAACAAAATAAATCACTTGATCTACATAACAACGATCAGCATAAGAAATAATTTCATATGAAACAATTCATAACCTAGGACATATCAAATCAAAATAGAGCTTGACAGTAGATAACTTAATTGTTTCAAGCAGTTCAAACACAGACCACATAACTTAATTGTTCAAATGAAAACAGAGTTCACTGCAAATAACACAGATAGCAAGCATGCCTAACAAGCAGAGTTCAAGGCATAAAGCATAGTTGAGTGCAACACATTCAATGGTTGCCACTGGCTGTGAAATACAAAGCAAATTTGCTTGGGGCCTTCCTCTTCCTCTTAGAACCAACATCAGCTTGACCTGATATTGATGCTGCCCTTGAAGCATTGAAACCTCTTGCAACTCTTGATGATCTGGTGTTCTTTGCTGGAGATGATGCACTTGACCTGGTGTTGTTGGTTGGTGCTGAAGCAGGTGGTGGGTTCTTTCTCTTTCTTGATCCACCTGTTGAAACTGCAGTAGATGTGGTTGCCCTTGTTGAAGCAGATGTGGTTGCCCTTGTTGAAGCTCGAGCTGGTTTCCTGCCCCTAACTGGTCCTGAAGCTGGAGCTGGACCTGATGATGTGGCCCTAGCTGGAGGTGGCCTGGTTGGTGCTGAAGTTGCTGGGTAGGATGCCCTATTTTCCTACAATTAAAAACAGGTTGCATCTCACAAGATGTATGCATTAAAAACAAGTAGCATATTTTCCTTGTTGAATTGGCTTAGTTACCTGGTGGTTGTTTTTCCTTGTCATAAACTTGGCCTTAAGTCTGTCTCCACACATTGTCCACCTGTGGCCTTGTAGACCACAGTTACTGCATGTTATTGTGCCCATCCTTGATGTATCCTTTGGAGCTGGCACCTCAAATTCACCCTTTCTCCTAGCTGTCTGCTTCTTGCCTTTCTTCTCCCTAAAAACTGGTGGTTCTATGTCTGGTGTGTTGGTGTTGGGCCAGAATTCAGGACCAGGGACAGGGTAGATGATGTGCTGGTATGCAGCCTTATACATTGGCTTCTTAAATAATGGATGCACATAATCTTCTGGGTGAACTTTTATCTTCTGCATTGCAGATATTGCATGGTGGCAAGGTGATCCAGTCATGTCCCACCTCCTGCAAGAGCAGCTCCCTTCATCCAGCTTCACACAATATGTGTTCTCTCTACTAGTTACTTGCCAGATGTTGGGATCAGCCATGTTTGCTTCACAGTATTTAGCCCACTTCTTGCTCTCTTCAAGCTTCTCCATGTAATGTGGGGTTATTTCCCACCTACAGCTCTCTGTTTTCTCTCTGATGCCCTGGTACTTAACCATTAGTTTGGTCCTCAACCCTTCAAACATGGTCTTAATTGGTTTTGACCTAACATCTAGAATCATTTTGTTGAAAACCTCACTAAGGTTCTTCACTACAAAGTCAGTCTTGCACACATGATTCATTGCATATCTAGCCCAACACTCCTTGGGGATGCCATTCAACCACATGTAGGTTGGTTCACATGCTGCTTTCAAACCTGCCATTCCTTCTTTGTGACCATGTTCAGTGAAGGAATAGCTAGCTTTGTCAACCCATTTCTTAAGTTCTTCTGCTCTAAAGCCAGCTCACTGGAACTTGGCATATATGTGTCTTAGGCAATATCTTTGTGGGGATTGAGGAAATACTTCATTAATTGCTTTAAGAAGGCCCTGTTGTTTGATTACATAAGCTAGTAATGAGATAACTATAGCAGCATTGCTATGTGCATAAGAATAATAGAGAGTCAAAGAAAATACCTTCTGCCTGTTAGACATGATGGTGTAGTTCCCAAACTGGTTGCTGGTGCGAATGCAGACTCTAAGTTGGTTTAGAAACCAGGTCCAGCTAGGCCCATCCTCTTTGTCAACCACCCCAAAAGCAATTGGGAACACATTGTTGTTCCCATCTCTCCTAGTTGCTGCCAATATCTGTTGGCCTGTGGATAACTTGATGAAGCAACCAGCAAGTCCTGCATAAACAGAGATAGTTAGGGCCAAATTGAATAACTTGCTTACATTTCAAACAGGGTTACATCACTGATTTGTACCTATGAAATGCCTACAACCAGCAAGAAATCCATCTTTTGATGCCTGGAGGCAATAGAACATGTACTTGAACCTTGGTGTGGGGGTTGGGTTCAAAGGATCCTCAAAAGTTATCACTATGCACCTGCTTCCATGGTTTGTGTCAAGCACACATTGTAGGTAGTCCCTCAACCTCAGATACTGCTTTCTATGATCACCTTGCACAACATCAACAGCCATCAGTCTTGCCCTATATGCCAAACTCCTAGGTACATGCACCCCAAACTTCTTCTTAGTATGTTTGAGAACTGTCTCTACATTAGCCTTTACATTTGATCTAACTGTGTCCTCCACAGCTTCTGCAACCCATTCAACAGTAACCTTTGTACTCTCTCCACAAGCTCCACAACTATGATCCATGTGGCATTTCTTGATTGTGAATGTAACTTCATGGGCTACTTTGGATGCAGTCATGAAAAAATCACATCCATTCTTCCTCTCTGTGCACCAAACAATAACCCTTGATGGTTCATTCCTATGGTACTGAAAGTTTCTCAAAGTCCTACATGAAAATTTCTCAATGCCTTTCTAAACTCATACACATTGGTGAAGCAATGGTCCTTGCACAACTGCTCATGTGCATCAGGTACCTTTGGGTCATACCATTTCCTCTCTTTATTCTTCTTCAATCTTCTCTTCCTTCCAGAAGGTAGTCTTGGAGTCTCTCCATCTGAGTCAGAAATGCCCACATCACCAGGGAGGCAGTACTCATCAGCTTCAGGTACAAAATCTTGAAACTTTGGGATCTCTGGCTGATTGTGAGCTCTGGAAGTTGGACCTGGATTTGTTGTTGCTCTTCTCACAGGCTTGAGTTTCTCAGGCCTGCATTTTTCCACAACTATTTCCTCTCCACTGTCAGTCTCTTTCTCCTCCTGCCAAAACTCTGAAACATCACTGTCACCTTCAAACTGTGGTATGTCTTCTACAGCATCTCTTTCTTGTTCATTTCCAATATTTTCTTCACCTCTCTTCCAAGCCTTGTAAGACATCTTTATCCCTCTATAGTCACCCCTATCAATCTCAAAGTCTGAGGATGATTTGTCAATATCATCATCATCTTCACCAGCAGCCTGTCCATCATCATCTCCACCATGAGCTTCTGAAATGTTCAAGTTACAGCTTTGCTGTGTGTTCAAATTACCGCTCCATCTTGTTACAGACTTAACACAAAACCATGACCCCCCCACTGGACTGCCTATTGGAATTTGTTCTTCACAAACATTGCGAGCCATGTTACATTCAACATCTCTATCTTCATTTGCCTTGGAAACAATGATATTGAGCAATGTGAAATCTAAGTAGTCTATCATTTCTTCAACTGCATCTTGACTATCCAGAAGCAATAAACCTTCCTGTCCAATCCCTTATTCTTTTACCCAGTACATGTAGTCATCTGACCCATAGCCTTCAGTCTCAGTAAGTGCTATCAAGTTCAGAAAAGTGATGTCTGAAACAGAAAACCTCCTTTCCATGTTATCTCTGCCCTGGAAATGCAACCTAACCTCCCAAATATCATCATCCAGCCTGCATTACATAATATGTTATTTGAAAAGCCCAACTAACTAAGTGTTTTTGCTACAAAATTCAGTGCACACTAACTATAAAGTACAGTAAGGAATCTGGATCCAACAAATGCTTCTCTGAGTCCACCATGCATTTCTACTAAATCTAACTAATCCTGGAGTGCTAAGTGATACTGTTGCATCCAAAATATGCCACAGAGTGTTTGCTCAACTTTTATTCAGTGCATGTTCATGTTATAAGATGAATCACAGCAACATCAACCTAGGGTTTGGTCACACAACTAACTAAATTATGCTATGTTGTTTGAAATGAACAAGCAGAAATGCAGAAACTATTGAAGGAGCTCATAAGAGAAAAAAAGAACTTACTCCACCCCTCCAAATGCAGAGGCCCGGTGTTGGGAGTTCGCCGGATCTGTCTGCACAGCGCTAGCAAGAGACCCCCCGTTGCTCTGTACTCAAGCGAGAACTGGCAATCATCAGGCGACGGTGGTGTAGCCTGTGGCGTAGGAGCCTGCATCAGAGTTGTAGCATGTGGTGTCCGCTGCGGCGGCGGCGGCGCCGCCGGCTGGGTTGCAAAGCTACCGCTCCCCATCCAGTTATCAACCTCTGAGAACTCGTCGCCTCCATCCCCCCTTCCACCTCCACCCGCTGAATGGCCGCCATCGCCTGGTTTCGCCGCCGCCGCCATCGGAGAGGGAGGCACGCGCGAGAGAGAGGGAGACAGAGAGGAGGAAGACAGAGTGAGGGCGGGTCGGATCCGTCTTGGTCGTGCGCCCTAACGGCCATCACACGCGCGCCGTGAGCACTGTGGCCGACTAATCCCTGACGGGCGGGCCCCACATGTCATAACCCCAGTTAAAACTTAACCGTTCGGCCACTTGGGTTTTTTGGAACAGCCAGCCACTTTTGTGGTAGTTTTTTGAAAAAATATAAAAAGCGGTAGTTTTTCGGAACGATAGCCCGTAATGTGGTAGTTTTTTTTGCTATTCACTCCTTGTTGGAATTTGCTAAAAATACCGATCTAACTGAGAAACGACAAGAGAAGGCAAATTTGAATGAGAAACTGTGGGAATTAGAGAAACTAATAACTGGAAGAATGAGGGACTAAAACACTAATGCAACGGGGTAGACTAAGAAAATGGAGAAAAAATGATAGAACTGAAAGACGGAGAAAAAGATAAAAACAAAGGAAATGAAGAAACAAAGGACCAAGGACACGTCAGGATGCCAGGCTGTTGCAACCGAAGGCAAGGCTTATAACCCCCTTTTGAGCATGCCTTACACATGCTTCCCCCCTCCCTGCACCAGGTTCTTTACGATGCTTGTAGTGATTATCAATGCCTATTCTTGTCGTATGGCATGTTTTTTACCCACCATTATATCGCCTTTTTTTTTCTTTAACTGGTATTACTTGCCCTGGCATGACATGCTTGATTGATTTATAACCCATATTCAGCCTACCTTGCATTGCAGTAGTATGCATGCTTAGGATTTTTATGTTTATCATGTTATCACCTCACCTGCTTATCTCTGCTTATGGGTGGTTGAACCTGGCTTTGATACATTATGTTATGCTAATTATATTATTATTGTTAACTGGTAATCAAAGGCAACGTTGGAGGGCCATGCGTTATGCCTCGGTGTTTCGTTCCACTTGAGTCGCCCTAGGACTCGACCTCTTGGTACTTTGATCCAAGATGAGCTTGCCAACCTTTTATTGTGGGTGACGGGCCTCTCTCACGACCTACTACCCAGAACCACATTGTACTCTGTCTCGCAGCAGGCGAGGGTGAGATAGGACGGCCCAACAGGAGTTTCTAGGAGCGGGTTTCTACACGTTTTTTTTTTTGGTTTATTTGGTTTTTTGTTCTTTTGTCAGTTTTCTTTTTTCCCTTTTGGGGTCCTTTTCTTCTTCTTTGGTTTCTTTGTTATTTTGTTGGTTTTCCTTTTCTTTTCTGGTTTTCATTGTTTTTTTGCATTTGTATCTTTTTTTTCAACCATGTCTACTTTTTTCACGTACAATGTACATTTCTCGCATACATAGGGATATTTTTTAATACACATTTAACATTTCTTTTAGATATACATCTGTGCATAAATGTAAGACGTTTTATATTTATGTACTGCGGGAGTACATGATTTTTTTTCCAATATGTGTTTTGATGTCTAACTTTTTATACATGTCATACATTTTTTGTTTTCATCAGGAACATTTTTTAATACACATTTATCATTTTTTAAATACATGATTAACATTTTTTTATAATGGCACGCACATTTTCTTTAAACACATGAACATTTTTTTGTTACAAACATTTTTTGACTGGTATAAACATTTTTTAAAACTACGGTAACAAATTTTGTACATTGTGTTGACATTTTTCAATATCACAGGTTTTAAAAAATGTTCAAATTTAAGTTTTGGAATGTATATACAAAAACTGTTCGCATTTTTTAGATGTAATCAGGAACATTTAATAAAAAAATTCAAAATGTAAACAAAAGGAAAAAAATGTGCATGCCATCACCGGGTCGGCCTATTAAACAGCTCCCTGAGGCAAGCCGATTTACTGTCTCACAGCGAGGAAGACATAGCCATGCTCGCAAACCAGCGCCATAAGCACTGATTAGGACCTCACGGTTGGAGATGCTCTAACTGAACAATAACTGATTGGAATTAATGTACTGCACTCTATAGCCTGGCCTAATTGTCTTAGTCCAACAAGAATGCACAGCATCATATGCCAGCTGTTCGTCTCTTTGAACAATGATCCTTGGCTGTGCAACATCTATAATGTAAATCCAACCACGATTCTTCTGATCTATGGGCCATTGTGTGGTGTATTTTATTCAAAGAACATTTGCTTGGAAATTCAAAACATAAAAAGAATAAATATGGATGACTTCAACATTGGGTAAAGTCAGACTATGGAAACTTAATCAAAAGATGTTTACTGATTTTATTTTTATGTTTATACAACATATACAAAAAAAAGGAAAGGACATCGACTTTGTCTGCTTAGACCCAGCTAATCCAGAATTAAGCCCTCTTATTTATCAAGGGATCGGCGATGACTTGAGGCTTAAAATCTGGCTTCAAGTATTCTGAAAGCAAGTTTGCATACATGTCATACCGAGCAGTCATGCGGAACGCCCACTTGTCTTTGATCTGGCGGCATAAGTTCAGGTCCATGTCAGATATCATCAAGCCATCTCGGTAGCGCGATAGCGATGGGGTGCAGGAAGCATCAGGCGCTGAGAAATGGCTGGATCCATAGAAATGACCAAAGTCGGCATGCTGAGGTTTCCCATCACCAGAAGTGAATGGGTTCGGGAATACCTCTGTGCCTACCCGGTTAATTGATCCGACAAAGTAGCTATTTGCAATTGCAGCATTCCTTGCCTGAAATGGACCAGCTTAGCATCAGGGTTGCTCCAGCATGAATAACAGCAAAAATAATAACAAATGTCATGTGAATAGTTTTATCTGACCTCAATAGGCCACATTGGTTCACTAAGTTCACCGACAGTTGCAGATGGGTTGAAAACTATTTCAGCTCCATTGAGGCCAAATGCAAGCCAATTCAGAGGATGATGCCTGCCGTAGCAGATGTTTACAGCAATTTTGCCATAAGCTGTTTCAAACACCGGATGCCCAGTGTTACCTTCCATATAGTACGTGCTCTCATTGAAGTCGCCAACTCTTGGGATGTGATTCTGCAGTAGTGTTCAGTTAGAGACTAAAAATACTTTAAGGTAGAAGGAAGAAAAAGGGAAATACAACCAAAGGAAAGAAAAATGTACTGGTATGCATACCTTTCGATGAATGCCAATTATGTTGCCATTATTTCCAATTACAACAACGGTATTCCATATAGTCTCTCCATGGTTTATATCCCTTTCAAGGATAGGGCTAACAATTACCATGTTATATTTCTGCGCAAGCTCTTGAAGAAACTGGGTAGATTCTCCATCAACAGGCTCAGCAAACTCACACCATCGTTTTTCACGCGTGCAGAAGGCAAATGGCATTGTCCAGGCTTCCTGAAATTTGAGGGTATGAATCGCAATAAATGATCTGCTTCTGTGGAAATATAAGCAAACATGTCTGAATATTATACCTAGTTTGGACTGGCTTAAGCTTTTCTAAGAAGCTAGCTTTTGGTGCTTAGAAGCCCAAAAAGGTAGCATCTCATAGAAGGTGGCAAAGCTATTTGGTAAGAAGTATCGGCCTATAAGGTTCGTTTGGATAAAAGGATAATTTTTTTTGAGTAATAGCAAATGGAAGGACTTTTTTTCCTTCAGTGATGCTTGGAATAGGAGACCAGAGAGACTCTGAAGCCACAGAAGCGGCTACTCAACAGCTTCTGGCTTATTTAAATAGGTGGTCTTCAGTTTCTCAAGATGATGGGCAGAGAAAGCGACTGTTTATTTAAGGCTCGAACTTCTCTTAGCTGGCAGAAGTTGAAGCAAAGGATATGCCAAGCAGGGTCTCATATACTTACTAATAGGACATCAGGTTTGAAAACAAAGATGCAGATAAGAGTCACAAGAGAACACCACAACTAAATCACCGATGTTAGAAGTACCTGTAAGCACAAAATATTGACACCAGAAGCACCAGCTGCATCTATGATGGGTTTTACTTTCTCCATGATAGACTTCTTTTGATCAGCAAAATGACAAGTCGTTGGAACAGCAATTGAGTTCTGAATTAGGCCAACTCGAACAATCCGCGGTTGCCTCATATGCTCTTTGTCAGCGTTGAAACGGAATGCCTGTAATGCAAGTAGCTAACAGTTACAAATTTTCAAACAAGAGAAGGCAAACAAATAGTTTCAGTTGTTAGCTACTGCTGGTTTTCAAAATAGGGTGTCCAGAAATTACAAGATCAGTTCATAATCTACCACAGGTATTTAAAATGAAGGCAATTTATTCATAGATAACCTGCACATCGAAATTATGCGCTTCGGCAAGATCAGTGGTGGCCCCAGGCAGGGAAACAGCCTCAAGAGGGTGTGCACAATTCAGCCCCAAAAGCAACCGGCTTGCCTCCTGTCATCAAATGGAGAACATAAGTTAAAGAAAACTCAGTATGAGCAAATTGAGCCTAAATAGGTTCCTAAAACAAAATGAATCTAGATACCATCAATATATCGGAAATAAAGTACAGTGTGAGAAAATACAGGTACCTGAACAACAGATCACAAACACAAACTACTAAAATCATCGCACGATTTGGATACAAATTCGTTGAATGATTATATAGAAAACAGATTCGGAGCACAGGCCAGATAGTAGACATGCAAATTCCCGCACTGAGTCAATCGTTTCACTGCCAGAAGATTGCGGCTATCTGACAGTTAACTTGTGTTGGGAAACAAACAACTGAATCTGCTTACATAGTTCATCAGGCTCCTCGATACATATCGACTGAATCACGCAGTGCGATTACCCCGAGATCTTTTTCATTTGTATACAACTATTTCACCCAACCAACCAGGCGGGCCGAGCGACTGGCTCTGAGGAGATAGCGGGCGAGGGCACGCACCTTGAAGAGCTCGGGGGAGAGGTTGGACTCGAGGAGCCGGTGCAGCGACTCGTGGCCTCCGATCGACCCCGCCGCCTTCCCCTCTTCCTCTCCCTGCGGCGGCTTGCCGTTGGAGCTCTCCATCCCTATCCTCGCGATTGGACTCGCAGGAGGAGAGAGGAGCAAGTAGGACTCTCTCTCGAATTTAGAAACCGCACTCCACGAGAGAGACCACGACGAGCAGATTTCTCCTTGCTTAATGGATCCGGCGGGGATTAGAAAACAAAGGCCGGTGACGGGGACGGCACACGACAGCGGGATGGGGGCGGCGGGCGAGCTTGGTGGATGCGGTGGGGATTAGAAAACAAACACACATTATTCCGGGTACTAAAGGTTATTTCTAACCGATTCCCATTATCCGGCGCAGTAAACCCTTAGTAGAGTATTTTTACTTCACTATGAGATCTTGTCGGACCTTAGCCGACCCTTTATATATAACGGATTAGAACTTAGTTTTGGCTCATACATTTCATCGAACACCTACTATGCGCCCCCGCGACAATGGTGACCGAGTCGGCACAGCTAGTGAGCACCCTTGTCATTGTGCTCGGCGCTGTGGGTCGAGGTGTTCGACGGGAGGGCGCCAGCAGCGTCAAGGACGGGGGCCGCTAGCCACGTCGGTCATGGACATGTACTCGAAGTGCTCCTCGACGTCGCCCTATGCTACTTGTGAACTGTGTTGCGATTTACCGAAGATGAGAGGATGATGCAGTACAGTAGAGATAAATAATTCCCTCAGTTAAGAATCAAGGTTATCAATCCAGTAGGAGAACCAAGCAACACCTCATTGGCAGCGCCTGCGCACAAACAACAAATCCTTGCAACTCATCGTGAACAAGGGGTTGTCAATCCCTTGACGTTACAAGCAAAATTAAATTGTACGGTATTTGATAGACAGATGGAACAAAAAATACAAAATAAAATAAATAAAAGAAAAATCGCATCAAGGTATTTTTAGAATTTTTCTAATAAAAGATAGACCCGGTGCCCTAGATTTCACTAGAGGCTTCTCTCGAGAAAATAGCATACGGCGGGTAGACAAATTACTGTTGGGCAATTGATAGATAAGAAAAATAATTATGCCGATATTCAAGGTAATGATCATGTATATAGGCATCACGTCCGAGACAAGTAGACCAACTCCTGCCATGCATCTACTACTATTACTCCACACATCGACCGATATCCAGCATCCATCTAGAGTATTAAGTTCATAAAGAACGGAGTAACGCCTTAAGCAAGATGACATGATGTAGACAAGAAAACTCACGCATTAATAAATCCCATCTTTTTATCCTTAGCCACTGGGATCAAAAAATGTTCACGAATTTTAAAAAATGTTCATGATTTCAAAAAAAATCATGCATTCGCAAAATGTTCATGAATTTGTCAAAAATGTGCATGATTACAAAAAATATTCACAAATTTTAAAAATATTCACGAATCTAAAAAAATTCATGACTTCAAAAAAAAATCATGCATTCGCGAAATATTCACGAATTTGCAAAAAGTGTTCATGATTACAAAAATTGTCTTGATTTTAAGATAATGTTCATGGTTCAAAAAAATGTTCGTGAATTCAAAAAAATGTTCACGTATTTGTACAAAATGTTCATGATGCCAAAGGAATGAATTTTTTTTTGAATTTTACGAACATATTTTGAACATCGATGAACAAATTTGGCATTTGATGAACATTTTTTTAATTTGAAGAACAAAATTTGTGTTAGAGAAAATTTTTGGAAAAAAATAATGAACAAAATTTTCCCTCGATGAACATTATTTTGAAAAATGATGATTTTATTTATTGAGTGAACAAATTTTTGTATGTGATGAACATTTTTTGAATCTGATGAACAAAAAATTCAACAAAAAAAGAGAAACCTATGAACATTTTTTTAGTTTGAAGAACAACTTTTGAATTTTTATGAACATTCTTTAAATCTGATGAACAAAAAATTGAACTGGATGAACATTTTTTGGATTGTTGAACATTTTTTTTGCATGGTTGAACATTTTTTGAATTTGATGAACAAAAAAAGCTGTTAACGAATTCGAAATAAAAAAAAGCCAAAAGTAGTCAAAAAATGAAGAAACAGAAAATAGAAAAAAGGAAAGAAAAAGAAAAACAGAAGAAAAAATTGAAAAGAACAGAAAAACGAAAAAAACAGTATAGAAAACCTAAAAAAAGGGTTCTAGGAAGTTATAGAACCTTCCCAAAACTGGCAGGGAAGCGAACTGGGCCGGCTCGAAAGACGCAGGGGGGTACGCGGTACAGTGTTACCCGGCGACCTATGCGCCATATAGGAACCTCGAGCATCTCTTCCCGCGCCAGGCCTCGACCCTCGACGCACGTCCATGATGAGTGGGCGTACAAGTAGCCCGAAATCACTAATTAAGGAGTACTCGTTGCAAAGAACACTTTAATTTTCCAGGTTGCGACAAGTGGCGCACATGCAGCGTGCCACTTGTCGCAACCTGGGAGTTTTTCCTTTTTTTTAGATTCGTTTATTCAAAACGTTTTATCTCTTAAACCGTGCGTCTAAATCTCAAACCGTTTTTATCATTGAATTTCTCGCGTCGAGATCTTCAAAACTAGATTCCATGTTGATAGGTTTTGACAAACTTTTTTTTCCTAAAAAAAACCGGACGAAAAAAACTGGGCGAAAAAACCAAACCGGGAGCACGGTTTTTTTCCTTTCCGAAAGAGGCACGCCCGTGCCTCTCGCGAAATCACAACCGTGCCTCCCGTGGAAACAAAACCGTGACTCTCATGGAAGGAAAAAAACAGAAAACGCGTTTTTTTTCGTTTCCGAGAGGCACGGCCATGACTCTCGTGAAGCACAACCGTGCCTCTCGCGAAAATAAAACCGTGACTCTCGCGAAAGAAAAAAAACATAAAACGCGTATTTTTTCCCCTTTCCGAGAGGCACGGCTGTGACTTTCGCGTAAGCACAACCGTGCCCCTCGCAGAAGCAAAACCGTGACTCTCACGAAAGAAAAAAACAGAAAACGCGTTTTGTTTTTCCCTTTCCGAGAGGCACGGGCGTGACTCTCGCGAAAGCACAACCATGCCTCTCACGGAAGCAAAACCGTGACTCTCGCGAAATGAAAAAAAAACAGAAAACACGTTTTTTTCGTTTTCGAAAGGCACGGCCGTGACTCTCGTTAAAGCACAACCGTGCCTCTCGCGGAAGAAAAACCGTGACTTTCACGAGAAAAAAAAAAAGAAAACGCATTTTTTTATCGAAAAGCTAAGAAGAACCGGGGGAAAATCAAAACATCGAAAAAAACCCAGAAAAAAACGTTTAAAAAGCCGAAAATGCGTGCGGAAAAATAAAAAAACAAAATCCGAAGGGAGCGTCCAGAACGCGACACGTGGCGAATGGCTGAGAGCGCGCCAAGTGGCGCTGATCGTTGCCAGGCTCCCGAAGGAGCGCTCGTTAACTAGTTGCTCCCCAAGTAGCCAGTTAATACTTCTGCAACACGTTGGGCCGAAATATGACAGCCAACAATACTACGCGTGCACACCGCAAGGCTCTTTCGAATTTCGGTTCTGCTTTTCTAATGCCACATCGCTAGCTGAAGCTAGGTGTAACGTACCTAGGGATTTGGATCTGGGAGGTAGGAGGAGGGAATGAGAGGGGAACGGCGAGAGAAGGGGAATTGTATAGATAGCGGAAAGGTCAGGAAGATCAACTTCCGGTCCAAGCAATACAATAGTCGATACCCTCTCACACCACACGCACTATTTACTTATACAACCCACTCACACACACCACAGCTGTCGATAGGTGATTCGGTCTGCTGATTCGCTTCCCAGTCTTCCAGCCCTTCGCCGTGTCTCTGACTTCGGGACCCACTAGCCCTCCGGATCCTTCTGGTTCGGTGCGGCCCTCCCAGGTGGCGTGACAATCTCCCCTCCTTGAGCTGCGGCTTGCCCCCAAGCCGCTGACGCCGGGAATCGCTGCTGAAGCTCCTCTGGCTCCTCCCAAGTGGCAAGAGACCTGGGCAAATCTGACGAACGAATCAAGTAGCGTGAGTGGTTACCTGTGCTGGTGTTCACCTCTTTACTGTCCAGGATCTGGAGTGGTTCATGTTGCATCTGCAGTACCGCGGGCTTCGGCGGAAGATCAGCTTCCACAGTGGTCTCCACTCCCAGGGCTTGTTTCAGTTGCGAAATGTGTACAACAGGATGTATCTGACTTGTCTCCGGCAGCACGAGACGATACGCTACCTTTCCCACTCTAGCAGTCACCTGATATGGGCCATAGTAGCGGAAGGCGAGCTTTTGGAATGGCCTCCGCGCCACTGAGCTCTGTATGAACGGTTGCAGTTTGAGGTAAACCCAGTCTCCCACTGCAAATTCCTTGTTCGTGCGCTTCTTGTCTGCTTGCCTCTTCATCCTGTCCTGGGCATTCTTGAGTTGCTGCTGGAGCAGGTCGAGCATGACCTCTCTTTCCTTTAGCCACGTCGCCAAGTCCGGAACAGTGCACTGATCAACTTGAGTTACCCCAAACTCGCGGGGTAGCGTCCCATAGATAACTTCAAACGGTGTTCGCCCCAGTGCTGAGTGAAAGGTGGTATTGTACCAGTACTCCGCAAGGAACAACCATTTGCACCAATTGCGCGAACAAGAGTGGACTGAGTAGCGCAGGTAGGTCTCAAGACACTGATTCACATGTTCCGTCTGCCCATCAGTTTGGGAATGGTAAGAAGAGCTCATATGCAATTGTGTCTGAGAGAGACGGAACAGCTCCTGCCATAGGTTGCTTGTGAAGATACGATCCCGATCTGAGATCAATGCCAATGGAATCCCATGCAATTTGAAGACCTGCTACATGTATATCTGGGCGACTGTCAGTGCTGTGTACGGGTGCTTCATGGGCACAAAGTGTGAATATTTGGAGAATCTATCCACCACTACTAATATCACATCATATCCTCCTGATTTGGGTAACCCTTCGATGAAATCCAGTGATACTACTGCCCAAGGCCGTTTGGGGATAGGTAGTGGTTGGAGTAGCCCTGCGGGGGACACCCATTCTGTTTTGGCTCTCTGACACGTGCTGCACTGGCGCACGAACTGCTGCACCATGCTCTTCAAGCTCTTCCATGCAGACAGCCGGCGCACTCGGTTGTACTCCCTCTGTTCCTAAATATTTGTCTTTCTAGCCATCTCAAATGGACTACAACATACGGATGTATGTAGACATGTTTTAAAGTGTAGATTCACTCATTTTGCTCCGTATGTAGTCACTTGTTGAAATGTCTAGAAAGACAATTATTTAGGAACGAAGGGAGTAGGTGGCATGAAATCCTGAGTGTCCTCCCGTCGCACTGTCATGCAACGCCTTGATCAGGGAGGTCTGGGTTTCGACATCATTGCCAATCCAAATCTTGTCGTTGTACTTGAGCACACCATCCTGAATAGCATATCCTTCATCGCTGGTTGGATCCAACGATAATCTGGTTAGCAATTGCTGCGCTGTAGGGTCTTGCCGATAGCTATCAGTGATTGCTTCTAGCCAGGATGGTTTGCACACTGCCACGGCTGCCAATTCTTCAGGTGTGTCGTGCACCCTGCGCGACAGTGCATGGGCTGCTCGGTTGGTCGCCCCTGCCTTGTACTGAATCTTGAACTGCAGCCCCACAAGTTTGGTGAAAGCCCGCTGCTGGATTGGGGTGTTTAGCCTTTGATCAGTCAAATTCAGTAAGCTCTTCTGATCCGTACGAATGGTGAATTCGGAGTGCTGCAGGTATGGACGCCAGTGATCTACTACAAGTAATAAGGCCAGGCACTCTTTCTCATAAGCCGATAGCCCCAGGGTGCGGGGAGCGAGGGACCTGCTCAAATATGCCACCGAGTGATCATTTTGCATCAGCACAGCGCCAATGTCTGTGGCACTCGCATCGGTTTCCACCACGAACCGTTTGGAAAAGTCCGGCAATGCAAGCACGGGTGCCTCGATGAGCGCTGGTTTTAGAGCCTGGAAGGCTGCCTCCGTGGTGTCTGTCCAGATGAATGGCACATTCTTTTTTAAGAGGTCGTTGAGAGGGCGACTGAGGATACCAAAATTGCGCACAAACTTGCGGTAGTATCCCGCCAATCCCAAGAATCCACGGAGTTCTTTCACTGTTGCTGGCTGTTTCCAGGTTCTCACCGACTGCACATGTTCATCCAGAGTCGCCACTCCTGCTCCACTAATTGTGTGCCCCAAATAGCTGATTTCTCGTTGGGCAAACGAAAATTTGGAACGTTTTGCGAACAGATCATTTTCCTTCAGGAGTTGAAGCACTTGACGAAGAATATCCAGATGTTGCAAGTACGTCTTCGTGTGAACCAATATGTCATCCATGAATGCAAGCACTCCATCTCAGTTCAATGGCCGGAAGACGGTGTTGATGACACCTTGGAAAGTGGTCGGGCCCCCTGTTACCCCATACGGTAGCACCTTGAACTGAAACTGCCCCTGGTGCGTCTTGAAGGCTGTTTTCGGCTCGTCTTGCTCCACCGCCCGGATCTGATGATACCCTGCCTTCAAGTCCAGCTTCGAGAACCATTCTGACCCTGCTAGCTCATCCAACAGCTCGTCAATGATCGGCAGCGGATAAGCATCCTTGACCGTGATCGCATTCAAATGCCGAAAATCCACACAAAACCGCCAAGTCTGGTCTTTCTTCTTGACCAACAGGACAGGTGATGAAAATGGGCTTGTACTGGGCACGATCAGACCTGCGCGAAGCATCTCTTGCACTTGCTTCTTGATCTCTGTCTTCTGTTCTAGAGTATATCTGTAGGGACGGATGTTAACAGGTTTTGCCCCGGGTATCAAGGGAATTGTGTGGTCCCATGACTTGTGTTTGGGCAACCCTTGAGGTTCTGAGAAGACCACTTCGTGCTCTTTCAACAGTTGCTCCACTTCTGGCATCTTGTCCGTCGTTTGCTGCCTGGGCTGTTGATCTGCTACTGGATAGAGCGTGACCACACAGGCAACCGCGTGGTCATCCACCAGCTCCTGCAATTGAGCCATGGAGATCTGAGGAACATGCTGAAGTTTGCTTTGCACCCCTTTCAACACCACTATTTGGCCGTCTCTTTCAAACTGCAAGATTTTCTGCTCCCAATCTACCCACATTGGTCCACAGCATTGGAGCCAATCCATGCCAACTATCATGTCATAACAGCCAAGCAACAAGATACGTAAGTCTGTCTTGAATGTATGTTCCTGTGTCGTCCATTCGCAGCTCGGAATGATGCCTGCACACTGCAAGACTCCCCCATCTGCGATTTTCACTGTGATAGGATCAACCCGCTGCACTCGCTCTTGCAGATGATCAGCCACAGCCTCGCTAACAAATGAGTGTGAGCTCCCCGAGTCCACCAAGATGAGCACTGACTTGCCCGGGATCCTGCCCAACAACCTGATGGTGTGTGGCGTTGTCTGACCTGTTGTTGCCACCTTGGAGATGCACATCAGAAATTCGTCGTCAGACTCGCCATCTTGCATCTGGGGTGCTTGGTTCTCTGCTTGCAAGAGTTCGAGTAGCTCCTCTACAGCGTGCAGCTGAACCGTGGCTGCGCATTGGTGGCCTTGTCCCCAACGCTCGCCACACTTGAAGCACAGCCCTCGCGCGCGCCGATAATTGCGCAGAGCCGCGACTCGGTCTTCGCCGCGCGCCCCTTTGTCGACACACTCACCCCGATCTGCGCCGCGCGTTGCATCCAGGCCCCGACGGTCCTCAGCTGTAGTCGGTGGTGCTGGCAGCACCTGACGAGCTGGAGGTGCACCCAGGGCCAACAATGGACGCGGTGGAGCTCGTTGTTGTGGCACATCTTGTCGCCGAAATTCCTTCCGAGGCAGCGCCTCCAGCAGCTCCTCCTGCATAGTAGCCAAGGAAAAAGCAGCATCCAAATCTTTTGGCTGGTGTAACATAACACCTACACAAATATCAGTGCGAAGCCCTTCTAGGAAGTGTGTGGTGAAGTACAATGAATCAAAGCCAGGGTTATGTGCTAACATCTAGTGCATCAATTCCTCAAATCTACTCATGTACTCGTGGACTGAACTAGTTTGTCTAAGACTGTGGAACTGCCGCAAGTGTGTCTGGTATTGTTCTCTGCCGAACTTTCTACACAGGGCCTCCCAAGTGAAGGATGCGCTCTGCGACTCCTGCAACTGCAGCCAGCAAGCCGCATTCCCCGTGAAATACAGAGTTGCTACCCTCACCCAAAGCTCAGGTTGAACCCCGTAGACATCGAAGTACTTTTCACACCTGCTCTTCCAAAATTGCGGATTATCCCCATCAAAGGACGGAAAATCCAGTTTCGGCAAAGCCAGTTATGCTGGACGTGCTGCCGCTGGTCAAACTCACGCCCCCCTTCCCCAGGTGTGCTGCTTGGAACAAGAGAGAAGGGTGAAGATTTGGACGCACCGTTGGCCGGAGGCGGCACTAGGGTGGTGACCACCCCATGAGCCAGACCCCCGAGATCGTGGATGTCGCCGTGGCAACTTGGCCCGTGGTGCCCCGGGTCGACCGCTGGTGGCGGCACGACTGTTCCCACCACTAGATCTGACACGGCGGCCGCCGGATCTGTCGCCCCCGCCGGATCCGCAAGCGCTGGATGGAGCGTTATGCGGCCCACCTGGGTACGCAGCTCATCGAGTTGGCCTTGGAGATTGGACACCGCCGGCCTCCACAGCTCGAGCGATGTCTGGATGGCCTCCAATCTGGCGTCGGTGGCCGCGCGGCTCTCCTTGACGGACTGGATCAGAGCCGCAAGTTGTTCCTCCATGGCCGTCGCCCGCTGGGCTTGTTTGGTGAGGTAGCGTGGCTTCCGTAGGTAGTCTGGCAACTCCAGGTCGCCGAGGATCGAAGTGACCTCTGATACCAAGTGTAACGTACCTAGGGATTTGGATCTGGGAGGTAGGAGGAGGGGATGAGAGGGGAACGGCGAGAGAAGGGGAATTGTATAGATAGCGGAAAGGTCAGGAAGATTAGCTTCCGGTCAAAGCAATACAATAGTCGATACCCTCTCACACCACACGCACTGTTTACTTATACAACCCACTCACACACACCACAACTGTCGACAGGCAATTCGGTCTGCTGATTCGCTTCCCAGTCTTCCAGCCCTTCGCCGTGTCTCTGACTTCGGGATCCACTAGCCCTCCAGATCCTTCTGGTTCGGTGCGGCCCTCCCAGGTGGCGTGACACTAGGTCAAACGTGTTTATAGATTAGTCTGGCAAAGAGGATAGCACCGAGCGGCAGGCCTGGTCAGCACACTTAAATTATCTTGAGATATATCCGGTTTGATATGATATTCAGGACATTTGAAGACCACACGACACGCTGTGGTTAGCATTTTTTTTGTACTACATATTTTTCTTTCATACATTTCTTGGGGAATTTTTCCATTGACATAATACATATTTTCTTTCATTGCCCTTTTTTTTTAATGAAAAGACCCAATGCGCCCCGCTGATTTACGCATATTGTTATTGGCTAGCTTTACTTTCCGCAAACGATACAACTCGTTTGGTTGATTTTGGGTGGACATGTGATATGACTTTATTATTTAGAAATAACGCTTTTGCTACTAGTACGCGACACGTGTTATGCACGTTATGGAAAAATGAAACGGGCAAGAATATTACATACTGCATAATAAAGAGCGATTAGCTATCTCAAACCCCATAATGGGGCATTGTATGTATTTACACTACTGACGCCTTTGTTGTTTTCACTGAATTTCTTTAACACAAATATCATGTATCCTTGTCCAGGGCGTTTATCTATTGATAGTTTGTAACCAGAATTTATTAAAAGCTCCTCCAAATTAAGAAATAACTTATCAATGTCAAATTCCTATAAATTTATACCAAACGGTTGAATTTATAGTAAACAAATAAAAATTTATAATTTGTAATCGTTGTATTAGGGCATGTACAATAGTGCTATCTTAAGAGTGCCACGTAGGATAAATGATGAGGTGGAGGAGAGAGAACTCATAATAAAAGTTTTGTCTTCTCTTATTTAAGATAAGACAAGAAATGATCTCTTAGCACAATTTGTCTCACCATATTTGAAGGAATGACTAGTTATTGAAGATAAGGCTAAGATATAACCCATTATAGACATATGTTTTTATCATCTCTAAATTACATGCAAGACTTAAAATAAGACTGTCTTATCAACCATTGTACATGCCCTTAGTTCTAAGACAATCTCTATTTTTTTTAGGATAATTGGCAATCTCTATTATTACAGAAGGGTGGTGATGGTTCGACCTCGTCCCTCACCCTCGATGCGGTATCGATGCGATAAACAAAACGCTGGATCCTGCACGCACCAGAAACCCGAAAAACCAGCCCACGATCCCACCCACGCGGCCACGCCCCGCCCCCACCTCTCCCCAATCTCTCGCTCCCGATCTCGTCTCTCTTCCCTGCCAAATATTGTCGCCGCGAGGAAGGAGCGCAGCGTAGGCACCGAGGAGGAAGGGGGCGCCCCGCTCGCTTCTGCTGACGCCGCCACCCCAATCGCCGTCGCCGCCGCGGCGGACGCAGCGAGCCCCAAGCCGCGGGACACCGGGCGTGGACACCTCCGCTGCCGACGCTGGGACAGGAAGAACAGGGCCGCGTGAGCTGGCGAGGGCTCCGAGGAGAGCGTCCGCCCCAAACCCGACCCCCGCCCCCAGGTGATTCCGGTTCCGCCGCCCCGTAATCCGCTCGAGCCGCGCCTAACTCCATGGTTTATTGCAGGTGGAGTACGTGCCGGAGAAGCCCGACCTCGGCACGGACGACCCCCTTCTCCTCGGCCACCCCTGTCGCCAGGCGAGCTCCGGTTTCGCCGCCCCATAGAGAAGGAATAAAGCAGCATGGGAAAGGCTACATGGGTAACGTTAGTGATGTCTCGTCATCCTCTAGGTCGCCCTTGCTGCTTCTACCGGTGACCTTTGGAGGACGGGGACGTGGCTCTCGTTGGTGGGAGGGAGCAGAGAGGCGGCAGGGTTGAACATGTAGAGGGTGTGCCAGCAGGTCCTTGGGCGTGAATGCAGCGGCGTCAGACTTTACCAAGCTCAGCACATGTGCCATGAAGAAGTTCTTGTTTTCTTCTGTAAGCATTCTTCCTCTCATGATATCTCAAATCTTTGGTTATGTTCCAGTTATATGCTTTGGACTGAGATTGACAAATCATTCCTTGTGTCGCATCTTCTGGTATTGTGAAGAATCCATTCATAGCGGCCCCTCTCCTCTGTTGGTCTCTGTGTTAGTCTACTAGAGTGGCAGTGGAGACGCAATGGCTGTATTGCACTGGCGGTGGAGACTCAATGGCTGTAGTGCACCTATATTTTGGCGTGGACGTACATGTAGCCGTCCCATGAGATGGAGCCATGGAGGAACCGGACGCCAGGTGGGGGTACGAGCGGCCTGGGCACAGTCAAGGTTACAGGCTCATAGCAGGCTCTGGTGAGTGATGCTACCCTCCAGCCTTTCATTCTCGCTGCTGCTTGTCGTGTTTTCCTCTTCTCTTTGTTTCTGCTTGTGTGACGAAACCCAAGAGAGGCCGCTTATACTATCGTAAGTTCAGAACTGACAACTCTATCGAATCTATCGATAGTTCGATACTGCTACTAAAGCACTCCAACTGTTCAGTGGAAGAACAGACAGAAAGTTTGTTTTAATTATTTTTGCTTGATCTATTGGATTATATCAAGTTGTTCTTCTGCTACTGTAATTTATTTCAGTTCTCTACTTGTGATGCTGCTGTCTATTTGGCCTCAAACTGTTTGTAGCTAGGAATAGGATGGCACTCACTGTGCCAAAAGAACCTGAACGTGTTTGCTCACTTCAGTCATCGTCTGGTCATTGCGGTTCTTGCAATCAGCAGAAAATGTGTAGCAGTTGCACCCGAGTTTTCTTCCGGAGAAAACCCAAAGCCCGGCCACTGTCGTAGCAGTCGCACACGTATTGCTAGGTGATTCCCTGCGTCATTTCCATGTTCCCAAAGAAAAAGTATGGGTTGATTAAGTTGTTTGATGTTGGAATCGGCGAGGCTGGTCGTATTGGTGGTATCCTCCGATGTGCACGCCTCTGTTTGTACGTCCATCGAGTTAGAACATTATTTCCTATGAGAGTCCTCACACAAGTATATCACAATTCTATAACCCCTTTATTTCCTTCAACTAATTTGGCAATCACAATATTTATTCTGTTTTTCTAAGCTTCATAATGTGTTACTGCATGAGTTTTTTTGTAGTCTTAATAGCGTGTACATTTGATTTTCCACACACAAGGCTCCGGCGGAACATGGAAAGCAGATACCAATTGCTCTGAACTTTGCATATCAGAATCATATCAATTTTTCTAAAATGGGTGTCCTTCCTATTCTCACATTACATTTTTTTTAATGCCTTGCAGAAGGACTTAGCCCCTTGAAAGGTGATATTTTTGTCATTGTTGGGGGCCGGGGCCTACCTTTGCACTGTCAATGTTACCGAGGTATCAATGACATCTCCCATGCCAACACTTTGATCCCTTAATTGTATAAAATGGAACTGTATGCATTGGGGGGGGGGGGGGGTAATAATGAAGGTTTTGTTTCACAAGATTTTAGGAGCATATTGTCAAGAAAAGTAACAGAACTGAGGTGATGGCAATGCTAAGGAATTTTGCAGCAATCTTGAATTGTACTCTTTGGCTTATGGCAATCATGAATTGTACTCTCTTCATTTGTGCTTCAACTTTGAGAAATAGAATAAGCAGGTCATATTTCTTTAAACTTTATATTATCTAATATGTATTTAGAAATTGGAATACAGCCCTTGACATTACAACAGGAGCATACTTGAGGGAAGAACTTACATCGAATATAATAATGGAATACCAATGCAGCGACTCTACTTCCCTCCCTGTGCTTTAGTTATTCTAAGTTAGTTCACTAAACTGAAACTGCAGTCATAGATCATTACGGGTTTTCTCTGAACTTTGCATTTAACTGTTACATATTTAACTATTAATTAAGAATGTGAGAGATTACAGCTGCAGGACTGATGTCATTGGCACTCATTTGCAACTTTACGAATCCACTTAGGAGATGATATTAATATATGCTTTGTCAGCAGAAGTCCTAGGTACCGAAGTTTGGATTGCTTATAAAAAATCTGTACAGTTGGATTGCTAAAATCCGACGTGTGCTATATGATTCTGGGAAGGCAACACAACTTTCTCTTGTTGTCAACGAGAACATTTTTCAGATTTATATTATTTTTCTTTGGATTGGTGAAGTGTTTTAGTTTTACAATGTATTTGAAGCAAACATTTTTTTTGGCAAGAAGTATTTGATGCAAACATAACACTGTACAAAATCTCGGGTTCAGTCAAAGGAAAGATGTTCCTGAGGTACTTTGTTTATCCCCTTTCAAATATGATTACATGATACTTTATAATCCTTGTTCATTAATGGTGTATTTTTATGCGTGGTACTATGAGAAATAGTGGATTTTGTGTATTGGGACTATCATGGTTATAACATTTTATGAGAAACACACAATAGGATTAATGTAAAACAAGGGGAAATTAAAAAATTTGTTAGATAGTCAGACATCGCATACACATTACCCTTGATAAAGACATTCGTAAAATAGAAAATGTAGATAATCAATCTCTCTATATAGCTTTTATTTATTATTCCGTGGCAACGCATGGGCACTCAGCTAGTTGTTTATAAAGGGCTAATCCTGTAAATAAGAAAAGGTTCTTACAAAGGGTACAACAGCCATAGAGCAACTTTCGTTTTCATTTTGTTTTTAAGGGTGCTACATTTTTTTTGAGACATGCTACATTGTTTTATTTGTTTTAGAAGGGTCAGGATTCTTCCATTTCTTTGGAGGGCCCAATCATGTACTGTATGTAGTAGCCTTCCCGGCTCTTCTAGGCGAGCCTACGCCATGGGGCAGGCCAGGTCGTTTTCTTTTACAAGATTTCCATCTCGTTCTTGACTCCTGATTCATCCAGTGAAGAGGCAAAATCAATGGCTTGCTTTCTTCTCTCGCCGGCCGTCACGAGCTTCACCATGCCTCCTTGCTCCAGTCTTCTGCCTGCTGCTGCCTCACTTCCGCCGTCTATCATCTTCCTGCTAGGGCGATTCCCTCACACTCCCACAAGCCGTACTACTCTTCCCCTCAGCCTGGAAAGACCCATTGGGGCGAGGGGGCAGAAGTTGGGGCAGCTCTATGTGGCGTTTAGTTTAACTGCTTCAAGGCACCACGAAGTGGCAAGAAATGGGGTCGCTGGAGGGGCTTTGAAGTTTTCGCTGGAGCAGCAAAGAAGGAAATTGGAAGGTGCTTTATTATTTAGGCCATCGTGGTGCAAAATTTTCTCACTGCTTTTCTTTCCTGCTGCAGTTTGCATGTTCCTTTGATGCTGAATCATAACAGTTACTCTAGCATTCTAAATATACTAAACCTAGCCAGGTTTGATTTACCTTGTTTTCTTAATTTTTTTCAATCAGTACAAATCAGACCAATCGAAGGCTGACACGCCAATTACTGGGGATTTGACTGTGTACGATTCTTGGTGGACCTAACGGTTTTTGTGGTGAGCAATTCCTGGTTGGCTAGGGTCTGTCCTTTTAATATTCTCCACGTGCCCCTCCCTTCCTCGAATCCTCAGTGATATAGCATTTCTTTAGCGAGGCGGTGCCGTTCCGGCTTTGATTTGTTTTCATTCATGCGGTCGCCGCTTAGATCGCTGCTTCTCGTAGGTGCGGCGACGTGTGTGGGCATCTATATAAGGCGTGTGTTGCGTCCAACCAGACCCCCCGCTCACTCGCACCAGGTCCAGACACCCCCGGCGGCATCCGCCTTCTCACTTCTGTTCCCCAGCCAGCCCCCGTACGCACCGCCCCGCCGGTGGAGCTCATCGGCATTGGAGGCCCGTTCTGCAACATCTGCCTCCCCGAGCTCCTGCTGGTGGCCTCGACGCCCGCCGGCGCTTCTCCAGCTCCTCCCGCTGGCGTGGTGAGCGTCAGTCCACGGAGAGGAAGAAGCCGCCTGCACGCGCCACCGTCCGCTGGAGCCCCGTGGCCCAAGCAAGTGTGTTTTCCCCTGCGTGTCTGGGTCGGGCTGCCATCTTCCCTTTTCCTTTTGCTGCTTCTTTACTCTCTTTTTGAGCAGTGGGGGATTGGCGCCCGCGGAGAATCATGGCGGACCCGTTTGGCTGGGCAGTCCTCGCACGGTGCACAGGTCGCCGGGCACCGGTGCCGCCGACGCTGCTCCAGCTCCAGGACACGTTAGTGCTGATGTGGGCCACAGGGAAGCTGCCCTTGCAGCACGGTGCATTCGGCGGAGGCGGCTAAACTTTCGGATCGACGACGGCGCGTGGATACCCAAGAACGACCGCGGTGACGAGCTCTGTAGGTTGCCTCTCCCCTTCATCTAGAGTCCAGAATATTTCTTTCACTCTCTCTCAGGTGCTGGCGAGCAGCCGAGCACTGAGGATGGGGAATGGCAGCGAGCGCGGTGGGGGCTTGGTGGGCGGGGATGGGGAGCGGATAGCATAGAAGAGAAGGCTGTGAGGAAGGGGTTGGGAGTTCTTTACCGGCAGCGGCGGGTGGCGGAATGGGGAGGCCGGTTTGAACCTGGCTGCCCCTCTCTGTCTCTGTCCTTTGGTCGAATCTCTTATTTTTTATCGTGCTCAATGACGTGTTCATGGTCAGTTAGATGCAGTGGCTATCTCATTTAGTAGCTTCAGTTCTATCAAATGTACATGTTTCATGTGGCTTCAATGTTTGCCCCTTTAAGCTCAAAAAAAAAGTTTGCCCTTTCTTTATCTTCAGTAGTGATAGTATTATGTATGCATGATTGATGATTCAGTGCTACAATTGGCAGGTGTCATTGTGTCAATGAACATTGTTGATAGCAGAAAAAGACTAGATGCATGCATGGCACGTGTACATGTTAAGAGAATCGGATTTCATCATTCGTATACATCGCTCGACAGGGTCTTCTGAGCTCATGGATTGGCACTGCGACAGAAAACTCGAGTCTAGATGCATGAATGTGCTGAGTAATTTGTTCAGTACACAGGTGATGGCACATTTTCAGTTATATCTGAACCATGTATGTGACTACAATCTGAGACATATTTGCTTTGTACTTAAGAACGCTTAGCTACTTCGAGCATTTAGAGTTGTAGCCCTGCTACTGTGAAGGCAAACAAGTTCTCTTACATTTCAAGCACTAATTGGTGATGATTGTTGTGCAGTTATTGGTAGGAATATATTAGCCAACCCTATGAGATCAAAGTCAAGGAATTTTGTCTTCTGCAGTAATTTGGATATGTTTATGGTCTTACTGTATGTGTTCCCAATACAGAAATATAGGGTGAGGACTGGTGATGCATGCTTCTTTGTTCAATGGCTGGATGCGGAATGTGAGTGCAGGACTTGTGACTATATTTCCATCACAGTTCTTCTTGTGCTTGCTCAAAATGTTGAAATTTATTTGAAGCTATATTGGAATTGCAGTTCTGATATGTGTTAGATCATGACTTATTGTGTCGTTCTTCCTTTTAGTACTTGTGAGATATCTATCGCCGATGGGAAGAAGGCTGCTGCTTCTGATTTGTTGGTGTTTAGTAGTTAGTTCAGTAGTTAAGGAGCTGGAGACGTACTTACTGTTTTTCTTATGGGAAAGGCGGCGACGGCCTCCGGTGGTGGGGTCTCTTCCTCCTCGGGCTCCCTGCCTGTGCTTGGCGCGGGGCGCGGCGCGCCTGCCCCGGCGCAGTTCCCCCCTCCTCCTCGCCCGGCTGGTGCGGGCATGGGATCTCGCCCGCCGCCTCGGTCCTTCGTGGGGGCGGTGCGGCATTCCTCTGGTCCTCTCTCCGGGTCTCCTTCCTCGTCGGTGGTGGGGGACGGGATCCTGCCTCCTCCCCCATCCCTCCCGCATCCCCGCCCCTCCTCTGCTTCCCATAGCAACACATCTGCGCTCACCTGCTTCGCTTGCCACAAGCCTAATAATTTCCAATCTCGCTGTACCAACCCTCCGTTCTGCCTGATTTGTCGCTCTGATGGGCACCTCACGGTCAATTGTTCTAACAGACAGAAACCTCCCTCGCTCCTCCAGTTTGGCTCTGGCCTCCCTGGTTGCGCCTTCTTTGCTTTTGACAGTGATCTACCTATCCTGGAGGTGGCCCCCTCGCTTTCGAATGCTGCTATTGTTTCTGTGAAGGACCAGAAGATCTCTCCCCAGACTCTACTCGATGGGCTTCGTATCTGGGACGAGGCTGGATGGGATTGGCAAGTGGCCCAGATCTCTGATCATGTGTTTTCGGTTGTGTTTCCTTCCAAGGAGTGCCTGCAGATGATTGCCTCGTGCACTAGCTTTACCCTTCCCCTCAATCAGCCGGTGGTCTCGGTCAAGCCGGCTACTTGCAGTGGTACGGCTGTCGGTCCTCTTTCCCAGGTCTGGGTTTTGATTGACGATCTTCCAGCTAGGCTCCGCTCGTCTTCCTTTCTCATGGCGGTTGGGGTTCTGATTGCGAAGCCCGTGGAGGTGGATTTGGAATCTCTGAACAAGGTTGGCCCAGCAAGGATGAAGATTTGGTGTCTGGATTCGGGCCGTGTCCATGGAGCGATTGATGTTTTCCCCTCTCCCAACGGTATCAGGCTCAGGGTGCGGGTGGAGGGGGCGGCTGCCTTTCAACCCCCTCCTCCCCCTTCTCCTCCCTCTAATCCCACGGATAAACGCGATAAGGAAGGGGATGGATCTATGGGTGGTAATAATCAGAGTGATGGCTCCATCCTTCGTTTCACCCAATCTGAATGGGATGGCTTGGCTGATTCTGAACGGGAGCTGTTTCAATCTCAAGCTCCTTCTGGTGTGGCCCCACGGGAGGCTATGGCGATTCCTCCTGCTGACCCCATGGGTGATGCTCCTGATGTTGCTTCTCTGAAGAACCCGCCTATGTCGGCTACTCCCATGTCTGGTGCTTGCTCCAACCTCCCGGCTCGCCCTATTTCCTCCACTCGCTCCGGGATTGAGGACCTGCCCGCCTCCCCTGTTCGTGATGCGGTGGGTGCCCAGTCTCAGAGGAAGAAGAAGTCTTCGGTGCACAAATTCTCGGCTAAGAGAAGGAACTCGTTGGGCTCGAAACAATCCATGACTGGTATCTGCCGCCGTCTCGACAAGGATCTCGGGTCCATGTCTCGCTCCGGTCCATCTTCGGCTTTCCCCGTGCCTCGGGCACAGGCGATCCGATCGCCGGCGTCCACGGCTCGCAAAGGTCGGCGGGTGGCCAACTCGGGCGGTTCTATCTTGGAGCGGGCGGAAAAGCGGGCTGCGGCGAAGGATCTTCCTACCCCAGGTATTCATCCCACCCACTCCATTGGTTCCTCTCCGGTTCGGCTGGTTCTACCTTCTCTTTCGGACAATCATCTTTTAAATATCATGTCGGATGTGGGTGTGGTGGTTGACTCTAATGTTGGTTCCCCTAGTTCTCTCCTTGCAATTATTCGGGCTAACGAGGTGGCTCGGGCGGCCATTGCTAAAGCTAAAGAGGCTGTTGCCTCCGTCGCTGTTGTCTCTAGTAATACTCTGGGTTCAGAGGCGGGTGTGGGAGCTGGTAGTGGCCAGCCCCAGCCCAGTTCTTCCAGGAGGGGCACTTCTAAAAGAGTTAAAACCTGCGCGGCCCCTAGCAGGTCGAGTCTCCGCATTAAAATTTGTCTTATAAATGAAGGCTTTATTTTGGAATATTAGAGGGTTCGGCGCTAGGGGGCGTCGTGACCAAATAAAAGTTCTGATCCGCTCAAACAATATTGACTTCGTGGGGTTGGTTGAAACTTTTAAGGAATCCTTCTCCCCTAATGAACTTTCTGCTATCGTAGGCATGGATAGATTTGACTGGCATGTGTTACCTTCCTCGGGTCACTCGGGTGGGATCTTGATAGGCTCTAATAAAGAAAATTTTGATGTTGTTGCTTATGATCATGGGGTCTTTTGGGTCAGTTCTGTACTTTGTCTTAAAGCTTTGAATACTTTAATTGAGTTTATTGTGGTATATGGGTCTGCTGATCACTCTACGTCTCCTTTGTTTCTTAATGTGCTCTCTGTGAAGATCGAATCTTGTAACCTCCCGATGGTTATCGGGGGTGATTTTAATCTCCTTCGCTGTCCTTTTGATAAAAATAATGATATCTTCTCCTGGCCTTTGGCGAATGCCTTTAACGACTTTATTAGCTCCAACGCTATTCGTGAACTTCCCCGGGTTGGAGCCCGCTTTACTTGGTCCAATCACCAGGCTAACCCCATTAGATCTGTTCTTGATAGAGTGTTCATCTGTCCTAGGTGGGATTCCCTCTTTCCTAGGGCTTCCCTTGGCGCCAAATGTATGACCATACCCCACTTATTGTTGACTACGGCTCTGTTAACCTTAGATTTCAATTTGATGCCTCTTGGCTGCTCGTTGATGGTTTTACTGATATGATGGCCGCGAAGATATCCCACCTTCTCTCCTCTCATACGCGCTCTTTTGGCCCTCTAGATGACTGGCATTCTTGTTCCTACAATCTGCGGAAATTTCTTAGAGGTCGGTCTCGCAACCGTGCGACGGAGGATCGTCGTTCCAAAGATTTCCTTGAGGCCCAGATCATGGCCCTCGACTTGACTGCCAATTCTGCTGGGCTTTCTGAGGATGGCTGGACAGTGAGGTATAACCTCGAGGCTGCCTTAATGCAGTTGCACCACCAGGTCGAGGTTTATTGGCGTCAGCGGGGCATGCTCAACTGGACGCTCAAAGGCGACTCCCCCACTGCTTATTTCTTTGCCATTGCGAACAGTAGGAGGAGGCGCTGTGGTATCAACAGCCTGATCATCAATGGTGTGCGATCTTCGGACCAATATGTTATTATGAATCACGTGCGGGACTTCTTCTCTACTCTGCTTGGGGCTAAACCTCCCTCGGGCCTCTCGATCTCCCCTTCTCTTTGGAACATGGGTTTAAAAGTCTCGGCTGAGGAAAATGCTTCGTTGATGATTCCCCTCTCTAATCAGGAAATTTAGGATATAGTTAGCTCTGCTAACCCGAATGCGGCCTCCGGGTCAGACGGCTTTTCTATCCCTTTCTTTCGGAAATTCTGGCCTCAGTTAAGGCAGCTGGTTTGCAGTGTTATCCAGGGTTTTTGCCTTGGTACTATCGATATTTCCCGCTTGAATTACGCCGTCATAACTCTGATCCCCAAGGTCAAGGGTGCTGGATTAATCTCTCAATTTCGTCCTATTGCTTTGATTAATAACTTCGCCAAATTCCCGGCTAAGGGCTTTGCTAACCGCCTATCCCCTGTTGCTCATAGAGTTATTAGCCCCTTCCAATCTGCTTTCATTAAGGGTCGTTTTATTTTAGATGGCATTCTTTCTTTGCACGAAATTGTGCACGACCTGCACTCTCGGAGCTCTAAAGCGGTTATTCTTAAGTTAGATTTTGAGAAAGCTTACGACTCGGTTAGTTCGTCGTTTCTTAAGCAGGTCTTGCTCGCGAAAGGTTTTGACGGCGCCTACGTGCATCGTATCATGCAGTTGGTCTCGGGTGGCCATACTGCCGTTTCGGTGAATGGGCATATTAGTAATTTTTTTGCCAATGGCAGAGGCCTCCGTCAAGGGGACCCTGCTTCCCCTGTTCTTTTTAACTTTGTGGCCGATGCCTTTTCTTGCATCCTCGCTAGGGCGACCCAGTGCGGTCATATTAGTCCGGTGGTCTCCCGTTTACTTCCGGATGGGGTCTCTCACTTGCAGTATGCCGACGGTACGATCATTATGGTTGAGTTGGATGATGCTTGTATTGCCAACTTGAAATTCATCCTGCTTTGCTTTGAAGCGGTCTCTGGCCTGAAGATTAACTTCTCCAAGAGTGAGATCCTAGTTACTGGTGTTGATGATGCGGAAGCCTTGCGTGTGGCCAGGCTTCTTAATTGCTCTTTAGGTTCCTTTCCCTTCAAGTATTTGGGCCTTCCAATTTCTCCTGTCATGCTTCATGCTAAGGACTTTGCTCCGACTGTCGCTAAGGTGGGAAACAGGGTTCTTCCATGGCGCGGGAGATACAATACTAACGCTAGCAAGGTTGCTTTAATTAACTCCTGTCTTTCGTCCCTTCCTATGTTCCTTATGGGTTTTTATCTCCTATCGGCTGGCACTCATGCAGGCTTTGACAAACACAGGGGTGCTTTCTATTGGAATGCTGCGGATAATAAGTGGAAATATAGATTGGTCAAGTGGCAGCTTATGTGTAGGCCTAAGAATCAAAGTCAGACCTATTTTTTGGATCATGTTAAATTTATCGTGGGTAATGGTACTTCGGTTCGTTTCTGGCGGGACTGGTGGTGTGATGATGCACCTCTGGCCGTTAAGTTCCCGGTTTTGTTTTCGTACTGTCCTAAGCCGGACATCTCCATCGCGGAGGTGGCGGATATTAATTGGGATCTGGCTTTTCGCCGTTCCCTGTCTCCTGAAGAGTTGGAAGACTGGCAAAGCCTTTCCGCCCTCTTCCCTGTGCTCTCGGAGTCACCGGATACTGTTGTTTGGCCTCATTCGTCCTCTGGCAGGTTTTCGGTCAAGTCGCTTTACTCTAGGCTCATCGGAGGCACCCCCTCGAATAGATTTTCTTATATCTGGAAGTCCAAAGTGCCGCCTAAGATTAAGATCTTCCTTTGGCAAGCTTTCAGAGGCCGACCAGATTCGCAAGCGCAATGGTCCGGGATCGGAATTCTGCCACCTCTGTGGTGCTCTGGAAAATACGGAACACATTTTTTTCCATTGTGTGTTGGCTAAGTTCGTATGGAGCTGTGTTAGGTCTTGGCTCCAGGTGTCTTGAAATCCCTCGTCCTTCTCTGAGCTTAGAACCCTAGCCAAGGTTTTGGTTGGGGTCACTAAGAGGGTGTTCTGGGTTGGCTTGGGTGCCTTATGCTGGGCTCTTTGGACTATTAGGAACAAGTTTACTATTGAGCATACCTTCCCATCTAAACCTGCTGACGTCCTTTTCAAATCTTGTATTCTATTGCAGCAGTGGAGATTATTGACTAAAGACGACGATCGGGATGCCCTGGACGTGCTCATCGCCAAAATTCGGGCTTCGGCATCCCACTTCTCAGGGCTGGGTCCAAACGTCTGATCTCTGTCGCTGTGGTTATGTCCGTCTGGTGGTAGTCTTCTTTCTCCCTCTGGCATGTGCGCCGTGTATGGCAGGGTGCCATGTATCTCTTTGAACCTTTGTTCGCCTTTCCAGGCTCTCTGTTCGCTGGATTTGCGGTGATTCGCTACTGTTTGGGTTGTTTGGGTCTGTGACGCTGCCGTGTGGCTTTATTTATAAAGTCGGGCTAAGGCCTTTTCTCTAAAAAACTAATTGAAACATCTCTTTGAGATTAAGGTGAATATATGGTTTCTACTTTCCTATACTACCACTCGCTATCAGAACTAAATATACCTAAAATGATGCAAGTGAGTACAATTTCTTTGTTATTAGGTCCCAGCATTAGACCCACATTTAGCTACAACTAATAAGTCAACAGACTACAAAATAGGCATTATCCTTTCTTCAACCTCGTGGCGTGCCACATATAGATATTTTTGTATTTCCTTTAAGATTGTTAGCCACAGGTGAAGATAAGACCGAGATTTACGTATATTTTATTTCAATAACAGCTTACGGTAGTTTATGTTGTCATTAACAACACCACATTTTTTTGTTAACTTGGCATTGAGGGGCAAGAACTAAACTCTGGTGACTTGGTATCGTCAATAATTTTTTCAAAGAAATATACCATGTAAGCATGTATTCCCATCTCTTTGAGGTTATGAGTACATATGGGATACAACGCAAAAAAAAAACATATGGGATAGACTGTCAATCAGCCACAATCCCATGAAGACAACGAGATAGACTGTTCTTGCATCATTTAATTTTAAGTGGGCTAATTGAAAAATTCCCTGTTGAAATATTGAATTAATTTCATGAGCATTAGCGTTTTTCTGAGATTATATATTTGCACAAGGACAATGTTAATCATTTTGTATGACAACTATAAAACATGGACTCATAACACATGAACTTTGTGCGTGTTTATGGCTTTCTCGTGGGCTTTGATGCATCCCATGCAGAGGGACAAGTTCTATATATGGGGCATGCAAAAAAAGACCTTTTAAAATACTTTGCATCATTAGGTTCTTATACTGCCACCATTCCTTGAATGTGCTCTTTGTTTATAAATATAATCTTTTCAATGATTTATGCATCTCTTCAGTATATATGTGCACTTGGTTTAGTGTTTAGTCTGCATTGGCCAAGCTGTGCTCGCAGACTGACCAACAGTGCCAAGTACCGGAGATGTTAGCCATAGTGTGCAGAATCTCCCTTACCATATGATTCATGGTGGTTTAATAACAATGAGGTGTGCTTATCATTGCCTAATTGATGAATTCTATCTCTTTTCTATGAATTCTGGTATGCAGACAAGATGTGTTAATTAATTTGAGTTGATTGTACGTTTGGTTTGTATGTGCAAGCGAAGCACAATGGGAAGCTATTACAGGGCAGATTCATACCTTCTTTTATATAGATATATAAGAGCTCTATTGATTTGCCACAAAGCATCTAACATCGGGTGGGTTTTCGCATTGAAGGTGTAAATTCACAACTGTTTTAATTTCTTCCAGCAAAGTTGTTTGCTTCACAAATTATTTGTCCGAAGTTTTTGTGATCTTGGTTTGATCATGCATGCATGATCAACAGAAAACAACACCTAATTTCAGACAAAAAGATTGCATCCAATGTAAGTGTCACTGACATATTAAGCTTCAAATGGTTGGAAATTCTTCCAGATCTGTCAGATGCACTATTGTTTGCTTTGATTACTGCCAACCAAATTATTATGCATAATATAGAGATGGAAGTAACAATTCATCTTATTGTTTGCTTTGGTTTCCAGCATTGTCTCTCAGTGTGTTATTCAATTAGCCAAAGTTACTGTCAATCAACAATTATCCCTCTGTCTGCTTTCCCATTTGCTAAGGGTACAATCTGTAACTTTGTTTAGTTACCTTCGGCCCAAGTAATTATCAGTTAAGCAAACAGAAATGTCAACACGCAAAATATTATACACCACATAAATCTTTTCACCAGAATGGATTAGCCCTTCTCTTCTTATTTATGTTCCAAGGTCATATTTATATCAAGTACTCCCTCCGTAAAGAAATATAAGAGCGTTTAGATCACTAATACTAGGCTATATCTTGCTTAGCACGGATTTTGTTATTTCTCACAGCTACCGTTAGTCACAATTTATTGTAAGTGGAGGAAATGTTTTCTTTATTGCAGCTCATTTTAATTTTTCATATATAAAAATATGCATGCGAAAATACAAAGGTGAACATGAGTGCGCGCGCACCCATGTGAATAGTAAATTCATAAAAAGTACTAAAAAATATAAATTTCTGAAATTTGGCGGTATAAACTTTAGTCGATCATTCTACTCACGTGTGAAGTTTCATGATGTATTGACATTCATGGTATTCTTAGAGAAGAAAATACAAATGCGACCGTGCTATTCATGAAACAATGTTTTTTAATATAGCTTCGATTAGCTTCGATTTTGTCATTTTTGCCCAGATTACCAGGGATGTGATTTCTTCGTGAAACTTCATATGCGAGTATACCGCTTGACTATGTATATTAAAAATATAAATTCAGATTTTTTTTGATATTTTCTAGCATTTTTCTGAATCTACTATTCATAAAAGGTGCGCACGCACCCATGTTCACCAAATCCGCGTCCAATATCCATGGCCCTTCCTTGATTTGTGTGTTTTCACAGTTCCTTCTTGATGTAGTGTGGGCACCATACCCTTGAAAAAGCGCTTAATTCGGTTACTATGTAGCTCTGGGCTATGCAGACTAATGGAGTCAATTTCCAATATAATGTTTTCTCATCATGATTTCAGATTTAATACTTTCAACTATTATCCATTCATGTCATAGAATGTTTCTGTTATTAATCACATTGTCTCTTGGATTGATTCAAGGCAATACTCGACAACACATGGCAATATACTAATAGGAATAAGTTCAGTCACACTATATTTTCTGTTTTTCGGAGAACACTATGGCAAGGAGCTAATATAGCATGTTTTTTGTGCAACACTATGCAAGCAGCTAATCTGGCATGAAAGGAATCTTCTTGGTTTGTTTTCTTTGCCTACTTTATCTGCTTTGGAAATATAGTCAAAGATCCGTTTCATCTCTTTTGGAAGTACAAGCTATTTTTTCCCCATTTCAATGACATCAACCAACAATCTCATTTGTAGTCACCAACACCTTGGGATCTATATAATAGAACTCATATTAATGAATGAAAACAACAACATGAGTAACTAATAAATACCCTCGCAAAAAATAACCAATCAAACAATAGAAAAATCAACACATAACTTTTTCCCTAACTACATGAGTAGCAGCCTCAAACAACAAAAAGATCAACACATAAGCTTTTTTTGTCACACACAAAACTTCGATGAAACAAGACGCATAACTTTGCTTGGCTCGAATCAGTATGGCCAGATTAAAGATCACATGCTCTAGGCGAGGTCTTCCTTTTGATTTCCCAATCTTTAGGTTGTGGATCACCTCACCCTTCTAGGAGAAGGAAAAATGCCGAAGGCAGTGATGTTTTCTTCTGTCGTTTACAGTCCTGAACATGAATATCACTTAATATATTTTAATCGTGTTCATTTAGTTTTGTTCCCTCATATGCAAGATGGCAGCGGGGACACCGGATAGGGATTTCGTCCACTAGTGCTTCTTGGTGATCTAAATAAGTAGTATTCTGTTTATGTTTCTTTTAACTGTACCGTGGTCAAGCTATGCCTTAGTGGCTAAAATAAAGTAGTTCTTCATCGTCGTGTACCAGTATGTATGGGTACTTCTCTATTCAATAACATGCATTAGGCGTGATGGTAGTTGGTTTATCCCATTTGTTCCATTTTGCCATGTCTATATTTCTATTCCACCATAAATACATACACACACACACACACACACACACACACACACACACACACACACATATATATATATGTATGTATGTATGTATGTATAAGAATGTGTAGCAATGCCGTACCGATGAGCGCGGCGTGCCGCCGCGCGGGGTAAAGCTAGTTTGTTTCCAAAGTTTGGAGTTTACCTTTTTCAATTAAATTTAATATCCGGAGACACCGGGGAAGTGATGACCCATTTGTAATCTTGAACAATATGATTGTCGACGATGAGAGCGAAGGGGCAGCTTGCCCACATGATTTTAAGTAGTCCGGAGTATATGTCCGCCTCCCGGGACAAGATGCAAAGCATGTTGTTGTGACAACTTTAAGATAAACAAGCGTACGTGCAACTGTTCAATGATTTTGTAGAGCATATATGTAGATCCACATGGTAAATCATTGAAGGGAAACACTTACATCATTTGAACATTTATGTGTTAATTATGAAGAGCAATATGGATTTTTTTTAGGGGCAGACACTACTGGAATCAGCTTCTTTGCCGTCCGCCATGGCAGACGGCAAAGGCATAGATCACGGACGGCAAACTTCTTTGCCGTTCGCCAGCAGACGGCAAACTGTCCGTCTGAACACGTGTCAGTAAAGGCCTTCTTTGTCGTCCGCTTATTAAAAACGGACGGCAAAGGATTGTGTCGTCCGCCATCCAAGGCCAGCAGACGGCAAAGATAACGGATGGCAGTGGGGTGGGGTGAGAGCCATTAGGGGGTTAACGACGCTAATTGTCGTCTGCCAGCGGACGGCAAAGATTCAAAGCTCTTTGTCGTCCGCTGACAGACAGCAAAGAGCTCAGCTAGGCAGCACTAGGAAGCTACCACGTGGCCAGCTATGCCGTCCGCCAACGGACGGCAAAGTGATTTGAATCTTTGCCGTCTGACGGCAAAGTGACCAAATAGGCAGTCAGTGTTCCCAGTTTCTACAGGTAGCTGCCACGTGTCCTCCTTGTTGTCTGCTAGCAGACGGCAAACAGGCTATATATCCCCTGTTTTTATTTGAATCCATTTAATTTCACAGGAATTCACACACATATATACATTTTTTTCACATGCACAACAGACAGATGATGTATCCAACACATAGCTCCATCCATGACAATATACATACATAAGAAACAGAGTTCCATCCATACATATTACAATAACATCACAATGTTCATCCAACACATTTTTCCATGCATCCATATAACAAGTTCCACATTTTTCATCGATACAAACGAAAAAAAGAACAGGGAAACAAGCACTCCATCCATGCAAGCTTCCATATAGTGAATTAAATCTGCAAAATGGGAAACAAGAAAGTTAGAAGAAGAAGACTAGAATCAGAAGAAGAAGAGGAAAATGAAGAAGAAGAAGAAAATGAAGAAGAAGAAGAAGAAGAAGAAGAAGAAGTCATACTTAGGTAAAATAGAGCTAACCTAGCTAATTATGCCATTTTTGAGTGAACTAAGCATATTATGCCATTTTTTATATAACTTAGAGCTAACTTCATTTTGGATTTCTTCTTCTTCTTCTTCTTCTTCTTCTTCTTCTTCTTCTTCTTCTTTTCTTCCTATTCCTTCTTTTCTTCCTCTTCCTTAATTTTCTTCATCTTATTATGTCATTTATGGACTGAATAGGCTAAATTATGTCATAAATGGACTAAATAGGCTAAATAAGAAGAAAATTGCCATTTTTGAGCTTACCTAACTAATTATGCCATTTTTGACCTAACTAAGCATATTATGCCATTTTTTATACTCCCTCCGTTCCACAATATAGTGCCTATAGATTTTTTTAAAAAGTCAAACATTACAAACTTTGACCATATTTATGGAGAAAAATAGATACATCTAGAATACCAAATGCACATCATTAGATACATCATAAGTTATATTTTCAGAATGTACATGTTTGGTATTGTAGATGTAGAGAGTTTTCTCTATACACTTTGTCAAAGTTGACAAAGTTTGACTTTCAGAAAAAATCTATATGCACTACATTGTGGTGGGGTGGTGGGGTGGCGGTGCTCGACGGCGGTGGTGCGGGCGCGGGCGCGGGTGAGTTGGGGCGCGGGGTGAGAGAGAAGGGAGAGAGACGGGGTGGGGCTGGAGAGACAGAAAGCGCGCATAGGAAGGGGGAGACAGCCGTTAGCTGGGCCATTTCTTTGTCGTCCGTCAGCGGACGGCAAAGGTCCAGAAGGCAGACGGCAAAGAATCTAACCTAGCCACGCCGTGCCCTGTGGGGCCCACCTGGCTCTTTACCGTCTGCCTTCTAGCTCTTTGCCGTCAGCTGGCTGACGGCAAATAGCCTTTTTGCCATCTGCACTTTCTTTGTCGTCCGGTTTGTGAAAGCGGACGGCAAAGAGACTCTTTGCCGTCAACTGGCAGACGGAAAAGAGGTGGCAGACGGCAAAATGCCAGATTCCAGTAGTGAGAAGAGCGGCATGTTTTTTTTTTTTTTGAGAACTTTTTTTAAGCTTTTTTTTTTTAGAACTAGAAGAGCAGCATGGATGGACGGCAGCATCTCTTCCCGCGCCAGGCCTTGACCCTCGACGCACGTCCATGATGAGTGGGCCTCCAAGTAGCCGGTTAATACTACTTCTGCAGCACGTTGGGCCGAAATATGACAGCCAACAATACTACGCGTGCACACCGCAAGGCTCTTTCGAATTTCGGTTCTGCTTTTCTAATACCACAACGCTAGCTGAAGCTAGGTCAAACGTGTTTATAGATTAGTCTGCCAAAGAGGATAGCACCGAGCGGCAGGCCCGGTCAGCACACTTAAATTATCTTGAGATATATCCGGTTTGATATGATATTCAGGACATTTGAAGACCACACGACACGCTGTGGTTAGCAATTTTTTTTGTACTACAGATTTTTCTTTCATACATTTCTTGGGGAATTTGTCCATTGACATAATACATATTTTCTTTCATTGCCCTTTTTTAATGAAAAGACCCAATGCGCCCCGCTGATTTACGCATATTGTTATTGGTTAGCTTCACTTTTCGCAAATGATACAACTCGTTCGGTTGATTTTGGGTGGACATGTGATATGACTTTATTATTTGGAAATGACGCTTTTGCTATTTGGCAGGCACCTCGTTTTTGGTTCAGTGAACTTTGTGACCATTGATTCTAGACACCTTGAGATATGTACATAGGAAGGTTAGATACATATGCTATTTCGAAAATAATGTATTTATTCATATTATCTTGTAACAAATTTGAGTGCCCGAGGGATCCTGTTATAACCGTTTAATAACTAGAAACAAGACAAATGTGTGTTCTTGTTGGACTTAGCAACAAGTGTTAGGAAGCTAAAGTGTATGCTTAATTAGTTTACTATTATTATCCAGGCTCGACCGATCAAACGGTGAAGTTTCGAGATCTAAAACTTTTGAATTAATAGGTTCTGCTGGACTTGAGGTACTTGCAAATGCTTTTCGTATACCATTTCAATTTTGTGCAAGTTAACTTTGGCAATTGATTAACCAAACCATGATTTCTTTGTATGCGGTATGCATTATGCGTCTGTTGAAGTATAGTATTTGCTCACCGCAACTGATAATTTTGCAAAAAAAAAATCAGATTAGCTCCATAGGAATTCCTTGAAGCATGTTTGAGGAAAATAAATCATATACTTGAATAAGGTTGATGACGCCCTTGCCATATTTCTTGGTGATTGATTCTTTGAGTAATTTTCAATGACACTCTTTTACGCTCTTGTGCATTTGTTAGTCTACTTCTCTACTTGACATGCAAGGTGAAAGGGGAGAGCATGCCTGCAGATCACCCTCCACCTTGTTTTCTCGTTCCTTTCATCTTCCTGATGTTAACTGGAGCTTCACATCTAGACTCTGTTTTTTGTAAATTCTTGAGCAATTATATATGAAAATCATTCGTTATGCATTTGGTAACCAATTTAAGGTCTATGCAATAAAATCTTAAATACACATGTATTGATTTGGAAAATATATATAGTGGCACTGCTTGGTCTGTTTTCCTCTAATTTTGTTTTCTCATCTATAGGTGATATGTACTGCATTGCTTTGCTTGGACTTTCGGTTTGCTCAATGTTTATATGTAGACTAATTTACGCTAGTTCTTGCTACACCTGTGCCATTGTGCTGAAAGGGTGCTCTTGTACTGGTTACCGCCCCGTCATGTAGAAGTCAATCCATATGCATCTCCAGCACAAGTAATCATGGTAGTCAAAATTTATTCCCTATGGTGAAGAGTGAGTTGTCTTGCTGCTCTGTTGGATTTGTTTGGAAGCATGAAATGAATTGGTGGTATAGAAACAGACGCGGATTTGGTAAACATGGGTGTGCGCGCACCCTGTATGAATAGTAAATTCAAAAAATGCTAGAAAAAATAAAAAATATATGAATTTATTTTTAATATACATAGTCAACCGGTACACTCGCATATGAAGTTTCACGAGAAATCACATCCGTGGTAATCTGGGCTAATCAAACTTATATTAAAAAACACTGTCGAATTTCGGGTTCCGCGGACCCTTGAGAGGTTCGAACTCTGGGTTGTGTGCGAAGAACTCAACCTCCCTAGTCTGCCTACTCGTCAATCTCACTGCCTAGCTCGACGAACTCAAAGGAAAGGGGACACAGCAGTTTACCCAGATTCGGGCCACCTTGCGGTGTAAAACCCTACTCATGTTTTGTGGTGGATTGGCCTCGAGGGGCTGAGGATGAACTATTACAGTTGGGGAACAACCTCAGGAGGAGGCGTGTTCTTGTGCTCAAGTGAGCTGATGAGCTGGTCAGGGTGGAGTGGATCCGATCTCCCTCTATGGTGGTGGCTAGGTCCTATTTATAGTGGCCTTGGTCCTCTTCCCAAATGAAGGCAGGAAGGGATCCCACAACGGCCAAATTCGAAGGGAGACAACTAGTACATATTATCCCGACAAAAGTAGTCTTCGCCTGCAAAGCTTCTGGTCATGATGCCGTGGTGGGCCCGGCGATGACCTCCGTCCTGCCATCCTGGCGGTCTTGGTCTTGTTGCACGCGAATGAAAACCTTTGGCTGATTCCTCGGGACTCCGCGCCTGCGCTTGCCTCTGTAGCACCAAAGAGGAAACTGTCGTCCTACGCCCGCTGGCGCCCGCCTGTTCTTGGACGTCATGGCTCACGTCATCCGAGCCTCACGAGGTGAGACCTGCATAGAAATCTCCGCTCCTCAGGAGCCAGCCTAAGGAGGCCGCTCCTCCCGGAGGTCTTGGTGTCGTCCGCCTCGCGAGGCTTGGCCCCTCGCGAGGGTCTTGAGTCGTTGATGTTGAAGGTGGGCCGTATCGGGCCGTTGACGGAGCCACGCCATGGGCCGCAGGCAGGCAAGTCTGGGTACCCCGTTCCCAGAACGCCGACAGTAGCCCCCGGGCCCAAGACGCGCTCGAACTTGGCTTCGAGGCGAAGCCAAAGGGCAAGTGCGGAGCGCCGCGGGCCCTAACCGCCTACGGCCTTGGTCGACGCGTGGCGATTGATGGACGTGGGCGTCTCTGCTTCCCCATGCTGCCTCGGCAACCGTTCGACTTGACGAGTCCCTGTGCATGCAGAGAAAAACCATCATTGCGTGGGATCGTGGAGGCCGGCGGTTGGCCTTCCTCCGGCTATAAATGAGGGGGGGAGCCCCCCTCGCTCATCTCCATCTTCTCGCTGCCCGCTCCTTCTTCTTCTTCGTCTCGCCATCTTGCTGTAAAGTCCATGGCGCCGATTAGGAGGTTTTCCGCGGCGGAGAAGGGAAAAGCCCCTCGAGAGGAGCCTGAGCCACTCCCGCCGAAGAAAAGGTTTATCCGCTCTCGCGACACCGGCGAAGGGCACGAGGTGGCGCGGCCTTGGTATGAGCGGCCTCCGTCTGGCTTCCTGATCCCTCTGTACGCCCGCGCACAAGGCTCCTGGCAGGGAAGCCGTGCCCAGCGCCGCGCGGTCCGGGATCGCGGTGGACAGGCTGAGGTTGCGCGGCCGGCCGACCCGCGAACTGTGACACTCCAAAACTTTTCATTTGGTTTTTAGCAAAACCTTTGTTGGTTTTGAAAAGAGGGCATTCAAATTTTTTTTTCCTTTCAGAAAAACCTTCCTCTTAAAAACTTCTTTTGGGCAAGGATTTTTATTTCTGTGTCATCTTCAAACTATGGTGTTTGATCTTTTAAAACTTTTTCTCTAATGACTCCCTGCTCAAAACATATTTTTGGGATTTATTGTTTTTCTTTTAAAAAGAAACTCTATGAAAATTGGGATTTTTCATATCTTGAAGACCACCCGTGATTTTTGTTTTTGCCCATGTGGTAAAACCTCTCCAAAACCTCCCCTCCTCCTTGAAAACAATCTAAGTTCTCTGTCCCAACAAGTCCAAACAAGTTTTGGATTTTCTTTCAATTTATTTATCTCTCAATTCTTCTCTGACAATTATTTTGAGCCTGAGTGATTTTCAAAGCAAGTACCCTATTGCAAATTGAGTCTTGACCTCAAACCAACTCTTCTAGATTGTCCTTTGCATCCACAACTTAGAACCATCTTGATCCACTCTTCCCCTTTTCAAAATTTTCAAATTTCAGCCTCTGCAAGTTTGGACCAGATTTGCCAAATTTGGTGAAATTCATATTTTCACTTCTCCAAAAATTCTACCAAAAATCAGGCAGCCTACTGGTGCAATGAGAAGCCACTCCACCAAAAACCAGCTCAAGGAAAAATCCCTACATGCCTAGATCATTCTGTCGAACACCTTGCTTGCACTGTTTTTGTTCATCTTCAGTTAAGTTCAGAGTTTCAGTGTCGATCTTCGTCAGAAATTCAGTCACATGTCCACAGTGCCCTTGGCACGTTGCTCGCAGCCTGGCCTGCTTGTCCGGAGCTCCACACGCGCGCTTGGCGCCTTCCTGGCGTCGGTGGCGCCCTGGCCCGCCTGCGCCGGCGTGTCTTGCGGCGGCCGAACCACCGTAGCGGCCGACAGGGAGCAGAACGGCGGCATAACGCCGTTCAGCGCCGCCCAAACCCCCTGGTGGCTCCGCGTGGCCATTTCCTTGCCAGCGCACGCATGCAGCACCGCCACCGTGGTCTAGCATGCGCAGAGCGCGTTCTCTGCCGCCGGCGTGCCATGCGGCCGTTCCGTCGAGGACAGGCCGTAACTCTCCCTCCCGTGCTGAGTTGGACACTGGGATGGCACCAGTGCTCCACCTAGTCGATGATCAAGCCCGTAAGCCGACCGTCCACCCACAGCTCCGCCGTAATCGCCCGCCGGACTTATCCGTTCACGGCAACCGCCTCGGACCGCCTATATATAGCCCCCCCCCCCGAACTTGCTCTTGCCCCCGCACAACTCCACCACCTTGCCAGACCCCACCTAGCCACTGGAGGAGCCTCGAGGGGCCTTTCTTCCTCGACTCCGGCCACCTCCGCCCGCCTCGGGCTCCGGCAACGTTCTCTTTGGTGAGGCCGTCCCCGGCGCCCAAACTCCGTCAATCTCCTCCTCTAGCTACCAGAGGCCTGACCCCCACCTCAATTTGATGCTTGCAGCCCTCTCCAACGAGCTCCATCCTCGCCCGAACCGCCGTCCGCCGGAACAGGAGCTACCGTCGACGTGGTGCTCACCGGCGACCACCACCACCACCACCCGACGCGGAATGGCGCCCTGAGCACAGAGGTACCCTCCGATCCCTCTGCCTCATCGTGGATCGCCGCCGGTGATCGTCGCGGCCCTCTGGCGCCAAGTCTCTGCCTTCATTTTCAAACCTGACGGGTGGGTCCATCCCGTCAGAGTTTTAATCTTTTTGAAACGTTTTCTGAAAACACCTTCGGGCTAAAATACGCTTTCTCCACTAAGCCGGCGTATTCGGGACTGAAGCGTTTTCTGTTTTTATAAAAAGAACCCTGGAAAGTTTTTGTTTCATTATAGAAAGGTCCCTGGACAAAAACCTTTATAACTTTTAAACAGAAGCATATTTTTGAGTGATTCTTTTTCTGTTATCTTTGAAATTTTGTCTAGTTTTTTATCAGATTTATTTAAAAAATTATTTGGAATAATTTCTGTGCACCTCTCGGTATTCACGATAGCGCGTATATTTTCTTTATACCGTAGATACCGAAGGAGGTGACGGGACCGCGAACTTCACCGAGCTAGGCTCCGACTACTCTGAACCAGGCAAGCATGTTTGAACTTTTGATATGATGAGTGTCTTGGCATGTTTTGCATTTAGCTAGTTTCATGGCATATTGATGAGCATATCGAGGAACGTTATTTCCATGCATTGTTAAGGCAAGTGAGTTCGATGATCCAAACGTTGTTGGATGTGAGTATGCATGGCCATGTGTTGGCATGAGGATGGATAAGACGACAGTGTTGTAGCATGCCAGTCTTATGCCATACTATCGACTTCAGTGTCAGCCCGTATCGGTTCGGTTCCCGTCCACATTCCCTTCCTGTACTACCACATGTTTTCCGCTAGGAATATGGTTTAGTAAGTTGCAAACCGCTTTCCTGGTACACACCAAAAGGAGAGGCCGGGATGATGGTTCCATGGCCCTGGATTAAAGCCAGTCATCCGGTCAGGGGGCATGGGTGTTTCCGGTTGGGACCGAGAGGGGGGCACCCCTTAGAGCGCGCGTATATAAATTTGATCCCATGCTATTTGAGATTGTGATCTCCCCGTCTCAAAAGTTTTTCTTGGACGATGTCTAGGGTGATTCCTGGCATCGAGAGGTTGGATGGGTGTGTACTAGTTAGCTGTGTTTTCTTCCGAAATACCATAAACGGAACTAGTCCTTCGTGACTACAGAAATCCGTTGGCTGTGGGAAATTTTTGTACAAACTCTGCAAAGTCATAATTCTTCAAATCATCCTATACATATCCAAGTTTTGTGCTAACTTATTCTGACAAGTGCCAGTTTTGGTGACAGATACTCCGGTGAATCATAAGAATGCTGAGTCCGGTTAAATGTTTATTCCTGTGGATGGACTAACCCGTATATTGCCCTGAGCTGATTAATCTAACATGTGTATTATTTTTCCTTATGAAGAAAGCCCTTTCTATGATGTCGCTCAGACGTCCGACTGCGGCAGTGCTGTTATTTACTTTCCTCATAAGCCCTTTATGTGGTGTCGCTAAGACGCTCGACTGTGGCATTTCTTTTAAAGCCCTTTATGTGGTGTCGCTAAGACGCCCGACTGTGGCATTTCTTTTAAAAGCCCTTTATGTCGTGTCGCTAAGACGCCCGACTGTGGCAAGAATTTTCTTTTATAATAGTTGTTCACCTTTTGTGGCGTCGCTTCAGACACACGATCGGTTTCCATTTATATTTCTGTTGGGATTTCAGGAGGACTACCGCCGATTCCCATTTTTACTCACCTTGCCTGCTAATATTTGAATGTGCTTTGGTAAATTATTCATGATGCATTCATGCATGCATTTGTTATATCTTACGTCCGAACTGTCTTGCGAGTACTTTCAAAGTACTCACTGGCTTGTTGATTTGGCCAGATGCTGATGAAGGTGATCTCATGGATGAAGAGTTCGATAGCGAGTCCGACGCCTAGAGGAATCCCAGTCAGTCTCATGCGACCCTGGATTTGGTCACTATATTATATCCGCTTCCGCAACCCGAATAAAGTACATCGAGCCTCACCTCGACGCTCGATGAGATGCTAGTTTGAGAGCCATGTTATCTCACTCCCCACTGTATTATTCCACCATCGCTTATTCCCCGAGTCAATAGTATGCCACCACACCATTGTGATATATCCGCCATTATGTATAATTATTGGCACGCTTGTAATAAATTGTTGAGCACCCTTAGCTCAACCCTGTAATATATTCTGTGCTACTGGCTTATTGTATCAAGAGTTTGTCTACCAGTGAGGAGGATTTTCTCTCATACTGGACCCAAAAGATTGGTTTCTCAATAAATATTTTTATTGGAAAACCGGTCGTGACAAGCTTGGTACCAGAGGCAGGCTGACTGTAGGAAGCCACTAGGTGGGACCGCTAATTGGTTATTAGCATAATAGAGCTAATCCCGTGTGCTGTAGCCTGGCCACGGGGGTGGAGGTCGAGGTTGTCCCCCCGGCGACGTCTTCATTACTCGTGGATGGGGCGAGGTCGCCCGCACCTGTCGCCCAGAGGAGGCCCTCGCCATCCACTTCGAATACGATGGCGCCTCCACGCTGTTCTTCAAGGTCTTCGACGAGGACGGCCGGCGCCTGGAGTGCTGCTCCGGGAGTGGCAGCCCAGGCGAAGCGGCCATGGGCGTCGAACCCGCTCATGGCCTCGCATGCAGCTCTTCCGGCAGCAGCGGTGACTCCTTGGAGTCCAGTGACTCTCCCAAGCCCAGTGAGTCTCCGGAGTCCAGCGACGACAGCTACGTGCCACCGAGCTCTCGCCTAGCCCGGAGCGCAGCATCAGCGTCTGCTCGACGTCGTCGGTGATACCCAGCGGCAGGGGGCCTTCAGGATCTTCTTCTTTTGTTTCGCTGCGCGGAATTGTGATGAGCCCCGTGGGGGTATGTAAAAACTGTAGAACTTTTGCTTCCAATGTTATCCTCCCTAGTATGGCGTTGAAATTGTGTATCCCGCTTTGGCACGGTTCTCCCTTTTCGTTCTAGCGGTAGCTTAGTGCTCTACACTGACAGGACCCAGTCCCCAGGCAGGCTTCAGTTGTCGCTGGTATGCCAGGTCGTGATGCCGTGGTCAAGGCCAGGAGGTGAGCGGCCCGAGGTCCGGTGAGTGCTCCTGAGGCGTGATGCTCAAGAGGTCCCCTTTGGCGTGCAAGCAGCTCCCTAAAGGCCGAAAAGGAAGGTGACATTGCCCGAGCAAGGCTGCGAGGGTCGAGGGACTGGGTTGTGAGGTTCACACTGATATGTATGGGTGACTTATCTTAGTGAGCCTGCGGTGATTCCCTTGCGTGGTGCCCGATCGTGCCTTAGTGGTGACGCTTCTAGGTAGAGCTCGCGCCGGCCTCCCCTTTTTCTCGCTCATCTAGATGCTCTACGTCCTCGGGTCTCGGCCCTCGAGCGAGGCACGACTGCCGCTGGTATGCCAGGTCGCGCTGCCATGGTCAAGGCCAGGGGGTGAGGGCTCGAGAGCCAGTAGGAGCTCCTGAGGCGCGATGCTCAGGAGCCCCCCTTTAACGTGCAAGAGAATTGCGTGAAAAAGGGATGGCCGGCTGGCCTGCCCGCGGTTATGCTCCGAAGATTCCCGCGAGTTAGTCCGCAGAGGAGAATATAATACATAACTGCGCTTGTTGTCTTGCCATTGATCTTTCCGCAAGAAGATGAAGGCACTGAGGATCTGGTGAGGTGACGTGTGCGGGGCAGGCCGCGAGCCAGAGCGCGATCTCTCAGATTTGTCAGCGTTGCAGGGACGGACCCGAGCACAAACGCCGTGCCAGCATGTGTAGCCCCTATTGTGGGATGAGCAAGAGGCGGGTCAGCAACGCGGGGAGGCCGCGAGGGGCAATAGAGCATCTGGTAAGCGGGTGATAATCATAAGGCAACTCATGAAATAAGGTAAAGCTAGTTCTGATAGATGCAAGAAGGATACATGCCGCAGGGACGGACCCACGCGGCTTGGGAATGATGCAGCCCGAGGGGCGCCCCCAACTGAACAAACCGAGAGATGTCACCTGGTACCGTTGCCGAAGGGGTGTTGGAGTAGTCGAAGACGCGTGCTGCAGAAGTCGCTCCTCATGAGTCGCCCAGGTCCTGAACCTCGGGAGGCTCTGGAGCCCTGAGGGCTCGCGAGGATCCGTCGCCATCTCTGCCTGGATCGCCTGGTGCCTGGCCTCATGAGCTGCCAGGACGCCCCGCATGTGGTGCTGGAATGTAGCAGTCGCGTTCAGCAAACCAAAGGGCATGTGAACGTAGCTGTGAGGGGGGCTCTCGCATCGGCCAACGTGGGACGGCTAGAAGAGCTCCTGAGACGCGGCCCTGTTGAGCTCAGGAATGTTGACGCAGATGCGCAGCTCACTGCCTCGCCGGGGCAAGGAGCTGCGCCCAGTGGTGGGTGGCGATCGCCCCGCATAGCTCTTGCCTCCCTAATCTCCTCGATTGCCTTGGTGATGAACTCCTGAGCGCGCGCCCTGCGCTTTCTTCACGGAAGTGGGTGTTGAAGCATGCCTCCACAAGGTGCCCGAGCGCCTCCCTCGTGACGTTGGTCAGGTCAGAGGACCTCCAGAGGAGAGCCCCCGAGCCCAGCCAGAGAGGGGCTCCGGGCGCGCTTTCCTATGTGAGAGGGGAAGGCGCCCCGTTAGTGGGTGCAGGGCTTGAGGCAGCACCACCGGACACCCCACCCTCCCGAGGTCCTTGGTGAAGCAGCTGCTTCTTCTTCTTGGGGACGGCCTCAGGAGGGTAGACAGCGCCCTCGTCACCTGGATCCTCGACCGCCACAGTCTGGTAGGCGCGCTCGAGAGAGCACACCGCGCCCTTCTCCTCGCAGGCGACCGTGATGATGTCGCAACTTCCTGGCATCTTGAGGACGTTGTAGCCATGGTGGGTGACCGCCATGAACTTGTCCAGGGATCGGTACCCGAGGATGGCATTGTATGGGAGCCGAATGTTGGCGACGTCGAAGTCGATGAGCTCGGTGCGGTAGTTGTCGCGCTTGCCGAAGGTGATAGGGAGTCGGACCTGCCCTATCGGGGTGGTGGAGCCGTCGGTCACTCCTGAGAAGGGCTTGGTAGGCCGAACCTAGTTGTGGGGCACCTGGAGTCGGTCGAACATCTTGACGGAGAGGACATTGAGCCCCGCACCGCCATTGATGAGTGTCTTGGTGACGAGTATGTTGCTGATGATGGGCGAGCAAAGCATTGGGAGGGCGCCGGCTGTGGCCGCGCACTTGAGCTGGTCGGAGGAGTCGAAGGTGATGACGTACTTGGACCACCTGAGTGGGCGCGTCGCCCCGAGCTTGGGGAGGGCTGCGTCCACCTCACGCACGAACTGCTTGAAGATGCGATGGGAGGCTGGGGCCTGAGCGCCACCTAGGATGCAAGCGATGGCACGAGTCTCCTGGAAGCCCCCAGCCCCCTCGTCTTGGTGGTGGTCTTGGTTCCTTCTTGGTGGTGGTGGCAGCGGAGGGAGGCCAGCATTACCCTGAGGGCGGTCCTCGCGAGGTTGATGTCTCCAAGTGCCCTCACGAGGCTGGTGATACGTCTCCAACGTATTTATAATTTTTGATTGCTCCATGCTATATTATCTACTGTTTTGGACCATATTGGGCTTTATTCCACTTTTATATTACTTTTGGGACTAACCTATTAACCGGAGGCCCGGCCCAGAATTGTTATTTTTTGCCTATTTCAGTGTTTCGAAGAAACGGAATATCAAACGGAGTCCGAACAGAATGAAACCTTCGGGAACGTGATTTTCTCACCGGATATGATCCAGGAGACTTGGACCCCCTGTCAAGAAAGAAAGGAGGTGACCACGAGGGTGGAGGGCGCCCCTAGGGCGCGCCCCTGCCTCATGGGCCCCCCTTTGCTCCACCGATGTACTCCAAACGATCAGATACGGATCCAAAAACCTATTTCCACCGCCGCAACCTTCTGTATCCATGAGATCCCATCTTGGGGCCTGTTCCGGAGCTCCGCCGGAAGGGGAATCCACCACGGAGGGCTTCTACATCATCACCATAGCCCCTCCGATGAAGTGTGAGTAGTTTACCTCAGACCTTCGGGTCCATAGTTAGTAGCTAGATGGCTTCTTCTCTCTTTTTGAATCTCAATACAATGTTCTCCCCCTCTCTCGTGGAGATCTATTCGATGTAATCTTCTTTTTGCGGTGTGTTTGTTGAGACCGATGAATTGTGGGTTTATGATCAAGTTTATCTATGAACAATATTTGAATCTTCTCTGAATTCTTTTATGTATGATTGGTTATCTTTGCAAGTCTCTTTGAATTATCAGTTTGGTTTGGCCTACTAGATTGGTTTTTCTTGCAATGGGAGAAGTGCTTAGCTTTGAGTTCACTCTTGCGGTGTCCTTTCCCAGTGACAGTAGGGGCGGCAAGGCACGTATTGTATTGTTGCCATCGAGGATAACAAGATGGGGTTTTTATCATACTTCATGAATTTATCCCTCTACATCATGTCATCTTGCTTAAGGCGTTACTCTGTTTTCTTGAACTTAATACTCTAGATGCATGCTGGATAGCGGTCGATGAGTAGAGTAATAGTAGTAGATGCAGGCAGGAGTCGGTCTACTTGTCTTGAACGTGATGCCTATATACATGATCATACCTAGATATTCTCGTAACTATGCTCAATTCTGTCAATTGCTCAACAGTAATTTGTTCACCCACCGTAGAATACTTATGCTCTTGAGAGAAACCACTAGTGAAATCTATGGCCCCCGGGTCTATTCTCATCATATCAATCTTCATCACTTTATTATTGCTTTGCTTTTTTACTTTGCCCTTTTATTTTACTTTGCATCTTTATACCAAAAATACCAAAAATATTATCTATCATCTCTATCAGATCTCACTCTCGGAAGTGACCGTGAAGGGATTGACAACCCCTAATCGCGTTGGTGCGTTGAGATATTTGTTTTGTGTAGGTACGAGGGACTCGCACGTAGCCTCCTACTGGATTGATACCTTGGTTCTCAAAAACTGAGGGAAATACTTACTCTACTCTGCTGCATCACCCTTTCCTCTTCAAGGAAATCCAACACATTGCTCAAGAGGTAGCAGCTGGCCCTGCCAGCAGTCCTCCTGAGGCTGGTCGCTCCATTCCTGGTGGGGGTAGCGGCCGTCCCAGCGTCCTCCACCTCGGCCTCCTCCGCGATCGTAGCCTCGAACGTTGTGCTTGGGGCGACGACCGAGGCGCCCGTCACGGATGGCCCTGAGCTCCTGGCAGTCATTGGTGTTGTGGTTGTGCACGTTGTGGAAGACGCAGAACAGGTGGTTGCCCTTTGATGACTCTGGGTGATCGCAGCTGTGCTTCATCTATGGTTCGGCCGCGAGCACGGGTGGTCCCTTGCGCTTCACGTCCTTGGCCTTGGACTTCTTGTCCTCTGGGTCAGCCTACGGAAGTTCCAGAAGGGAGAGGCGACCTTCCTCGGCTCTCGCACACTTGGTTGCCATGTTGAACATTTCCAGAGCCGTGTACAGGTCCTCGTGTATAGCGAGCTCCTCCTTCATCTTGACGTCGCGGACGCCATCAACGAACGCTGAGATGATGGCTTCATCCGACACCTTGGGGATTTTGAGGAGAACGTTGTTGAAGCACTGGATGTACTTCTGCAGGGTCTTTCCTGGCTGCTGCTTGATGCGTCGCAGGTCACCCGCGGTCGGCTGGCGGTCGCGAGTGCCCTGGAAGTTGGCGACGAAATGCTCTCGCATCTCGTCCCAGGAGGAGATCGATCCCGCGGGGAGGTTCAGGAGCCACGAGCGCGCGCCGTCCTTGAGGGCCATGGGAAACCAGTTCGCCATAACTTTCTCGTCGCCGTTGGCCGCCTCGATGCTCAGCTCGTAGAGCTGCGGGAACTCAGCAGGGTCGGGGGTGCCATCATAGCATGGAGGCAGGTCAGGCTTGAACTTCCCTGGCCAGATGATACGTCTCCGTCGTATCTATATTTTTTATTGTTCCATGCCAATATTATACAACTGTCATATACTTTTGGCAACTTTTTATACTATTTTTGGGACTAACATATTGATCCAGTGCCAGTTCCTGTTTGTTGCATGTTTTTTGTTTCGCAGAAAATCCATATCAAACGGAGTCCAAACGGGATAAAAACTCAAGGAGATTTTTTGGAATATATGTGATTTTTTGGAAGAATCATCAACGCGAGAGGATGCCCGAGGGGGCCACGAGGCAGGGGGGCGTGCCCCAGGGGGGTTGACGTGCCCCTGGCCCTCATGGCCACCCCGTAAGGCAGTTGGTGCCCTTCTTTCTCCGCAAGAAAGCCAATATCCGGATAAAAATCGTGTCCAAATTTCAACCCAATCGGAGTTACGGATCTCCGGGAATAAAAAAAACGGTGAAAGGCCAGAATCTGAAATGCAGAAACAGAGAGAGACAGAGAGACATATCCAATCTCGGAGGGGCTCTCGCCCCTCCCATGCCATGGAATCCAAGGACCAGAGGGGAAACCCTTCTCCCATCCAAAGAGAAGGTCAAGGAAGAAGAAGAAGAAGAAGAAGAAGAAGAAGAAGAAGAAGGGGGGGGGGGGTTCTCTCCCCCTCTCTCCCAGTGGCGTCGGAACACCGTCGGGGCCATCATCGTGCGACGGCGATCTACACCAACACCTCCTCATCTTCACCAACATCTTCATCACCTTCCCCCATCTATCTACAGCGGTCCACTCTCCCGCAACCCGCTGTACCCTCTACCTGAACATGGTGCTTTATGCTTCATATTATTATCCACTGATGTGTTGCCATCCTATGATGTCTGAGTAGATTTTCGTTGTCCTATCGGTAATTGGTGAATTGCTATGATTGGTTTAATTTGTTGTGGTTATGTTGTTGTCCTTTGGTGCCCATCATATGAGCGCGCGCGTGGATCACACCATAGGGTTAGTTGTATGTTGATAGGACTATGTATTGGAGGGCAAGAGTGACAGAAGCTTCAACCTAGCATAGAAATTGATGCATACGGGATTGAAGGGGGACCAATATATCTTAATGCTATGGTTGGGTTTCACCTTAATGAACGTTAGTAGTTGCGTATGCTTGCTAATAGTTTCAATCATAAGTGCATACAATTCCAAGTCAGGGATGACATGCTAGCAGTGGCCTCTCCCACATAAAACTTGCTATCGGTCTAGTAACATAGTCAATTGCTTAGGGACAATTTCACAACTCCTACCACCACTTTTCCACACTCGCTAAACTAACTTAGTCGTATCTTTATCTAAACAGCCCCTAGATTTTATTTACGTTCTCTTTATTATCTTGCAAACCTATCCAACAACACCTACAAAGTACTTATAGTTTCATACTTGTTCTAGGTAAAGCGAACGTTAAGTGTGCCTAGAGTTGTATCGGTGGTCGATAGAACTTGAGGGGATATTTGTTCTACCTTTAGCTCCTCGTTGGGTTCGACACTCTTACTTATCGAAAGAGGCTACAATTGATCCCCTATACTTGTGGGTTATCAAGACCTTTTTCTGGTGCTGTTGCCGGGGAGTTATAGCATGGGGTGAATATTCTCGTGTGTGCTTGTTTGCTTTATCACTAAGTAGTTTTTATTTTGTGCTCTTGTTTTCTATCTTTAGTTATGGGTAGGAAACGCTAAATACCAAAAAAAAGTTGTACCTACTACACCAATGGTTGAAGAACTACTCAAAATCTATCACACTCCTGAAGCTTTTTACTTGGATCATCTTCGATCCCTATGTGCTCGTGCTGAAACCCCAACTAGCTTAGTTGAGGGCAAATCTTTAGATGAGCATGCTTGTTATGTGCGACACCGCTTATCTCAAAAAGGGAAACTTTTACTGGATCAAATTCATTGTTTGCAATGCTATGCTTGGAATTTATGTGAAATATATGATTTAACTTGTTGTTTTGAAGACCCTAAGAAACATCTTCCCTACCAATGTGAGTTTAGTGATAATGGAATCGTATCTTCATATGCTAAGGGTGTTTATAATTACTATGATGTTCAACAAATTGAACAATTTGTTGCTTTTAAGGGTGCTTATGAAATTGCTTCTTTGATTGGAAAGTATGATGCTACTCTTTACAAATCTGAAAATTTTGCCATACTGAAATATTGTTATGATAATTATGCTTCTAATGCCTATGTTAAACCATATATTGAGGACTCCTCCGCTATCCAAGAAGAGACTAATATTTTGCAGGAGTCTATGGAAGAAGGAATTGATGAAACCGTGGGCTCATTGGATGAAAAAGATGATGAGGAGAGCGAAGAACAAAAGGAGGAAGAGCGGATTATCTACCCGTGCCCACCCTTCTAATGAGTGTAACTCTTCAACTCATACATTGTTTAATTTCCCTTCGTGTTTACCGAAGGATGAATGCTATGATGATTTCTATGATCCCTTTGATTCTTTTGAAAGACCCCTTTTTGATGAACTCTATGCTTGTGGCCATGATGCCAATATGAATTATGCTTATGGAGATGAACTTGCTATTGTTCCTTATGTTAAGAATGAAATTGTTTCTATTGCACCCACACATGATAGTCCTATTATCTTTTTGAATTCTCCAAACTACACTATATCCGAGAAGTTTGTGCTTATTAAGATTATATTGATGGGTTGCCTTTTACCATTGCACATGATAATTTTGATGAATGTGATATGCATGTGATTGCTGCTCCTACATGCAATTATTATGAGAGAGGAACTACATCTCCACCTCTCTATGTTTCCAACACGATAAAATGGCAAGAAACTTCTTATGCTATGCATTGGCCTTTACTTGATGTGCATGAATTGTTCTTGTATGACATGCCGATGCATAGGAAGAGAGTTAGACTTTGTTTTTGCATGATATATGTTACTTTGTGCTCACTACTAAATCACAAGTCATTGTCAATTAAAATTGGCTTTGATATACCTTGGGATCCGGGTGGATCCATTACTTGAGCACTATATGCCTAGCTTAATGGCTTTAAAGAAAGTGCTGCCAGGGAGACAACCCAGAAGTTTTAGAGAGTCATTTATTTCTGTTGTGTGCTTTTATAAAGTTTAAAAATAAAAAAATAAAGAGGGGAACCTAAAACTTTTTCAAAAATAAAACTAAAAGTGAGAAAGACGAGCATTGTTAAAGTGGGAGCTAGCCTTGAACTTTGTTCATGCTCACGGAAACTTTGTGAATCTTGATTACAGAAAATTTTCAACAAAAATAATCATCCCCTTGTACAAATCATTGTATCATAAAAATAATGTGCCAAAATTTGCCTCTAGGATATTTACATTGCTTGTTGGTTTGTGCGGTGCAAAACAGAAACTTTGGCTGTAGTGCATGATTTTACATTTTTACTGGAAATTCAAACAGTTCTGAAACTTTTTGCACCGTCTTGCTATACAAATTGTTTAGTTTTCCTAATTGTTTCAGAATTGTTTGGGTTACAGAAGTATGGTGGATGTTCGAATCTTTACAAACGGTCATGTTTTCACAGATTGCTGTTATAGCTTCATTATTTGGATATGTTTGAATTCTTGTTGACGCCTCCTTGACTTGAGGCCATAGAATTCTGATAGCATATAGTGGGTAATGTTTGTTTATAATTATACAATAATGTTACATCAGTACACGATGGGATTTCTTTGCCATATTCACTAACCCCGCCACTAAAAGTTTGGTTAAGTTTTGTGTGGATGAAGTGTTCGAAGATCGAGGAGGTCTCGATGCGAGGAGAAGGAGGAGAGGCAAGAGCTCAAGCTTGGCGATGCCCAAGGCACCCCCAGTAAATATTCAAGGATACTCAAGCATCTAAGCTTGGGGATGCCCGGAAGGCATCCCATCTTTCTTCAACAAGTATCGGTATGTTTTCGGATTCGTTTCGTTCATGTGATATGTGCAAATCTTGGAGCGTATTTTGCATTTAGTTTTTCACTTTTCTTTTATGCACTATGCTGGTATGAGATAGTCCATGGTTGATTTATAGAATTATCTTTGCACTTCACTTATATATTTTGAGTATGGATTTATAGAATGCTTCATGTGCTTCACTTATATCATTTGAAGTTTGGATTGCCTGTCTCTCTTCACATAGAAAATCTCCATTTGTAGAATGCTCTTTTGCTTCACTTATATTTGTTTGAGCGTGGGCATATCTTTTGTAGAAATAATTAAACTCTCTTGCTTCACTTATATCTATTTAGAGAGATGACAGGAATTGGTCATTCACATGGTTAGTCATAAAATCCTACATAAAACTTGTAGATCACTGAATATGATATGTTTGATTCCTTGCAATAGTTTTGCGATATAAAGGTGGTGATGTTAGAGTCGTGCTAGTGAGTAATTGTGGATTATTAGAAATACTTGTGTTGAGGTTTGTGATTCCCGAAGCATGCACGTATGGTGAACCGTTATGTAATGAAGTCGGAGCATGATTTATTTTTTTGATTGTCATTCTTTGTGTGGAGGTCGGGATCGCGCGATGGTTAACTCCTACCAACCCTTCCCCTAGGAGCATGCGTGTAGTACTTTTTTTCGATGGCTAATAAATTATTGCAATAAGTATGTGAGTTCTTTATGACTAATGCTGAGTCCATGGATTATACGCACTCTCACCCTTCCATCATTGCTAGCCTCTTCGGTACCGTGCATTGCCCTTTCTCACCTCGAGAGTTGGTGCAAACTTCGCTGATGCATCCAAACCCCGTGATACGATACGCTCTATCACACATAAGCCTCCTTATATCTTCCTCAAAACAGCCACCATACCTACCTATTATGGCATTTCCATAGCCATTCCGAGATATATTGACATGCAACTTCCATCATCATCATATACATGACTTGAGCATTCATTGTCATATCACTTTGCATGATCGTAAGATAGCTAGCATGATGTTTTCATGGCTTGTCCGTTTTTTTATATCTTTGCTATGCTAGATCATTGCACATCCTGGTACACTGCCAGAGGCATTCATATAGAGTCATATTTTGTTCTAGTATCGAGTTGTAATATCGAGTTGTAAGTAAATAAAAGTGTGATGATCATCATTATTAGAGCATTGCCCCATGTGAGGAAATAAAAAAAGAGGCCAAAAGAGTCTCCAAAAAAAGAGTCTTCAAAAAAAGAGGGGAGTCTCTAAAAAAAGAAAAAGAAAAGAAAGAGAAAACAGCAAAATGAGAGAAAAAGAGAGAAGGGGCAATGTTACTATCCTTTTACCACACTTGTGCTTCATAGTAGCACCATGTTCTTCATATAGAGAGTCTCTTGAGTTATCACTTTCATATACTAGTGGGAATTTTCATTATAGAACTTGGCTTGTATATTCCGATGATGGGATTCCTCAAATGCCCGAGGTCTTCATGAGCAAGCAAGTTGGATGCACACCCACTTAGTTTCCAGTTTGAGCTTTCATACACTTATAGCTCTTAGTGCATCCATTGCATGGCAATCCCTACTCCTCACATTGACATCAATTGATGGGCATCTCCATAGCCCGTTGATTAGCCGCGTCGATGTGAGACTTTCTCCTTTTTGTCTTCTCCACATAACCTCCACCATCATATTCTATTCCACCTATAGTGCTATATCCATGGCTCACGTCATTGCTACCTCTTGAGCACTACGTTGGTTTTCCCTTGAAGAGGAAAGGGTGATGCAGCAAAGTAGCATAACTATTTCCCTCAGTTTTTGAGAACCAAAGTATCAATCCAGTAGGAGGCTACGCGCGAGTCCCTCGCACCTACACAAACAAATAAATCCTCGCAACCAACGCGATAAGGGGTTGTCAATCCCTACACGGTCACTTACGAGAGTGAGATCTGATAGAAATGATAAGATAATATTTTTGGTATTCTTATGGTAAAGATGCAAAGTAAAATAAAAGCAACGGAAATAACTAAGTGTTGGAAGATTAATATGATGGAAGATAGACCCGGGGGCCATAGGTTTCACTAGTGGCTTCTCTCAAGAGCATAAGTATTTTACGGTGGGTGAACAAATTACTGTTGAGCAATTGACATAATTTAGCATAGTTATGAGAACATCTAGGTATGATCATGTATATAGGCATCACGTCCGAAACAAGTAGACCGACTCCTACCTGCATCTACTACTATTACTCCACACATCGACCGCTATCCAGCATGCATCTAGAGTATTAAGTTCATAAGAACAGAGTAACGCTTTAAGCAAGATGACATGATGTAGAGTGATAAATTAATGCAATATGATAAAAAAACCATCTTGTTATCCTCGATGGCAACAATACAATACGTGCCTTGCTGCCCCTACTGTCACTGGGGAAGGACACCGCAAGATTGAACCCAAAGCTAAGCACTTCTCCCATTGCAAGAAAGATCAATCTAGTAGGCCAAACTAAAATGATAATTCGAAGATACTTGCAAAGATAACCAATCATACATAAAAGAATTCAGAAGATTCAAATATTGTTCATAGATAAACTTGATCATAAACCCACAATTCATCGGTCTCAACAAACACACCGCAAAAGAAGATTACATCGAATAGATCTCCACAAGAGAGGGGGAGAACATTGTATTGAGATCCAAAAAGAGAGAGGAAGCCATCTAGCTAATAACTATGGACCCGAAAGTCTGAGGTAAACTACTCACACTTCATCGGAGAGGCTATGGTGTTGATGTAGAAGCCCTCTGTGATCGATGCCCCTCCGACGGATCTCCGGAACAGGCCACAAGATGGGATCCCGTGGGTACAGAAGGTTGCGGCGGTGGAATTAGGTTTTTGACTTTGTATCTGATCGTTTGGGGGTACGTAGGTATATATAGGAGGAAGGAGTATGTCGGTGGAGCAATGTGCGGCCCACGAGGGTGGAGTGCGCGCCTGGGGGGGGGGGGGGGGTAGGCGCCCCCTACCTCGTGGCTTCCTACTTGATTTCTTGACGTAGGGTCCAAGTCCTTTGGATCATGTTCGTTTTGAAAATTACGTTCCCGAAGGTTTCATTCTGTTTGGACTCCGTTTGATATTCTTTTTCTGCGAAACTCTGAAATAGGCAAAAAAAAACAACAATTCTGGGCTGGGCCTCCGGTTAATAGGTTAGTCCCAAAATAATATAAAAGTGAATAATAAATCCCAATAATGTCCAAAACAGAAGATAATATAGCATGGAGCAATAAAAAATAATAGATACGTTGGAGACGTATCACTCATGTATTGCGTGAAAGTCGAAAAAGTTTGAGAATACTAAAGTATGAAACAATTGCTTGGCTAAAACCGGGGTTGTGCATGATTTAAATACTTTGTGTGGTGAAGATGGACCATAGCCAGACCATATGATTTTGTAGGGATAACTTTCTTTGGTCATGTTATTTTGAAAAGACATGATTGCTTTATTAGTATGCTTGAAGTATTATTGTCTTAATGTCAAATGACAGACTATTGCTTTGAATCACTCGTGTCTTAATATTCATGCCATGATTAGATTACATGATCAAAATTATGCTAGGTAGCACTCCACATCAAAAATTATCTTTTTTTATCATTTACCTACTCGAGGATGAGCAGGAATTAAGCTTGGGGATGCTGATACATCTCCGTCGTATCTATAATTTTTTATTGTTTCATGCCAATATTATACAACTTTCATATACTTTTGGCAACTTTTTATACTATTTTTGGGACTAACATATTGATCCAGTGCCCAGTGCCAGTTCCAGTTTGTTGCATGTTTTTTCTTTCGCAAAAAATCCATATCAAACGGAGTCCAAACGGGATAAAAACTCACGGAGATTTTTTTGGAATATATGTGATTTTTGGGAAGAAGAATCAACGCGAGACGATGCCCGAGGGGGCCACGAGGCAGGGAGGCTCGCCCCAGGGGGGTGGGCGTGCCCCTGACCCTCGTGGCCACCCCGTAAGGTGGTTGGTGCCCTTCTTTTGCTGCAAGAAAGCCAGTATCCGGATAAAAATCGTGTTCAAATTTCAGCCCAATCGGAGTTACGGATCTCCAGGAATATAAGAAACGGTGAAAGGCCAGAATCTGAAATGCAAAAACAGAGAGAGACAGAGAGACAAATCCAATCTCAGAGGGGCTCTTGCCCCTCCCATGCTATGGAAGCCAAGGACCAGATGGGAAACCCTTCTCCCATCTAGGGAGAAGGTCAAGGAAGAAGAAGAAGAAGAAGAAGAAGAAGAAGAAGAAGAAGAAGAACGGGGGCTCTCTCCCCCTCTCTCCCGGTGGCACCGGAACACCGTCGGGGCCATCATCGTGCGACGACGATCTACATCAACACCTCCGTCATCTTCACCAACATCTTCATCACCTTCCCCCATCTATCTACAGCGGTCCAGTGTCCCACAATCCGATGTACCCTCTACCTGAACATGGTGCTTTATGCTTCATATTATTATCTAATGATGTGTTGCCATCCTATGATGTTTGAGTAGATTTTTGTTGTCCTATCGGTAATTGGTGAATTGCTATGATTGGTTTAATTTTCTTGTGGTTACGTTGCTATCCTTTGGTGCCCATCATATGAGCGCGCACGTGGATCACACCATAGGGTTAGTTGTATGTTCATAGGACTATGTATTGGAGGGCAAGAGTGACAGAAGCTTCAACCTAGCATAGAAATTGATGCATACGGGATTGAAGGGGGACCAATATATCTTAATGCTATGGTTGGGTTTCACCTTAATGAACGTTAGTAGTTGCAGATGCTTGCTAATAGTTCCAATCATAAGTGCATACAATTCCAAGTCAGGGATGACATGCTAGCAGTGGCCTGTCCCACATAAAACTTGCTATCGGTCTAGTAACGTAGTCAATTGCTTAGGGACAATTTCACAACTCCTGCCACCACTTTTCCACACTCGCTAAACTAATTTAGTTGTGTGTTTATCTAAACAGCCCCTAGCTTTTTTTTGCGTGCTCTTTATTATCTTGCAAACCTATCCAACAACACCTACAAAGTGCTTCTAGTTTCATACTTGTTCTAGGTAAAGTGAACGTTAAGCGTGCCTAGAGTTGTATCGGTGGTCGATAGAACTTGAGGGAATATTTGTTCTACCTTTAGCTCCTCGTTGGGTTCGACACTCTTACTTATCGAAAGAGGCTACAATTGATCCCCTATACTTGTGGGTTATCACCAGACGATGCAGCGCAGCTCCGGAGTGAACGCGCGACACCCTGTTGTGGTCGCGGGAGCCTGCCGTGGAGGTGGAACCTTGTCTTGGCGCTCGCGTGCCACCACTGCGGGCAGCGTGCGGTCTTGGTGCGGCGGTGCTAGGAGCGCACGCGCATCTTCTTGTGGCCGCTGCACCACCTGGCAGCTTGCCTCATCGCGCGCGGGCGCCCGACGCTGCAGATCACGCTGAGGAGTGATAATCCCCAAGTGCAGGGAATCATCGTAGTAGTTTCCAAAGGTGGAAGTGATAAGTATGGAGTGTCGAACCCACAAGGAGCTAAAGGTAAGATCAATATTCTCTCAAGCCCTATCTGTCACTGATACGACTCTACGTGCACCGAGCGTTTGCTTCCAACTAGAAACGAGAAATAAAACTACGTTGTGGGTATGAAGAGGATATCTTTTCATAGTATCGGAGAGCTAAAATATAAAAGTAGGTGCTGTTATCATAAAGTTAGAATATACTACTAAATAATATAAATAGCGAGTGTGGAATAATGGTGGATCAGTGTGCGGAATTGTCCTAGGCAACTGTTAACAAGACCGGTGATCACTATTGCAGTTTCATATGAGGGAGAGGCATAAGCTAACATACTTTCTCTACTTGGATCATATGCACTTATGATTGGAACTCTAGCAAGCATCCGCAACTACTAAAGATCATTAAGGTAAAATCCAACCATAGCGTTAAAGCATCAAGTCCTCTTTATTCCCATACGCAACAATCCCTCTTACTCGGGTTTGTGTTTCAGTCACTCACCAACCCACTATAAGCGAATCATGAACGTATTGCAGCACCCTACAACGGGAATCCCTCACGCTTGCGCGACACGGAGGGCACCATAGGACAACACCAAAGTAAAACATACAACTCATACCAATCTAGATCATCAATCAACCCAAATACAAAAGATATCTACTCAAAACATCATAGGATGGCAACACATCATTGGATCATAATATGTGGCATAAAGCACCATGTTCAAGTAGGGATTGCAGCAGGGTGCGGGAGAGTGGACCGCGTAAAAGAGATGAGGATGGTGATGATGATGAAGACGATCACCGTGGCGATGATTCCCCTCCCGATGGCACTCCGGCGCCACCGGAAGAGAGGAGGAGAGGTTCTCCCCCTTGTGCTTCCTCCTCCATGGCTTCCACCCTCTGGTCCTTGGCCTTCATGATGATGATGGCCCCTCCGGGATACTCCTCCATGGCCACCGGTGATGATGGCCCCCTCCGGCAGGGTGCCGGAGAGGGCCTAGATTGACTTCTCGTGGCTACAGAGGCTTGAGGCGGCGGAACTTCCGATCTAGGTTTCTTTCTGGAAGTTTGGGTATATATAGAAGAGTTTTGTGTTGATTTCACGTCAGGAGGGTCTCCGGGCTGTCCACGAGGTAGGGGGGCGCCCTAGGGGGGTGGGCGCGCCCCCACCCTCGTGGGTAGCCTGGGACTCTTCTGGCCTGCTTATGGTACTCCGTGGGCTTCTTCTGGTCCAAAAATGATCTCCGTCAAGTGGCACGTCAATTGGACTCCGTTTACTTTTCCTTTTCTGCAATACTCTAAAACAAGGATAAAACAGAAACTGGCACTGGGCTCTAGGTTAATAGGTTAGTCCCAAAAATCATATAAAATATCATATAAATGCATATAAAACATCCTAGAAGGATGGTATAATAGCATGAATACTTCATAAATTATAGATACGTTGGAGGCGTATCAGCATCCCCAAGCTTAATTCCTGCTCGTCCTCGAGTAGGTAAATGATAAAAGAAATAATTTATGAAGTGTGAATGCTAGCAAGTGCTTAAGTTTGATCAATGATAATTTCAGTCACTTTTCTAGCATCATTACATGTCATAACAGTAGCTCATCTCATAAAACTTCTCATGATAAAGTAATAAGCTAATACACTTTAAAGTATAGATCATAAACTTTCTTGAATACTAACAAACAATATTCTCAGTCATCGAACAATTGCAATTCATCTTATTTTCAGGAAGAGTCTATGTCAGAGCTTTGATTTAGCAAACTCCACATACTCAACTATCATTTAGTCTTTCACAATTTCTAACACTCACGCAATACTTGTGGTTATGGAGTTTTAATCGGACACAGAGAAAGATAGGGGCTTATAGTTTCGCCTCCCAACCTTTTACCTCAAGGGTAATGTCAACAATAATAGCTCATGCTAACTTACATCCAATTAGATATATATATATATCAAGATCTTTCCAACACCCTGTGCTTGCCAAAGGATAAAATGTAAAAAGGAAAGGTGAAGATCACCATGACTCTTGCATAAGGTAGAAGATAATAATAAAAGATAGGCCCTTCGCAGAGGGAAGCAGAGGTTGCCATGCGCTTTCAGGGTTGGATGCACAAAATCTTAATGCGAAAGAACGTCACTTTATATTGCCCCTTGTGATATGAACCTTTATTATGCAGTCCGTCACTTTTATTTCTTCCACATCACAAGATCATCTAAAGCTTATTTCCTCCACACCAATCAATCATACATATTTAGAGAGCAATTTTTATTGCTCGCACCGATGACAACTTACTTGAAGGATCTTACTCAATCCATAGGTAGATATGGTGGACTCTCATGGCAAAACTGGTTTAAGGGTTTTGGGAAGCACAAGTAGTATCTCTACTTGGTGCAAAGAATTTGGCTAGCATGAGGGGGGAAAGGCAAGCTCAACATGTTGGATGATCCATGCCAATATACATTATTTCGGATATAAGAAAACATAACCCATTACGTTGTCTTCCTTGTCTAACATCAACTCTTTAGCATGTCATATTTTAATGAGTGCTCCCAATCATAAAATATGTCCAGGATAGTATATTTATATGTGAAACCTCTCTTCCTTCAATATTCTTTCATGAATTGTTCAAGTGACCAATTCTATGTTTGCTAACTTTCAATAAGTTTACTACCTATACTTATTATGTGTGAAGTCATTACTCCCCATGTTATAAGCATATGAAACATATATAAATTCAGATTTATGACATTCAATTTATTCAACCATTTACTCATAGGATATACATGAAACACATGAGTAAATGACAAACCACTCCAAAAGATATGAGTGAAGAACACTGAGTAGTCAAATAATTAACTAGCCATGGGAGGATTCTTTTTAATTCAATATTTCAGATCCAAAGACTTTATTCAAACAGCAAATTGAATTGAAAACACGCTCCAAACAAAACACATATCATGTGACGAATAAAAATATAGCTCCGAGTAAGGTATACCGATAGTTTTGAAGACGAAACAGGGGATGCCTTCCGGGGCATCCCCAAGCTTAGGTACTTGAGTCTTCCTTGAATATTGCCTTGGGGTGCCTTGGGCATCCCCAATCTTAGGGTCTTTCCACTCCTTATTCTCCTCATATCGATACCTCACCCAAAACTTGAAAACTTCAATCACACAAAACTTAACCAAACTTCGTGAGATAGGTTAGTATGATAAAGAGCAAACCATTCACTTTGGTACTGTCAAAGAAAAGGTTCATAATTGTTCTCACACAATGCCCACTTTACCATATCATTTCTACAATTTATATTGAGGAATATAAGCCATAGAAACTAGAAAACAAGCAAACTATGCAATGAAAACAGAATCCGTCTGAAACAGAACAGTTTGTAAAGATCTGACCAATAACCATACTTCTGCTACTCCAAAAATTATGAAATAAATTGGTGGACGTGAGGAATTTGTCTATTAATCTTCTACAAAAAGAATCAACTCAAAATCACTCTTCCGTAAAAAATGACATCTATTCTTGTGAGCGCAAAGTTTCTGTTTTTTACAGCAAGATCACATTAACTTTCACCCAAGTCTTCCCAAAGGTCAAAGCTATAAAACATTATTACTACAGTAGCTTAATCATGTAAACACACAAAAACAGTAAGGGTAGATATTGGGTTGTCTCCCAACAAGCGCTTTTCTTTAATGCCTTTTAGCTAGGCATGATGATTTCAATGATGCTCACATAAAAGATAGGAATTGAAGCACAAAGAGAGCATCTTGAAGAATAAGACTAGCACATTTAAATATAACCTACTTCCTATGCCTAGGTATTTTGTGAGCACACAACTTATGGGAACGAGAATCAACTAGCATAGGAAGGCAAAACAAGTATAACTTTAATACTTTAAGCACATAGAGAGGAAACTTGATATTATTGCAACTCCTACAAGCATGTATTCCTCCCTCATAATAATTTTCAGTAGCATCATGGATAGCAACTTTGTTCTCATACTCAATTGGAACCTCTTCCGGAATAGTGGAATCATTACTAGCTAAAGTTGACACTCTTCCAAATCCACTTTCATAAATATCACACTAAGATTCAACATCCTCCAAAATAGTGGGATCACTAATTCCTAAAGTTGACACTCTTCCAAACCACTTTAAGTGATAGTATTATTCATACTCCAAAAGATATAAGTGAAGTTCATGGAGCATTCTACAATTAACATAGACTAACCAATATCCAAGCTCAAAATGTATAAGTGAAGCACATGAAGCATTCTATAAAACCATACTCAAAAGATTTAAGTGAAGCACAAAGAGTAATTCTATAAGGTCATAGTTAAAAGATTTAAGTGAAGCACATGAATTATTCTATAAATCAATGAAGGGCTATCTCATTCTAGCATGGTTCTTAAAGGAAAAACAAAAACACAAAGGACACAAATCATGTGAACAAAACAAAAACCAAAGTATACCGATAATTGTTGAAGAAGAAAGATGGGATGCCAACCGGGGCATCCCCAAGCTTAGATGCTTGAGTATCCTTTGAAATATTTACTTGGGGTGCCTTGGGCATCCCCAAGCTTGAACTCTTGCTTCTCTTTATTCTTCTCACATCGGTAACCCCTCGTTCTTCGAACACTTCATCCACAAAAACTTAACGAAAACTTTGTGAGACCCGTTAGTATAACAAAGCAAATATCTACTATAAGTACTGTTGCAAACCAATTCATATTTTGTTTTTGCATTATAGCTACTGTAATATAACTTTTCCATGGCTTAATCCACTGATAGAGACTGATAGTTTCATCAAAACAAGCAAGCAATGCATCAAAAACAGAATCTGTCTTAAACATGACAGTCTGTAGTAATATGGAAGTTTAGAAAACTTATGTAATTCCTAAAATTATGAACTAAATTTGAAAATTTGAAAATTTTGTACAGAAGTAATGTGCAAAAAGTTTCAGACCCATTTGACTTTCCATTAAAAAATGTAAATTCACGCACTACAGCCAAAGTTTCTGTTTTTGTTCTGCACAAAGTAAACAAGCAATCTAATCATCCTTGGACCAAAGCTTGGCACATTATTTTTATAATAAATGAATATATACAAGGGGGATAATTATTTACAGAGAAACTTCCATGAAAAATTCTACATTGTTTCCGTGAGCATGAACACAAGTGCTCAAGGTCGACCCTCACTTCTTCAATGCAAAACCTTCCAATCACTTCTCTTTTTTGAAAAACTTTTTAGGGATGAGAGGCAAGTAATTTTTTTTGTATTTTCATTTCTTTAATTTTTTTTGTATGTTTCACCCACAACTAAACAAAAACAAAAAGAAAAAAATCTACTTAGTGAAGAAAGCAAACAAGCACACACGAGAATATCAACCCCATGCTATTGCTCCCCGGCAACGGCGCCAGAAAAGAGCTTGATAATCCCCAAGTGCAGGGAATCATCGTAGCAATTTCCAAAGGTGGAAGTGATAAGTATGGAGTGTCGAACCCACAAGGAGCTAAATGTAAGATCAATATTCTCTCAAGCCCTATCTGCCACTGATATGACTCTACGTGCACCGAGCGTTTGCTTCCAACTAGAAACGAGAAATAAAACTACGTTGTGGGTATGAAGAGGATAACTTTGCATAGTATCGGAGAGCTAAAATATAAAAGTAGGTGCTGTTATCATAAAGTTAGAATATACTACTAAATAATATAAATAGCGAGTGTGGAATAATGGTGGATCGGTGTGCGGAATTGTCCTAGGCAATTGTTAACAAGACCGGTGATCACTATTGCAGTTTCATATGAGGGAGAGGCATAAGCTAACATACTTTCTCTACTTGGATCATATGCACTTATGATTGGAACTCTAGCAAGCCTCCGCAACTACTAAAGATCATTAAGGTAAAACCCAACCATAGCATTAAAGCATCAAGTCCTCTTTATTCCCATACGCAACAATCCCTCTTACTCGGGTTTGTGTTTCAGTCACTCACCAACCCACTATAAGCGAATCATGAACGTATTGCAGCACCCTACAGCAGGAATCCCTCACGCTTGCGCGACACGGAAGGCACCATAGGACAGCACCAAAGTAAAACATACAACTCATACCAATCTAGATCATCAATCAACCCAAAGACAAAAGATATCTACTCAAAACATCATAGGATGGCAACACATCATTGGATCATAATATGTGGCATAAAGCACCATGTTCAAGTAGGGATTGCAGCAGGGTGCGGGAGAGTGGACCGCGTAAAAGAGATGAGGATGGTGATGATGATGAAGACGATCACCGTGGCGATGATTCCCCTCCTGATGGCACTCCAGCGCCACCGGAAGAGAGGAGGAGAGGTTCTCCCCCTTGTGCTTCCTCCTCCATGGCTTCCACCCTCTGGTCCTTGGCCTTCATGATGATGATGGCCCCTCCGGGATACTCCTCCATGGCCATCGGTGATGATGGCCCCCTCCGGCAGGGTGCCGGAGAGGGCCTAGATTGACTTCTCGTGGCTACAGAGGCTTGCGGCGGCGGAGCTTCCGATCTAGGTTTCTTTCTGGAAGTTTGGGTATATATAGAAGAGTTTTGCATTGATTTCACGTCAGGGGGGTCTCCGGACCGTCCACGAGGTAGGGGGCGCCCTAGGGGGGTGGGCGCGCCCCCCACCCTCATGGGCAGCCCGGGACTCTTCTGGCCTGCTTCTGGTACTCCGTGGGCTTCTTCTGGTCCAAAAATGATCTCCGTCAAGTGGCACGTCAATTAGACTCCGTTTAGTTTTCCTTTTCTGCAATACTCTAAAACAAGGATAAAACAGAAACTGGCACTGGGCTCTAGGTTAATAGGTTAGTCCCAAAAATCATATAAAATATCATATAAATGCATATAAAACATCCTAGAAGGATAGTATAATAGCATGAATACTTCATAAATTATAGATACGTTGGAGACATATCAAGGAGCCTCCCGCCTTGGCTCGATGATGGCATCCTGCCTGGGAGGTGGAAGAGGTGCTCCGTGAGCTACGTTGTCCGCAGTAGGCGGCGGTTGAGGCAGCGAGCGAGATGGTGCAACAGACTCTCTGGCGGCGCTGACGAGCTCGGCGATGCGGTCGAGCCAGTCCTCGTAGAAGTCATTGACCGGGCGGTAGCTGATACGTCTCCAACGTATCTATAATTTATGAAGTATTCATGCTAATATATTATCATTCTTGGATATTTTACAATCATTTTATAGCAACTTTATATCATTTTTTGGGACTAACCTATTGACCCAGTGCCCAGTGCCAGTTGCTGTTTTTTGCTTGTTTTTTTACATCGCAAGAAATCAATATCAAAAGGAGTCCAAACACCATGAAACTTTTTGGAGAATGGACTAGAACACCGAGGATGGGCCAGAGCAGCACCTGGGGGGTGCCCCGAGGGGGGGCACAACCCACCAGGGCGTGCCTGGGCCCCCAGGCACGCCCAGGTGTGTTGTGTCCACCTCGGTGGCCTCCCGCACCCCCTCTTCACCCTATAAATTCACAAATATTCCAAAACCCTTCGGGGTAGGCCTAGATCAGAAGTTCCGCCGCCGCAGGCCTCTGTAGCCATCGAAAACCAATATAGACCTCGTTCCGGCACCCTGCCGGAGGGGGGAATCATCTCCGGTGTCCATCTTCATCATCCCGGTGGCCACCACGATGAGGAGGGAGTAGTCCACCCTCTGGGCTGAGGGTTTGTACTAATAGCTATGTGTTTAATCTCTCTCTCTCTCTCTCGTGATCTTGAGATGTCACGATCTTGATATATCATAGGCTTTGTTAACATAGATGGATCATACGATGTTTCTCCCCTCTCTACTCTTGTTGTGATGAATTGAATCTTTACCCTTTGAGGTTTTGTCTTGTCGGATTGAATGTTCAGATTTGAGAACACATGATGTATGTCTTGCAGTACGAATACTTGAGGTGACAATGGGGTATCAGATTGATTCACTTGATGTATGTTATGGCACTCAACTTACGGATTCCCGTGGTGACATTGGGCTAATCTATGCATAGGGGTTGATGCATGTTTTATTATCTTTTCTCCGGTAGAAACTTTTAGGGTCTCCTTGTAGTTCTTTGAGTGGATTGAATATTATGATCATGAAGTTGTTTGATGCATATCATAGAATTAACTCACAGATACTCGTGGTGACATTGGAGTATCTAGGTGACATTAGAGTTGGTTGATGTGTGTCATATGGTGTTATTTTAGTACGAACTCTTGATTAGATCGATCGGAAAGAATAGCTTGCGTTATTTTAGTACGAACTCTAGGATATATTGATCGGAAAGAATAGCTTTGAGGTGGTTTCGTACCCTATAAACAATTTTTATCTTTTGTTCTCCGCTAATAGGAGCTCGAGAGTGATTCTTTATTGCACTTTGAGGGATAATCATATGATCCAACTATGTTAGCATTGTTGAGAGATTGCACTAGCGAAAGTACGAACCCTAGGCCTTGTTTTCAAGCATTGCAATACCGTTTGTGCTCACTTTTGTTACATGTTACCTTGCTATTTTTTATTGTTCCTATTACAAAAACCAATATCTACTATCCATATTACACTTGAATCACCATATCTTCGCCGAACTAGTGCACCTATACATTTTACCATTGTATTTGGTGTGTTGGGGATACAAGAGACTTTTTGTTATTTGGTTGCAGGGTTGCTTGAGAGAGACCATCTTCATCCTACACCTCCCACGGATTGATAAACCTTAGGTCATCCACTTGAGGGAAAATTGCCACTGTCCTACAAAACTCTGCACTTGGAGGCTCAACACGAGTCTACAAGAATAAAGTTGCATAGTAGATATCAGTAGCGTAGGAGCTCGCGTGCCATGAGCAGCGCGGCCTGCGCGTTCGCCGGGCCACGACGAGCGTGGGAGGACGAAGCAGCCAGAGTCAACGATAGAGTGGCGGTGCGCCCGTCTCGCCGCACGGAAGGATGCAGCAATGAAGCCTGCTGCTCATGGCCCGCGGGGCCGATGGCGGCGTTCGCCGCTGGCGATGGGGGACGGCGAGGGCAGCCGCGCCTGCCGGTGCTGTCTAAGCGGCGCGGGCGGCGAGAGCAGCCCAGCGCTCAGCACGAGCTCGACGAGCGTCATCCATGGAAGCGGTGGGGCGGTGGCGAATTGACCGGCGGAAGAGAGGCTCCAACGCACCCCTACCTGGCGCGCCAAATGTCGGATTTCGGGTTCCGCAGACCCTTGAGAGGTTCGAACTCTGGGGTGCATGCGAAGAAATCAACCTCCCCAGTCTGCCTACTCGCCAATCTCACAACCTAGCTCGACGAACTCAAAGGAAAGGGGACACAACAGTTTACCCAGGTTCGGGCTACCTTGCGGTGTAAAACCCTACTCCTGCTTTGTGGTGGATTGGCCTCAAGGGGCTGAGGATGAACTATTACAGTTGGGGAACAACCTCAGGAGGAGGCGTGTTCTTGTGCTCAAGTGAGCTGGTGAGCTGGTCAGGGTGGAGTGGATCCGATCTCCCTCTATGGTGGTGGCTAGATTCTATTTATAGTGGCCTTGGTCCTCTTCCCAAATGAAGGCGGGAAGGGATCCCACAACGGCCAAATTCGAAGGAAGACAACTAGTACATCTTATCCTGACAAAAGTAGTGTTCGCCTGCAAAGCTTCTGGTCGTGACGCCGTGGTGGGCTCGGCGATGACCTCCGTCCTGGTGGTCTTGGTCTTGTTGCACGGGAATGGAAACCTTTGGCTGATTCCTCGGGACTCCACGCATGCGCTTGCCTCCGTAGCACCAAAGAGGAAACTGTCGTCCTACGCCCGCTGGCGCCCGCCTGGCCTTGTCGTCATGGCTCACATCATCCGAGCCTCACGAGGTGAGACCTGCATATAAATCTCCGCTCCTCTAGAGCCAGCCTGAGGAGGTCGCTCCTCCCGGAGGTCTTGGTGTCGTCCGCCTCGCGAGGGTCTTGAGTCGTAGATGCTGAAGGTGGGTCGTACCGGGCCGTTGATGGAGCCACGCCGTGGGCCGCAGGCAGGCAAGTCTGGGTACCCCCGTTCCCAGAACGCCGACAAACACTGTTTAATGAATAGTATGATCACATTTGTATTTTCTTCACTAAGAATACCATGGGTGCCAATACATCATGGAACTTCATACGTGAGTAGAATGATCGACTAAGGTTCATACCACGAAATTTCAGAAATTTTTAAATTTTTCTAGTATTTTTTTATGAATTTACTATTCACATGTGTGCGCGCGCACCCATCTTCACCTTTGTCTTTTCAGTATAGAAACATGCTTTGATATAGTATCCATGAAACTTACTACTAATATTTTTTTTCTTACCTGCTTATTTGATTGGCAATGTTTTTTTAGATTCATAAATCTTCCATTTTTGTAGGATGTGCCACGCTTTGGCAAGTCTTTTTTTTTGCTTTGTACTTTTGTCCTTGCTTAACGATGTAATTTATAGTAAGTGAGTCAAGAGTTTTTTTTGCAAGAAACTTCCAATCTATTGATCTTCAGTCATGGCAGTACAAAGAACAACAAAGGTAATAAAAATTACAACCATGTCCGTGGACCACCTATCGACGACTACAAGCACTGGTGCGAGCCGAAGGCGCGCCGCTGTCCTCGCCCCTCCCTCACCGGAGCCGGGCAAACCTTCTTGTAGTAGATATTCGGGAAGTCTTCGTGCTAAGGCACCATAGGACCAGTGCACTAGAGTAGCAACCATCGTCGATGAAGAAAGTCGTAGATCAGAAGGATCAAACCTGTAAACACTCAAACAAAGACGAACGAAGACTGGATCCAAACAGATCCACCGAAGACCAGCACTGACCAAACCCCGCGAGATCCGACGGAGACAAACCTCCACACGCCCTCCGATGATGCTAGATACACCATCGGGATGGGGATAGAACGTGGGAGACATTATTCCTACCACTAAGGGACATCGCCGCCGCCACACAACCCCAACCAAGACGTTGAACCTAAAAAGAACGAGAACGGGGTCCCTCCCGCCGGGGGGGGGGGGGAGATCCTCCACACCTCCATGGCCTAGAGGCCATCGGAGATGGGGCGGACCGGCGGCGGCGCCGACGGGAGGAGAAGAGCTTTTCTTCTGGAGGAGGAAAGAGATAAGTGATTCAAGAATTGAAGAGCATGATACGGTTCCATCGCAAAAGAAGAAGACGAACATGGTACGGTCTCACTGTGAGTGTTAGCTCTCTACTAAATGTTGCGTCTTTTTAATAAAATTAGTAACAGAACATTTAGACAAGTTTTTTGGTACATGTTGCATGTTGTTGTGAGATTGATTATTTGCTTCATTTATCAACATCTTGCTGATTTATGATTCTTCAGCAAAGCCACACATACATGGCGTCACTAAATGTTCTATCTCCGAATGATATCTAAAAACATGAGCTTGTAAAAGACATCTATTTTTTCTTAGCCGCTATCACTAATGAGCCTTTAATGTCTGAACATTGAATTTATATTAATACATGCTTTAATCGCCATTAACTGCGGTGGATGCATGTCATGACCACCGAATGGGTAGAAATGTTGCATGTGCAGTTTCCCTTTAATCCTTACATGCAAGAATTTAATGCATGTCATAAACTAAACAAAATGTGGGAAAGAAATAAAAATAGAACTTACAAACAAAAAAGATAACGAGATAGGCTCAACAAATCGGAATGAGGGAGAGTATGTATTATACCCCACACCTATGTTACACTTGCATTTTGAACCGCCGGGAAGATTGTGGTCTTCTTCCGGTTTGCGAATCTGCCCATAATTCAATTTCACTGACTAAATCCACTTCGTACGTTTCGAGTCCATTTGAGTTTGGTTTTGTTAGGTTTTAAATTCAAACACTTCGTATTAAATTAAAGTTGTTTGAATTTTTAAGTTTGTAAAAAATCCCCAAACAACTTAATTTAAGTTCACCATATTTATCTGATCCCAGAGAAATAACTATCTTGGTCTAAATCTTGCTCTTCTGTTTAATTGAAAAAGGAAAAAAAAGCAAGAGGGAGAGAGAGAGAGTCTATCAGCCAGCATACATCGGCCCAGCTAAACTTTCAAGGTCGGCCCACCCACCCCCGTTAACCCTATAGCAGCCAGGAGACCGTTCCTCACATCCCCTCTCTCGTCTCTCCCTCCAGCGCCGTCATCCGCCGCCGGCGACGACTGCTTCCTCCTTCGCACCTCCCTCTTGCCCCTCGTCTCCGCCGCCCAAACCTCCTCCTTCGTGGCTTCCAAATCACTCGTACGTCTGGCTGTGACAATTGTACGTCTGGCTGGAGCGGCTAGGTATTTAAACTTGAGGACACACAGTCCTCATCGTATTCTCCTTGAGCTAAGGTCACACAGACCTCGCCCAATCACTCGTGGTAAGTCTTCAGGTGACTTCCAAACCTTCACAAACTCGGTCAATCGGCGATCCACAATTTCCTCTTGGATGCTCTAAACCATGACGGCTAGCCGTCTGAAAGATGCACAGTCTTCAAAGGTAACAAGCATCGGATCCACACAGGATCAATCTCTTCGGTGATGCTCAATCACTTTGGGTTTTTAGGTGTTTGGGTTTGAGTTTTTCTCATTTGATGATTTTCGCTCAAAGTTTTTGGAGGATGGGGTGCTCTCAATGACAAGTGTCAGTTTCTCTCGGAGCAGCCAACCAGCTAGTGGTTGTAGGAGGCGTCTATTTATAGCCTAGGGAGCAGCCCGACATCACTAATAGGGAAAACCTATGTTCGGTGCTCTTCTTTCGGCCTCTGCTCCCTCCCTCTGTGCGCCCTGCGACTGTCGTGTGGACCGGCCTCAAGGGATGCAATAAGAGGCCCATCTTGCAGCCCAGGCCTAGGTCACGAAACAAACGGTGACAGCCCATAGCGGGGGTGTTGCACATAACGCACCTCTCCTCGCGCGGAACCACCACCACCCCGCCGCCGCCGCCGCCCGTCTCGTCGCGGAGCCACCACCTCGCCCCCGCCCCGCGACGTCGCGCTCCGTCTCGGCCATGGCGAAGACGAAGCCGACGGCAGCCGGTGCGGCCGCGGCGGACAAGAAGCAGAACAAGAAGAAAGGCAAGGGCAACGTCAAGGGGAGGAGCGGCCCGGCGGCCGTGGCCATGAAGGCGCGCGGGGCCGCGGCCGCGGGGGCGGAGCGGAGCAACCCCTTCGAGGCCATCTGGTCGCGCCGCAAGTTCGACGTGCTCGGCAAGAAGCGCAAGGGCGAGGAGAGGCGCACCTCCCGCTCCCGCTCCGATGCTATCCACAAGGTAAGTGCTGAACTGCTAATAGACCGAGCAATTTTCGGGCGAAGCTCGATTCTTTGGCCTGATGTCGCGGCATGGCCTGGTTGCAGAGGGAGAACACCCTGCTCAAGGAGTTCGAGCAGAGCGCCAAGTCGTCGGTCTTCCACGACCGGCGCATCGGCGAGAGGGACGAGACGCTGCCCGAGTACGACAAGGCCATCCTCCGCCAGCAGCGAGAGCACATGGTACGTGCCGCTTACCTCGTTATATCCAGAGTCACTCTGTTAGCGCAGCATTCTCTAGTCAACACTGAGATTCCTGGTTCCAAGGTTGGACACATAAACTGCATGGATTAGAGATGCAAATAGGGAAACCAGTGTTCTTCTTGTGTTATAGGAACAAGTGTATGCATGTTTTGTCCCCTTCATTTCCGTCTATCAGTATGTGCCATGCATTGCAAGTCTGCGGTTGAAGTGCTCCTTCTCATTTTAGTGACGGCGGCGGTGCTGGAGTTTGTTAAGTTTCCTCCCTTTCTCATGGTTTCTAGGCGAAGTTGAAACGAGCAAGCAAATTCAATCTGTCCGATGAGGAGGATGACGAGGATTCTCACACGCTATTGGGAAATGATGATTTCAATGAAGAGGTGCCTATTGGTGACGACAGTGATGAAGAAGGTGTGTTTTAAGCTATCATCTAAAGATCTTGCACTATATTTAATTGGCCCATATTTTTTTGCTTCGTGGGGTACTTCTGAGTCTCCTGTGTTATGTACGTATGTATCTCACATTTGTATTTTACAAATTACTGTGGTATTTTAAGTTAGCTTTTAGTTTATTATCTGAAACAGAGCATTTATTTATAAAAGACTAAAAGATATATGTTGTCCATCCAAAATAAATTAAAATTTTGTCGATGGCCTGCAAAACAAATCTTTTGAAGTTCTGCTTGTCGTGTAGATTCGTGGGGCCAAAGGCTGGACACATAAACTGGGATTAGAGCATTTATATAAAAGACTAAAAGATATACGTTGTCCATCCAAAATAAATTATTTTTTTGTCGATGGCGTGCAAAACAAACCTTTTTTGAGTTCTGCTTGTTCTGCTGAGAGATTCTGTAGATTACTGTAGTCTGACACCTAGTTTTAGGTTTGCTATGAGAGATTCTGAAATTTCTTCATTCTATTTATTCTGAGGGATGCAAGTGTTACGGGCTCATACAGGTGTTGGAATTGTCTCGAATTTAGGTCTCTGACTTGGCAAGAATTTCTTGATGTTGGCAAATAACAATTGGAATCCAAAACATGGGTAGGAATTTGACTTGTCTGACTCAAAATAATCTGGGACGGGGTTGTCCCAAGTAAAACTGATGAGATAGCATAACATAACTTTCTTCCGTAGGTATTTGATTTAGCTATCAATGTTTGTTATTGTTCAGTATCTAAAATCCCTTGTGGTCTCCACCTTTGGTAACCACTGATTTTCCCTGTATCACACTTGACCTAGTTTCAATTTTGGCACTTAGTTTGCTAGGCTCAGCGTTGGGAATGTACGATGGTGTTATTGGAGAAATTATTTATGTTAACATATTAAAGCTTTATGAGGATTAGAATCCCCATCTACAGGAACTGATGTTAATGTTTCTATTTTGCTTAATGTGCTTAACCTTTTGTATTTTCAGGTAACACGCTCTCAAAGAAGCGCTTATCTCTCCAAAGTAGTGATCTCCCTTCAGAAACTGACCTGCCCGGAGAAACACATGTAATGTTTCCTAGGAATTACTAATTACATTTAGATCTCATCTGTAATCGATATGCTGTGTGCTTAATCTAGTTACTCCTGTTTGCAGGGTCACAAGAGCAAAAAGGAAGTTATGTCAGAGATCATTTTGAAGAGTAAATTTTACAAGGTAGAGTATCCTGTGTATAAAAAACATTATTCCTTCTGTTGCTGCCTTTTTTGTTTCTGTCTTGGGCTATCACCTAGAACATTTCCTATCATTCTGAAACTTAAATAAACTGTTTCGAATTTTCCCTACAAATTATTATTTGGTTCGATACATGATGCTTATTTCACTGTTTTCAACTCTTGGTCTTTGCTTTTTTCCAAATTGTTTTCAAAGGAAGCCCTGATATAGCTTTGTATGTCTGGCTTAGTGCCTTCCATGACAAAAATGACCAAGTGTTTATCAGTGCGGTCAAGATATATGTGGATGTGAGGGATTAGATAAACAGAGGATATCATTCTTATATACTGGATGCACAGCTTGAACTCGGACATATTAGACTCCTTAACTTCCTAATACTATAGTATTGACTCATTCCAATCCAGCCACCTCCTATTTCCATTATAGTTCCATGTTGCTTTATGCATGACCTCATTAGAGGTATTGCAGGTCTGTTGGGTTGTGTACATGATTTGCAGTTTTGCACACACTATACTTGTTATTATGCATTCTTCTATTTCCCTATTTGTAGCATGAAGTGGATACGTTAACATAATTTTGTCTTGTTGCAGGCCCAAAAAGCCAAGGAAAAGGAAGAGGATGAACATCTTGTTGACAAGTTAGATAGTGATTTTGCATTGCTGGCCCAGACGCCAGCACTTCTATCCCTGACCGAGTCAGCTAGAGTGAACACACATAAAAACAATTCAAGTACAATCCATAAAGGTTCATCTGGTCTGAACGGAAAGGAGATTTTCAATAAGGTAGCATTTACTGCTTGTCTTCCTATTTAGATCATCAACAAGCCCAAATTATTCATTATATTACATAGCTTTCAGTCAACAATTAAGCTGGCAGCATGGGTGGAACCTATGTTATGTTGTTAGAAGTCGGTGCACACCCCGAACACTGCACGCACATGTAAGCTTGAAAAGAGAAAATAGTAGACTGGACATGATAGCCCATTAGTTGATTTGCTTTAAATTTTGTGGACCAGTTTATGTCTCTATTCTAGAGATATGCATGTCCTTGGTGGAGTCGCTCCTCTCATTTGGTACCTTGGGATGAAGTGTGTATTGCAGCATGTCCACTTCTAATTTCGCAAATGTTGATTGTTGTGCATGGGCCTGTAAATATGTTATCTTTGTCAGTTCCCGGAACTGAAGTTGCATATTGTTTGTTGCATTCCAGGAAAAGCCAGACGCATACGACAAACTGGTGAAAGAAATGGTGATGGATCAACGTGCTCGCCCGTCAGACAGGACAAAAACCCCAGAAGAACTAGCTCAGGAAGAAAAAGAACGTCTTGAGAAGTTGGAGGTTCGTCCGATCTAGTTGCATTGGATGCAACTGCTGCTTGCATATTTAAAATTTGCCTTTTCTGTCCATCCTACAGTTGTTCTTGTGAACTCTAGTGTGATTTTAGGTTTAGCTTATAATTATGCCACATCAGTGGTGTTTTTGCTGATGGAAGTACTGATATTAAATCGCTTGCTGATGCTTAATGACATTGTAGAAGGAACGTCACAAGCGGATGCTTGGAACTGCTGAGTCCTCTGACGAAGAAGATGATGATAGCGAGGATGGTGATCATCATATGAGGGCGGATAACTCAAAACCTATATCTGGCGATGATCTTGGTGATTCCTTCTCTTTTGACGAGCCAACAAAAAGGAAAAAAGGTTGGGTTGACGAAATTTATGAGAATGAGGGTAGAAAGATAGGTGAAGGTGTAGCATCTGGCGATGAAGGAAGTGATGACAGTGGTGAAGATGAGGATGAGGATGAAGAAGATGCTGGTGATGAAGAGGATTCAAGTGATGATGACTTCCGTAATATGCCGGCAAGGGACTGGGAGCAAAGCGACGACGATGAGGTTGCTGTAGAAGAAGATGAAAAGGATGAGGTCAAAGATAAAGAACAAGTTATTGGGGAAAAAGTTATGAAAACAAATGCACAAAATTTGAAGAGAGTATCTAATGCGAAGCAAAAACCACATGACAAGGATGAAGATCTTCCTTTCGTGATAGAAGCACCAAACAACTTACAAGATCTATGCTCCTTGGTTGATGGTCGCTCAGAAACTGAAATAGCTGAGATTATAAGCCGGATACGTACTTGCAATTCAATAAGGCTCACACCTGAAAACAGAAAGAAAATGCAAGTATGTGGTAAACTAAATTCATCTGGTTATTACCAAGTATATTTACTTAATTATTCATTATCATTCCCATTGCAGCCATCATTGTATCCTCAAATATTTTGCAGGTTTTCTATGGTGTTCTCCTGCAGTACTTTGCAGTTTTAGCTACTCAGAGTCCGGTGAAGTTTAAAGTAATTGAGACCCTTGTTAAACCCTTAGTTGAGATGAGTGGAGAGACACCATATTTTGCTGCAATATGTGCTAGGGAACGACTTATTCATACACGTGCTCGTCTCTGTGAAGACATCAAAGTTCCAGGTTTCTGAGGCCATTCTTTTTCTAACTGGAAATTGGTTTTGTTGTCATTAACCTGCCATCCTTATTATGTGGTCTTTTTAAACTTACAGGAAAAAGCAGCTTGCCTAGTTTGAAGACATTACTTCTCCTGAGGTTATGGTCTCTTATATTCCCCTGCTCCGACTTCCGGCATGCTGTCGCAACTCCAATGCTTCTGCTTATGTGCGAATATCTGATGCGATGTCCTATACAGTCTGGCCGAGATGCAGCTGTTGGTTCTTTCTTGTGCTCCATGGTGCTTGCGGTATGCTCTCCAGCCTTATATTATCTTGTGTATTAGTTTATCTTTCTTCCCGATGAGTACATATTGTATGCTCCAGAGACCTAATTAGCATGAATAACTTGAATGGCTGAATTTCTTCTGTTCCTTCATTCCCAAGTACACATGGAATTCCTTCCCACCACTTTTACAGCAGGAAATATTCATCATGTCTGCAAATTTCAATCTGTAGGCTACTAAAGAATCGAAAAAGTTCTGCCCTGAAGCTATCAGTTTTCTGCAAACTCTTTTGGCAACATCACTTAAAGGAGAAGTTAGCAATCAGGTAAGTATGAATCCAGTTGTTGAGCATACATTTCAGCTTGCTGCTTCATATTAAGTTGAATCTCCGTTGGTATAGATCAATGACCAGTTTATGGAACTCAAGACATTGAAACCATGGCTTCATATCAGTGAGCAAGTGCATGAGGTGAATCGTATGAATATCCTCGACCTAATGAGCATGGATCCTGATTCCCCATTCTTCGCATCAGATAATTTCAAGTGAGCACCTGGTTTTAGTGGACTCACGATTGGATACTGGAAGTTGTCGTTTTACATGTTATATATTTATCTTATAAACATACATTTTCTGACAGGGCTGGTGTACTTCTGTCTGTGGCTGAATGTTTGAGGGGCTTTGTTATTATACATGAAGGGCTCTGCTCTTTTCCAGAAATCTTCATGCCAGTTTCTTCTCTGCTGCAACAAATTATGGAAAAATCCGAGTTGCCTGCCCTGTTACAAGAAATTTTCCAAGATGTCATCGACTTGATTAAGAAGAAAAGTGACGAACACCATGCTTCAAGAGAGCCACTCCAAATGCGAAAGCAGAAGCCTGAACCAATCAAGCAGCTGAATCCCAAATTTGAGGAGAAGTATGCATACTTGTCATTCCTTGTTGCCAGTTTCTTGTCGCTGTTGTGCTCTGTTTTGGCCTGTCCTGTTCTGTTGTTGAAAAGGCCTAATTATGCATTTCACACATCCTTCTTCTCTTTGGTGCAGTTACGTAAAGGGTCTTGATTACGATCCTGACCGAGAAAGGGCACGCCTGAAGAAGCTGAAGAAACAAGTGAAGAGCGAGAAGAGAGGTGCGATGTCCGAGCTTCGCAAAGATAGTTATTTCATGGCTGCTGTGAAACAGAAGGAGAGGGCGAGACACGAGCAAGAGAGGTCTGAAAAGTATGGCAAAGCAATGGCTTTTCTTCAAGAACAGGAAAGCGCTTTTAAATGCGGGCAGATGGGAAAAGGCAAAAAAAGGAGGAGGTGATGATATGCTGATCATGTTGCTATCACAGTCCAGTTTGCGCTGGGTAGTGGAGATGGGAAATTAGGCATGCACCTGGTGACCCTGGCATGCCCCGTTTTAACTGCCTTTGCCACTTCCGTGTCGAAGACACACCGAAACGAGTAATCGTATCTCCAACTCTGATGTGGATGGAGGCGTTATGTTTCTTGCACTCGAGAATGAGTTGCTCCGGAGTGCTGTACTCGTGCAATAGTAGTAATCTGATGTAGCGCAGGAAGCGATTTTGTTCACTCTTTTTGTCCTGTTTTCTTGTATGCAGTGTTACCCTTCAGATGTATCCGAACCAACAGAGTCCTGTTCATCTCGTCGCTTTTCCCAAGGAAGACATCCTACACTGGAATTTAATCATTGGTGACATACTACTGTTCAATGTCACTTTGAGTGACGGGTGCCCTTTTTGGCATTGTTTTTTTTTCTCTCTCTAAACCCTGTAGCCTGCTCATATTTCAGAGAGAAGCTCTGTTTGCCACCATGCAAATTACTATCGCATTCGGTCTGTCTCCTGCAAGCTGGAGCAGCTTCAGGTTGTCACCATCTCACTACTTCAAGTGGCCACTAAGCCTGAGCGTGCGTGCGCCTGATGGTGCACACACCAAACTCCTCTGCAAATCATGCAAGCCACCAGAGCGGCTTTACTGCTCACCAATGCCTTGAGCTCTTCTGACCCCTCCTCAGCGGTGCATTATTTGTCAGTCTTGCTTCCATGCCTTTCTTTTTCCCATGCCTTTTTAGGTCAGACGTCACCAATCATGGAACACACATGTGGCAGCCAATCAGCCATCGCAAGACGGCCCAAAAGCAGCACTACGCATGAGGACCTAAAAGGTAAATAAACACCCCAAACTACTAACTCCCATTGCGTGCTACCACTACCATACCTATTTCTTGGTTCCGGCCTGGCCTGGTCTTCTCTTCTGGCTCTCTCTCCACCCATCAGCAGGCGTCGCCACCGCGGCATCGACCGGAGATCGCATATCGGAGCTAGTGTGAGGTGACAGGGCAGCATGTCATCAGACGCAGCACAGGAGCTGAATTTTGCTTTTTCACGGTGTTTATTATTACTCGGTCTTATTAGGATGCAGACAAAGGCTAATGCAACATGTCCTTATCACCAAAGCTTCGGCGAAGAAGACGATGATAGGGGGTGATGCTTTTTGGCTACTGACCTGCATCTGCTCGCCCTCCACAGAATCGGATGCCCGTTGCTGTCGTGCAGATTCCGGTGGCTGGATAGGATTGCCACAATAATTCCAGAACCAAGCAGGCCGACTTGGCCTTTCGTTTTCGGCATCATCATCGCCATGGAAGATGGAAGACGGCGAAATTCCATGGCCTTTCTCTTCACCTGATTCTTTTCTGGGAAAAGAGGACATGCTCTCCGAGGCGGTAACGGTTCCGGATTCTTTATTGGTAATGCTTCCTACAGTTGTATTTACACTCTATGTACAATGCATATTTACAGGTGATGATGGTCTATGAGCAACACAATATAATGTATGTAAACTAACTCTGCACTACTGGAGCCAAATGCAGGCTCCAATTCTCACGGACCGCTTCAGCAGTTAAGGCTTGATTGACAGAGATGTTCTCCGGGTTCGATGAGAGCATTACCGCACGAACATTCCAAGACTAGGGAGAGACCTTGGCCGGAATAAGTTTGCAAAGAGGAACCATGTCGGGGACTCTTTCTTCTGAGGCGCTGGTGCCTCAGGGTGGCCCTTCACCTGAATATTATGTCCTATGGCTTCCCTGATGGAATCAATGGTCTTCTGGTCAACTACCTCCCCCGCAGAACTGCGGACGTAGAATGTGTTGACGGCTGTCCTGCCCTGGGTGCTCACCTCTGCTCTTGCGACAGTCAGGCTGTTCTCCCGGAAGATGCGCGTGACCTCCGACAGGAGGCCGACCTTGTCATTTGAACACAGCTCAAGTTTCACACCCTGGAAAGCCAAAATTTGGGCTTCATAAGAAAATAGTTCTGGCAAAGTTATCTTTGATAAGTTCATGGACCGTTACCTCAGATACCCTGCGCTCAATTGCACTTTCAAGGCACTGGATGACTCTCAATCTTTCAGCTTCAGTGTTCATTGGAGATCCATTCACATGTCTTACATAGAATTCCTGCAAAAGAGTATCAAGGTCACACATTTCCTTGTATGAAATGTTATGAGCCTACTACATGGTAGCAGCGACTGCCCGGACCGGATATGTTGGGTTGTGTGTATTCACCTGGTACGCTTGATTATTGTTGGCGTCAATGTTTGCATGGTAGACAACATAGCGCAGGTCTGTCAAGGTGCAAACAGTATCGAACAGAAGCTTCGGCCTGTCCTTGCACCGGATGGTCACCACCGAGTAGTCCTTGTCTTTCCAATTCCGAACAGTGACATTAGGCTTCTGAGGTTGAGCTGGGACATGCCCATGAAACTCTTCAGTGTCCCCGTCACTAAGCATCATCTGGTGCAGCCTTCTCTCGGTATTTGTGGCAGAAGTCCCCGATGCTTCTGCCATGGCAGCTCCTCGTGAGAGATTGTTTCCTCGGAGAAGGTAGGACAGTCGCTCCTTGATCATTTCAAGCCTCACGGTGTCGGTGACGGCTAGCATGGTGTCCTCATCACTGACTCGCATCACGGCTGCGACTCTGGTGTTATGGGTCCAGATCTCAGCACTGACCACATTGCATTTGAGGCTCGCAAGCACCGCGCTGACTTCAGAGAGCAGGCCTGGACGGTCGCTCCCTGTCAGCTCAATGACATTGTGGTCGGTTGAAGCGGCGACACCCACCGATCTCCGTTTAGCAGGCATGTATCTTGAATCTGCGCCCAAGGACTACACGTTCGAAGAATGTTTTCAATTGTCAGTGAGCTGGAATGTTGGATAATCATACATGACTGGTGAACTGAAAATGGCAAGATTGCTCTCAGGATTACATACCTTCCGGATGTAGCCCTCAATCTCCGCAATAGCAGCCTTGTCTTTCAACTTCATCCCTTCCTTATCAGTCACATTGAAAACTGAAACAGCACGAATTTTTACCAAATCAACAAAAATGAGCAGGGAGATCGAGGGCACCATTTATTAGATTTTATTGGGCGTAACACCTTACCATCCATGAACCAGCCCCCATCTGATGTTATGTATGCCTTGCTTATCACAAGATTGAGATCCATGAGGACTTGGATCACTTCCAGCAGAATCCCATACTCGTTTGCACTGCCAACCTGTAATTGCAACAATACAAAAATCAAACCAGCACACTTGACTGCAATCTCTGTCACAGAAAACCATGAGCTAGTAGGAAATTAAACATACCTTGACAATCGTCGCGTCCGCCAACGAATCGTTGTCGATGATGATACTGCAGTTAACGAGACACACAGACCGGGATTAGGAAACAAGACCTGATGGTAAAAAACTGGAGGGTAATCTTTTTGGGGGTGCAGAAGCAGAAGCAGAGACAGCAGCATGTGAATGTGGATGCGCCTCACCTTGGCGGGTTCATCTTGCGTATGAAGTTGTCGTACTCGTCGTCGCTGTCCCAGGTAGGGCCATAGCCTTCATCTGTCACATGGAACCATTAATTAATCACGGTACGGCCTTCGGCGCGCGTTGGCGACGCGGCAAGAAACGTGTGGAAATCGAAGGGGGACACAACAGGAGAGGAACCAGCGAATCGGAGTTAATTAGTACTACGATTTTATTTCGAATCTGTGCAGCGGCCGGCGATCAAGGGCCATGGAGGGCCGAGGATGGAGCAACTGAATATATTCCAAGAATGTTTCTTCTAAAAAAAATGTATTCCAAGAATCAGGAACAAACGAGCAGGGCAGAACCAGAACCAGAACCCTAGCCATCAAGGAGATTAACAGGGAAATGGAGGCAGAGATGCAGCGACGAAATGGAAGGGGACCGGAAAAGCAGAGTGCCGCCGCGGGGAGGGAAGCAGTTTCGAGGCGGCCGGAGGAGGAGGAAGAAGATGGGTTACCAATGGACATGGCGGGCGGAGAGGACCGGAGGCCAAGAACACTCCTTCACTTTTCGACGAGTGATTGCTCCCTCTCCCTCTCTGTTCCTCTGCTTCTTCTTCTTCTTTCTCGGGGCTCAGTTGGGAGGCGCGCGCGCTGTGGGTGCGCGATTGGCTGGCGCTGGCTGGCTGGCTGGCGATCCTAGAGAGGAGGGGAGGAGAGAGAGGGGAGTAGGTGGTAGAGAAGAGAGGAATGGCTGGCCCCCTCTCGCTCACCCTCTTGCAGTTGTTGGGCACGGCGCTTCCCTTCCTCTCTCTGCCCCTGCCCCCAGAATCCTGGGCTGGGAATCGGCCCTGCGGGCAGTTTTTACATGCTGCCCGCGCCTTTTGCACGCCGGCCCCTGGCTTTCTGTGAAACATGCGCGCACGTCCTCGGCTCGGCGGCCACGGGGAGATTATCGCAAATTGCTGTTCCTCTGGGGGGCGGTGGGCCTTCTGTATGTCTATGGTTTTCCGCGCGCTAAGATCTACGTGTCATGGTAGCCGTGAACGCTTCAAAACGAGAGAAGGCGAGGGCAGAAAGGAAAGGCGGACACACAGCTGGCGCACACCGTGCAAGGGCGTATCGCCGAAATCATCTTGTCGTCGTTTACGAACGCGCCCGACGAGCACACGGATGCCGATGGGCAGTTCTTTTTAGATAAGTGTGCCACGGCATAATCTTCTTCTGCTGGAGTACGCGCACACGTGCGTGTCGTGTATTAAAGGGGAAGTGGGTAAAGAGCCCGTCCATGCTACATCATTACGCTACAAATGCGGTGGTCGCGCACCCACCGTCGAAGGAACTACTACTCACCAACCGCCCACCTAAACAACGATGCAAATGAAATTACGTAGCAGTCACGACACGACCCACAACCTACCTTCCTCGAGCACTTTCTCAAGGACATCAGCTGGAGGTTGATGCGCCATTAAAGGCGAAGTCATTCCTATGCTGCAAGAGCTCCCACGTGACACTGTATTGAAGTCCTTTCGCCTGGCACTTGGTGGGTGCGTGGGAGGCTCGCCACTCAACTAGCAGGCTGTCCACAGCATGCATCCAGTCTGGAAATCCTCATGCGCCACATAACATCCGTCCAGCCTAGAAATCCTCATGCGCTACACAACAGGCGCCCAACCTGGAAATCCTTATGCGCTAAGTACCTTATTTTGAACCACCCGTGCGAGGACGTCTGACAGGGTCCTGCACTAAGGGTGGCTCTCTAGGGGAGCCCGACCTTGGTGTCCGCCAGGGGGCCCACTTGGCCCACAGTATGAAGGAAGCCCTAGGGGAGCACCAAAGATCTTCGTGCCCTCCAAGGCAACGGACGACGACCCCCAGATCGCATTTACTACTATGTGAACCCTAGACCTCCTTGCCTATATAAAGGGAGGTAAGGGCCCCTCCTAGGTCATATGTCATCAGATAGGAAAACTCTCGGTTAGCAATCTCATACACCATTGTAACTCCTTGCATGAGGTATCCATCCACCATGACTAACGAAAACAAGCATGATGTAGGATATTACTCTCCGGAGGCCCAAACCTGGATAAACCATGTGTGCAATCTCCATCCAAGACTACCAGCTGCACTTGGACCCCTACCGAGGGATCTGATAGGATTTTGCACCATCAGTTGGCACCACTGGCGGTGTCGGCTGGGGACCAATATTGGATCGAATACTCTTTTGCTTCCGGCGACCTTCCGTTTGGAGAGAGCCTAACCTTTGGCTCCTTTATGTTCATCGCTGATGGGGCAGGCCGGGTCAACATCAACCCACAGGCCTACCCCGTACGCACCATCTACATCGGCAACTTCGCCTTCACCACCAACGCTCTCGGCGATATGCAATTATGCTTACCACCAATCAATCCCGTGGCTCAGGATAACTTTCCGATCTCGACGACCTTGCCATCTTGCCTAGGTCGCCTCTTCCCGTTCGGGCTATGGAACCCGGGAGCTGCGTACCAGTAGGAGCTCCATCAAGCCCCCCCCCCCCGAACATACAATCTGTCGCCATAGTCTGCGACAACTGTCACATCGACCACACACCAGAAGATTGTCTCCTCGACGAGACAATTTTGGGCTACAACATCGACAAGACCGATCTACTCTCGCTCTCTGATCATGAGAGTGTTGACAGTGAGCCGACCTCCCAGGAGAACAACGATGTCGAGAAAGCCGCGGTCTCGCCAACCAAAGGTGAGACACCGAAGGCCACCGCCGAACCGAACACCTGCGGGAGACCACGGGCGAGGTTGAGGAGTATGTACCGCAACCGATCTCGCGACATAAAGTGATGGTAATAGAAATGGAGGACGAGGCAAGCGACAACATGCCACTCTCGACAACAACAACTGTAGCAACGGCCATGCACGTAGAACTCTCACCCCCGTCTCCGCAGAAGGGCAGTCCGCCCGATTCACAATCACCAGAGGACGAACTTCAGGAATTCATGACTCCATGGGCCGCCTAGTATGTGCTAACTGAAGCAGCGGAGTTGCTCCAAAGCATGACATCCGGCACCATCAAGCGCCTTGATCCCTAAACATATCCTACGATGGTACCCATCGTCCACTTCTTTTGTATTCTGCATCGGCGACCACGTCGTCCATCTACTGTCTCCATGAGCTGGTGGGGGGGGGGTCTCCTGCGTGGAAGAGTAGAACATGGGAGACGGACCGACCCACTTGGGACAAAGTGCCCTGCCGCCTCCCATGCCCTACTCATCCTTGGAGGAGTCTGATACGTCTCCAACGTATCTATAATTTATGAAGTATTCATGCTGTTTTATTATCATTCTTGGATGTTTTACAATCATTTTATAGCAACTTTATATCATTTTTTGGGACTAACCTATTGAACCAGTGCCTAGTGTCAGTTGCTCTTTGTTGCTTATTTTTTACATCGCAGGAAATCAATATCAAACGGAGTTCAAACATCGCGAAACTTTTTGTGGATTTTTTATGCACCAGAAGACCACCAATGGGCCAAAGCAACACCTGGGGGTGCCTCGAGGGGGGCACAACCCACCAGGGCGCGCCTGGGGGGCCAGGCGCGTCCAGGTGGGTTGTGCTCACCTCGGTGGCCTCCTGCACCCCCTCTTTACCCTATAAATTCCCAAAAATTCTAGTAACTCTCGGGGTTAACCTAGATCAGAAGTTCCGCCGCCGCAAGGCTCTGTAGTCACTGAAAACCAATCTAGACCCCATTCCGGCACTCTGCCGGAGGGGGAAATCATCATCGGTGGCCATCTTCATCATCCCGGCGGCCACCACGACGAGGAGGGATAGTCCACCCTCGGGGCTGAGGGTTTGTACCAGTAGCTATGTGTTTAATCTCTCTCTCGTGTTCTTGAGATGTCACAATCTTGATGTATTGCGGGCTTTGTTAATATAGTCGGATCATATGGTGTTTTCCCCTCTCTATCTTGTTGTGATGAATTGAGTTTTTCCCTTTGAGATTTCGTTGCTATCAGATTGAATACTTTTATGGATTTGAGAGCACGTGATATATGTCTTGCAATTGAATACTCATGGTGACAATGGGGTATCATATTGATTCACTTGATATATGTTTTGGCACTCAACTCGCGGATTCCCGAGGTGACATTGGGGTAATCCTCATCGACCCTTTCTATATACACGGACCTGCCTACGTGTCTCATGTACGCACATTATCTTTACGCTTGTCTCTCACGCATTGTCTCACACCTCTCTTCCTAATAGATGAGTATGATTCTAGCAGAGCATTCTGTAGGATTCCCCTTAAAGTTAGGTTGGATGAATAGTAATATAAGAGATAAAGGGGTTACCTTAGTCCGAGAACCTAGGGTTACAAATCCTAGCCGGCTTTGCCAATGGACAAAGAGTCCTTCACAATTATGCTATCTTTGTCTTGTACGACTAGTCATCCATGGGTCTCCCTAAATGCGTCACGGGCCGACCAATGTGGCGCGGGACGGAACCGAACGAAGGGCCTCACCTCGACCCACCGAACCTCATGCGGTGACACACCCTCTGCCCCCATGTCTCGTTATCTTCTCACACCCACACATACCAACACAGACACCACACACAAAAAATATATTCTCCTGGTGCCTCTATCCACTCCCCCCTTGCATATACACACTCAAGGGAATCTCTCGCCGTGACGTCATATTCGTCTCTCTCTCTATAGACCACTCTCATTTCTCGTGCTATCTCTCCCACTCCCCCTTGTCGGCCCCTCTATCCATGCCTCTCTCGAATACATAATACACACACATACCTCTCTAGGCCCTGCCAAATGTATCAACTACACATTCACACATCTTACATCACGTACCCCATTGATAAAAAAAGCCCTCTCTTCACGTTTATTTCGCATACAACATTCCTTTTGAACAAAGTGTGGCCAGAAAAATATTTTAGAATTTCTACATATATACAACATTACAAAGTTATATGGGGGAGTATGAACGCTTGCATTGCATGGTGCCCACAATGATATTTATTCCGCACTGTGAATTTGTATATTTTTATACTCTATATAAAGTTAGTCATAATAAAGAGAAACGAAGAGCATCTCTCTCTCCATCGCATACACTACAAAAAAAATACACTTCCGTGATGATACGTGTTTGTCACAGTAGGTCGCGTTTTCTGTCATGCATGTACATCCATGACAAATTTATGACAGAATCAAGATAGTCATGCATGTGCTGTCGTAGAAGTGTTCCATGACATTGCCAAAATTATCATCACGGAAGTGTCCACTTCCATGACGATAAATCGTGCGTCACAGAAGTGCTTTTGTCAAGGGTGACCGACACGTGGCATCAAGGAGAGAGAGGGGAGTAGGTGGTAGAGAAGAGAGGAATGGCTGGCCCCCTCTCGCTCACCCTCTTGCAGTTGTTGGGCACGGCGCTTCCCTTCCTCTCTCTGCCCCTGCCCCCAGAATCCTGGGCTGGGAATCGGCCCTGCGGGCAGTTTTTACATGCTGCCTGCGCCTTTTGCACGCCGGACCCTGGCTTTCTGTGAAATATGCGCGCGCGTCCTCGGCTCCGCGGCCGCGGGGAGATTATCGCGAATTGCTCTTCCTCTGGGGGGCGGTGGGCCTTCTGTATGTCTATGGTTTTCCGCGCGCTAAGATCTACGTGTCATGGTAGCCGTGAACGCTTCAAAACGAGAGAAGGCGAGGGCAGAAAGGAAAGGTGGACACACAGCTGGCGCACACCGTGCAAGGGCATACTACCGAAATCATCTTGTCGTCGTTTATGAAAGCATCCCACGCGCACGCGGATGCCTATGGGCGGTTCTTTTTAGATAAGTGTGCCACGACATAATCTTTTTCTTCTAGAATACGCGCACACATGTGTGTCGTGTATTCAAGGGGAAGTGGGTAAAGAGCCCATCCATGCTACATCATTACGCTACAAATGCGGTGGCCGCGCATCCACCATCGAAGGAACTACTACTCACCAACCGTCCACCTAAAAAACAGTGCAAACGAAATTACGTAGCAGTCACGCCATGGCCCACAACCTACCTTCCTCGAGCACTTTCTCGAGGACATGAGCTGGAGGTTGATGCGCCATTAAAGACAAAGTCATTCCTATGCTACGAGAGCTCCCACGTGACATTGTATTGAAGTCCTTTTGCCTGACACTTGGTGGGTGCGTGGGAGGCGTGCCACTCAACCAGCGGGCTGTCCACAATATGCATCTAGTCTGGAATTCCTCATGCGCCACATAACATCCGTCCAGCCTAGAAATCCTCATGCGCTACACAACAGGCGTCCAACCTGGAAATCCTTATGCGTTAAGTACCTTATTTTGAACCACCCGTGCGGGGACGTCTGACAGGGTCCTGCACTGAGGGTGACTCTCTAGGGGAGCCCGGCCTCGGTGCCCGCCAGGGGGCCCACTTGGCCCACAGTATGAAGGAAGCCCTATGGGAGTGAAGGAAATATGCCCTAGAGGCAATAATAAAGTTACTATTTATTTCCTCATATATCATGATAAATGCTTATTATTCATGCTAAAATTGTATTAGCCGGAAACATAATACATGTGTGAATATATAAACAAATAGAATGTCACTAGTATGCCTCTACTTGACTAGCTCGTTAATCAAAGATGGTTATATTTCCTAACCATGAACAAAGAGTTGTTATTTGATTAACGAGGTCACATCATTAGTTGAATGATCTGATTGACATGACCCATTCCATTAGCTTAGCACCCGATCGTTTAGTATGTTGCTATTGCTTTCTTCATGACTTATACATGTTCCTATGACTATGAGATTATGCAACTCCCGTTTATCGGAGGAACACTTTGTGTGCTACCAAACGTCACAACGTAACTGGGTGATTATAAAGGTGCTCTACAGGTGTCTCCAAAGGTACTTATTGGGTTGGCGTATTTCGAGATTAGGATTTGTCACTCCGATAGTCGGAGAGGTATCTCTGGGCCCTCTCGGTAATGCGCATCACATAAGCCTTGCAAGCATTACAACTAATATGTTAGTTGTGAGATGATGTATTACGCAACGAGTAAAGAGACTTGCTGGCAACGAGATTGAACTAGGGATTGGATACCGACGATCGAATCTCGGGCAAGTAACATACCGATGACAAAGGGAACAACGTATATTGTTATGCGGTCTGACCGATAAAGATTTTCGTAGAATATGTAGGAGCCAATATGGGCATCCAGGTCCCGCTATTGGTTATTGACCGGAGACGTGTCTCGGTCATGTCTACATTGTTCTCGAACCGTAGGGTCCGCACGCTTAAAGTTACGATGACAATTATTATGAGTTTATGCATTTTGATGTACCGAAGTTAGTTCGGAGTCCCAGATGTGATCAAGGACATGACGAGGAGTCTCGAAATGGTCGAGACATAAAGATCGATATATTGGAAGCCTATATTTGGACATCGGAATGGTTCCAAGTGAAATCGGCATTTTACTGGAGTACCGGGGGGTTACCGGAACCCCCCCGGGGGTTAATGGGCCCATATGGGCCTTAAGGGAAAAAGAGGAGGGGCGGCCAGGGCAGGACGCGCGCCCCCTCCCCCTTAGTCCGAATAGGACAAGGAAGGGGGGCGGCGCCCCCCTTTTTCCTTTCCCCCTCTCTCCTTCCTTCTCCTACAAGGCAAGGGAGAGGAGTCCTACTCCCGGTGGGAGTAGGACTCCTCCTGGCGCACCCCTTGGGGGCCGGCCGCGCCCTCCCCTCCCCTCCTTTATATACGGGGGCAGGGGGGCACCCTAGGACACACAAGTTGATCTTCATGATCGTTCCTTAGCCGTGTGCGGTGCCCCCTCCACCATATTCCACCTCGGTCATATCGTTGCAGTGCTTAGGCGAAGCCCTGCGTCGATAGAACATCATCATCGTCATCACGCCGTCGTGCTGACGGAACTCATCCCCGAAGCTTTGCTGGATCGGAGCCCGGGGAGCGTCATCGAGCTGAACGTGTGCTAAGAACTCGGAGGTGCCGGAGTAACGGTGCTTGGATCGGTTGGATCGGGAAGACGTACGACTACTTCCACTACGTTGCGTCAACGCTTCCGCTTCGATCTACGAGGGTACGTAGACAACACTCTCCCCTCTCGTTGCTATGCATCACCATGATCTTGCGTGTGCGTAGGAATTTTTTTGAAATTACTACGTTCCCCAACAGTGGTCTCAGAGCCAGGTTTTATGGTTTGATGTTATATGCACGAGTAGAACACAAGTGAGTTGTGGACGACATAAGTCATACTGCCTACCAGCATGTCATACTTTGGTTCGGCGGTATTGTCGGATGAAGCGGCCCGGATCGACATTACGCGTACGCTTACGCGAGACTGGTTCTACTGACATGCTTTGCACACAGGTGGCTGGCGGGTGTCAGTTTCTCCAACTTTAGTTGAACCGAGTATGGCTACGCTCGGTCCTTGTGAAGGTTAAAACGGAGTCTATTTGACAAACTATCGTTGTGGTTTTGATGCGTAGGTAAGATTGGTTCTTGCTTAAGCCCGTAGCAGCCACGTAAAACTTGCAATAAACAAAGTAGAGGACGTCTAACTTGTTTTTGCAGGGCATGTTGTGATGTGATATGGTCAATACATGATGCTAAATTTTATTGTATCAGATGATCATGTTTTGTAACCGAGTCATCGGCAACTGGCAGGAGCCATATGGTTGTCGCTTTATTGTATGCAATGCAATCGCCCTGTAATGCTTTACTTTATCACTAAGCGGTAGCGATAGTCGTAGAAGCATAAGATAGGCGAGACGACAACGATGCTACGATGGAGATCAAGGTGTCGCGCCGGTGACGATGGTGATCATGACGGTGCTTCGGAGATGGAGATCACAGGCACAAGATGATGATGGCCATATCATATCACTTATATTGATTGCATGTGATGTTTATATTTTTTTATGCATCTTATCTTGCTTTGATTGACGGTAGCATTATAAGATGATCTCTCACTAAATTATCAAGAAGTGTTCTCCCTAAGTATGCACCGTTGCCAAAGTTCGTCGTGCCCAGACACCACATGATGATCGGGTGTGATAAGCTCTACGTCCATCTACAACGGGTGCAAGCCAGTTTTGCACACGCAGAATACTCGGGTTATACTTGACGAGCCTAGCATATGCAGATATGGCCTCGGAACACGGAGACCGAAAGGTCGAGCGTGAATCATATAGTAGATATGATCAACATAATGATGTTCACCATTGAAGACTAATCCATTTCACGTGATGATCGGTTATGGTTTAGTTGATTTGGATCACGTGATCACTTAGAGGATTAGAGGGATGCCTATCTAAGTGGGAGTTCTTAAGTAATATGATTAATTGAACTTAAATTTATCATGAACTTAGTCCCTGATAGTATCTTGCATGTTTATGTTGATTGTAGATAGATGGCCCGTGCTGTTGTTCCGTTGAACTTTAATGCGTTCCTTGAGAAAGCAAAGTTGAAAGATGATGGTAGCAATTACACGGACTAGGTCCGTAACTTGAGGATTATCCTCATTGCTGCACAGAAGAGTTACGTCCTGGAAGCACAGCTGGGTGCCAGGCCTGCTGCTGATGCAACTGACGACGTTAAGAACGTCTGGCAGAGCAAAGCTGATGACTACTCGATAGTTCAATGTGCCATGCTTTACGGCTTAGAACCGGGACTTCAACGACGTTTTGAACGTCATGGGGCATATGAGATGTTCCAAGAGTTGAAGTTAATATTCCAACAGAATGCCCGGATTGAGAGATATGAAGTCTCCAATAAGTTCTATAGCTGCAAGATGGAGGAGAATAGTTCTGTCAGTGAGCATATACTCAAAATGTCTCGGTATTGTAATCACTTGATTCAACTGGGAGTTAATCTTTCGGATGATTGCGTCATTGACAGAATTCTCCAATCACTTCCACCAAGCTACAAAGGCTTCGTGATGAACTATAATATGCAAGGGATGGATAAAACGATTCCCGAGCTCTTCGCAATGCTAAAGGCTGCGGAGGTAGAAATCAAGAAGGAGCATCAAGTGTTGATGGTCAACAAGACCACTAGTTTCAAGAAAAAGGGCAAAGGGAAAAAGAAGGGGAACTTCAAGAAGAACAACAAGCAAGTTGCTGCTCAAGAGAAGAAACCCAAGTCTGGACCTAAGCCTGAAACTGAGTGCTTCTACTGCAAGTAGACTGGTCACTGGAAGCGGAACTGCCCCAAGTATTTGGCGGATAAGAAGGATGGCAAGGTGAACAAAGGTATATGTGATATACATGTTATTGATGTGTACCTTACTAGAGCTTGCAGTAGCACCTGGGTATTTGATACTGGTTCTGTTGCTAATATTTGCAACTCGAAACAGGGACTACGGATTAAGCGAACACTGGCAAAGGATGAGGTGACGATGCGCGTGGGAAATGGTTCCAAAGTCGATGTGATCGCAGTCGGCACGCTACCTCTACATCTACCTTCGGGATTAGTATTAGACCTAAATAATTGTTATTTGGTGCCAGCGTTGAGCATGAACATTATATCTGGATCTTGTTTGATGCGAGACGGTTATTCATTTAAATCAGAGAATAATGGTTGTTCTATTTATATGAGTAATATCTTTTATGGTCATGCACCCTTGAAGAGTGGTCTATTTTTGATGAATCTCGATAGTAGTGATACACATATTCATAATGTTGAAGCCAAAAGATGCAGAGTCGATAATGATAGTGCAACTTATTTGTGGCACTGCCGTTTAGTTCATATCGGTGTAAAGCGCATGAAGAAACTCCATACTGATGGACTTTTGGAACCACTTGATTATGAATCACTTGGTACTTGCGAACCGTGCCTCATGGGCAAGATGACTAAAACACCGTTCTCCGGTACAATGGAGAGAGCAACAGATTTATTGAAAATCATACATACAGATGTATGTGGTCCGATGAATATTGAAGCTCGTGGCGGATATCGTTATCTTCTCACCTTCACATATGATTTAAGCAGATATGGGTATATCTACTTAATGAAACACAAGTCTGAAACATTTGAAAAGTTCAAAGAATTTCAGAGTGAAGTTGAAAATCATCGAAACAAGAAAATAAAGTTTCTACGATCTGATCATGGAGGAGAATATTTGAGTTACGAGTTTGGTCTACATTTGAAACAATGCGGAATAGTTTCGCAACTCACGCCACCCGGAACACCACAACATAATGGTGTGTCCGAACGTCGTAATCGTACTTTACTTGATATGGTGCGATCTATGATGTCTCTTACAGATTTACCGCTATCATTTTGGGGTTATGCTTTAGAGACGGCCACATTCACGTTAAATAGAGCACCATCAAAATCCGTTGAGACGACGCCTTATGAACTATGGTTTGGCAAGAAACCAAAGTTGTCGTTTCTTAAAGTTTGGGGCTGCGATGCTTATGTGAAAAAACTTCAACCTGATAAGCTCGAACCCAAATCGGAGAAATGTGTCTTCATAGGATACCCAAAAGAAACTGTTGGGTACACCTTCTATCTCAGATCCGAAGGCAAGACATTCGTTGCTAAAAATGGATCCTTTCTAGAGAAGGAGTTTCTCTCGAAAGAAGTGAGTGGGAGGAAAGTAGAACTTGATGAGGTAACTATACCTGCTCCCTTATTGGGAAATAGCACATCACAGGAACCAGTTTCTGTGACGTCTAAACCAATTGGTGAGGAAGTTAATGATGATGATCATGCAACTTCAGATCAAGTTACTACAGAACCTCGTAGATCAACTAGAGTAAGATCCGCACCAGAGTGGTACGACAATCCTGTTCTGGAAATCATGCTAATAGATCATGGTGAACCTATGAACTATGAAGAAGCGATGGTGAGCCCAGATTCCGCAAAATGGCTTGAAGCCATGAAATCTGAGATGGGATCCATGTATGAGAACAAAGTGTGGACTTTGGTTGACTTGCCCGATGGTCGGCAAGCAATTGAGAATAAATGGATCTTCAAGAAGAAGACCGACACTGACGGTAATGTTACTGTCTACAAAGCTCGACTTGTCGCAAAAGGTTTTCGACAAGTTCAAGGGATTGACTACGATGAGACCTTCTCACCCGTAGCGATGCTTAAGTCTGTCCGAATCATGTTAGCAATTGCCGCATTTTATGATTATGAAATTTGGCAGATGGATGTAAAAACTGCATTCCTGAATGGATTTCTGGAAGAAGAGTTGTATATGATGCAACCAGAAGGTTTTATCGATCCAAAGGGAGCTAACAAAGTGTGCAAGCTCCAGCGATCCATTTATGGACTGGTGCAAGCCTCTCGGAGTTGGAATAAATGCTTTGATAGTGTGATCAAAGCATTTGGGTTTGTACAGACTTTTGGAGAAGCCTGTATTTACAAGAAAGTGAGTGGGAGCTCTGTAGCATTTCTGATATTATATGTCGATGACATATTACTAATCGGAAATGATATAGAATTTCTGGATAGCATAAAGGGATACTTGAATAAGATTTTTTCAATGAAAGACCTCGGTGAAGCTGCTTACATATTGGGCATCAAGATCTATAGAGATAGATCAAGACGCCTAATTGGACTTTCACAAAGCACATACCTTGACAAAGTTTTGAAGAAGTTCAAAATGGATCAAGCAAAGAAAGGATTCTTTCCTGTACTACAAGGTGTGAAGTTGAGTAAGACTCAATGCCCGACCACTGCAGAAGATAGAGAGAAAATGAAAGATGTTCCCTATGCTTCAGCCATAGGCTCTATCATGTATGCAATGCTGTGTACCAGACCAGATGTGTGTCTTGCTATAAGTTTAGCAGGGAGGTACCAAAGTAATCCAGGAGTGGATCACTGGACAGCGGTCAAGAACATCCTGAAGTACCTGAAAAGAACTACGGATATGTTTCTCATATATGGAGGTGACAAAGAGCTCATTTTAAACGGTTACGTTGATGCAAGCTTTGACACTGATCCGGACGATTCTAAATCGCAAACCGGATACGTGTTTACATTAAACGGTGGAGCTGTCAGTTGGTGCAGTTCTAAACAAAGCGTCGTGGCAGGATCTACATGTGAAGCGGAGTACATAGCTGCTTCGGAAGCAGCAAATGAAGGAGTCTGGATGAAGGAGTTCATATCCGATCTAGGTGTCATACCTAGTGCATCGGGTCCAATGAAAATCTTTTGTGACAATACTGGTGCAATTGCCTTGGCAAAGGAATCCAGATTTCACAAGAGAACTAAGCACATCAAGAGACGCTTCAATTCCATCCGGGATCTAGTCCAGGTGGGAGACATAGAGATTTGCAAGATACATACGGATCTGAATGTTGCAGACCCGTTGACTAAGCCTCTTCCACGAGCAAAACATGATCAACACCAAAACTCCACGGGTGTTAGAATCATTACTGTGTAATCTAGATTATTGACTCTAGTGCAAGTGGGAGACTGAAGGAAATATTCCCTAGAGGCAATAATAAAGTTATTATTTATTTCCTCATATATCATGATAAATATTTATTATTCATGCTAGAATTGTATTAGCCGGAAACATAATAAATGTGTGAATATATAAACAAATAAAATGTCACTAGTATGCCTCTACTTGACTAGCTCGTTAATCAAAGATGGTTATATTTCCTAACCATGAACAAAGAGTTGTTATTTGATTAACGAGGTCACATCATTAGTTGAATGATCTGATTGACATGGCCCATTCCATTAGCTTAGCACCCGATCGTTTAGTATGTTTCTATTGCTTTCTTCATGACTTATACATGTTCCTATGACTATGAGATTATGCAACTCCCGTTTATCGGAGGAACACTTTGTGTGCTACCAAATGTCACAACGTAACTGGGTGATTATAAAGGTGCTCTACAGGTGTCTCCAAAGGTACTTGTTGGGTTGGCGTATTTCGAGATTAGGATTTGTCACTCCGATAGTCGGAGAGGTATCTCTGGGCCCTCTCGGTAATGCACATCACATAAGCCTTACAAGCATTACGACTAATATGTTAGTTGTGAGATGATGTATTATGGAACGAGTAAAGAGACTTGCCGGCAACGAGATTGAACTAGGTATTGGATACCGACGATCGAATCTCGGGCAAGTAACATACCGATGACAAAGGGAACAACGTATATTGTTATGCGGTCTGACCGATAAAGATCTTCGTAGAATATGTAGGAGCCAATATGGGCATCCAGGTCCCGCTATTTGTTATTGACCGGATACGTGTCTCGGTCATGTCTACATTGTTCTCGAACCGTAGGGTCCGCACGCTTAAAGTTACGATGACAGTTATTATGAGTTTATGCATTTTGATGTACCAAAGTTAGTTCGGAGTCCCGGATGTGATCAGGGACATGACGAGGAGTCTCGAAATGGTCGAGACATAAAGATCGATATATTGGAAGCCTATATTTGGACATCGGAATGGTTCCGAGTGAAATCGGCATTTTACTGGAGTACCGGGGGGGGGGGGGGGGTTACCGGAACCCCCCCGGGGGTTAATGGGCCCATATGGGCCTTAAGGGAAAAAGAGGAGGGGCGGCCAGGGCAGGCCGCGCGCCCCCTCCCCCCTTAGTCCAAATAGGACAAGGAAGGGGGGGCGGCGCCCCCCTTTTTCCTTTCCCCCTCTCTCCTTCCTTCTCCTACAAGGCAAGGGAGAGGAGTCCTACTCCCGGTGGGAGTAGGACTCCTCCTGGCGCACCCCTTGGGGGCCGGCCGCGCCCTCCCCTCCCCTCCTTTATATACAAGGGCAGGGGGGCACCCTAGGACACACAAGTTGATCTTCGTGATCGTTCCTTAGCCGTGTGCGGTGCCCCCCTCCACCATATTCCACCTCGGTCATATCGTTGCAGTGCTTAGGCGAAGCCCTGCATCGATTGAACATCATCATCGTCATCACGCCGTCGCGCTGACGGAACTCATCCCCGAAGCTTTGCTGGATCGGAGCCCGGGGAGCGTCATCGAGCTGAACGTGTGCTAAGAACTCGGAGGTGCCGGAGTAACGGTGCTTGGATTGGTTGGATCGGGAAGACGTACGACTACTTCCACTACGTTGCGTCAACGCTTCCGCTTCGGTCTACGAGGGTACGTAGACAACACTCTCCCCTCTCGTTGCTATGCATCACCATGATCTTGCGTGTGCGTAGGAATTTTTTTGAAATTACTACGTTCCCCAACAGGGAGCACCAGAGATCTCCGTGCCCTCCAAGGCAACAGACGATGACCCCCAGACCGCATTTAGTGCTATGTAAACCCTAGACCTCGTTGCCTATATAAAGGGAGGTCAGGGCCCCTCCTAGGTCATATGTCATTAGATTGGAAAACTCTCGGTTAGCAATCTCATACACCATTGTAACCCCTAGCATGAGGTATCCATCCACCATGATTAACGAAAACAAGTATGATGTAGGGTATTACTCTCCGGAGGCCCAAACCTGGATAAACCATGTGTGCGATCTCCAATAGAAGACTTTCAGCTACACTCGGACCCCTCCCAAGGGATCTGATAGGATTTTGCACCGTCAGTTGGCGCCAGTCACTGGCGGTGTCGGCTGGGGACCAATCTTGGATCGGATATTCTTTTGCTTTCGGCGACCTTCCGCTAGGAGCGAGCCTAACCTTTGGCTCCTTTACATTCATCGCTGATGGGGCAGGCCGGGTCGACATCAACCCACTGTCCTACCCCGTACGCACCATCTACATCGGCAACATCGCCTTCACCACCAACGCTCGCGGCGATCTGTGGTTATGCGTACCACCGATCAATCCCGAGGCTCAGGACAACTTTCTGATCTCGATGACCTTGCCATTTTCCTAGGTTGCCTCTTCCCGTTCAGACTATGGAACGCGGGAGCTGTGTACCAGTAGGAGCTCCATCAACCCCCTTCCCCCAGAACATACAGTTTGTCGCCATAGTCTGCGACGACTTTCACATCGACCACACACCAGAAGATTGTTTCCTTGACGAGATAATTTTGGACCACAACATCGACAAGACCGATCTACTCTCGCTCTTTGATCATGAGGGTGTTGACAGTGAGTCGACCTCTCGGGAGAACAACGATGTCGAGAAAGCCGCAGTCTCGACAATCAAAGGTGAGACACCGAAGGCCACCGCCAAACCGAACACCTCGCGGGAGACCACCGATGAGGTTGAGGAGTATGTACCGCAACCAATCTCGCGACACAAAGTGATGGTAATAGAAACGGAGGCCGAGGCAAGCGACAACATGCCACTCTCGACAACAACAACTGTAGCAACGACCATGCACGTAGAACTCTCACCCCTCGTCTCCCCAGAATGGCAGTCTGCCCGATTCGCAATCACCAAAGGACGAACTTCAGGAATTCCTGACTCCATGGGTCGCTAGTATGTGCTAACTGAAGCAGCGGAGTTGCTCCAAAGCATGACAGCCGGCTCTGATACGTCTGTTTTGCATCATGCTTTTATATTGATATTTATTGCATTATGGGTTGTTATTACACATTACATCACAATACTTATGCCTTTTCTCTCTTATTTTACAAGGGTTACATGAAGAGGGAGAATGCCGGCAGTTGTAATTCTGGACTGGAAAAGGAGCAAATATTAGAGACCTATTCTGCACAACTCCAAAAGTCCTAAAACTTCATGGAGAATTATTTTGGAATATATAAAAAATATTGGGCGAAGAAAGCACCAGAGGGGGGCCACCTGCCATACACAAGGGTGGGGGGGGGGGGCGAGCCCTACCCCCTGGGCGCGCCACATGCCTTGTGGACCACCTGGTAGGCCCCCGATGCCCATCTTCTGCTATATGGTGTGTTTTGACCTGGAACAAATCAGAAGGAAGCTTTCGGGACGAAGCGCCACCGTCTTAAGGCGGAACTTGGGCAGAACAAATCTAGGGCTCTAGCGGAGCTATTCTGTCGAGGAAACTTCCATCCCGGAGGGGGAAGTCATCATCATCACCAATGATCGTCTCATCGAGAGGGGGTAAATCTCCATCAACATCTTCACCAACACCATCTCCTCTCAAACCCTAGTTCATCTCTTGTATCCGATCTTTGTCTTGAAACCTCAGATTGGTACATGTGGGTTGCTAGTAGTGTTGATTACTCCTTGTAGTTGATGCTAGTTGGTTTATTTGGTGGAAGATCATATGTTTAGATCCTTAATGATAATTAATACTCCTCTGATTATGAACATGAATATGCTTTGTGAGTAGTTACGTTTGTTCCTGAGGACATGGGAGAAGTCTTGTTATAACTAATCATGTGAATTTGGTATTCGTTCGATATTTTGATGAGATGTATGTTGCCTCTCCTCTAGTGGTGTTATGTGAACATCGACTAAATCACACCTCACCATTGTTTGGGCCTAGGGGAAGGCATTGGGAAGTAATAAATAGATGATGGGCTACTAGAGGGACAGAAGCTTAAACCCTAGTTTATGCGTTGCTTCGTAAGGGGCTGATTTGGATCCATATGTTTCATGCTATGGTTAGATTTATCTTAATTCTTGTTTCGTAGTTGTGGATGCTTGCGAGAGGGGTTAATCATAAGTGGGAGGCTTGTCCAAGGAATGACAGCACCCAAGCACCACTCCCCCCACATATCAAATTATCAAACTAACGAATGCGAATCATATGAGCATGATGAAAACTAGCTTGACAGTAATTCCCATGTGTCCTGGGAGCGCTTGCTTTATATAAGACTTCGTCCAGGCTTGTCCTTTGCTACAAAAAGGATTGGCCCACCTTGCTGCACCTTAGTTACTTTTGTTACTTGTTACCCGTTACGAATTATCTTATCACACAACTATCTGTTATCGATAATTTCAGTGCTTGCAGAGAATACCTTGCTGAAAACCGCTTGTCATTCCCTTTTGCTCCTCGTTGGGTTCGACACTCTTACTTATCAAAAGGACTACGATAGATCCCCTATACTTGTGGGTCATCAGGCACCATCAGGCGCCTTGATCCCTAAACATATCCTATGGTGGTACCAATCATCCACTTTTTTTGTATTCTGCATCGGCGACCACGTTGTCCATCTGCCGTCTCCATGAGCTGGCAGGGGGGGTCTCCTGCGTGGAAGAGTAGAACATGGGAGATGGACCGACCCACTTGGGACAAAATGCCCTACCGTCTCCCATGCCCTACTCATCCTTGGAGGAGTCCGCGACCTATCTGCCACCGGTGCCGGTAGATGTGAGGTTGATAATGGACCTGGACGGCTCGTCACTGTCCACCTGTCACACGTGCCCCCAAAAGTTGGACACTGACACCCAGCTCCTCGACCACCTGTGCCTCCAGCGTGTGTGTGACCGCATCTGGGTCCGACTATGTTGGCTCTATGTTGTGAGTAGCGCGTTGAGCACGCGCGGTCTTGTAGAGTGCCTACTACTCTGCAACGAAGTTCGGATTCGCCACGACCATGGCCTCCTTGCTTGCGCGCTCACTGTAGATTTGGCCATCTGCTAGCCGGTGCTTCTCAAGGAGGAGCAGGTTGTACATCTGCTCCTCCTGCACCTACCGAAACACTAACATAGTAGCTGGCGCAGGCTGCTCCTCATTCGCCATGGCGACATCGTAATGCAGCTGCTTCATGGTCAAACCGGCATGCACATGCGTGGGGTCCTGATGTATACTACGCAACCTTCTTCTTGTAGACTCGTGTTAGGCCTCCAAGCGCAGAGTTTTGTAGGACAGTAGCAAATTTCCCTCATGTGGATGACCTAAGATTTATCTATCCGTGGGAGGCGCAGGATGAAGATGGTCTCCCTCAAACAACCCTGCAACCAAATAACAAAGAGTCTCTTATGTCCCCAACACACCCAATACATTGGTAAATTGTACAGGTGCACTAGTTCGGCGAAGAGATGGTGATACAAGTGCAATATGGATGGTAAATATAGGTTTTTGTAATATGAAAATATAAAAACAGCAAGGTAGTAAGTGGTAAAAGTGAGCGAAAATGGTATTGCAATGCTTGAAAACAAGGCCTAGGGTTCATACTTTCACTAGTGCAAGTTCTCTCAACAATAATAACATAATTAGATCATATGGAAATCCCTAAACGTGTGGCAAAAGTCACTCCAACGTTCCTATCGTGGAGAACATAAGATGAAATTGCTTGTGGGGTACGAAACCACCTCAAAGTTATTCTTTCTGATCAATCCATTGAGCTATTCCTATAAGTGTCACAAACAACCCCAGAGTTCGTAGTAAAATAACACCATATGACACACATCAATCAACCCTAATGTCACCTAGATACTCCAATGTCTCCACAAGTATCTGTGGGTCAATTATACGATATGCATCAAACAACTTCAGATTCATAATATTCAATCCAACACAAAGAACCTCAAAGAGTGCCCCAAGATTCCTACCGGAGAAACAAGGACGAAAACGTACATCAACCCCTATGCATAGATTACCCCAATGTCACCTCGGGAATCCGCGAGTTGAGTGCCAAAACTGTTGGGGAACGTAGTAATTTCAAAAAATTTCCTACGCACACGCAAGATCATGGTGATGCATAGCAACGAGAGGGGAGAGTGTTGTCTACGTACCCTCGTAGACCAATAGCGGAAGCGTTATGACAACGCGGTTGATGTAGTCGTATGTCTTCACGGCCGACCGATCAAGTACCGAAACTACGGCACCTCCGAGTTCTAGCACACGTTCTGCTCGATGAAGATCCCCGGACTCCGATCCAGCAAAGTGTCGGGGATGAGTTCCGTCAGCACGACGGTGTGGTGACGATCTTGATGTTCTATCGTCGCAGGGCTTCGCCTAAGCACCGCTACAATATTATCGAGTTTTATGGTGGAGGGGGGCACCGCACACGGCTAAGAGAACGATCATGAAGATCAACTTGTGTGTCTAGAGGTGCCCCCTGCCCCCGTATATAAAGGAGCAAGGGGGAGGCCGGCCGGCCCTAGCAGGGCGCGCCAGGAGGAGGAGTCCTCCTCCTAGTAGGAGTAGGACTCCCCTCTTTCCTACTCCTACTAGGAGGGGGAAAGGAAGAGGGAGAGGGAGAAGGAAAGGGGGGCGCCGCCCCCCTCTCCTAGTCCAATTCAGACCAGAGGGGGAGGGGGCGCGCGGCCCACCCTGGCCGCCCCTCTCTCTCCACTAAGGCCCATTAGGCCCATACTTCTCCCGGGGGGTTCCGGTAACCCTCCGGCACTCCGGTTTTCTCCGAAATCACTCAGAACACTTCCGCTCTCCGAATATAGTCGTCCAATATATCAATCTTTATGTGTCGACCATTTCGAGACTCCTCGTCATGTCCGTGATCACATCCGGGACTCCTAACAACCTTCGGTACATTAAAACATATAAACTCATAATGAAACTATCATCGTAACGTTAAGCGTGCGGACCCTACGGGTTCGAGAACAATGTAGACATGACCGAGACACGTCTCCGGTCAATAACCAATAGCGGAACCTGGATGCTCATATTGGCTCCCACATATTCTACGAAGATCTTTATCGGTCAGACCGCATAACAACATATGTTGTTCCCTTTGTCATCGGTATGTTACTTTCCCGTGATTCGATCGTCGGTATCTCAATACCTAGTTCAATATCGTTACCGGCAAGTCTCTTTACTCGTTCCGTAATACATCATCTCGCAACTAACTCATTAGTTGCATTGCTTGCAAGGCTTAAGTGATGTGCATTACCGAGAGGGCCCAGAGATACCTCTCCGACAATCGGAGTGACAAATCCTAATCTCGAAATACGCCAACCCAACATGTACCTTTGGAGACACCTGTAGAGCACCTTTATAATCACCCAGTTACGTTGTGACGTTTGGTAGCACACAAAGTGTTCCTCCAGCAAACGGGAGTTGCATAATCTCATAGTCATAGGAACATGTATAAGTCATGAAGAAAGCAATAGCAACATACTAAACAATCGGGTGCTAAGCTAGTGGAATGGGTCATGTCAATCATATCATTATCCTAATGATGTGATCCCGTTAATCAAATGACAACACATGTCTATGGTTAGGAAACATAACCATCTTCGATTAACGAGCTAGTCAAGTAGAGGCATACTAGTGACGTTTAGTTTGTCTATGTATTCACACAAGTATTATGTTTCCAATTAATACAATTCTAGCATGAATAATAAACATTTATCATGATATAAGGAAATAAATAATAACTTTATTATTGCCTCTAGGGAATATTTCCTTCAGTCTCTGACTTGCACTAGAGTCAATAATCTAGATTACACAGTAATGATTCTAACACCCATGGAGCTTTGGTGTTGATCATGTTTTGCTCGTGGAAGAGGCTTAGTCAACGGGTCTGCTACATTCAGATCTGTATGTATCTGGCAAATCTCTATGTCTCCCACCTGGACTAGATCCCGGATGGAATTGAAGCGTCTCTTGATGTGCTTGGTTCTCTTGTGAAATCTGGATTCCTTTGCCAAGGCAATTGCACCAGTATTGTCACAAAAGATTTTCATTGGACCCGATGCACTAGGTATGACACCTAGATGGGATATGAACTCCTTCATCCAGACTCCTTCGTTTGCTGCTTCCGAGGCAGCTATGTACTCCACTTCACATGTAGATCCCGCCACGACGCTTTGCTTAGAACTGCACCAACTGACAGCTCCACCGTTTAATGTACATATGTATCCGGTTTGCGATTTAGAATCGTCCGGATCAATGTCAAAGCTTGCATCAACGTAACCATTTACGATGAGCTCTTTGTCACCTCCATATACGAGAAACATATCCTTAGTCCTTTTCAGGTATTTCAGGATGTTCTTGACCGCTGTCCAGTGATCCACTCCTGGATTACTTTGGTACCTCCCTGCTAGACTTATAGCAAGACACACATCAGGTCTGGTACACAGCATTGCATACATGATAGAGCCTATGGCTGAAGCATAGGGAACATCTTTCATTCTCTCTCTATCTTCTGTAGTGGTCGGACATTGAGTCTTACTCAATTTCACACCTTGTAACACAGGCAAGAATCCTTTCTTTGCTTGATCCATTTTGAACTTTTTCAAAACTTTGTCAAGGTATGTGCTTTGTGAAAGTCCAATTAAGCGTCTTGATCTATCTCTATAGATCTTAATGCCCAATATGTAAGCAGCTTCACCGAGGTCTTTCATTGAAAAACTCTTATTCAAGTATCCCTTTATGCTATCCAGATATTTTATATCATTTCCGATTAGTAATATTGTCATCTACATATAATATCAGAAATGCTACACAGCTCCCACTCACTTTCTTGTAAATACAGGCTTCTCCAAAAGTCTGTATAAAACCAAATGCTTTGATTACACTATCAAAGCGTTTATTCCAACTCCGAGAGGCTTGCACCAGTCCATAAATGGATCGCTGGAGCTTGCATACTTTGTTAGCTCCCTTTGGATCGACAAAACCTTCTGGCTGCATCATATACAACTCTTCTTCCAGAAATCCATTCAGGGATGCAGTTTTGACATCCATCTGCCAAGTTTCATAATCATAAAATGCGGCAGTCGCTAACATGATTCGGACAGACTTAAGCACCGCTACGGGTGACAAGGTCTCATCGTAGTTAATTCCTTGAACTTGTCGAAAACCTTTTGCAACAAGTCGAGCTTTGTAGACAGTAACATTACTGTCAGCGTCAGTCTTCTTCTTGAAGATCCATTTATTCTCAATTGCTTGCCGATCATCGGGCAAGTCAACCAAAGTCCATACTTTGTTTTCATACATGGATCCCATCTCAGATTTCATGGCTTCAAGCCATTTTGCGGAATCTGGGCTCACCATCACTTCTTCATAGTTCGTAGGTTCGCCATGATCTAGTAGCATGACTTCCAGAACAGGATTACCGTACCACTCTGGTGCGGATCTCACTCTGGTTAATCTACGAGGTTCAGTAGTGACTTGTTCTGAAGTTTCATGATCATTATCATTAGCTTCCTCACTAATTGGTGTAGGTGTCACAGAAACCGGTTTCTACGATGTACTACTTTCCAATAATGGAGCAGGTACAGTTACCTCATCAAGTTCTACTTTCCTCCCACTCACTTCTTTCGAGAGAAACTCCTTCTCTAGAAAGGATCCATTCTTAGCAACAATTGTCTTGCCTTCGGATCTGTGATAGAAGGTGTACCCAACAGTCTCCTTTGGGTATCCTATGAAGACACATTTCTTCGATTTGGGTTCGAGCTTATCAGGTTGAAGTTTTTTCACATAAGCATCGCAGCCCCAAACTCTCAGAAACGACAACTTTGGTTTCTTGCCAAACCACAGTTCATAAGGCGTCATCTCAACGGATTTTGATGGTGCCCTATTTAACATGAATGCGGCCGTCTCTAAAGCATAACCCCAAAACGATAGCGGTAAATCTGTAAGAGACATCATAGATCGCACCATATCAAGTAAAGTACAATTACGATGTTCGGACACACCATTACGCTATGGTGTTCCGGGTGGCGTGAGTTGCGAAACTATTCCGCATTGTTTCAAATGTAGACCAAACTCGTAACTTAAATATTCTCCTCCACGATCAGATCGTAGAAACTTTATTTTCTTGTTACGATGATTTTCAACTTCACTCTGAAATTCTTTGAATTTTTCAAATGTTTCAGACCTATGTTCCCTTAAGTAGATATACCCATATCTGCTTAAATCATCTGTGAAGGTGAGAAAATAATGATATCCGCCACGAGCTTCAACATTCATTGGACCACATACATCTGTATGTATGATTTCCAACAAATCTGTTGCTCTCTCCATAGTACCGGAGAACGGCGTTTTAGTCATCTTGCCTATGAGGCACGGTTCGCAAGTACCAAGTGATTCATAATCAAGTGGTTCCAAAAGTCCATCAGTATGGAGTTTCTTCATGCGCTTTATACCGGTATGACCTAAACGGCAGTGCCACAAATAAGTTACACTATCATTATCAACTCTGCATCTTTTGGCTTCAACATTATCAATATGTGTATCACTACTATCGAGATTCATCAAAAATTGACCACTCTTTAAGGGTGCATGACCATAAAAGATATTACTCATATAAATAGAACAACCATTATTCTCTGATTTAAATGAATAACCGTCTTGCATCAAACAAGATCCAGATATAATGTTCATGCTCAACGCTGGCACCAAATAACAATTATTTAGGTCTAATACTAATCCTGAAGGTAGATGTAGAGGTAGCGTGCCGACCGCGATCACATCGACTTTGGAACCATTTCCCACGCGCATCGTCACCTCGTCCTTGGCCAGTGTTCACTTAATTTGTAGTCCCTGTTTCGAGTTGCAAATATTAGCAACAGAACCAGTATCAAACACCTAGGTGCTACTGCAAGCTCTAGTAAGGTACACATCAATAACATGTATATCACATATACCTTTGTTCACCTTGCCATCCTTCTTATCCGCCAAATACTTGGGGCAGTTCCGCTTCCAGTGACCAGTCTGCTTGCAGTAGAAGCACTCAGTTTCAGGCTTAGGTACATATTTGGGTTTCTTCTCCTGAGCAGCAACTTGCTTGCTGTTCTTCTTGAAGTTCCCCTTCTTCTTCCCTTTGCCCTTTTTCTTGAAACTAGTGGTATTGTTGACCATCAACACTTGATGCTCCTTCTTGATTTATACCTCCGCAGCTTTCAGCATTGCGAAGAGCTCGGGAATTGTCTTATCCATCCCTTGCATATTATAGTTCATCACGAAGCTCTTGTAGCTAGGTGGAAGTGATTGGAGAATTCTGTCAATGACGCAATCATCCGGAAGATTAACTCCCAGTTGAATCAAGTGATTATTATACCCAGACATTTTGAGTATATGCTCACTGACAGAACTGTTCTCCTCCATCTTGCAGCTATAGAACTTATTGGAGACTTCATATCTCTCAATCCGAGCATTTGCTTGAAATATTAACTTCAACTCCTGGAACATCTCATATGCTCCATGACGTTCAAAACGTCGTTCAAGTCCCGATTCTAAGCCGTAAAGCATGGCACATTGAACTATCGCGTAGTCATCGGCTTTGCTCTGCCAGACGTTCTTAACGTCGTCAGTTGCATCAGCAGCAGGCCTGGCACCCAGCAGTGCTTCCAGGACGTAATTCTTCTGTGCAGCAATGAGGATAATCCTCAAGTTACGGACCCAGTCCGTGTAATTGCCACCATCATCTTTCAACTTTGCTTTCTCAAGGAACGCATTAAAATTCAACGAAACAACAGCACGGGCCATCTATCTACAATCAAACATAAACAAGCAAGATACTATCAGGTACTAAGTTCATGATAAATTTAAGTTCAATTAATCATATTACTTAAGAACTCCCACTTAGAAAGACATCCCTCTAATCTTCTAAGTGATCACGTGATCCAAATCAACTAAACCATAACCGATCATCACGTGAAATGGAGTAGTTTTCAATGGTGAACATCACTATGTTGATCATATCTACTATATGATTCACGCTCGACCTTTCGGTCTTAGTGTTCCGAGGCCATATCTGCATATGCTAGGCTCGTCAAGTTTAACCTGAGTATTCTGTGTGTGCAAAACTGGCTTGCACCCGTTGTAGATGGACGTAGAGCTTATCACACCCGATCATCACGTGGTGTCTGGGCACGACGAACTTTGGCAACGGTGCATACTCAGGGAGAACACTTTTATCTTGAAATTTAGTGAGAGATCATCTTATAATGATACCGTCAATCAAAGCAAGATAAGATGCATAAAAGATAAACATCACATGCAATCAATATAAGTGATATGATATGGCCATCATCATCTTGTGCTTGTGATCTCCATCTCCGAAGCATCGTCATGATCACCAACGTCACCGGCGCGACACCTTGATCTCCATCGTAGCATCGTTCTCGTCTCGCCAAACTTATGCTTCTACGACTATCGCTACCGCTTAGTGATAAAGTAAAGCATTACAGGGCGATTGCATTGCATACAATAAAGCGACAACCATATGGCTCCTGCCAGTTGCCGATAACTCGGTTACAAAACATGATCATCTCATACAATAAAATTTAGCATCATGTCTTGACCATATCACATCACAACATGCCCTGCAAAAACAAGTTAGACGTCCTCTACTTTGTTTGTTGCAAGTTTTACGTGGCTGCTACGGGCTGAGCAAGAACCAATCTTACGTACGCATCAAAACCACAACGACAGTTTGTCAAGTTGGTGCTGTTTTAACCTTCGCAAGGACCGGGCGTAGCCACACTCGGTTCAACTAAAGTTGGAGAAACTGACACCCGCCAGCCACCTGTGTGCAAAGCACGTCGGTAGAACCAGTCTCGCATAAGCGTACGCGTAATGTCGGTCCGGGCCGCTTCATCCAACAATACCGCCGAACCAAAGTATGACATGCTGGTAAGCAGTATGACTTATATCGCCCACAACTCACTTGTGTTCTACTCGTGCATATAACATCAACACATAAAACCTAGGCTCGGATGCCACTGTTGGGGAACGTAGTAATTTCAAAAAAATTCCTAGGCACACGCAAGATCATGGTGATGCATAGCAACGAGAGGGAAGAGTGTTGTCTACGTACCCTCGTAGAACGATAGCGGAAGCGTTATGACAACGCGGTTGATGTAGTCGTACGTCTTCACGGCCCGACCGATAAAGTACCGAAACTACGGCACCTCCGAGTTGTAGCACACATTCAGCTCGATGACGATCCCCGGACTCCGATCCAACAAAGTGTTGGGGATGAGTTCCGTCAGCACGACGGCGTGGTGACGATCTTGATGTTCTATCGTCGCAGGGCTTCTCCTAAGCACCGCTACAATATTATCGAGGTTTATGGTGGAGGGGGGCACCACACACGGCTAAGAGAACGATCACGAAGATCAACTTGTGTGTCTAGAGGTGCCCCCTACCCCCGTATATAAAGGAGCAAGGGGGAGGCCGGCCGGCCCTAGCAGGGCGCGCCAGGAGGAGGAGTCCTCCTCCTAGTAGGAGTAGGACTCCCCTCTTTCCTACTCCTACTAGGAGGGGGAAAGGAAGGGGGAGAGGGAGAAGGAAAGGGGGGCGCCGCCCCCCTCTCCTAGTCCAATTCGGACCAGAGGAGAAGGGGGCGCGCGGCCCACCCTGGCCGCCCCTCTCTCTCTCTCCACTAAGGCCCATTAGGCCCATACTTCTCCCGGGGGCGTTCCGGTAGCCCTCCGGCACTCCGGTTTTCTCCGAAATCACTCAGAACACTTCCGGTGTCCGAATATAGTCGTCCAATATATCAATCTTTATGTCTCGACCATTTCGAGACTCCTCGTCATGTCCGTGATCACATTCGGGACTCCGAACAACCTTCGGTACATCAAAACATATAAACTCATAATGAAACTGTCATCGTAACGTTAAGCGTGCGGACCCTATGGGTTCGAGAACAATGTATACATGACCAAGACACGTCTCCGGTAAATAACCAATAGCGGAACCTGGATGCTCATATTGGCTCCCATATATTCTACGAAGATCTTTATCGGTCAGACCGCATAACAACATACGTTGTTCCCTTTGTCATCGGTATGTTACTTGCCCGGATTCGATCGTCGGTATCTCAATACATAGTTCAATCTCGTTACCGGCAAGTCTCTTTACTCGTTCCGTAATACATCATCTCGCAACTAACTCATTAGTTGCATTGCTTACAAGGCTTAAGTGATGTGCATTACCGAGAGGGCCCAGAGATACCGCTCCGGCAATCGGAGTGACAAATCCTAATCTCGAAATACGCCAACCCAACATGTACCTTTGGAGACACCTGCAGAGCACCTTTATAATCACCCAGTTACGTTGTGATGTTTGGTAGCACACAAAGTGTTCCTCCAACAAACGGGAGTTGCATAATCTCATAGTCATAGGAACATGTATAAGTCATGAAGAAAGCAATAGCAACATACTAAACGATCGGGTGCTAAGCTACTGGAATGGGTCATGTCAATCACATCATTCTCCTAATGATGTGATCCCGTTAATCGAATGACAACACATGTCTATGGTTAGAAAACATAACCATCTTCGATTAACGAGCTAGTCAAGTAGAGGCATACTAGTGACGTTTAGTTTGTCTATGTATTCACACAAGTATTATGTTTCCGGTTAATACAATTCTAGCATTAATAATAAACATTTATCATGATATAAGGAAATAAATAATAACTTTATTATTGCCTCTAGGGCATATTTCCTTAAAAAACATACATCAAGTGGATCAATAGAACACCCCATTGTCACCACGGGTATCCACGCAGGACATACATCAAGTGTTCTCAAATCCATAAAAGTATTCAATTCGATAATAGTGAAACCTCAAAGGTAAAACTCAATTCATCACAAGAAAGTAGAGGGGGAGAAACACCATATGATCCAACTATAGTAACAAAGCTCGCGGTACATCAAGATTGTGTCAAATCAAGAACACGAGAGAGAGAGAGAGAGAGAGAGAGAGAGAGAGAGATCAAACACATAGCTACTGGTACATACCCTCAGCCCCGAGGGTGAACTACTCCCTCCTCGTCGTGGAGAGCGCCGGGATGATGAAGATGGCTAGCGGTGATGGTTTCCCCCTCCGGCAGGGTGCCGGAACGGGATCCCGATTTGTTTTTCAAGGCTACAGAGGCTTGCGGCGGTGGAACTCCCGATCTAGGTTTATTTCTGGGGGTTTCTATATTTATAGGAATTTTTGGCGTCGGGAACAAGTCAGGGGGGATCCACGACGCAACGGCAAGGCAGGGGTCGCGCCCTAGGGGGGCGCCCTCCACCCTTGTGGATGCCTCGTGGCTCCTTTGGTCCATCTTCGATACCCCATGGGCTTCTTTTGGTCCATCAAAAATCATCGTAAAGTTTCAGCTCGCCTGGACTCTGTTTAGTATTCTTTTTCTGTAAAACTCAAAAACAAGGAAAAAACAGAAACTGGCACTGGGCTCTAGGTTAATAGGTTAGTCCCAAAAATAATATAAAATAGCATATAAATGCATATAAAACATCCAAGATGGATAATATAATAGCATGGAACAATAAAAAAATTATAGATCCACGACAGAAGCTTAAACCCTAGTTTATGCGCTATTTTGTAAGGGACTGATTTGGATCCATATGTTTAATCCTATTGTTAGATTTTATCTTAATACTTTTCTCGTATGTAACATCCCAAAATTCTAAATTTTGGGATGTTATATTAAATAATTAAATTGATTGATTGTTTGATTGCTGTGTGAATGGTTGTGTGAAATTGAGTGAAATTTGAAACTTTTTGAAAGTTAAATGAGAGGGAATGAAATGACTTCCCAAACTTTCATCCTTGCATTTGATCTCAGTGAAATTCAAATTCATTTCATCACAATACCCTTGAGTGAAGAAAACATGACTTCTTCTAGAAACAAAAAAAAAGGTTTTGAAAGATTTTTGAATTTCATTTTTGAAAGCATTTCGAATTTAGAAAACTTTATGCAACTCAATGATTTTCATGAGAGAGGATAAAATGACTTCGTCAAAATATAGGAAATATGAGTTGGAAGTATGAAGAAAAGGTTTGAATTTTAAATTCAAAACCATTTGGAAGTTTTTGGGTTTTATTTTCAAATTATTTTTATCGAAAAATAAAATATATGGAAAATAGGGTAAAATGATTCCCTACATTATAAAAATGGAGAAAAATAAATTTGAAATCCTTTTGGCATTTTAAAGAAATTTTATTTGAATTTTATTTGCAGTAGTAGCACTATTTGTTTTATTAGAATTTGTGTAAATTTTATTTCATCTTGTGAAATAGTTTATGTTGTAGTATTTATTTTTCCGGTCATTTTGATATATAATACTCCTATATTTTATTTTCATTTTATTTTCTAAAATGATTTTTCTTTGCGGAATCTTTTAAAAAAGGGAAAGGTATTTTCTTTTTGGGCCAAATCCGGCCCGATCCGATCTGGATCTTCTCCTTCCTCCAGCACAGGATCTCTTTCCCGATCCACTGTAGCACCACCGGAGCATCACCGGATTCGCGGGATTCGCGAATCTCGTCGCCCCCTCGCTCAAGCCGAGCCCCTCTCGTATATAAGGGCACCTCCTCCGCCCCATTCCCACCCCTAGAGCCGCCTCTCCTCGCCCCAAGCTGCCGCGCCACCTCGCCGGAGTTCGCTGGACCACCGCCGCCATTGCCGCCCCGCCCCACCACCTCCGGCCATCCCCGCCAACTCCCACCACCACCACTCGAACCCCCTCGCTCCACCTCCCCCACCGGACCCCTCGCCTCGCCGGAGGGCCACCGGAGGAAGTCGCCGGAGCTCCACCAGAACCCCTCGCCGGAACAGCTACAGTAATCCCGACCTGCCTTTTTTTTCGTTCTGTTTTTAAAACAGAATAGTTTCAATCTTGTAAAATCCGCAGTTAATTATCTGCGAGGTATTTTTGAGTGATTCCAGCTGCCTTGGATCACAAATTTCTTGAAGTTTATGCTAGTGCAATTGGATTTCAAATTTTAGTAGTTTAAATTTGAGTTTGCATAAATTTGTTCAAATCACTATTTTGGCCATATTTTGAGTTAGGAGTATTATTTTTGACCGATTCTTTTTGCTACTGGTTAATTATTAGACTAGCTATGCAGTAGTGTTTAGTTTGCATGCTAGTGAGTTATCTAAATTAGCTTTTTATTGTAAACAGTACTGTTTACTCTGTTTTTAGTACTGTTTGTAGTTTAATTATTATTAATTAGTTTTAATTAGTTTATTTTGCTAGTTTTCGCCAGTGTGTCATATATTCTATTGTTTAATAGTGGGTTATTTCTAGGATTTATTAGACTTAGTATTCTTGAGGTTCTAGGTGTTGTTTGTTGCATGACTAGTTGCTAGCAATAGAAATAGTGTTATTTTATTGTTTTGTTAGAATTTTATTATAGGGAAAATACTTTATGTTACTTAGTGAATAATTATTTTTACTCTCTGTTAAGTAATTGTTTTAGGCTTTTTACTTGTTGTTAAGTAGAGTTGTTGTGGTGTAGAGGAGTGATTTGGAGTTTATTTTGGTTTTTGCCTTTGATCCTATTTTGATTTCGTTGTTATTTTTGATTGTTATGATTGAGTGTTAGCATGTTTGCTTATGTGAATACTATGCTTGCTTGTATAGATTTATCATCGGAGAGTGACGACTAGTGTTATCAAGTTTCCGATAGCGATAGTATCTTCATCAAGTTATACCAGGCAAGTTCACTTTGACCATATTTTTCATACCAATGTTTTTATTGCATTTAGTGGCACCATTATTTCAATCCCTCGAGTAGTGATATTGAATTCTTGTAGTTGAGTAGAATGCATGAGGTAGGAACCCATCTCCCTGTTACCAAGCCCGGGACGTTTACTTTTACAGCTACGCTATAGTAGACGGGGTTGGTATGAGTGTTGTGGAGTGGTGTGAGAATGGAGGATTTTACGTCAAAGACGATAACTTCCTGATGGCACGTGCGAGGACAACATCTTCGAGACCTCAAGACTTCAAGACTCGAGACAAGACTTCAATACACACTACTGGGTGGACTGGTTGTGAGGCACCCTGGAGTATCCAGTGGATTTGCCTAGTGAGCTGGGTTTTGGTCAGTACTCATGAGGAAAGTTCCACCCAGACTCAAAGAGACGGAAGAATACTTCATGCCCAGAAGCTTACCTGTGCAACCGCAAGCCACTATGGGCTCTGTCTTGGTTGACCTTAGTTGTGACTCTGGCTGGGACGGTGCTAGCAGATGTAGAACTACGGTAGGATTGAATGAGCCCGGACAGTGGTCAGAGGAACTCTTTGGAAGACCATGTTTCAGTCGTCTTGTTCTCAAACACCTTGAAGTGCGAGAACATAAAAAGAGGGATCAAATCTTGCGGGTAAAGTGCACAACACTCTGCAGAGTTAAAACCTAATTGATTAGCCGTGTCCCCGGTTACGGACAACTTGAGCCTCTGGACTTGGATCTATCTCGGAACTCTCAACACCGGATTGATAACTTAATTGGGGGCAACCGCTGATGATTTGGGCTATGAGACATCTGTTGGCGGAACCATGTCATGGTAGAAAACTCTGTTGTGAGGACTCCTGATATTCCTTTGTTGTAGGGAAAACAAAACTAGCTTTTATGCAAACAAAACTCAGACACAGAGCCATAAAGCCATATTGCATATAGTATAGTTCTATCATTTGAATTTTCTTACAGTGATCTTGCCAGTACATCCAATGTACTGACCTACGCGGCTGCAACGTATCATGTTGCAGGAATTATTTCTACGACGAGTAAGGATTTCGATATAGGGTTACGGTCTACACTCAACTTGCCGATGGCGTTGATGGGACTCCACACCTGATTTGTTGTTTCCGCTGAGACTTATAAGGTATATATCAGTTTTACATTATTTATACATGTGATTGCACTTTGATATATACATTGATGTACTGTGTGTGCTAGCATACTGTTCCAGGGATGGCACAGATACACAGAGGCTTGACCGTTTGAGGTCGGGTCGCTACATCGTAGTTGCGGATGCTTGCGAGGGGGTTAATCATAAATCAGAGGTTTGTTCAAGTAAGAACAATTCCCAAGCACCGGTCCACCCACATATCAAATTATCAAAGTAGTGAACACGAATCAAACCAACATGATGAAAGTGACTAGATGAAATTTCCATGTGCCCTCAAGAATGCTTTGCTTATTATAAGAGACCATTTTGGCCTGTCCTTTGCCACAAAAGGATTGGGCTACCTTGCTGCACTTTACTTACCATTACTGTTACTTGTTTGTTACAAATTATCTTGCTATCAAACTACTTGTTACTGACAATTTTAGTGCTTGTAGAACTTACCTTGCTGAAAACCACTTGTCATTTCCTTCTGCTCCTTGTTGGGTTCGACACTCTTACTTATCGAAAGGACTACAATTGACCCCCTATACTTGTGGGTCATTAGGTATTGAACGGGCATGGTAGATATTCGTCCCATCCCATACACTAAATGTCTCTTTGGCATTGAATAGGCTCACACACCTGAAGGAAATATGCCCTAGAGGCAATAATAAAGTTGTTATTTATATTTCCTTATATCATGATAAATTTTTATTATTCATGCTAGAATTGTATTAACCGGAAACTTAGTACATGTGTGAATACATAGACAAACAAAGTGTCACTAGTATGCCTCTACTTGACTAGCTCGTTAACCAAAGATGGTTAAGTTTCCTAGCCATGGACAAGAGTTGTCATTTGATGAACGGGATCACATCATTAGAGAATGATGTGATTGACTTGACCCATCCGTTAGCTTAGCACTATGATCGTTTAGCTTATTGCTATTGCTTTCTTCATAACTTATACATGTTCCTATGACTATGAGATTATGCAACTCCCAAATACCGGAGGAACACTTAGTGTGCTATCAAATGTCACAACGTAATGAGGTGATTATAAAGATGCTCTACAGGTGTCTCCGATGGTGTTTGCTGAGTTCGCATAGATCGAGATTAGGATTTGTCACTCCGATTGTCAAAGAGGTATCTCTGGGCCCTCTCGGTAATGCACATCACTATAAGCCTTGCAAGCAATGTGACTAATGAGTTAGTTACGGGATGATGCATTATGGAACGAGTAAAGAGACTCGCCGGTAACGAGATTGAACTAGGTATGATGATACCGACGATCGAATCTCGGGCAAGTAACATACCGATGACAAATGGAACAAACGTATGTTGTTATGCGGTTTGACCGATAAAGATCTTCATAGAATATGTAGGAACCAATATGAGCATCCAGGTTTCGCTATTGGTTATTGACCGGAAGTGAGTCTCGGTCATGTCTACATAGTTCTCGAACCCGTAGGGTCCGCACGCTATGTATTATGAGTTTATGCGTTTTGATGTACCGAAGGTAGTTCGGAGTCCCGGATTTGATCACGGACATGACGAGGAGTCTCGAAACGGTCGAGACATAAAGATTAATATATTGGAAGGCTATGTTTGGACACCGGAATGGTTTTGGATGAGTTCGGGCAATTGCTGGAGTACCAGGGGGTTACCGGAAACCCCCGGGGAGTTAATGGGCCTTAATGGGCCATGGTGGGAGAGAGGAGGAGGCGGCCAAGTGGGAGGCCCGCGCCCCCAAGCCCAATCCAAATTGGGGGGGGGGACCCCCTTTCCTTTTCTCCTTCTCCCTCTTCCTTCTTCTCCTACTCCAACCAGGGAAGGGGGAAACCTACTCCTACTCCCCCTTGGGGCGCACCATAGAGAGGGCCGGCCCTCCCCTCATCCACTCCTTTATATACATGGGAGGGGGGCACCCCATAGACACACAAGTTGATAGTTGTCTTAGCCGTGTGCGGTGCCCCCCTCCACAGATTTCCACCTCGGTCATATCGTTGTAGTGCTTAGGCGAAGCCCTGCGTTAGTAACTTCATCATCACCGTCATCATGCCTTCGTGCTGACGAAACTCTCCTTCGGCATCAGCTGGATCAAGAGTACAAGGGACGTCAGCGAGCTGAACATGTGCAGATTGCGGAGGTGCCGTGCGTTTGGTACTTGATCGGTTGGATCGCGAAGACGCTTGACTACATTAACCGCGTTACTTAACGCTTCCGCTTTCGGTGTACGAGGGTACGTGGACACACTCTCCCAGCTCATTGCTATGCATCTCCTAGATAGATCTTGCATGATCATAGGAATTTTTTTAAAATGCTGCGTTCCCCAACAGTGGCATCGAGCCAGGTCTATGCGTATATGTTATATGCACGAGCAAAACACAAAGAGTTGTGGGCGATAATAGTCATACTGCTTACCAGCATGTCATACTTTGATTCGGCGGTATTGTTGGATGAAGCGGCTCAGACAGACATTACGCGTATGCTTACGTGAGACTGGTTCTACCGACGTGCTTCGCACACAGGTGACTAGTGGGTGTCTGTTTCTCCAACTTTAGTTGAATCGAGTGTGACTACGCCCGGTCCTTGTTGAAGGTTAAAACAACAAACTTGACGAAAAATCGTTGTGGTTTTGATGCGTAGGTAAAAATGGTTCTTGCTAAGCCCGTAGCAGCCACCAAAAACTTGCAACAACGAAGTAGAGGACGTCTAACTTGTTTTTGTAGGGCATGTTTGTAAGTGCATCTAGTGCCCCTTAGTGATTTTGGTGTATTGAAGACTTATAGATTAAGGATCTAATGTGTTTATGAGTGTACACAGGTCTATAAGTCTATGAGGAGTTTGATATTTACAGAGAAAGTCGACCCCTAAAAATGAAGTTCTTCGACCGAAGACTTTGATATACCGAAGACTTTTTGAAGACTTTGAAAGTGAAGAAATTGGTGTGACCTTGAAGACTTGGTATTCATTCGAGGAACATGAAGCGTGAAGACTTTTGTTTTCGTAGTTTCATTTTCTCTTTCTTGAGTCATAGGAAACACCGTACTGTTAAAGGGGGTCGAGGAAATACTAAGGAAAATTTCCATGTGATGCTCAACTCAAATCCTACACCTACCAATTCCTTCGGGTGAAGCCATTGGAAATCTCATACAGTTCAGTCAATTTCTTCAGTGACAGAGATGCAGTTCTTCTAGTCACTGAGGACTTTGTTCTGACTGAGGAGTTAGGAATTCGCCAGTGCGGATTGCCTACACAGTGAGGAACATGATAGCCCTGAGGATTTTGTACCTCAAATTTCCGACCGTTGCTGTGCTACGCGCCAGCTGTCCCAAAATATCTTATCCACCTAACGGTCATTTCATTGAAGGGTATTTATGTCTTATCATGTCGGGCTGCTCCCTAGGCTATAAATAGCCGCCCCCTACAACCACTAGCTGGTTGGCTACTCCGAGAGAAACTGACACTTGTCATTTGAGAGCAACCCATCCTCCGAGGACTTTGAGCGAAAATCATCAAGTGAGGAAAATCCAAAAACCCAAACCCAAACACCTACAAACCCAAAGTGATTGAGCATCACTGAAGAGATTGATCCTGTGTGGATCCGATGCTTGTTACCTTTGAAGACTGTGCTTCTTCCAGATGGTTAGGCGTCATGGTCTAGAGCATCCAAGAGGAATTGTGGATCGCCGAGTGACCGAGTTTGTCAAGGTTCGGAAGTCACCTGAAGACTTACCACGAGTGATTGGACGAGGACTGTGTGTCCTTAGTTCAAGGAGAATACGGTGAGGACTGGGTGTCCCGAGCTGCGTGCTCAGGACTAGGTGTCCGGGACTGTGTGTCCTCGAGTTTAAATACTCAGCCGCTCCAACTAGATGTACAACTGAGACAACAGTTGGAACTGGTCTACCAAATCATTGTCTTCACCAAGCCAACTGGTTCCATTTCCTCAACTCTTTCATTTCCTCAGTATTGTGCTGCTTGTTTATCATATCTGTGTTTGAAGATTTTGACTGAAGACTTTCTCAATTTCCTCAGTTCAATTTCTTCAGTCTGTTTGTCTTCATCTTGTGTTATCGTGTGATTACGCTTTCTGTACTCTGTGTTTGTCTTCATTTCATCATGATGACTATGCTTGTATTCTGTTATGTTTACTTCTGAGTACTTATTCCGCTGCTAGTAGTTCTTCGCTAAGGAATTTCCTCACGAGCAAATTCCTCAGTGAAGAATTTCATAAAAATCGCCTATTCACCCCCCTCTAGTCGATATAACGCACTTTCAATTGGTATCAGAGTAAGGTACTCCCTTGTTTTGTGTGATTTTGGTTTAACCGCCTGGAGTTTTAGTTATGTCGACCACAGGTATGATCAAGGTCTATGCTGGGTGTCCTACCTTCGATGGGACGGACTACCCCTACTGGAAGAATAAGATGCGAATGCATCTTGAGGCAATTGATAACGATCTCTGGTATGTTGTGGAAAATGGTGTTCCCTCAGTCACACCTTCTCTGAATGCTACTGATGTGAAGAGATTCAAGCAACTCGACTCTCAAGCGAAGAATATCATATGTGGCCATCTGAGCAAAGGACAGTTTGGAAGAGTGAGTGCTTTGGAGACTGCTAAGCTTATATGGGATAGGCTGTCCAAAGTCAATGAAGGAGTTTCGACTCAGCGTGACTCTCGAGTTGATGTTCTTCGCAATCTCTTCAACCGCTTCAAAAGACTCGACAATGAAAATGTTCAGCAAACCTTCGATCGCCTCACTGACATCTCAAATGAGCTTCAAGCACTTTGTGCCACTGACATCACCAACCATGAGGTGGTGAAGAAATTGCTGAGGTCGCTTGATTCCTCGTTTGATACTCTGGCACTGATGATACAAGAGCGTGCTGATTACAAGTCACTTGACCCCGCTGATATCCTCGAGAGGCTAAATACTCATGAGTTCCAGCTTGATGAAAAGAGAGATCTCTATGGTTTGAGCTATGGCAGATCACGTGCACTAAAGGCCAAGGTAGTATCTGAGTCCGAAGATGAAGACTCTGGTAGCAGCCTTGGCGACCCTGAAGAACTAAGTCATGATCTAGCGCTGCTCGTGAAGAAATTCCAAAAGTTCTCAAGACGTGGTCGCTTTGGAAGACCCTCAAAGAGCAATGATTCCTCATCCAGTGACTACAAGAGAAGGCTTTGTCACAAGTGCAAGAAGCCTGGACACTACATTCAAGATTGTCCTCAGTGGGAAAAGGAATCAAAGAAGAAGAAATAGAAGGATTACAGTTCTGATGATGCGAAGAAAAAGAAGAAATCCTCAAAATCTTCATCATCAAAATCCTCGAAGTCTTCGTCTCACAAGAAGAGCAGCTCCAAGAAGGCTCGGGCATTCATTGGCAAAGAAATGGACTCTGAGGCTGAATCTGAAGAAAATGAGGAAGAAGAGAAATCTGAAGATTCCGAGTCTGGTGTGGCGAGCCTAGCCCTCGCTACCGCATTCGTCAGCAAGTCCATCTTCAACTCTGAAGAAAGTGATCTCACCAACAAGGCTGATGAAGGCAGTGATGACTACGCTCCCACCTATTGCTTCATGGCAAAAGGTGCCAAGGTACTCAAATATGCCTCCTCTGAATCTAGTGAGGATGAATCTGATGAAAATCTTAAGCCTAGCTACTCTAAACTTGCTAAGATTGCTGTGCAACAACAAAAGGCTTTTGAAAAGGTTCAAAACATCCTAGACAAAAGTGATGATATGTTGGGTGAAGAAATGGATCGCACTAAAGCCTTAACTGAAAATCTTCAGAGACTTTAGACCAGGTTTGACAACCTTCGAGGTCATCATAACACTCTTGTCTGATCATGAGAAGCTTTCTTATGAATTTCTTCAAAAGAAGCAAGATCTTGAGAAGCTAAGAGTGAGTTATGAAGATTTTCAGAAGGAGCACGATTCATTACTTGCTCAACAAATCAGCGCTGCTCAGGAAGAATTTGTTCCTCCATGTTTGAAATGCATTGAACGAGAATTTGTTAATTCCTCACCTGAATGTTCAAATGCTTCTAATGTTACAAATTCTTCACCTGCCTCTGCTATCACTAATTTCTCATCTGAGGACATTGCTAGTATCACTGACGATGTAGGGCTGAAGGAATTGTACATGACATGCATGTACAAAATCCTCAAAGGGCATCAGACCCTTTGTGATGTGCTTAAAAAGCAGATCCTCAACAGGAACCCTAGGAAAGAGGGTATTGCCTTTGAGAGGAAACTCAATGCTGATGGTACATATTGGAAGCCTGAGCAGTACCCCAAAACCTCATGGGTTGCTGCAAAGGGACCTCCAGTTGATCCATCTAATTTATCTGGCTATACATATGAATCTTCTCATTCTTCTGATGAGTCATTTGACTCCAACTATAAACTGTTAAAAAATCAGAATGGTGAAGTATTTGCTAGATATGTTGGCACTAACTGCAGGAGTGGTTCCCCTATGAAGAAATTCTGGGTTCCCAAAAGGTGCCTTGAAAGTCTTCAGGTGAATGTCCTCATGACACCACCTGTGAAGAATAGGAACCCCAGATCAAATTCTTCATATGGACCAAATTCTTCATATGGATCCAAGTCCTCATACGGACCAAATTCCTCACGTGGATCAAAGTCCTCATATGGATCAAAGTCCTCATATGAACATCATTGTGCTAACAACTCTGTTTCACAGGGAAGAGCCAAGGGCTATGAATATGAGCATTATTCTTCAAATTATTATGTTCATAAGTCCTCGAAGAATTTCTCTGCTTATTCATATGCTTACCCTAACCACTCTTATGTGAAACGAAATGGATTGGCCTCTATGCCACCATTCTCATATGGAGCTCGCAGAGTGATGAACTCTTTGCCACCCCTTCAGATGTGGGTGGTGAAGAAAAAGAACTAATCTCTTATGCAGGGTCAGGTCTCCAGACGTACTGTAACGTCTGAAGAATTTGCCGGTGACCTGACAAGTTGCCTGAAAGGACGCAGGCTAATCATGAAGAAATGAATTTTCATTTCTCACGTCCTCACACTGTTTTATCTGTCTTACTGCTTGATGAACTTGATTTGATGAATTGTGATATCATATTCTTCACTGCTGAAGTATATGAGGTTCGTAAGTTGCACTAATTCATCTGCAGGATGATCAACCCAAAGTCATTGAGTGGGTTCTCGATAGTGGATGTACAAATCACATGACTGGTGACAAGAATCTATTGATGGATGCTCCTTTATCGTCATCACATCTGAAACATATCATCTTCGCTGACAAGAGCAAAAGTCAGGTATTGGGTCTAGGTAAGGTTGCTATCACAAAGGATCGACACATGGACAAAGTCATGCTTGTTGAGTCCTTAGGATACAACCTTATGTCTGTCTCAATGCTTTGTGATCTTGATATGGTTGTTGTCTTTGGCAAGTATCGTTGTGTTGTAATTATGGAAGCTGACAATTCCAAAGTCTTCGAAGGATTTAGGAGAGGAGACTTGTATATTGTTGATTTCTCTGCAGATTCACAACCAGCCGTGTGCCTACTTGCAAAAGCTTCAGAAGGATGGCTATGGCATCGACGAGTTGGTCATGCATGCATGAGGAATTTGCACACGCTTGCGAAGAAGAAGCATGTCATTGGCATCGAGAATGTCAAATTCATCAAGGATCACTTATGCGGTGCCCGTGAAGCTGGAAAGATGACCAAGGCCAAGCATCCAGCGAAGACTATCATGACCACCACTCGTCCATTTCAACTGCTTCACATGGATCTCTTCGGTCCTAATCATTATTCTTCTGTTTCAAATGAAGCATCTCAATATGGCTTTGTTATTGTTGATGATTACTCTCGTTACACATGGGTAAACCTTGTTACTTACAAACATGAAGTGCATGAAGTCTTCAAACGATTTTCCTCGAGGGCTTCAACCAACTTCGGTGTGAAGATCAAGCACATCAGAAGTGACAATGGCACTGAGTTCAAGAATTCTGGTCTCGATGACTATCTTGATGAACTTGGTATTACTCATGAGTTATCTGCTCCTTATACTCCTCAACAGAATGGCGTCGTGGAGCGCAAGAACATGACTCTTGCTGAGATGGCTCGCACTATGCTCGATGAGTACAAAACCCCTCGTCGTTTCTGGGTTGATGCAATTGATACTGCGTGCCACATCATCAACAGAGTATATCTTCACAAATTCTTCAAGAAGACTGCCTATGAACTCCTCACTGACAAGAAACCCAATGTGAGTTATTTCAAAGTCTTCGGTGCTAAATGCTGGATTAGAGATCCTCATAACAACTCTAAATTTGCACCGAAAGCACATGAAGGTTTTATGCTTCGTTACGGAAAGGACTCGCACACCTACAGAGTCTTCAACAATGTTCTTCACAAGATTGTTGAAACTGTAGATGTGCGGTTCGATGAAACTAATGGCTCGCAAAGAGAGCACCTACCTTCTGTGTTAGATGAACCAGCACCTAAGGATTCTATCAAGCACAAGGCTACTGAAGATGTCATTCCTACTGAAGAATCTGCTGAAGAATTCATTCCAGAATGTGAAGAACGTCGAGCTGACGCACCTGAAGAAAATGCTGAGGAAATTGATGCTGAAGAAAATGCTGATCAAATTCCTCAACGACAACCAGCTCATCCTCGCGTTGCAAAAGAAGTGCAAGTGGAGAAGATCATCGATGACATTAGAGCACCAGGTCCTCTCACACGCTCAAAAGCTTCACATCTATCTATCTTTTGTGGGCACTTTGCTTTTGTCTCTATCACAGAGCCCACTAAGGTAGATGAAGCATTTCTGGAGCCTGAGTGGATTCAGGCCATGCAAGAAGAATTACATCAGTTCAAGCTCAACAACGTCTGGGAACTGGTCAATCGTCCAGATCCTCGCAAGCATAATATCATTGGCACAAAGTGGATCTACCGCAACAAGCAAGATGAAAACGGCCTTGTGGTGAGGAATAAGGCATGCCTAGTAGCTCAAGGCTACACACAGGTTGAGGGAGTTGATTTCGATGAAACTTTTGCACCTGTTGCTAGACTTGAGGCTATTTGCATATTACTTGCTTATGCTAACCATCATGATATCATCTTATATCAAATGTGTCGGGGAAACTGATCCACGAGCACCTATGGGGACCGAGCCCCTTTCGGTTCGGCGGGGGGCGGAGGTTGCACGAAGAGCAGATCGAGGCGAGGCACACGAGCAGTTTACCCAGCTTCGGAGCTCTCCGGAGAGATAATACTCCTACTGCTGCTTTGTGGTTTGTATTGAGTTCTTGCTCGGGAGCACAGAGTGCTACAGTACGCACCAGCAGCTAACGAGACCGAGCGTGAGTGTTCTCCTCCTCCTCCCCACTACGTTGTGCATGGGCCTCCTTTTATATGCTCAAGGGGTCTCCAACAGGTGGCAACGTAGACAAGGGTAAAAATGGAAAGGTGCTGCGGTTGGTACAACTACCTGTACAGTGTATCCTACCTAACCCTGACGGCAGGGGACAAGGGCATTAAATGCCCGTCTGCGTCATCCAAACAGTGCAGAAAGGGACCATCAGGGACGCCACCGTTCGCCACGATGGCGATCTTGTCAGCGCCGTTTGCCACCGCGTACCCCTGGCTGCACAGCCTCCCGCCACGTACGCCTGGGAGAGTCCCAGAGCGACACGTTGGTGGATGTGCTGGAGCGTGGGTACGGAGTGGTAGCCTGCCACGACAAAACGCCTTGCCGCGGTCGTTGTCTTGTCGCGTCCGGAAGCTTGCTGCTCGCCGGGCCTCGCCGGGACGCGTGGTGCGTCGCGGTAAGTACCTTGAGGTGCCTTGGTTGGCCTTCCCCGCAAGCTCCTCTTGCCGGGGTCTTGCGCCTTGAGTGGCCTTGCCGGCAAGCTCCTCTTGCCGGGGCCTTGTCTTCTTGGCTTGAATACTTTGTTCTTGAATGGCTCCAACGGAACCACAGAGGACTTCGGCGGTCGCCCGGCATGCCTTGCCGCGGGGTGCTGCAACTGCCCGTGCAGAAGTTCGGGATACTAGGGTACCCCTACTCTAGTACACCGACAGGAGCCCTCGGGCGTGGGCCATACACGGTGCCAAGCGCTGTTGGGCGAGGCCCAAAACAGGGCACGGGCACACGCGGCCTGGGTCACGCCGTATCTTATTCCGTATCCACCGCGCCCTCCCCGAACGGCACGCGTAGATTGTGGCGTCGTGGGAGAGATCGTGGGTGGCTTCTTTATTTGGAAAAGCGGAACGTCCGCCTCCTTCCTCCTTATAAGCAGGGGAAACAGGGGCAGTTCGCCCATCCGCCCGTTGCTGCTCCAATCCTCAAAAACCTCCGCCGCTCCCCTTCTTCCCAAAGCCGAAAGAGAGCAGCGCTCCGCCCCCTATCGCCACCAGCACCACCAACGCCGTCGACCTCCCTCTCCACTTCCGTGATGGCTCCGAAAGCCGATAAGGGGAAGGTCATGAAGTCGGCCGAAGCGCAGCGGCTCACGGCGCTGCGAAAGGAGCGGGCCATCTTCCCCCCAAGCTCACCGCGGGGGATCTGAGGGAGTACTACTACCTCTTCTGGTCGACGGAGACGTGGGCGCACCCGCGCACGAAGGTACTCCCAGCCGCCGCTTGGGAAACGGCTCCCACTGGGTACCCTTTCTTCGCCTTGTTCTTCTACTGCGGGCTCTGCCTGCCCTTCTCTGAATTCTTCTGTGATGTCATGAACACCTAAGGGCTCCGCCTCCTTGACTTCACCCCCAATGCTGTCCTGACCATGGCAGTTTTTGCACATCTCTGCGAAAACTTTGTCGGAATCCATCCAAACGTAGCCCTTTTCCGCCACTTCTTTTCGCCTCAAGTTGAGAAAGGAGAGCCTTTACCCGGCGGAATCGCCAGGATCTCAAAAGCCAGCAAGAAGGATGCTTATCTTGATGGAGAGTTCCACAGCAAGTGGGAGGAGTGGAGGGCGGACTGGTGCTGGATTGTCGAGGAGAACCCGCAGCCGTTTACCGCCCGGCGCCAAACTCCAGTAGTGCGCGGCAGCGATTGGAGTAGCTTGGCCCTGGAAGACGACAGGCTGAAGATTGCCGTCGCCCGGATCCAACGCCTCAGGCTTGCCGGGCTTACTGTAGGAGCGGTGGGCGCAGATTTCCTCCGTCGCCGCATCGCCCCCCTGCAGGAGAGGAGGAGACCCGCCTGGGAGTTCAAGAACGCGGCGGATATCATGAGGCTGCGGTCGGGCCTCAACTTCAACTTCACTGTCCTGGAGCTCAACACGATGCTCCAGGAGCTGTTCAAGTACGACCCTCAGCATCCCGAAGTGTTCAGGTTGCCGAGGGGCATCGTTCCGCTGTGCAACAACTCCTCGCTCGACCGCATCCGTGCAATGATGCCGCTGTGCGACTCGCATGGAATTGACCCAGCCTGGATAGAGCCTGCAGATGACGTCGTGCAGGTGTTCTTCGATGGCTTGGTAGAAGTGCCGATCCACGCCGATGAGCAGAGGGGCCTCACCCGGGACACCACCGAGGAGGAGATCAAGTGCATCGCCACTAGGCTAGAAGAGGCGGCGGCAGTTGCAGCCGCGGGCGAGTTTGGATTCACCGTGGAGGAGGCAGAGGCAGCAGAGGCGGCAAGCCTTGCCGAGCGAGAGGGGCTTGCCGGCGAGGAAGAGCCTGCCGGGCATGACGCCGAGCCGAGCGGGCCCGCCAAGGATACGAGCGGCTTGTTGGAGATCGGCTCCTCTTCCTCTTCGTCTTCGGGCAGCTTGCCGCAAGTAGAGCCCCCGACTCCACAAGCAGAGCCCCCGGCTCCACCAAGAAGGCGTCTTCGCAAGGCCGGGGATGTAGCGGAGCGGCGAACGAGTCAACCCCCGCCGCGCCGCACGACACGCTCCACCGCGGCAAGTTCTGTTGCCGCGGAAGCACCTCACGCTGCAGCGGCAACTGGAGCGGGGTCCTCCCGGTCCGCCGCTCCAGCTCCCGCCAAGCGGCCAAGGGATCCTACTCCTCCGCCTCCTCGCGCCGGAGGTGGGCCAGGCTTTGACTTCTCCGTGCTCAGCTCCGACGAGGAAGAAGAAGAGTAAGATTCTTGTTGTACTTGTATGCCTTCAATACTTGCTGTCTTGTCTTGTATCTCATTTGCTTTACTCTGAACTTATTCCTTTTTAGGACTCTGGCCCAGAGAGCGGCAAAGAGAGCCAAGGTCCCGGTGATTGTCATCGAGGACGATCCCACCGTGTCAGCAGGGGGTGCGCCCGAGACAAACTTGCCGGACCCGACAACTGTTCTTCAGAGCAGCCCCCAGCGTAAGTATATGGTTTGCTTCCCACAGTTAGGCGTGCATGGATACTCTTTGTTTGCTGATATCTGACTGTTGGCTTGTGTAGGAGCAGAGCAGCCCCACCAGGAGCATCCGGAGGCCGCCCCTGACATGCCATCTGCTTCGACTACGCCGCCAAGGGAGAGTTCTCCGGCAAGGGAGAATCCTACGACAAGGGAGAGCTCTCCGGCAAGGGAGAAGTCTCCGGCAAGGGACAGTACCAGCGACCCCCCGGCAGCGGAGATCCCAACTGCCGAGCCTGGTACAGGTACTTCTTGCTTCTAAACTTCCCTTGGGTTCTTCTTCGTTTGATCTTCTTTTTGGATATTTGCTTGACTTTTCTTCCTTTTTCGGCCGTCAGATCCATCTACTGCGGTGCCGATGGAGACCGAGGTTGCTGTCGATGATGCCGGCACCACCGAAGAAGCGGCCGGCGGTGATGATCCCGCCGGCGAAGAGGCCGCCAAGGCTGCCGCCGCAGCAGCTGACGAGGGGTCTGGCGATCGCACTGACGGCCCTGAGGCCGCAGGAGCGTCAGGCGCTACGCCGACCGCCGACCCTTCCGCCGCTGCCGCAGCGTCAGGCTCTGAAGAGCCCCAGCCAGGCGTCTACTTGAAGGCCGGCGATGGCGTCTTCATCAACCTCCCCTGGGCGTCAACGTCCAGGGCGTCGGTCGAAGGAGAAAGCTTTGACGTGGAGGTGCTCGCCTCCGCTGGGCTGACGCTGGTCGACGCGCCAAGCAGCAGCAGCGACGAGCCTGAGGAGGAGCGGCTGCTGCGGAAGCTGTTGTCGCTCTACCGCGCTCGGCAAGCCAAGCTGGAATCCCGCGAAGCGCTTGCCGCGAAGGCGGGAGCCGACATTGAGAAGCGTGCGGCGGAGCTCTGAGGCATCAACCAGGCAGCTCTCCGGTCCCTGGCGGAGGAGCGGGAGCAGCTCGAGGAGGCGCAGAAGGCCTTCCTCCTCGAGAAGGCTGACGTCGAGGAGCAGCAGCGGCTTGCCGCTGAGAAGCTATCGGCGCAGGAGGGTGAACTGGGGCAGCGGAAGGTCAACCTCGATAGCCACGATGAGGAGCTTGCCGCGCGCGAGCGAACACTTGGCGGAGCTATCAAGCAAGCGGAGGATGCTGCCGCAGCCGCCGAGGCCGCCAAGAAGGAGCTAGAGATGAAGGTGGCGCAGGTGGAGGCCGACCTCAAGGCGAGCGGCGAGGAGCTAGTCGCGCTCAAGCGTGAGCGGGAGAAGGACGTCTACAGCTTCGCAGAGCTGCAGGTCCGTCTCTCCGAGAAGGGCAAGGAGCTCAGCGCCGCCAAGGACTCCAACGCAGATCTTGAGTTGAAGCTGACCACTTTGACCAAAACGCTGGACGTCGCCAGGGAGCAGGAGGCGGCCTTGAAGAAGGAGATCCAGGCCGACAAGGCGCTGCTGGAGAGTGTTGCCGCCACCCAGAACGCTTTTAGAGAAACCGTGGAGCAGTGGACGGAAGGTCTTGTGAATGTTGCCGCCGACATTGACAGGGAGCTGGCGCAGCTGGGGATGGAGGATCTCGGGTATCCCTCCGACGAGAACCTCCAATCCAGCGCCAAGCTCACCTTGTTCTTCAAAGGCATGGCGATAGCCCGTCAGCGACTCCGGGAGAGGATCCCAAAGCAGCTGGCCGACGAGTCGCGCAAGATCTGCGCGGGAGCTCTTCAAAAAGTGTTGGTGAAGGTGGCCTTCCGCAACCCGGGCCTGAACCTCACCAACGTCCTCAGATCCCTGCCGGCGGAAGCTGATCTGGAGGCGCTCAAGGACCTTGTCGCACCCATTGTGGACAAGGTGAGTGGGATCAAGAGGGTTGAGGGCGATCGCATGGACTAGGCCGCCCGTTTTCTTCTTTTCTTGTCGCTGCTGATCATGTTATGAAAACAGTCTATTAGAGCCGCGACAAGCTATTTTGTAATATAACTCTATTTTGGGTATTGATTGCAATGTTATTTCCTTTACTTGTTTCCTTCCTTTGTATGTTTTTGCCCTACACTTTTAGGGAACTTGCCGGCGCAGGCACCCTTGCCGCGAGCGCTGAGTGCGGGATGTCAGCAGCCTGCCGGCAGTGCCGTTGCCGACAAGAAACCTTGTCGCAACTAGTCGCAGCTCGCTTAAGTTGTTGAGCGAACTCGAAACAAAGTAAGGGCGCGATTCTATTCGCAGCACACTTAAACTGTTGAGCGAACTCGAAACAAAGTAAGGGCGCAATTAGCCACAAGCCGGTTCCTTCGCGCACAGGTTTTCCATACAAGGCATGGTCGTTCAAGGAAGATAACTTACAAATTTAAAAAAATCTGATTGCTCAAACTCCGGCAACTTAGCTTTTCTGTTGTTTGCTTCCCGGCAAGGCGACACTTTCTTGAACGATGCCTGGTCCATACCATTATCTTCTCCTTCCCCCCGGCAAACTTGTGGGCGAGGGAACTTTCCTTTCCTTGAGAAAGAAGAAGGAAGAGAAAATAAAGATATGGAGCCTTATGGCTCATTATTGCTTACCGGGGGTTGGCGCTGCACAAAGTGTCAGATAACTCATGCAAAAAATAAAAAGCATGAAATTGACAAGATGTGCGGAGCACATGAGCTTTATTTATGCACAGGGTCTGCGCCTGGCTTTGTACAAAGGATTACATGCAACAGCGGCAAGACTTGTACAAAAGGTGGTTGCCGGAGCAGGGTCCGGCAACCGCGCCTTACGGGTAAAACTTACGAAGATGCTCAATGTTCCAGGAGCTGCTCACCGGAATGCCATCTTCGGTCTCAAGGCGGACAGCGCCAGGCCTAGTGACTCGTTTCACCCGGTAAGGGCCTTCCCACTTCGGCGTCAACTTGTTGGAATTCTTGGCGGACTGAATGCGCCGAAGAACAAGGTCGCCTTCCTCGAGACTTCTGGCGTTAACTTTGCGGCTATGGTAGTTGCATCCTGGAGGGCTGTCGGCCAAAAGAAACCTTGCCGGAAAGCTTTGCCGGCAAGTGCTCTTGCGCCAATGTGGTGACCACAAATGCCTCCATGTATCTCGGCCAACAGCTTTTGTCCATCTTCCCGGTGAATACACTTCAATTTCACACCGTTGAGTCTTCTTCTGTACAGTGCGTTGTCGACAAACTGGTACATACTTGACTGTCGGGCTACTCTTTCCGCTTCTTCTTGCCCTTCGGGAAGTTCTCCTGTCTGAAGGAAACGGACGATCTGCTGTGCCCATGCTGGAGCTTGCGGCTCGACGACAAGGACTAAAGGCACATCTACTGCTGTGGGAACATCCGCTTCTACGGCGAGAACCTGCAGCTTAGCCGGAGCTTGACGTTCCCCGGCAAGCTTGCCGGAGCGAAATTTGTCGGGAGCATCTGCTTCGACGGAACAAACCCTGGGGTTTGCTGGAGCAGACTGCTCCTCAGCACTCTTGGTGTTGATCTTGGGGACCTTCTTGGCGGCGGCTCCGGGAAGCTCTGCCGGAAAATAGTCACCGGAAACCAATTTCCTCTTCTTGCTCTGTCCAGTCGATGGTGTTATAGACGGTTGAGTCAGCTTGAGCACAAAGATCCCTGGTTCCACAGGTAACTTAAGTGCTGCGCATCTTGACACGCCATCAGCAATGTCGTTCTGAGCTCTTGGAACATGTTCCATCTGTAGGCCGACAAAGCGCTCTTCTAGCTTTCTCACTTCATCAACGTAAGCTTCCATCAACGGACTCTGAAACTCTTATTCACTTGGCGGACGACAAGCTGCGAGTCACCCCTGACAATAAGCTTCTTGATCCCAAGGTCTGCCGCGATCCTGAGACCGGCAAGCAATCCTTCATACTCTGCAGTATTGTTTGTTGCTTGCTCCTTGGGAAAGTGCATCTGGACTACGTACTTGAGGTGCTCTCCGGTGGGTGCGACAAGCAGCACGCCAGCACCGGCGCCTTGCAGCGAGAAATCACCATCAAAGTACATCAGCCACTCTTTGCTTGCTTCCTTGACGGGGATGCTCGTTTCTGGATTTTCTTCATCTGGTGTTGGCGTCCACTCTGCTATGAATTCTGCCAATGCTCTGCTTTGGATAGTTGAAGTGCTCTCAAACTTGAGGCCAAAGCTTGACAGTTCCAGTGCCCACTCAACAATCCTGCCTGTTGCTTCTGGATTCTGCAGTATCCTCTTCAGCGGAAAACGAGTGACAACTGTTATCTCATGTGCTTGGAAGTAATGGCGCAGCTTTCTCGAGGCCATGAGAAGGCTGAAAAGCAATTTCTGCACACCAGAGTACCTTGACCTAGCCCCCTGCAGAAGGGAACTGACAAAGTAGACTGGGCGCTGCACCATTTTCTTCTGTATCTCCTCAGGCGTCTGCGCAGATCCATCTTTGCCGGGACCAGAGCTTGTCGGGGAAGCCCCCTGCTTGTCGCTGGATGCGCTCGCCGTGGTTGCTGGCTCATCATCTGCCTCCCTCTCCGCTACTAACGCAACACTAACCACTTGATTGGTTGCCGCCAGATACAGCAGCAACTTCTCTTGTGGCTTAGGTGCAACAAGTATTGGAGTGAAGGACAGGTATCTCTTCAAGTCCTGCAGCGCAGCCTCCGCTTCCGTAGTCCATTTCATTGGACCTGCCTTTTTCAAAATTTTGAAAAACGGCAGGGCACGCTCAGTAGACTTAGAGATAAACCTGCTGAGAGACGCCACGCAGCCGTCAAGTCTTCGTACATCCTTGACGCGCTTTGGTGCTTCTATCTGCTCAATGGCCCTGATCTTGTCGGGATTGGCTTCAATTCCCTGCCGAGACACGAAGAACCCGAAAAGCTTACCGGAAGGGACTCCAAACACACACTTCTCGGGGTTGAGCTTGAGGCCGATCTTGCGCAGATTTGCAAAAGTCTCGTCTAAATCTTGAATCAAAGTTGCTTTATCCTTGCTCTTGACCACTATGTCGTCCATGTAGGCTTCCACATTTCTGTGTATTTGTGGCTCAAAAGCGGTATGGACTACCCTTGCAAATGTTGAACCAGCATTCTTTAAATCGAAAGGCATCCGTATGAAACAGTACGTGCCACAGGGAGTGATGAATGCGGTTTTCTCCTCATCCTCTTCTGCCATGAAGATCTGATGGTATCCTGAGTATGCGTCAAGAAATGAAAGCAAGTCACATCCGGCCGTGGAGTCAACAATCTGGTCGATGCGCGGCAAGGGAAATGGGTCTTTGGGACAAGCTTTATTGACATCGGTAAAGTCGATACAAAGCCTCCATTTCCCGTTTGCCTGGCGCATGACTACAGGATTGGCCAACCACATAGGATGGAGCACTCCTCTGACAAGGCCTGCTGCTTCCAGCTTCTTGATCTCTTCTACAATGAATTCTTGGCGCTCCACTGCTTGCTTCCTGACTTTCTGCTTGACGGGTCGCGCATGAGGACAGACGGCAAGGTGGTGCTCAATTACTTTCCTGGGAACACCGGGGATGTCAGACGGTTGCCACGCAAACACATCGACGTTCGCCCGCAGGAAAGCAATGAGCGCGCTTTCCTATTTAGGGTCGAGAGTGGCACTGATGGTGAAGGTACCACCAGTGCCGTCCTCCTTGGCGGACACCTTCTTGGTCGCTGGCGGAGCTTCCATTGTCTTCTTACACTTGCCGGTGGAGCTCGATGGCGTGTCCTCGACGGTGGCGCAGCACTCCGAGGAGGTGCGCTTGCCGGAGTGGGCATCAGAACTCTTGCCGGACTTGGTCTTCTTCTTCCCCCCGGGAGCTTCAGCGGCAAGTGACTTGCGATCTGTTGCGGCTGCTGCTTCCCGGTAGATCTTATCGGCGCAGATAAGAGCATCCTTCTTATCGCTAGGGACAAAGATGACACTTATCGGGCCTGGCATCTTCAGCATGTTATACGCATAGTGAGAGGCCGCCATGAACTTGGCGAGCGCTGGACGGCCGAGAATCTCATTGTAAGGCAATGGAAAATCGGCAACGTCGAAAGTGATCCTCTCATTGTAAGGCAAATGTCACCGGCAACGTAATCTTCCCCTTCGGCTTGCTCCTTCCCGGGTTGATCCCTTGGAATGTGTCGGTCTCTTCGAGCTCGCTCTCAGGGACCTGGAGTTTTCTGAGCACAGCGGAGGAGATCAGGTTCAAGCCGGCCCCGCTGTCAACTAGCATTTTAGTGACCTTGAGGTTGCGTATAGTTGGTGAAACCAACATCGGCAAGCACCCGACCGCAGTTGTGCGATCAGGGTGGTCCTCAATATCAAAGATGATAGGCGTGCTGGACCATTTCAGAAGCTTGCATGACTCGACGGGTGGTTCTGCCGCATTGACTTCCCGCACCCACTTCTTGAGTTGGCGGTGTGAAGTATGCAGAGAAGCACCGCCGTCAAGGCACAAGACCTCTGTGGCTTTCTGGAACTCCTGCTCACTGGTCTCGGCATCATCCATGTCTTCGTCGTCGTTGTCGTCATCTTCATCCTTGTCGCGGCCGCGGGGAGGTCTGTCTCCTTGCCGCTGCTTGGCCTTGCCGCGGCGTCCTCCCCGGCCGGGGCGCTTCGTGCCGGGTCCTCCAGCACCTCCTTGGGCTTTCTCCTTGTCGCGTCGCTCGTATTCGGCCTTCTGTAGCTCGACAAGCTGTTCGACTTTCTTGCAACTCTGGAGATCATGGCCCTTGGTGCGGTGGATCTTGCAGTACTGTTTGTTGGTGCCGTCCTGCTTGTCGGCGGCCGCCACAGCCTGACAGTTGGTGCATGCGGCAACCTCCTTGCCGGAGCTACCAACCTTGGCTTTCTTGGCGCCACCTTCATTGCTGGACTGCTCGACAACTAGCACATCCTTGCCTTTCCTCTTCCTGTTGTTCCGCCGCCGGTTTTTCTTTGCCGGGGCTGCATCCTCGCTGTCAGATCCTCCTGTTCCTGTATTCTCTCCGGGGAGTTTCCTCCCTTCCTCAGCACGTGCACACTTGTCGGCCAAGGCATACAGCTCACTGACGTCTCTGATCTTGCACATCGCCGTCTCCTCCCGCATCCTGCGGTTACGCACGTTCTGATGGAACGCGCTGATGACTGCGGCAGGGTGGACATCTGGGATGTTGCGTTGCACATGGCTGAACCTCTGGATGTACTTGCGCAGGGGCTCTCCTTCCTTCTGGGCAAGCAGATGAAGATCACTCTCCTGGCCATGAGGTTTGTGGCCGCCTGTAAAGGCGCCGACAAACTGATGGCATAGGTCTGCACAGGAAGATATGGAGTTGTCCGGCAAGTGCATGAGCCAGGACCTGACGTTGGGCTTGAGCACCAGCGGGAAGTAGTTGGCAAGGATCTTGTCGTCCCGCCCCCCAGCAGCTTGCACCGCGATGGTGTAGATGCCGAGGAACTCCGACGGATGCAACTTGCCGTCGTACTTCTCGGGTACGTCTGGCTTGAAATTCTTCGTGCTGGGCCACTGGACTTGCCGCAGCTCACGTCTAAACGCAGGGCAACCTACCGCGTACGGCAGGTTGCCTGGTTCCCCTGGCGCACACATGTCGACAGTGGGCCTAGCGCGCTGGTCTGACTGACGCCGCGTGTAACGCCCTCGAGGCGGCTATATCTCCCACGTGTCGAGGCACGACTTAGAGGCATAACCGCATTGAAAGCAATGTCGCAAGTGAGGTAATCTTCACACAATCCATGTAATAAATAAAGGGGAAAGATACATAGTTGGCTTACAATCGCCACTTCACACAAGTACATAAATAACATCCATCAAACAGATTACACTCAAGGTCCGACTACGGCACCAAAATGAAAGAAGACTACCCCAAATGCTAACAGATCCCCGGATCACCCAACTGGGCTCCACTACTGATCATCTGGAAAAGAAACATAGTAACGGCCACGTTCCTCATCGAACTCCCAAGTGAGCTCGGTCGCGTCATCAGCACTGACATCGTTGGTACCTGCAACTGAGGTGATAATATCTGTGAGTCACGGGGACTCAGCAATCTCACACCCGCGAGATCAAGACTATTTAAGCTTAAAGGTGGGAAAGGGGTAGTGAGGTGGAACTGCAGCAAGCGACTAGCATATGGTGGCTACAGCGCAAAAGAGAGTGAGAAGAGAAGGCAAAGCACGGTCGAGAAGCTAGAAGTGATCAAGAAGTGATCCTGAAACAACCTACGTCAGACATAACTCCAACAACCGTGTTCACTTCCCGGACCCCGCCGAGAAGAGACCATCACGGTTACACACGCGGTTGATGTGTTTTAATTAAGGTCAACTTCGGGTTTTCTACAACCGGACATCAACAAATTCCCATCTGCCTCATAACCGCGGGCACGGCTTTCGAAAGATAATACCCTGCAGGGGTGTCCCAACTTAGCCCATGATAAGCTCTCACGGTCAACGAAGGATATTCCTTCTACCGGGAAGACCCGATCAATCTCGGAATCCCGGACTACAAGACATTTCAACAGCAATAAAACAAGTCCAGCAAAGCCGCCCGATTGTGCCGACAAATCCTGATAGGAGCTGCACATATCTCGGTCTCAGGGCACATCCGGATGAACACTCCGTACAACTAAAACCAACCCTCGAGTTGCCTCGAGGTGGCGCTGCAAAGGGCTCTAGTTTGGACCAGCAATCGAAGGAGAACTGGCCCGGGGGTTCAAAATAAAGATGACCCTTGAGTCTGCAGAACCCAAGGGAAAAAGGCTAGGTGGCAAATGGTAAAACCAATGTTGGGCCTTGCTGGAAAAGTCTCATTCAAAGCGAACTGTCAAGGGGGTCCCATAAATCACCCAACCGTGTAAGGAACGCAAACTCCGGGAACATAACACCGGTATGACGGAAACTAGGGTGGCAAGAGTGGAACAAAACACCAGGCATAAGGCCGAGCCTTCCACCCTTTACCAAGTATATATATGCATTAATTAAATAAGAGGTATTGTGATATCCCAACAAGTAAACATGTTCCAACAAGAAACAACAAATCCATGTTCCAACAAGGAACAAACTTCATCTTCACCTGCAACTAGCAACGCTATAAGAGGGGCTGAGCAAAGCAGTAACATAGCCAAACAACGGTTTGCTAGGACATGGATGGTTAGGGGCTGACATGGCAATATAGGAGGCATGATATAGCAAGTGGTAGGTATCGCAGCATGGGCATAGCAAAAGAGCGAGCAATCTAGCAAGCAAAGATAGAAGTGATTTCGAGGGTATGGTCATCTTGCCTGCAAGGTTCTCAGAGTTGTCGAAAGCTTGGTCCTCGTAAGCGTTCTCAACGGAATCCTCGTTCACGTACTCGTCTCCCGGCTCTACCCAAGACAAGGAACAAGCAAAGGAACCAAAATCAACCACGATGCAATGCGCAAGCAACATGATGCAAAACATGGCATGATATGCGAGAGGTGATATGCAATGCGAATGCATGCTCCGGAAGGACAAGGATGAACAGGGCATAATCTTGGCAAACCAAGCATGCCACTGGATAGATGAGGTGATTTCGGTTGAAATCGATATAAAGATCACCGGAATCGGATGCACGGTTTGCAAATGGCAAGCAATACAAGAATGACACGAATCTGCCATTAACAGCATGATGCTACTTAGCAAGCAACAAATAATTAAGCTACTGCACCCAAACATGGCAACAAAGCATATTACAGTAATCTACGCAAGATGCTCGACAAAAGATGAACACTGAGCTTCGGCTAAATCACATCATAACAGGTCCAAACAAGCATGGCAAAAGTGCAAACGATAACAGGTTCTCAGACTTGGTGAAAATATCAAAGTAGCAGAAACTAACATCAGGATGACATGTTCAGAGCAACGAAACAACATGTTACAGGTTCAGAACATAGCAAAATAAGACATGGCAAGAATCTACACATAGCACTTGACAAAAGTCCCTTACTGACCATAAGCCAAAAAGGACCATAAAATATGATTACACCCATGTCAAATAAGCAAGTTTCGTTACAGGTTTCAGACTTGGCAGAAAACTGGACATGGCAGAAAACTGATAACGACTAGGCATGTTCGTGAGCTCGATGCACTCACTACAGAGAAACTCATGATAAACTAGGCATACATACATCAAGAAGACATGGCATAGTAACTATAAATGGCAATAATAACATCATATCATGCAAGGATCAACTACACCAAGCTTGGCAAAATCGAATAACACGTAAACAATCTGCCAGCAACATTTTGAAGCAAAAGTAGAGCTCGATTGACTCAAGCTATGGCACTCCATAATTGCGCACAAAGGCATGGATGGATAGAGCAAATACTAAAGTTCAAAACTCCCTTACTGATCATGCTCAAATTATGCATAGATCTCTCGGAAACAACATGAACACATGGCATAAAAATAACAGCAGTCAGGGACTTAGTGAAATCACTAAGTCTCTGGAATCAGCAACATCAAGACACCTAGTTTGCATGCTTGTGCTAGTCACCACATAGATCATAAAAATACATGGCAAAATCCTCTGGATAGGTAACATGGCATATTACAAAACTCATGTAGGACTCAACTTCATAGGAGGTACACATCAATCATGGCAAAAATGACAAAAGTGCATGTTCAGATAAGATCCAGCAATTAACATCAACTAGCCCTCTTCTAACAGCATTTCGGGCATCTAGATGACTTCAAATGAAAATGGTGCAATGGAACAAGATGATGTACTCTTCGGGCCGAACAAAATGACATATTATACGCGCGAAACGGAGCTATGGATGCAAAGTTATCGCAGGATGAACAAGGCATGATGATGATGCACACTTGGGACTTAGAGAAAAAAGGGAAGAGGGAAAAAGTCAACCAAGGCACGCGGATCGAGGCGGCGGCGGATCTGGCGCCGGCGGCTCGCCGGAGAAGAGGCCGGGGCGGCTGGGGCGCTCCGGTGGCCGGGATCTCGCGGATCCGGGGCCGGCGACGGTGGGGACGGCGGCGAAGGCGGCACGGGGCGGCGCGGCGCCGGCGAGGAGGCGGCGAGGCGGCGAGGCGGAGCGGCGAGCGCGGAGGCAGCGAGCGGAGTCGGCGGCGGCGGCGTCCGGCGCGGGGCGGCGGGCGCGGGCGGGCCGAGGCGGGCGACGGCTCGGGCTCGGGGGGCCCCGCCTGGGCCCCGGCGGGCCGGCGCGGCTCGGTGGGAACGGCGGCGCGGGCGCGACACGTGGCGAGGGACGGTTGGTCCGGGGCGCGCCGGCGGCGGGAGGAGAGAGAGGGGCGCGGAAAACGAGGAAGAAGCTAGGGTTTCGGGGTCTCTCTCTCAGATTTGGACGGGGAAGGCATTTTTATAGCTAGAAGGGGCTAGGGAGCTCCAAATGGAGAGCGGTTTTCGCCCACGCGATCGTGATCGAACGACGGAGGACATGGGAGTGACTTAGATGGGTTATTGGGCTGTTTTGAAGGGGTGTTGGGCTACAACACACACAAGGCCTTCATGGTTACCCGGTTAACCGTTGGAGTACCAAACGAACTCCGATTGACCCGAAACTTGACAGGCGGTCTACCGGTGCTATACCAAGGCCACATGTCAAACCTAGGTCCATTCCGAGAATGTTTAATACCCGCTCACGAAGAAATGTAAAAGGGGACGCCGGGAGACATAGGAGCGCCGGATTGCAAAACGGACAACGGGAAAGATGCTCGGATTTATGAGACGAACACGTATGCGAATGCGATGCACATGATGACATGATATGAAATGCATGACATGACCAAAATGCAAAACGGAGAGAACCCAACCACGGAGGGAATATCATAACACAAAGCCGGAAATGGCAAGAGTTGGGTTACAAATATGGCAAGTTACATCGGGGGCGTTACACCGCGCTTCTCTTCGGCGCTCGATGCGAGTACGAGCGTCTTCTTGCTGTCGTTCGTGAAGAACTTGGCGTTGATCGCGACGAGCTCGTGGATCCGATGACGCGGTGGAGTCGCTGTCGAGGTGGATCCGGTGAGGTGGCGATATTGGCCTTCGCGGCGGAGAGTGCACGGTGGTTGCACCCCCACCGGTTTTGTCGCCATCGGCCCGCGCTTGGCTGACTCGTCGCGGCTGTGATGTACTCGGCTGCCGCGGAGTGTCGTCGTTGGCAAAGCCTATGAGACTCTGAATGGTGGCCCTCCAGTCATCGATCTTGTCCGCCGTTGGAGGGTAATCTAGGAGCAGTTGGGCTCGCACCAAAGCTTCTGCTGGAGTGGCGGGTAGCGGTGGCGAACGGTGTGTGGAGCGGGATATGCTCGAACTTCTAACTATGTTAGAAGGAGCAGTATCCTGTCCGGGCGACCGTGCCTCGCTCGTGCCAGCATGTTGGCATGCATGCTGGCCTTGAGCATCCCGAGATCCACCAGCTCGATCCGGGTCCAGCGAGCGGATGGTACCGTGAGTACCATGACGCTGCCGGTTCCGCGCCTCCTGAGATGAGCGTGATGGATGTGCGGACGCCAAGGTCTGCGCAGCCTTGTCCTTGGACCTGGCGGCATCGTGAGCTCCCTCGTCGACGCCCGTTCTTCCACCGGCGTCTTCCCCACCAGCCGTTTGCTCCGGCGGTGGTGGGTTTGTCGCGGGCGGAGCAGCCGCCTCCGAAGCCTTCTTCTTCGGCGGCATGCCGATGAAGATGATGAAGATCTAGCTCGTGTGGACGCCGGATCAGGTTCACACAACCTCGACGCCCCCTACCTGGCGCGCCAAAGATGTCGGGGAAACTGATCCACGAGCACCTATGGGGACCAAGCCCCTTTCGGTTCGGCGGGGGGCGGAGGTTGTACGAAGAGCAGATCGAGGCGAGGCACACGAGCAGTTTACCCAGCTTCGAAGCTCTCCGGAGAGATAATACTCCTACTGCTGCTTTGTGGTTTGTATTGAGTTCTTGCTCGGGAGCGCAGAGTGCTACAGTACGCACCAGCAGCTAACGAGACCGAGCGTGAGTGTTCTCCTCCTCCTCCCCACTACGTTGTGCATGGGCCTCCTTTTATATGCTCAAGGGGTCTCCAACAGGTGGCAACGTAGACAAGGGTAAAAATGGAAAGGTGTTGCGGTTGGTACAGCTACCTGTACAGTGTATCCTACCTAACCCTGACGGCAGGGGACAAGGGCATTAAATGCCCGTCTGCGTCGTCCAAACAGTGCAAAAAGGGACCGTCAGGGACGCCACCGTTCGCCACGATGGCGATCTTGTCAGCGCCGTTTGCCACCGCGTACCCCTGGATGCACAGCCTCCCGCCACGTACGCCTGGGAGAGTCCCAGAGCGACACGTTGGTGGATGTGCTGGAGCGTGGGTACGGAGTGGTAGCCTGCCGCGGCAAAACGCCTTGCCGCGGTCGTTGTCTTGTCGCGTCCGGAAGCTTGCCGCTCGCCGGGCCTCGCCGGGACGCGTGGTGCGTCGCGGTAAGTACCTTGAGGTGCCTTGGTTGGCCTTCCCGGCAAGCTCCTCTTGCCGGGGTCTTGCGCCTTGAGTGGCCTTCCCGGCAAGCTCCTCTTGCCGGGGCCTTGTCTTCTTGGCTTGAATACTTTGTTCTTGAATGGCTCCAACGGAACCACAGAGGACTTCGGCGGTCGCCCGACAAGCCTTGCCGCGGGGTCCTGCAACTGCCCGTGCACAAGTTCGGGATACTAGGGTACCCCTACTCTAGTACACCGACAAAATGGATGTGAAAAGTGCATTCCTCAATGGTAAGCTTGAGGAAGAAGTATATGTTGATCAACCCCCAGGTTTTGAAGATCCAAAGCATCCTGACAAAGTCTTCAGACTCAATAAGGTCCTCTATGGTCTCAAGCAGGCCCCACGGGCGTGGTATGATACTTTGAAGGAATTCTTCATGAAGAACGGCTTCACACCCGATTCACTCGATCCTACTCTCTTTACTAAATCTTATGATGGTGAACTGTTTGTGTGCCAAATATATGTTGATGATATCATCTTTGGCTGTACTGACCAACGTTATAGTGATGAATTTGCCTATATGATGAGTGAAGAATATCAAATGTCTATGATGGGAGAGTTGAAATTCTTCTTAGGTCTTCAAATTCGTCAACAGAGCAATGGCATATTCATATCTAAGGAGAAATACCTCAAGGATGTCCTGAAGAAATTTGGCATGCAAGATTGCAAAGGCATCAAAATTCCTATGCCCACAAATGGTCAACTATGCACTGATGAAAATGGCATTGACTTCGATCATAAGGTATACCGCTCCATGATTGGCTCTTTATTGTACTTATGTGCATCTAGGCCTGATATAATGCTTAGTGTTTGCATGTGTGCCCGATTTCAAGATGCACCGAAGGAATCACACCATAAGGCTGTGAAGCATATTCTTTGATATCTAGCTCACACACCAACACTAGGATTATGGTATCCCAAGGGCTCGGATTTTGATCTCATTGGATATTCTGATTCTGACTATGCTGGTGATCGTGTGGACCGCAAGTCAACATCTGGTACATGTCATTTCCTCGGACGATCCTTGGTCTATTGGTCCTCGAAGAAACAGAACTGCGTATCATTGTCTACTGCTGAAGCTGAGTACATTGTTGCTGGTTCTTGCTGTGATCAACTGCTATGGATGAAGCAAACACTCAAGGACTATGGCGTCAACGTAAAGAATGTGCCTCTCCTCTGTGACAATGAGAGCGCCATCAAGATTGCTCACAACCCAGTTCAGCACTCGAAGACAAAGCACATTCAGATTCATCATCATTTTCTTCGTGATCATGTGTTGAAGGGCGACATTTCTATTGAGCATGTGAAGACTGAAGAACAGCTAGTCGATATCTTCACTAAGCCCTTGGATGAAAAGAGATTTAGCAAGTTGCGGTGTGAGCTAAATATCTTAGTGTCTTCGAATGTACTTTGAAAAGGCACTCATCCTAACACTTATGCAAAATTGATGACTTAGATGTGCAACACATGAAGAAACGTTTTTCTTCAACCAATGAAGAATAACACTCTAAGTGTGAAGAAATTAACGAAGAATTTGATTCTCAGAACCCTACGATAATTGTACGCGGTGTCTGAAATCAGCATTCTTATACGGTGGGTCACGCCACCACAAAAGTTGAAAATCTTCAATTTGAGTTTTCCCTCATTTTTGAAATTCCTCAGTTGTTCAAATTCTTCAACTTTTCAAAATCTTCACTGTTTCCGTCATTTTTCTTCATTGGCTATATATATATGAGTTTATGTCCTCTACAACATTCACTTATGGCTATTTCTTCAAGTTAGTTTTTCTGCTAAGTGAATGTGATCGGACCCTTCCCCCTCTATGCTATACTCAATCCAATCTATTCACAGATTCTTCATGTGCGTTCTATTTGAATCTCGTTCAAAATCTTCACTGTGTCCTTGTCAGTTGAAGAAATTGTGAACAAACTTTAAAACTAATCTTATCCAAATTTTCGGTTTTGCCACCAAAACCGTTCCGCATCCCACGATGCATTTGTTTATTCACCCACGATCTCCACCTCTCTGTACGTGGGTGACACATGTCGTGTGAAGGAGAAGGGTCAGGAGCACGTTCGTCCCAAATCTTTGGGCGAACAGTTTTTCACTGCTACTATAAATACCCCCTCATCCCTTCCTCACTTCTTTTACTCTGCTCGATCTCTCTCTCCCGCTCGAGCTTCCCAAACCCTAGCGCCGCCGCTACTCCATCATCGCCGGTGAGGAAGAGCTTCACTGCCTCGACCTTGTCGCCATCGTACTCGCGCCGACCGCGGAAATCTTCACCTCCGCCGCCGCCGTAGACGTCTTCCTCCGCCAAGTTAGGGCGTGGAAGATCTACAGCGACGAACTCCACTGTTTCACCTCACTGTTCGTCGTGTTCTTCATTCAGGGTAATTAAAAGTCACTTTTACTGCCCTCTTTGATTCGAAGTTTCTCTACAAAATCTTCAAAGGTGTTTTATTCTTCAAATCTTCACACACTAAACACCTCACATGTCATCTGTTCTTGATTCATTTCCCTAAGCATCATTTTCTTCAAGATTCCTCAATTGTGTGGATCTTCGATCTATGCAACTCTGGAACCTAAGATAAAGCGCGCTTAGTGAAATTCTTCAAGACGCATCTGGTCAAATTCCTCAAACTTGTTCTTTTTGAAAAACTCTCTGAGAACGCATATGACCTCTCCAAATTCCTCGCAACTATACTCTGTTCACAGGTACACATGTCCGCTGCTGAATCACTAGGTTCTCATCAACTTAACTCATTTGCAGCGTTCATTGAAGAAAAACTGCATACTTCTTCAGAGAATTCTATTGTTCAAATTCCTCAGCTGAAGAATATGGCAGATGGTACGAAGCCGCAGAAAGGAGGAAAGAAACCTGAGGTCATGACTGCGTTTGAAATCCCTGAGGACATTTATAAAGAGTACTGCACACCTGATGAAGCCAAGTTTGGCAAAGAGAACAAAAATCAGCGCAAGGTGCGCATTCAGAGGATTGAACGGAGATGGGCAAGAGAATGGAGGGAGTACAAATATGTTACTCCAAAGTATATGAAGAAATTCGCTCTCAACCCTCCATGCCCAAGAGCCCCATTGGCACCTGGCCAAGAGGCAGATCCCACTAGCATCAAAAGATTTTTCTGAGGAATGGGCAAAGCGTCAAGCCAAATTGGCAAGACAAGCCAAAGAAGCAGTGAAGAAATTCAACGAAGATTCTGCTGCTGCTGCTGCCACTGAGGCCTCTGTCAAGCCGAGGAAATCTATGCCTAAGAAGCCCGCTCGAAAGCCAAGTGCTTCACCAACAACGCCCTCACGGCCAGGAACTTCAAAATCTTCAAAGCAAATTCCTCAAGCTGCTCGTGCTCCTCCGAAATCCTCAACACCCCATCCACAATCCTCAGCTGTTCCGACAAAGTCCTCAGCACCTGTGCATCTTGCCACGTGCCAAAGAACTGCAGGCATCTCAATTGCCTCTGGTGTCTCAGCAAGTTCCTCAGCTGCACCAAGTTCCTCAGCTGGACCCTCTCTACTGAAGAATAAGGCAACTGCTGGACGAGGTCCTCGGCCAAGTCCTAAGAAGAAGCAGGTTGTCTTCAATGTACCGTTTGAAGAAGATGAGGCTGATGAAGAAGAACTTGCAGAAATCATCAGAGACAGACAAGAAAGGGCCGCTAGAGCCAAAGGCACACCTGTGCCGCTGCTGTTGGATCCAAGAGCGATCGTAGACTACATTGATCTCTGGCACAAGGACCCAAACACTCCTATGCCAGACTTCAAGCTGACACCTGGTCAAAGTCACATCTTGACTGCTTTCATTCAAGAAGAAAAATGGAAGTATGATAGGTCCAGACAGATCAAGAAATCGTAGTACACAAAAGAGAAACTGCTGAAGAAAAATGTTGTCAAGATGACAACTGAAGAACTCGTCAAGATGCAGGCTGACATCAAAACCCTCAGCGATGAATTTGATGCTTACTATGCTGATTGGAAAGGAGCCAAAGTCAGGTTCATGAAACTGACTGAGAAGTTCACCAATGTTGCAGCCCCATCGCAACAAGAAATTCCTCAAGCTGAACCTTCAGCTCAGCCAACTGAAGAACATGCCAGCACCGCTGATGACTTTCAGGCTGCTAAAGAAAATGCTAGTTCCAGGGCTGATGACTCCATTCCAGCTGCTGAAGAAATTGCTAGGGCATCCACTAGTGGTGCACATGAAGAAACTGAAGAAGTCAGGGCAACTGCATCCGTTGCGCCTGAGGAAATTCAAACAGATTCCTCAGCTCCTCCTGCGCCTACACCAACTCCTATCCTTCCATCTGCATCAGATGTGAAGAAGACCAAGGCTGCAGAGCGAGCTGCAGTGAAGAAAAGGAAAGCATCAAGTGCTTCAGAATCTTCAGCTCCAAAGAAGACGAAGCCTATGACCAGCTCGTTTGCAAATCCGATCGATGTTGTTCCTATTTCCACCAGGCCATCAAAGGACCTTGTTCCTTTTGGTGAAGAATATGAGATCCCTAGCGGATCTGATGAAGAAACTCAATCTGCTGCTTCGTCAGAACAGATTGATGAAGAAATTGAAGTGGATGCGATCCCTTCAACCCCAGTGGTATCGTCACCAATGCCTCACTTTACTACTGAAGAGGCTGGTGTTGAAGAAATTGATGATGAAGACGTGGACATTGGAAGCACAACGCCAGTGATGAATGATGACTTTTGGGATAGTCAGCATCCCAACTCTCCACTCTTCACCCCGCTACAGCAAATTCCTCAGTCCCCTGCACCAACTGTTCAAATGGGCTCTTAAGAAACTCATCCCACTGCATCTGTGCATGAAGAAATTCCAGCCACTAGTGCTGAAGAAACTGCTGCTACTGATCCTAAGACTGCAACTGAAGAGGAACCAGAAATTTCTCAGACTGATGAACCTGAGATCGCGATTCCTGAGGTCGTGATGCAACTCACTGACACTCCATTGCCAAAGCCAAAGGATCCGTTCTCAAGGAAGCAAAAGTTCAAGGCTGAAGACTTCTTCGGCGAGCATGTATTCTTCACTGATTACAATCCATATGACTCTGCTCGCATAAGTAAGAGGCGTTTCTGGACTGCTAGTCAAGCCAACTTCTATTCCTCAGTGCTGTTCAATAAAGACAAAGTCTTCAATCATGCACATATTCCTCACGTGGATATGGAGTCTCTGCCGTGCTTCGAGCCAGTTCTCAGTGTTCTTCACAACGCTGGGCTACTAAGCTTCTGCACTGACATATGTGATTGGAATGAAGAACTCATTCTTCAGTTCTACGCAACGCTGCACATCACAGGCGACTCTGAAGATGTGAATTCATGGGTGCTCGACTGGATGTCTGAAAATACTCATCACAAGGCACCAGCATCTGAATTGCTTCGTGCCCTACCACTCAGTCCTCCCCTTGAAGATGCACGTTGTGTCTACAGTGAACCTGAGCTTTCAAATCACCACATGCAAGTTTTGATGAAGCCTTTGAAGCCAGGGCAGGCCCCTCGTACCAATCTCCTCATCAAGGAATTACTGTATGTGCCTCAGACTGTCTATCGCATTCTAACGAAGACAATGAGTCCTATCAAAGGCCATGACTCAACTGATGAAGAAGTCGTTGGCATCATGAAGAATATGCTTTTCAACATCATTCATGGCATTCCCATCAACTTCCATGATTTCTTCATGAGGACTCTAGCCAATATTGCTATGTCACCGTTTGAGCTGAAGCCTTATGCACCATGGATTATGAGATTCATCAGGACAAGGTCTTCACTCAACTACAAAGCTGACACTCTGAACCACTGCAGCTACTTGCCTCCAATTGAAGTCCTCAAAAGGACATTTTCCTTAGCTGATGACAAAGGCAAGGCAACTGCTGTGATAGATGAAGGCATTCGTCCATTGGATGGTCAATTCTGCAAGGCTGCATCCTATTCCACCAATGATGACTCTGCCACACATGACTCTGCCGCCAACAATGCCAAGCAAAATCCTCAATCCACAGCACCCAGGGTGATGACTGATCGTGAGTTACTCCTCAGTCTTCATCAGAAGGTTGATCGCAATCACAAATGGGTCAAGCGTCACTTTGGTTCAATTCTTCACAACATGACTTCAACACACAATGCAGTGAAGAAAAACCACTACTACCTCCATGAAACCCTCAACCGCACCTGGGCTATTCTGTCTCAAGTTTACAACACTGAAGATCTGAAGAAAATGGGTCTCAAAGAAGAGTTTGACTGGTCTGCACCTCCTCCGAAGAAATTCAAGAAGGTCAAGGTTCCTTCTTTGGTGGCCAACTCCTATTCTTCATCGCGCGACACTGATGAACATGAAGACTTGGACGACACTGCGGCAAGCCCTACTTCAACAACCGACCCCGACAACGCTGGAGCCTGGAGCTCCTTCATCAACTTGATTATCTTCAGGGGCGTTAGTCCTCAGTTTCGATCCTTTTGGTCATTCGATGACAAAGGGGGAGAAATCTGAGTTAGTGTTCAAGCGGGTCTATTATATTGGGTGTTTTTTTGCTAAGTTACAACTCTCGTTCTTCCGAAACTTTTATTCGATCGAGTTGTAAACTTAAACCCGATGGTGATCTGATACTTCTGCTACGTTATTCTGCATGCTTATTCCTCGTTAATATTATCGCACGCATGCTGAAATACGTCAGTCACCATTTTTCATCATGCATTTCAAATTCTTCATTTTATATGTCAAATGCGTGTATGAATTACAAGATATAGGGGGATATCTCCATGATTCATCTCTTCAAGTGTGCATTGCTTCAAAAGCAAATTCCTCACTATGCACAACTTCAGGGGGAGTTCTTCTATATCTTGCATTTCAAATTCCTCAATATTAGCATTTACACTTCATATATTTATCCCCTTTGAAAACTTAACCTATGTTGTCATCAATCACCAAAAAGGGGGAGATTGTAAGTGCATCTAGTGCCCCTTAGTGATTTTGGTGTATTGAAGACTTATAGGTTAAGGATCTAATGTGTTTATGAGTGTACACAGGTCTATAAGTCTATGAGGAGTTTGATATTTACAGAGAAAGTCGACCCCTAAAAATGAAGTTCTTCGACTGAAGACTTTGATATACCGAAGACTTTCTGAAGACTTTGAAAGTGAAGAAATTGGTGTGACCTTGAAGACTTGGTATTCATTCGAGGAACATGAAGCGTGAAGACTTTTGTTTTCGTAGTTTCATTTTCTCTTTCTTGAGTCAGAGGAAACACCGTACTGTTAAAGGGGGTCGAGGAAATACTAAGGAAAATTTCCATGTGATGCTCAACTCAAATCCTACACCTACCAATTCCTTCGAGTGAAGCCATTGGAAATCTCATACAGTTTAGTCAATTTCTTCAGTGACAGAGACGCAGTTCTTCTAGTCACTGAGGACTTTGTTCTGACTGAGGAGTTAGGAATTCGCCAGTGCGGATTGCCTACACGGTGAGGAACATGATAGCCCTGAGGATTTTGTACCTCAAATTTCCGACCGTTGTTGTGCTACGCGCCAGCTGTCCCAAAATATCTCATCCACCTAACAGTCATATCATTGAAGGGCATTTATGTCTTATCATGTCGGGCTGCTCCCTAGGCTATAAATAGCCGCCCCCTACAACCACTAGCTGGTTGGCTGCTCCGAGAGAAACTGACACTTGTCATTTGAGAGCAACCCATACTCCGAGGACTTTGAGCAAAAATCATCAAGTGAGGAAAATCCAAAAACCCAAACCCAAACACCTACAAACCCAAAGTGATTGAGCATCACTGAAGAGATTGATCCTGTGTGGATCCGACGCTTGTTACCTTTGAAGACTGTGCTTCTTCCAGACGGTTAGGCGTCATGGTCTAGAGCATCCAAGAGGAATTGTGGATCGCCGAGTGACCGAGTTTGTCAAGGTTCAGAAGTCACCTGAAGACTTACCACGAGTGATTGGACGAGGATTGTGTGTTTTTAGTTCAAGGAGAATACGGTGAGGACTGGGTGTCCCGAGCTGCGTGCTCAGGACTGGGTGTCCAGGAGTGTGTGTCCTCGAGTTTAAATACTCAGCCGCTCCAACCAGATGTACAACTGAGACAGCAGTTGGAACTGGTCTACCAAATCATTGTCTTCACCAAGCCAACTGGTTCCATTTCCTCAACTCTTTCATTTCCTCAGTATTGTGCTGCTTGTTTATCATATCTGTGTTTGAAGACTTTGACCGAAGACTTTCTCAATTTCCTCAGTTCAATTTCTTCAGTCTATTTGTCTTCATCTTGTGTTATCCTGTGATTACGCTTTTTATACTCGGTGTTTGTCTTCATTTCATCATGATGACTATGCTTGTATTCTGTTATGTTTACTTCTGAGTACTTATTCCGCTGCTAGTAGTTCTTCGCTAAGGAATTTCCTCACGAGCAAATTCCTCAGTGAATAATTTCATAAAAATCGCCTATTCACCCCCCCTCTAGTCGATATAACGCACTTTCAATGTTGTGATGTGATATGGTCAAGACATGATTATATAAGTTGTTGTATGAGATGATCATGTTTTGTAACACAGTTATCGACAACTGGCAGGAGCCATATGGTTGTCGCTTTATTGTATGAAATGCAATCGCCATGTAATTGCTTTACTTTATCACTAAGCGGTAGCGATAGTCGTAGAAGCAATAGTTGGCAAGATGACAGCGATGCTTCGATGGAGATCAAGGTGTCAAGCCGGTGACGATGGTGATCATGACGGTGCTTTGGAGATGGAGATCAAAGGCACAAGATGATGATGGCAATATCATATCACTTATATTGATTGCATGTGATGTTTATACATTATGCATCTTATTTTGCTTAGTTCGGTGGTAGCATTATAAGACGACCTCTCACTAAATTTCAAGGTATAAGTGTTCTCCCTGAGTATGCATCGTTGCTACAGTTCGTCGTGCCGAGACACCACGTGATGATCGGGTGTGATAAGCTCTACGTTCACATACAACGGGTGCAAGCCAGTTTTGCACACGCAGAATACTCGGGTTAAACTTGATGAGCCTAGCATATGCAGATATGGCCTCGGAACACTGAGGCCGAAAGGTCGAGCGTGAATCATATAGTAGATATGATCAACATAGTGATGTTTGATACGTCTCCAACGTATCTATAATTTTTTATTGTTCCATGCTATTATATTATCTGCTTTGGATGTTTAATGGGCTTTATTATGCTCTTTTATATTATTTTTGGGACTAACCTATTAACCGAAGGCCTAGTGCAAATTGCTGTTTTTGCCTATTTCAGTGTTTCACGGAAAAGGGATATCAAACGGAATCCAAGCGGAACAAAACCTTCGCGAGGATCTTTTTTGGAACAAAAGCAATCCAGGAGACTTGGAGTGGAAGTCAAGGAAGCAACGAGGCGGCCACGAGGCAGGAGGGAGCGCCCAGGGGGGTAGGCACCCCCCAAATCTCATGGGCCCCTCGTCGCTCCACCGACCTACTTCTTTCGCCTATATATACTCTTATACCCTGAAAACATCCAGGGGAGCCACGAAACCACTTTTCCACCACCGCAACCTTCTGTACCCATGAGATACCATCTTGGGGCTTTTTTTGGCGATCTGCCGGAGGGGGATTCGATCACGGAGGGCTTCTACATCGACACCATAGCCTCTCCGATGATGTGTGAGTAGTTTACCACAGACCTTCGGGTCCATAGTTATTAGCTAGATGGTGTCTTCTCTCTCTTTGGATCTCAATACAAAGTTATCCTCGTGGTTCTTGGAGATCTTTCAATGTAATACTCTTTTACGGTGTGTTTGCCGAGATTTGATGAATTGTGGGTTTATGAACTTGATTATCTATGAATATTATTTGGTTCTTCTCTAAATTTTTATATGCATGATTTGATATCTTTGCAAGTCTCTTCGAATTATCGGTTTAGTTTGGCCTACTAGATTGATCTTTCTTGCAATGGGAGAAGTTCTTAGCTTTGGGTTCAATCTTGCGGTGCTCGATCCCAGTGACAGAAAGGGAAACGACATGTATTGTACTATTGCCATCGAGGATAAAAAGATGGGGTTTATATCATATTGCTTGAGTTTACCCCTCTACATCATGTCATCTTGCCTAATGCGTTACTCCGTTCTTATGAACTTAATACTCTAGATGCATGCTGGATAGCGGTAGATGTGTGGAATAATAGTAGTAGATGCCGAATCATTTCAGTCTACTTGACACGAACGTGATGCCTATATTCATGATCATTGCCTTAGATATCATCATAACTATGCCCTTTTCTATCAATTGCTCGGCAGTAATTTGTTCTCCCACCGTAATACATGCTATCATGAGAGAAGCCACTAGTGAAACCTATGGCCCTCGGGTCTATTTTACATCATATTAGTTTATCATCAACTTGCCAATTTCTGTCGCCATTTGTTTTGCAATCTTTACTTTCCAATCTATACAACGAAAATACCAAAAATATTTATCTTATTATCTTTATCAAATCTCACTTTTGCAAGTGGCCATGAAGGGATTGACAACCCCTTTATCGCGTTGGTTGCAAGGTTCTTGATTGTTTGTGCAGGTACTAGGTGATTTGCGTGTAGTCTCCTACTGGATTGATACCTTGGTTCTCAAAAACTGAGGGAAATACTTACGCTACTTTGCTGCATCTCCCTTTCCTCCTCAAGGGAAAACCAACGCATGCTCAAGAGGTAGCAAGAAGGATTTCTGGCGCCGTTGCCGGGGAGATCTATGCTCAAGTCAAGACATACCAAGTACCCATCACAAACTCTTATCCCTTGCATTACATTATTTGCCATTTGCCTCTCGTTTTCCTCTCCCCCACTTCACCCTTGCCGTTTTATTTGCCCTTTTTCGTTTGCTTCTTTCTGCCTACCTTTTGTGTGTTCGCTCTTTCTGCGATTTGTTGCCATCATGTCTGAAACTGGGGAGGTTATCGTTGAAAAGGATAATAGTAACAATGGGGGAAACCTTGATGCTTTTGATAATCCTCATGAAGAATCTACTATTCTACACACTAAAAAGTTTCGGATCGGTAGTGGTAATATTATTGGAAAAGGAGTTATTCAAGATTTCTTTTACTTGTGTCGGTGCTTTTCCCACTATGGGATGGCCAATTCTTCATAGAACTAGTAGTCTTGCATATGCTATATCTTTGCTCATAGTTGAACTTGAAAGACAATTTATGCATATGCATCCTTGCATACAAAGGATTTTCCTAGAATTTTCCAATATTGAGCATTCTTCTGTCAAACGTGCAGCTACTATCTTTTTGGCACATGAGTTCAGATTTATTATGAAAGAAGCCAAGGAAATTTTTGCGCATTATAGGGTGGATCCTGGCCATGCACCCATAGAGGCTATCCTTTTTAATTAGGAAGATATAATGCGTTTACAATCTTTAGATCATGTTGCTTATAATAAAAACCTTAGAAAGAAGGTTCCTACCGATGTTCTAGTCAATAAAATTTCTGAGCTTAATAATAATTTTTCTATTCAGAACAACGGGCTAGGCTTTTCTCTTGAACAAAGTCTCATGACTTTTTGCCAAAAGAATTCTTATAATGATGAATTGGTAGTGCAATTTGAGGGGCCAAAGGAGGAACCAATACCTCCCGAGCTTGATCTTGGGGACTTCTGTCCCATTAAATATAGCCCTTTTGATTACTTTTGCTTGCCTCAAAGAAAACTTGATACTGAACGTAGGGAATATGAAATGAGTTTTCTCGTTTTGCCCTATCAGTATTATGGCAATACCTATATCTATTCTTGTTTTTATGCCTAACTAGGGGCGTTAAACGATAGCGCTTGTTGGGAGGCAACCCAATTTTATTTTTGTTTCTTTATTTTTATTTCTGTTTAGTAATAAATAATTTATCTAGCTTCTATTTAGATGTGTTTTTATGTTTTAATTAGTGTTTGTGCCAAGTAGAACCAATATGATCTTCTTGGGTGATAGTTGTTTGATCTTGCTGAAAAAGACAGAAACTTTATGCTCACGAAAATAATTGTTAAAATTCACCAGAACGTGATAACATACCAATTCTTTTTGTAGTAGATCAATATACAAATTATACAGGTTGTCCTAGTTTTTAAGAATTGTTGGAGTTCTATAAGTATTCGAACAAATCAAATTTCTACAGACTGTTCTGTTTTTGACAGATTCTATTTTTCGTGTGTTGTTTGCTTATTTTGATGAATCTATGGCTAGTATCGGGGGGTATGAACCATAGAGAAGTTGGAATACAGTATGTTTAACACCAATATAAATAAAGAATGAATTCATTACAGTAACTTAAAGTGGTGGTTTGTTTTCTTACACTAACGGAGCTCATGAGATTTTCTGTTTAAGTTTTGTGTTGTGAAGTTTTCAAGTTTTTGGGTAAAGATTTGATGGATATGGAACAGGGAGTGGCAAGAGCCTAAGCTTGGGGATACCCAAGGCACCCCAAGGTAAAATTCAAGGACAACCAAAAGCCTAAGCTAGGGGATGCCCCGGAAGGCATCCCCTCTTTTGTCTTCGTCTATCGGTAACTTTACTTGAGGCTATATTTTTATTCACCACATGATATGTGTTATGCTTGAAGCCACTTGTATGATTTGAGTCTTTGATTTTTATTTTACCACAATTACCCTTGTTGTACACACCTTTTGGGATACACACACATGAATCGGAATTTATTAGAATACTCTATGTGCTTCATTTATATCTTTTGAGCTAGATAATTTTGCTCTAGTGCTTCACTTATACATTTTTAGAGCACGGTGGTGGTTTTATTTTATATAAATTATTGATCTCTCATGCTTCACTTATATTATTTTAAGAGTCTTTTAGAGCAGCATGGTAATTTGCTTTGGCTATAAAATTAGTCCTAATATGATAGGCATCCAATATGGGTACAATAAAAACTTTCATATAGAGTGCATTGAATACTATGATAAGTTTGATACTTGATAGTTGTTTTGAGATATGAAGGTGGTAATGTTAGAGTCATGCTAGTTGGGTAATTGTGGAATTGAGAAATACTTGTGTTGAGGATTGCAAGTCCCGTAGCATGCACGTATGGTAAACGTTGTGTGACAAATTTGAAGCATGGGGTGTTCTTTGATTGCTTTCCTTATGAGTGGCGGTCGGGGACGAGCAATGGTCTTTTCCTACCAATCTATCCCTCTAGGAGCATGCATGTAGTGCTTAGTTTTTATGACTTGTAGATTTTTGCAATAAGTATGTGAGTTCTTTATGACTAATGTTGAGTCCATGGATTATACGCACTCTCACCCTTCCATCATTGCTAGCCTCTTCAGTACCGTGCATTGCCCTTTCTCACCTCGAGAGTTGGTGCAAACATCCCCGGTGCATCCAAACCCCGTGATATGATACACACTATCACACATAAGCCTCCTTATATCTTCCTCAAAACAGCCACCATACCTACCTATTATGGCATTTCCATAGCCATTCCGAGATATATTGCCATGCAACTTACCACTGTTCCGTTTATTATGACACACTCCATCATTGTCATATTGCTTTGCATGATCATGTAGTTGGCATCGTATTTGTGGCAAAGCCACCTTCATAATTCTTATTATCTTTATTTTGCAATCTTTACTTTCCAATCTATACAACAAAAATACCAAAAATATTTATCTTATTATCTTTATCAGATCTCACTTTTGCAAGTGGCCGTGAAGGGATTGAAAACCCCTTTATCGCGTTGGTTGCAAGGTTCTTGATTGTTTGTGCAGGTACTAGGCGATTTGCGTGCAGTCTCCTACTGGATTGATACCTTGGTTCTTAAAAACTGAGGGAAATACTTACGCTACTTTGTTGCATCACCCTTTCCTCTTCAAGGGAAAACCAACGCATGCTCAAGAGGTAGCAATCTTCACCATTGAAAACTACTCCATCTCACGTGATCATCGGACATGGTTTAGTTGATATGGATCACGTGATCACTTAGATGATTAGAGAGATGTCTATCTAAGTGGGAGTTCTTAAGTAATATGATTAATTGAACTTTAATTTATCATGAACTTAGTACCTGATAGTATTTTGCATGTCTATGTTGTTGTAGATAAATGGCCTGTGCTGTTGTTCCATTGAATTTTAATGCGTTCCTAGAGAAAGCTAAGTTGAAAGATGATGGTAGCAATTACACGGACTGGGTCCGTAACTTGAGGATTATCCTCATTGCTGCACAGAAGAATTATGTCCTGAAAGCATGATGACCCACAAGTATAGGGGATCTATCATAGTCCTTTCAATAAGTAAGAGTGTCGAACCAAACGGGGAGCAAAAGGAAATGACAAGCAGTTTTCAGCAAGGTATTCTCTGCAAGCACTGAAATTATCAGTAACAGATAGTTTTGTGATAAGGTAATTTGTAACGAGCAACAAGTAACAAAAGTAAAAAAAGTGCAGCAAGGTGGCCCAATACTTTTTGTAGCAAAGGACAAGCCTGGAAAACTCTTATATAGAGAAAAGCGCTCCCGAGGACACATGGAAATTATCGTCAAGCTAGTTTTCATCACGTTCATATGATTCACGTTCAGTACTTTGATAATTTGATAATGAATTTTTACCGACCAAAAGAAGTATCGTGCAAGAAAACGGAGTCCGGAGAGTACACGAGGTGCCCATGATGTAGGGGTGCGCCTCCCACCCTCGTGGAAGCCTCGTGTCCTTCCCGGACTGCTTCTTATTTTCCTATTTTTCTAAATATTCCAAAACGGAGAAAAATTGCCATTAGAACTGTTTTGGAGTCGGTTTACTTACCGTACCACATACCTCTTCCTTTTCGGAGTCTAAAACGTTCTGGAAAGTATCTCTTATGTATCCCTCCGGGGTTACGGTTTCAATAACATTAGTTTCAACATTTATAGGATTACCTGAGATATAATGTTTGATTCTTTGACCATTCACCACCTTTGGATTTGTGCCTTCGAAGTTGTTGATTTTTATGGCACCGGAACGATAGACCTCCTCGATAACGTAAGGACCTTCCCATTTAGAGAGAAGTTTTCCTGCAAAAAATCTTAAACGAGAATTGAATAGCAACACATAATCACCTACATTAAACTCACGCTTTTGTATCCTTTTGTCATGCCATCTTTTAACTTTTTCTTTAAACAACTCAGCATTCTCATAGGCTTGGGTTCTCCATTCATCAAGTGAGCTTATGTCAAATAACCTCTTCTCACCGGCAAGTTTGAAATCATAGTTGAGCTCTTTAATGGCCCAATATGCCTTATGTTCTAATCAAGAGGTAAGTGACATGCTTTTCCATAAACCATTTTATGCGGAGACATACCCATAGGATTTTTATATGCGGTTCTATAGGCCCATAATGCATCATCAAGTTTCTTGGACCAATTCTTTCTAGATCTATTAACAGTCTTTTGCAAAATTAATTTGAGCTCTCTGTTACTCAATTCTACTTGACCACTAGACTGTGGGTGATAAGCAGATGCAATTCTATGATTAACATCATACTTAGCAAGCATTTTGCGAAAAGCACCATGAATAAAATGTGAACCACCATCAGTCATTAAATATCTAGGGACTCCAAACCTCGGAAAAATAACTTCCTTAAGCATCTTAATAGAGGTGTTATGATTAACACTACTAGTTGGAATAGCTTCTACCCACTTAGTAATGTAATCAACAGCAACTAAAATATGTGTATACCCATTAGAGGCAGGAAATGGTCCCATATAATCAAAGCCCCAAACATCAAATGGTTCAATAACGAGTGAATAATTCATAGACATTTCTTGACTCTACTAATATTACCGATTCTTTGACATTAATCACAAGATAATACAAACTTACGAGCATCCTTGAAGAGAGTAGGCCAATAAAAACCGGATTGCAATACCTTATGTGCAGTTCTGTCTCCAACGTGGTATCCTCCATAAGCTTCGGAGTGACACTTGCGTAGGATTTGTTCCTGTTCATGCTCAGGTACACAACGCCTAATAACACCATCTACTCCTTTATAAAGATGTGGGTCATCCCAAAAGTAATGTCTCAAATCATAGAAAACCTTTTTCTTTTAGTGCTATGTGAAACTAGGTGGTGTAAATTTAGCAACAATGTAATTAGCATAATCAGCATACCATGGAGCAGTACGAGAAGCATTTATGACATTTAATTGTTCATCGGGAAAGCTATCATCAATAGGTAGTGGGTCATCAAGAACATTTTCTAACCTAGACAAGTTGTCTGCAACGGGGTTCTCGGCTCCCTTTCTATCAATAATATGCAAATCAAATTCTTGTAACAAGAGAACCCATCTAATAGGTCTAGGTTAGCATCTTTCTTTTCCATAAGATATTTAATAGCAACATGATCAGTGTGAATAGTTACTTTAGAATCAACAATATAAGGTCTGAACTTATCACAAGAAAATACTACTGCTAAGATTTTTTTCCAGCAGTAGCATAATTTCTCTGAGCACTGTCTAGAGTTTTACTAGCATATTGAATAACATTTAATTTCTTATCAACTCTTTTCCCTAGAACAGCACCTACAGCATAATCACTAGCATCACACATAATTTCAAAGGGTAAATTCCAATCAGGTGGCTGAACAATAGGTGCAGAAATTAATACTTCCTTAAGTATTTGAAATGCTTCCACACAATCATCATCAAATACAAATGGTATATCTTTTTGTAATAGATTAGTCAGAGGCCGAGAAATTTTTGAGAAGTCCTTAATGAACCTCCTATAAAAACCGGCATGACCAAGGAAACTTCTTATACCTTTGATGTCCTTGGGACATGGCATCTTTTCAATAGCATCAACTTTGTCTTTATCAACTTCAATACCTCTTTCAGAAATTTTATGCCCCAAGACAATACCTTCATTAACCATAAAGTGGCACTTCTCCCAATTCAGACAAGGTTAGTTTATTCACATCTTTGCAAAACTCGATCAAGGTTGCTCAAGCAATCATCAAAAGAGGATCCATAAACGGAGAAATCATCCATGAAAACCTCACAAATATTTTCACAAAAATTAGAGAATATAGCCATCATGCAGCTTTGAAAGGTAGCAGGTGCATTACATAAACCAAAAGGCATACATCTATAAGCAAAAGTACCGAAAGGGCAAGTAAAAGTGGTCTTTGCTTGATCATCAGCTGACACAGGTATTTGAGAGAAACCAGAATAACTATCTAGAAAGCAAAAATGTGTATGTTTGGATAATCTTTCTAGCAGTTGATCAATGAAAGGCAATGGGTAATGATCCTTTTAGTTGCTTTACTTAATTTGCGGAAATCAATTACCATCCTATAACCTGTAATAATTCTTTGCGGAATTAATTCATCTTTATCGTTAGAAACGACAATAATACCTCCCTTCTTAGGAACACAATGGACATGGCTTACCCACTGACTATCAGCAACGGGATAAATTATACGTGCCTCAAGGAGCTTTAATATTTCCTTTCTTACCACTTATTTCATCTTAGGATTTAACCGTTGTTGGTGATCAATAACCGGTTTGGCGTCTTTCTCCAGATTTATTTTGTGTTGACATAGAGTGGGACTAATGCCCTTAAGATCATTAAAAGTATATCCAATAGCAGCATGGTGCTTCTTCAGGGTTTTCAATAATTTCTTTTCTTCGTGCTCTAAAAGGTTAGCACTGATAATAATAGGATATATCTTCTTTTCATCAAGATAAGCATATTTAAGAGTATCAGGCAACCGTTTAAGCACGGGATCACCCTTGGGTGGAGGAGGATCCCCTAAGATTTCAACAGGCAAATTGTGTTTCAGAATGGGTCCTTGTTTAAAGAATACTTCATCTATTTCCCTTCTTTCATTCATAAACATATCATTTTCATGGTCTAGCAAATATTGTTCTAAAGGATCATTAGGAGGCACAACAATAGAAGCAAGACTAATAATTTCAACCTTACTAGGCAATTCCTCTTCACGGTGTTGTCTACTAAATTTAAAAAAAATAAACTCATGAGACATATCACCCAAACCAATAGTAACAACATCCTTTTTGCAATCTATCTGAGCATTAACAGTGTTCAGGAAGGGTCTACCAAATATAATGGGATAAAAGCTATCTTGTGGGGAACCAAGAACAAGAAAATCAGCAGGATATTTAGTTTTCCCACACAAGACTTCAACATCTCTAACAATCCCAATTGGTGAAATAGTAACTCTATTGGCAAGTTTAATTGTGACATCAATATCTTCTAACTCAGCAGGTGCAATATCATGCATAATTTCTTTGTATAAAGAGATAGGTATTGCACTAGCACTAGCACCCATATCACACAAGCCATGATAACAATGATCTCCTATTTTAACAGAAATAACAGGCATGCCTGCCATAGGTCTATGTTTATCTTTAGCACCAGGTTTAGCAATTCTGCAGTTTCCTCATAGAAATAAATAATATGCCCATCAATATTATCAACAAGAGATCCTTAACCATAGCAATATTAGGTTCAACTTTAACTTGCTCAGGAGGTGTATAAGTTCTAATATTGCTTTTACGAACCACAGTTGAAGATTTAGCATGATCCTTTATTCTAACAGGGAAAGGCGGTTTCTCAACATAAGCAGTAGGAACAATATGATCATTATAAGTGATAGTCTTTTCTTCAACTTTAATAGGTTCAACTACTTTTACTTCTATGAGAGGATGATATTTAAACCAATTATCCTTAGGGAGATCAACATGAGCAACAAAAGATTCACAGAAAGAAGCTACTATCTCAGAGTCAAGTCCACATTTAGTGCTAAATTTACGGAAAACATCGGTATCCATGAAAGATTTAACACAATCAGACTTAGGTGTTATACCTGACTCCTTACCTTTGTCGAGATATCAATCTTCAGAGTTTCGTTTAATTCTTTCCAATAAATCTCATTTGAATTGAATAGTCTTCATCATAAAAGAACCAGTACAAGAAGTATCAAGCATGGAGCGATTGTTGTCAAAAAGCGGAGCATAATTTTTTTTAATAATCATTTCTCTTGAGAGCTCATGATTGGGGCATGAGTATAACATTGACTTAAGCCTCCCCCAAGCTTGAGCGATGCTTTCTCCTTCGCGAGGCCAAAAATTATATATATAATTACGATCACGATGAACAAGATGCATAGGATAAAACTTCTGATGAAATTCCAATTTCAACCGCTTGTAGTCCCATGATCCCATATCATCACATAGCCTATACCATGTCAATGCATATCCCTTCAAAGATAAAGGGAAGACCTTCTTCTTAATAACATCATCGGGCATACCTGCAAGCTTAAATAATCCACAAACTTCATCCACATAGATTAAGTGTAAATCGGGATGCAATGTTCCATCTCTTGCAAACGGATTAGCTAGCAGTTTCTCTATCATACCTGAAGGAATTTCAAAGTAAACATTTTCAATAGGTCCAGTAGGTTAAGGAGCAACTATTTGCTCTACCGGTCAGGGTGAAGATACCCCTAACAAGCCCCTCAAAGGATTACTTTCCATAGTAACAAGTGACAGTAAATTTTAGCACACTATATAAATTTTTCCTTACCAAATTCCACCAACCAAAGGCGCTTCACTCCCCGGCAACGGCGACAGAAAAGAGTCTTGATGACCCACAAGTATAGGGGATCTATCGTAGTCCTTTCAATAAGTAAGAGTGTTGAACCCAACGAGGAGCAGAAGGATGTGATAAGCGGTTTTCAGCAAGGTATTCTCTGCAAGCACTGAAATTATCGGTAACAGATAGCTTTGTGATAAGGTAATTTGTAAAGAGCAACAAGTAACAAAAGTAAATAAAGTGCAGCAAGGTGGCCCAATCCTTTTTGTAAAAAAGGACAAGCCTGGACAAACTCTTATATAGAGAAAAGCGCTCCCGAGGACACATGGGAATTATCGTCAAGCTAGTTTTCATCACGTTCATATGATCCGCGTTCGGTACTTTGATAATTTGATATGTGGGTGGACCGGTGCTTGAGTGTTGTCCTTACTTGGACAAGCATCCCACTTATGATTAACTCCTATTGCAAGCATCCGCAACTACAAAAGAAGTATTAAGGTAAACCTAACCATAGCATGAAACATATGGATCTAAATCAGCCCCTTACGAAGCAACACATAAACTAGGGTTTAAGCTTCTGTCACTCTAGCAACCCATCATCTACTTATTACTTCCCAATGCCTTCCTCTAGGCCCAAATAATGGTGAAGTGTCATGTAGTCGATGTTCACATAACACCACTAGAGGAGAGACAACATACATCTCATCAAAATATCGAATGAATACCAAATTCACATGACTACTAATAGCAAGACTTCTCCCATGTCCTCAGGCACAAACGTAACTACTCACAAAGCATATTCATGTTTATAATCAGAGGAGTATTAATATGCATAATGGATCTGAACATATGATCTCCCACCGAATAAACCAACTAGCATCAACTACAAGGAGTAATCAACACTACTAGCAACCTACATGTACCAATCTCAGACTTAGAGACAAGAATTGGATACAAGAGATGAACTAGGGTTTGAGAGGAGATGGTGTTGGTGAAGATGTTGATGAAGATTGATCCCCTCCCGATGAGAGGAGCATTGGTGATGATGATGGCGATAATTTCCCCCTCCCGGAGGGAAGTTTACCCATTAGAACAGCTCCGCCGGAGCCCTAGATTGGTTCCGCCAAGGTTCCGCCTCGTGGCGGCGGAGTTTCCTCCCGAAAGCTTGCTTATGATTTTTCCTCGGACGAAAGACTTCATATAGCAGAAGATGGGCACCGGAGGGCCACCAGGGGGCCCACGAGGCAGGGGTGTGCGCCTAGGGGGTTAGGGCGCGCCCCCACCCTCGTGGCCAGGGTGTGGCCCCCTCTGGTAATTTCTTCGTCCAATATTTTTTATTATTTCGAAAAATGACTTCCGTGGAGTTTCCGGACTTTTGGAGTTGCGCAGAATAGGTCTCTAATATTTGCTCGTTTTCCAGCCCAGAATTCCAGCTGCCGGCATTCTCCCTCTTCATGTAAACCTTATAAAATAAGAGAGAATAGGCATAAGTATTGTGAATAACAGCCCATAATGCGATAAATATTGATATAAAATCATGATGCAAAATGGACGTATCGAAGCACCGCTAGGTGCCAAACCCGCTGCAGGAGCAACACCAGATGTTATGAACATGTGGCAGAGCAAAGCTGCTGACTACTCGATAGTTCAGTGTGCCATGCTTTACGGCTTAGAACCGGGACTTCAACGACATTTTGAACGCCATGGAGCATATGAGATGTTCCAGGAGTTGAAGTTAATATTTCAAGCAAATGCCCGTATTGAGAGATATGAAGTCTCCAATAAGTTCTACAACTGCAAAATGGAGGAGAATAGTTCTGTCAGTGAGCATATACTCAGAATTTCTGGGTACCACAATCACTTGACTCAGCTGGGAGTTAATCTTCTAGTTGATAGTGTCATTGACAGAGTTCTTCAATCACTGCCACCAAGATACAAGAGCTTCGTGATGAACTATAATATGCAAGCGATGGATTAGACGATTCCTGAGCTCTTCTCAATGCTAAAGGCTATAGAGGTAGAAATCAAGAAGGAGCATCAAATGTTGATGGTCAACAAGACCACTAGTTTCGAGAAAAAGGGTAAAGGGAAGAAGGGAAACTTCAAGAAGAACGGCAAACAAGTTGCTGCTCAAGTGAAGAAACCCAAGTCTAGACCTAAGCCTGAGACTGAGTGCTTCTACTGCAAAGGGACTGGTCACTGGAAGCGGAACTGCCCCAAGTATTTGGCGGAGAAGAAGGATGGCAAAGTGAAAGGTATATTTGATATACATGTTATTGATGTGTACCTTACTAATGCTCGCGGTAGCGCCTGGGTATTTGATACTGGTTCTGTTGCTAACATTTGCAACTCGAAACAGGGGCTACGGATTAAGCAAAGATTGGCAAAGGATGAGGTGACGATGCACGTGGGAAATGGTTCCAAATTCGATGTGATCGCCATCGGCATGCTACCTCTACATCTACCTTCGGGATTAGTTTTAGACCTAAATAATTGTTATTTGGTGCCAGCGTTAAGCATGAACATTATATCTGGATCTTGTTTTATGCGAGACGGTTATTCATTTAAATCAGAGAATAATGGTTGTTCTATTTATATGAGTAATATCTTTTATGGTCATGCACCCTTGATGAGTGGTCCATTTTTACTAAATCTTGATAGTAGTGATACACATATTCATAGTATTGAAGCCAAAAGATATAAGTTTAATAATGATAGTGCAACTTATTTGTGGCACTACCGTTTAGGTCATATTGGTGTAAAGCACATGAAGAAACTCCATGCCGATGGGCTTTTGGAACCACTTGATTATTAATCACTTGATGCTTGCGTACCATGCCTCATGGGCAAGATGACTAAGACTCTGTTCTCCGGAACAATGGAGCGAGCAACAGACTTGTTGGAAATAATACATACTGATGTATGCGGTCCGATGAGTGTTGATGCTCGCGGCGGGTATCGTTATTTTCTGACCTTCACAGATATGGGTATATCTACTTGATGAAACATAAGTGTGAAACATTTGAAAAGTTCAAAGAATTTCAAAGTGAAGTGGAAAATCATCGTAATAAGAAAAATAAAGTTTCTACGATCTGATCGTGGAGGAGAATATTTGAGTTACAAGTTAGGTCTTCATTTGAAACAATGCGGAATAGTTTCGCAACTCACGCCACCCGGAACACCACAGCGTAATGGTGTGTCTGAACGTCATAATCGTACTTTATTAGATATGGTGCGATCTATGATGACCCTTATTGATTTACTGCTATCGTTTTGGGGTTATGCTTTAGAGATGGCTGCATTCATGTTAAATAGGGCACCATCTAAATCTGTTGAGTCGACACCATATGAACTGTGGTTTGGCAAGAAACCCAAGTTGTCGTTTCTTAAAGTTTGGGGCTGCGATGCTTATGTGAAAAAACTTCAACCTGATAAGCTCGAACCCAAATCGGAGAAATGTGTCTTCATAGGATACCCAAAGGAGACTGTTGGGTACACCTTCTATCATAGATCCGAAGGAAAGATATTCGTTGCTAAAAATGGATCCTTTCTAGAGAAGGAGTTTCTCTCGAAAGAAGTGAGTGGGAGGAAAGTAGAACTTGATGAGGTAACTGTACCTACTCCCTTATTGGAAAGTAGTTCATCACAGAAATCAGTTCCAGTGATTCCTACACAAGTAAGTGAGGAAGCTAATGATGATGATCATGAAACTTCTGATTAAGTTACTACCAAACCTCATAGGTCAACCAGAGTAAGATCCGCACCAGAGTGGTACGGTAATCCTGTTCTGGAGGTCATGTTACTTGACATTAACGGACCTACGAACTATGAGGAAGCGATGATGAGCCCAAATTCCACAAAATGGCTTGAGGCCATGAAATCTGAGATGGGATCCATGTATGAGAACAATGTGTGGACTTTGGTTGATTTGCCCGATGATCGGCAAGCCATAGAGAATAAATGGATCTTCAATAAGAAGACTCACGCTAACGGTAATGTTACTGTCTACAGAGCTCGACTTGTTGCGAAAGGTTTTCGATAAGTTCAAGGAGTTGACTACGATGAGACCTTCTCACCCGTAACGATGCTTAAGTCCGTCCGAATCATGTTAGCAATTGCCACATTTTATGATTATGAAATTTGGCAAATGGATGTCAAAAATGCATTCCTTAATGGATATCTTAAAGAAGAGTTGTATATGATGCAACCAGAAGGTTTTGTCGACCCAAAAGGTGCTAACAAAGTGGGCGAGCTCCAGCGATCCATTTATGGACTGGTGAAAGCCTCTCAGAGTTGGAATATACGCTTTGATAGTGTGATCAAAGCATATGATTTTATACAGACTTTTGGAGAAGTCTATATTTACAAGAAAGTGAGTGGGAGCTCTGTAGCATTTCTTATATTATATGTGGATGACATATTGTTGATCGGAAATGATACTGAATTTCTGAATAGCATAAAAGGATACTTGAATAATAATTTTTCAATGAAAGACCTCAGTGAAGCTGCTTATATATTAGGCATCAAAATCTATAGAGATAGATCAAGATGCTTAATTGGACTTTCACAAAGCACATACCTTGATAAAGTTTTGAAAAGGTTCAATTGGATCAAGCAAAGAAAGGGTTCTTGCATGTGTTACAAGGTGTGAAGTTGAGTCAGAGTCAATGCCCGACCACCGCAGAAGATAGAGAGAAAATGGAAGTCATTCCCTACGCTTCAGCCATAGGTTCTATCATGTATGCAATGCTGTGTACCAGACCTGATGTGTGCCTTGCTATTAGTTTAGCAGGGAGGTACCAAAATAATCCAGGAGTGTATCACTGGACATCGGTCAATAACATCCTGAAATACCTGAAAAGGACTAAGGATATGTTTCTCGTTTGTGGAGGTGACAAAGAGCTCGTCATAAACGGTTATGTCGATGCAAGCTTTGACACTGATCCGGATGACTCTAAGTCACAAACCGAATACGTAATTTTATTGAATGGTGGAGCTGTCAGTTGGTGCAGTTCCAAGCAGAGCGTCATGGCGGGATCCATGTGTGAAGCGGAGTACTGTGACGCCCCCGATTCAATCTACACTAATCATGCACGCAAATGTGTACGATCAAGATCAGGGACTCACGGGAAGATATCACAACACAACTCTAATGCATAAATAAGTCATACAAGCATCATAATACAAGCCAGGGGCCTCGAGGGCTCGAATACAAGTGCTCGATCATAGACGAGTCAGCGGAAGCAACAATATGTGAGTACAGACATAAGTTAAACAAGTTTGCCTTAAGAAGGCTAGCACAAACTGGGATACAGATCGAACGAGGCGCATGCCTCCTGCCTGGGATCCTCCTAACTACTCCTGGTCGTCGTTAGCGGGCTGCACGTAGTAGTAGGCACCTCCAGAGTAGTAGGAGTCGTCGTCGTCGACGGTGGCGTCTGGATCCTGGGCTCCATCGTCTGGTCGCAGCAATCGGGTATAGAAAAGGGAAAGGGGGGAACAAGGCAACCGTGAGTACTCATCCAAAGTACTCGCAAGCAAGGAGCTACACTACATATGCATGGATATATGTTGTAAAGGGCCATATCAGTGGACTGAACTGCAGAATGCCAGAATAAGAGGGGGATAGCTAGTCCTGTCGAAGACTACGCTTCTGGCAGCCTCCGTCTTGCAGCATGTAGAAGAGAGTAGACTGAAGTCCTCCAAGTAGCATTGCATAGCAGAATCCTACCCGGCGATCCCCTCCTCGATGCCCTGTTAGAGAGCGATCACCGGATTGTATCTGACACTTGAAAGGGTGTGTTTTTATTAAGTATCCGGTTCTAGTTGTCATAAGGTCAAGGTACAACTTCAAGTCGTCCTGTTACCGAAGATCACGGCTATTCGAATAGATTAACTTCCTGCAGGGGTGCACCACATAACCCAACACGCTTGATCCCATTTGGCCGGACACACTTTCTTGGGTCATGCCCGGCCTCGGAAGATCAACACGTCGCAGCCCCACCTAGGCACAATAGAGAGGTCAGCACGCCGGTCTAAACCTAAGCGCACAGGGGTCTGGGCCCATCGCCCTTAGCACACTTGCACGTTGCGAACGCGGCCGGAAGCAGAACTAGCCCCCTTAATACAAGAGCAGGCTTACGTTCCAATCCGGCGCGCGCCGCTCAGTCGCTGACGTCACGAAGGCTTCGGCTGATACCATGACGCTGAGTGCCCATATCTTTCCCGCGTAGTTGGTTAGTGCGTATAGGCCAGTAGCCAGACTCAGATCAAATACCAAGATCTCGTTAATCGTGTTAAGTATCCGCGAACGCTGACAGGGCCAGGCCCACCTCTCACCTAGGTAGTCTCAACCTGCCCTGTTCCTCCGCCACAAAGACCCACCCAGAAGGCCGTCGGGACAAAGGTACTTTCAGCCCCCAATCCGTGAATCACTCGCGGGTACTCCTCGAGCCGACCCGACTTTAGTCACCACATGTATCATGTATAAAGTATAGTATATACCGTGATCACCTCCCGAGTTATCACGGCCCGATAGTATAGCACAACAGACGGACAATAATGTAGGCCCACTGATGGAAAACTAGCATCCTATACTAAGCATGTAGGATTGCAGGTAAAGGTAACAACAGTAGTAACAAGGACAGGCTATGCATCAGGATAGGATAAACGAAAAGCAGTAACATGCTACACTACTCTAATGCAAGCAGTATAGATGAGAATAGGAGATATCTGGTGATCAAAGGGGGGGGGCTTGCCTGGTTGCTCTGGCAAGAAGGAGTGGTGGTCGTCGATATAGTCGATCTCGGGGGTATCGGCGGCGATCTCGAGGTCTACTGTAAATAAGTAACAAAAGGGGAACACAAATAAATAATAAAGCAATCAAAGCAACGCAAAGTATAACATGGTAATACGTGATGCTAGGGTGACCTAACGCAGTAGTAGGCGATACCGGCGAAGGGGGGAAACATCCGGGAAAGTATTCCCGGTGTTTCACGTTTTCGGACAAACGATTGGAGGGGAAAGTCGCGTGTCCGCTATGCTAGGGATGTGTGGAGGACGAACAGACCGCGTATTCGGATTCGTCTCGTCGTTTTGAGCAACTTTCATATATAAATTATTTTCATCCGAGTTACGGATTATTTTATATGATTTATCAAAGATTTAAACATTTCCTGAAATTATCGATTTATTTTAATTCGAAAATCATTTTAATATCTAAATGCTACAGGTACCAGAAAGTGTACCCACAGTTTTGCACATGACGCTGACAGTGGGCCTAGAGTCAAAGTCAATGGCTGACTGGGTGAGCCTTATCCAAATGAACAGTACACGGGGCCCCACATGTCATTGAGTGACGCAATAAACATAGTTGAATATAAACCAGGGACTAATTAAGCGCGGTGGGGCCCAATGTCAGTGGCTGTTTTAAGGGGGAATTAGCACCTAATTAGTTTGGAAAATTAACTGGGATGAGGCCCGCTTGGCAGTGGCAGTGGGGGGAGGTTAGCGCTAAATTAACTGGGGTAATCCCCTCCAACCCAACAGAGGGAGCCGGCTGGGCTCGCGCGGCACTAAGGCGCCGGCGGCGCTCGGCAGCAACAGGGGATGACCCCGGATGGCGGCGGCCCTGGCAGGCGCGGCCAAGCACTGTGGGGCGAAGGCAACGGTGGCCGGACGTAGCCGGAGCGCAGGGTTAGGGCGGCAGCAGCGGACAGAGGAAGGAGCAGCACCGACAGCCGTAGCAGAGCAAAAGGGCAACGGCGGCAAGGGGTGGTGGCAGCGTCGGGTGAAGCGGGAGGAGGTTGCGGTGCGCACAAGGGCACGGTGAACGGGACAGTGCGGGAGGCGGGTTGGCGCGACGCGGCGGCTCCGACGAGCGGTGGCGAGGGGACGAGGTCCTGTAGGGCAACCACAGAAGTAGTTGCAGCAGCTAGGAGCAGGGGGCATGGCGGGGCACCGGCCGGTTGTGGGAGCATGTGAGCGGGTACAGGGGAGGAGGGCGCGCGTGCCAGGGTGCAGCCTCGGCGGCCAGAGGGGCGAGGCAGGGGAGGCGAGCGGCAGCAGATAGCAGTGGCGGACGGGAGCAGCAGGTGCACGGGCACGGGACTCGTGGGGATTCGGCTACGGTCAACCAAATCGAGCGCGGAAAGGCGCGTTCGAATGAGTGAACGACCGTGCGTTCAACGGTGTGAGCAACACGAGCAGAAGTGGCCGGAGTCAAGCGCTGCGGCAGAAGGTGGGCGTCTCCGGCATCGATGCTACGCGAGGAGATCGAGTGAGCTACGGCCGTAGGCGGCATCAACGCGAGGCAATGAGTCGAGGGGGGAATAGAGGGGAAACGCGCGTATGCTCACCGCGGAGGCACACAGTGGCCGATGAAAGCTTAGTAGCAGCAGAACGACGGCAATCGTCGATGGCGCGACGGTGGCCGAAGGAGGAGGAAGACGGCGTCAATCCCGGTGATGGAGAGATCGAACTCGAGGGTGCTAGCAATGTAGTCGATCATGAAGGAGCTTCGGGACAAGTTACCAGCTCGTGGGAACGACGAAGAGCACGCTGGTGAGAAGATCCATGGCGACGGCGGCTCGGGTTCGTGTTGATAAGAAGAGAGCGCCGCGAGGGAGAGGTGAAAGCACAAGTGCTCCCTGGGTGGTTTTGGTAATTAATGTCAACATATCTCTTGTTGGACTAACACTTTTACCTAGTATGTTTCAGATAAGTTCAACAATGGAGTGGCATGGACTAAAGGATGTGGAACCCCTTCAAGATGCTAAGGACAAAGGATTGCCTCAAGCTTCAAGATCAAGACTCTACAGTTTCCATTTTAGTGATCCAAGATCACATTGAGTCCATAGGTAAAGCCAATACTATTAAGGAGGGATGAGGTGTTCCTTAATGAGCCTCTTGCTTCATGTGCTTAGTGATATGCTCCAAAATCCTCAACTACCTTTCCACATCCACATATGACCCAAACCTAAAGTCAAACTCGGCCCCACCGATTCTTCCTATCCGGAGCCACCGAGTTTCACATGTCATAGCCACTGCCACAAACCCTAGCAAATCGGTCTCACCGATAGGGATCTCGGTCTCATCGAGATGGGATTGCAATCTCACTGTGTATGTCCATTGCCAAAATCGGTCCCACCGAGTTTGTGCAATCGGTACTACCGAGATTACAATGCAAATCCTCTGGTTAGCTTATTACCAAATCAGTCTCACCGAGTTTGTGTAATCGGTCTCACCGAGTTTGCCTGACCAACCCTCTGGTTAGCTTGTTACCAAAATCGGTCCCACCGAGTTTGTGTAATCGGTCACACCGAGATTACGTTATTCCCTAACCCTAACCATATCGGTCCTACCGAGTTGCATCTCAGTCCCACCGAAAATCCTAACGGTCACTAGGTTTGCTGAATCGGTCCGACCGAGTTTAACGATTCGGTCCCACCGAGTTTGGCAGATTGTTGTAATGGTTAGATTTTGTGTGGAGGCTATATATACCCCTCCACCCACTCTTCATCCGTGGAGAGAGCCATCAGAACAGATCTTCACTTCCAATACACATTTTCTGAGAGAGAACCACCTACCCTTGTGTTGAGCTCAAGATATTCCATTCCTACCATATGAATCTTGATCTCTAGCCTTCCCCAAGTTGCTTTCCACTCAAATCTTCTTTCCACCAAATCCAAATCCTGTGAGAGAGAGTTGAGTGTTGGGGAGACTATCATTTGAAGCACAAGAGCAAGGAGTTCATCATCAACACACCATTTGTTACTTCTTGAAGAGTGTTGTATCCTAGATTGGCTAGGTGTCACTTGGGAGCCTTCGACAAGATTGTGGAGTTGAACCAGGGAGTTTGTAAGGGCAATGAGATCGCCTACTTCGTGAAGATCTACCGCTAGTGAGGCAAGTCCTTCATGGGCGACGGCCATGATGGAATAGACAAGGTTGGTTTCTTCATGGACCCTTCGTGGGTGGAGCCCTCCGTGGACTCGCGCGACCGTTACCCTCCGTGGGTTGAAGTCTCCATCAACGTGGATGTACGATAGCACCACCTATCGGAACCACGCCAAAAACATCCGTGTCTCAAATTGCATTTGAATACTCCAAACCCTTCCCTTTACATTCTTGCAAGTTGCATGCTTTACTTTCCGCTTCTCACATATTCATTGCATGCTTGCTTGATATGTATTGTGTTTGTTAAACTTGTGCCTAAACTCCACCTAAACTTAAGAATTTCAAAAACTGCAACTTTTGGTACTTAGTGTCTAATCACCCCCCCCTCTAGACACCTCTTCTTGATCCTCTCAATTGGTATCAGAGCTTTGGTCTCCATTGCCTTGGTTTAAACACCTTTGGAGGAAGATGGATGTGTCTACTTTAGGGAGTCTTAGACATAGAGTGCCCATTCTTGATGGAGAGTATTTTCATGAGTGGAAAAATGAAATGCTTGAGATTTTCAATGAATATCATTTGAACAAGTACATTGCTAGTCCTTGTGCACCTCATATTGATCCTTTGCACCCTACCCTAGATGAGGATATTGACATGATTCACAATCTTAGAACCGTTGAGCTCATCATTAGAGGATTGCCCAAAAATTTGATTGCTAGTTTGCCTACTCTTAAGTGTGCCTATGCTATATGGAAATTTCTTGAGGAACGATTTCCCGATTATTCCTTAAAAAATTTAGACGAAATTCTCCATAAATCTATTGCCTTGAGTGAGATGAACTCTAGTGATCCTAGTTTTGGTGATTGTCTATTTCAGCTTACCAATCTCATGCATGCTAAAGGAAATGTTGGAATCATTAGTGATATCATATCCGAAGCTATAAGAATTCATAAAGGTAACCACTTTGATGATCATGTACCTAATGAATTACCCTCTCTAGGAATTGATCAATCACAAGATGATGTTGAACATGGATATTATGATGAAGATGATGATAGTGACTATGATCTTGATGATGCAATGACACATTTTGGTCTTATGGCAAATCTTCGCAGCTACATGGTTGGAGGAAAGGAGTGGGTCCTTGATAGTGGATGTACTGATCATATGACCGGAGATGAAGAGATGTTCTGTGAGCTTGCTGAAAATGACGGCCCTCGAAAATATGTCACGTTTGGTGATAATTCAAAGGGTAAGGTGGTTGGCCTTGGTAAGGTGGCCATCTCATACGATAGCTCCATACAAAATGTCATGCTCGTTGAATCCTTGGATAGAATTTACTTTCAGTTTCTAGACTTGCGGATTTCGGTTTCAATGTCTTATTCACTGAAGTAGATTGCCAAGTGTTTCGTAGAGACAATCATAAGATGGTCTTTACCGGTATACGTAGAGGAGATCTTTACATTGTTGATTTCACTAAAAAGGCTCAACCTAAAACTTGCTTAATCGCTAAGTCTTCTAAAGGCTGGTTGTGGCATAGAAGACTAGGTCATGTTGGAATGCGAAATCTTGATAAGCTTATTAAAGGTGATCATATCCTTGGAATAAAAGATGTTGTATTTGACAAGGATAGACTTTGTAGTGCTTGTCAAGCAGGGAAACAAGTTGGAGGAAGTCACCGCGTGAAGAACATCATGGCCACGAGAAGACCACTCGAGCTACTTCACATGGATCTCTTCGGTCCAAATGCATACAAGAGTCTCGGTGGTAACTCATTTGGTCTAGTCATAGTTGATGATTTTTCAAGATTCACGTGGGTGTTCTTTCTTGATGACAAGTCGCAGGTCCAAAAGATCTTCAAAAACTTCGCTAGGAAGGCCCAAAATCAGTTTGACGTGAAGATCAAGAAGGTTCGGAGTGACAACGGAACGGAGTTCAAGAACACAAATGTGGACACCTTTCTTGACGAAGAAGGGATTTCACACGAGTTCTCGGCTACGTACACACCTCAACAAAATGAAGTTGTTTGAGAGGAAGAACCGGACTCTTATCGAGATGGCAAAAACGATGCTTGATGAGTACAAGACGCCAAAGCACTTTTGGGCGGAAGCAGTTGAGACAACTTGTCATGCAACAAATCACTTGTATCTTCACAAGCTACTCGGCAAGACGGCATACGAGCTTCTCACTGGTAACAAACCCCAAGTTGGATACTTTTGAGTATTCGGCTCAAAGTGCTACATTCTTGATAAGCATCGTCGTTCTAAATTTGCTCCTAAGTGTCATGAAGGTTTTCTAATTGGTTATGGCTCAAACTCTCACACTTACCGTGTCTACAACAATTTCACCCGAAAGGTTGAAGAGACGGTGGATGTGAATTTTGATGAATCTAACGGCTCGCAAGTAGAGCAATTGCCAATTGATGTAGGACACAAAGACCCTTCGGAAGCAATTCAAGACTTGTCCATTGGCAAGATTCGTCCAACGGAAATGAAGGAGAGTACCTCGTCCGTCCAAGTGGAAGCTTCTACGTCACGTCAAGGTGAACCAATAGTTGATACGGAAGCATCCACAAGTGGGACACGTCAAGATGAAGAAAACGAGGAAGTACACCAAGATGAACATCAACAACCTCCTTCTCCACCATGACAAGAGAACAACAACGTCAACAATGAAGAAGGCCAAGAAGAAGAAGGCCAAGAAGAAGAAGAACAAGATGAAGAGGATGTTCCACCCCGACCCAAGCAAAAGATTACACGAGTTCGAGCAAGAATTGCCAAAGATCATCCCGTCAAGCAAATCTACAAAGATATCCAAACCGGGAGAATCACTCGCTCTAAAACTCGTTTAGCTAACTTTTGTGAACATTACTCATTCATTTCTAAAATTGAACCTATGAAGGTTGAAGAAGCATTGAACGATCCGGATTGGATAAATGCTATGCATGAAGAGCTACACAACTTTGAGAGAAATCAAGTGTGGACATTAGTCGAGAAGCCCGACAACAACCACAACATCATTGGTACCAAATGGGTGTTTCGCAAGAAGCAAGATGAAGATGGACAAGTGGTTCGCAACAAAGCACGTCTCGTCGCCCAAGGCTATACACAAGTTGAAGGTATGGACTATCGTGAGACATATGCTCCCATTGCTAGACTTGAGTCCATTCGCATCTTACTTGCCTATGCTAATCACCATGATATCACCTTATACCAAATGGACATTAAAAGTGCTTTTCTAAATGGCAAAATTGAGGAGGAAGTTTATGTTAAGCAACCTCCCGGCTTTGTTAATCCTAAGAAACCTAATCATGTTTACAAACTTCACAAAGCTCTTTATGGTCTTAAACAAGCTCCTAGAGCATGGTATAAATGCTTGACCAAATTCCTTACTGAAAAGGCTTTGAAATTGGTAAAATTGATTCTACTCTTTTTACTAAAAGGGTTAATGGAGAACTATTTGTGTGCCAAATTTATGTTGATGATATCATATTTGGTTCTACTAACCCTCATTTTAGTGAAAAGTTTGGAAAGCTAATGTCGGAGAAGTTTGAGATGTCTATGATGAGTGAACTCAAATTCTTTCTCAGTTTGCAAATCAAGCAAACTAAGGAAGGTACATTTGTCTCTCAAACGAAGTACACCAAAGACTTATTCAAGAAGTTCAATATGCAAGAATGCAAAGATATGCCTACACCCATGCCTACTAGTGGACATCTTGATTTGACCAAAGATGGTGAACCGGTTGATCAAAAGGTTAATCGCTCTATGATCGGTTCATTGTTATATCTATGTGCCTCACGTCCCGATATTATGCTAAGTGTGTGCATGTGTGCACGATATCAAGCTGCTCCTAAAGAATGTCATCTTAAGGGTGTGAAAAGGATAGTGAGATACTTAATCCATACACCAAATTTTGGTATTTGGTATCCTAAGAGGTCCTCTTTTGATCTTGTTGGCTATTCCGACTCGGACTATGCCGGAGACAAGGTTGATAGAAAGTCCACTTCGGGTACTTGTCAATTCCTTGGTAGATCTCTTGTGTCTTGGTCTTCCAAGAAACAAAACTCGGTATCCTTATTCACCGCAGAAGCGAAATACATTGCCGCTGGTTCATGTTGTGCTCAATTACTTTGGATGACCCAAACTCTTAAAGATTATGGGATATATGTGAAACATGTTCCATTGCTATGTGACAATGAAAGTGCTATTAAGATTGCTCACAATCCCGTGCAACATTCTCGAACTAAGCATATTGAAGTTCGTCATCATTTCATTCGAGATCATGTTGCCAAAGGGGACATTAACCTTAAGCATGTTCGCACTGATAAGCAATTGGCGGATATATTCACTAAACCACTTGATGAGAAAGTGTTTTGCAGGTTAAGAGGTGAATTGAACATCATTGATGCTTCAAACTTGGAGTAGGAACTCCATTTGATACATGCGAGGCATGAGCCTATGACTAATCCTTGATATTCTCTTATGATGCTATTCATATGTCTTGGATATATTTGCACCTTGCATGTCATCTAACCCGTGTAGGTACTTGGAAGAATCTAATTCTATGAGATTGCAACACACTCACATCTTGAGCAATCTCTAAATCACCAAGTCTCTACACAATGGTGGTTGTAGACAAGGAAGCACGAAGCCATTCAAATATATCCTTTGACAAATTCTATGATAAATCCTATAATTGTCATTTTGGATACACAAGTGCTTTTCCTTGCAAGACTAACCCATGTAGGAAGATGAACTCCAACTCCAAGTGATGCTCCCAACTCTTGATGACCTACATCAACCTTGAGCTATCCACACAAGTTCGACTACATGAGCTAGGCCCACACCACCACCCAAGGTATGTTATTCCATCTTAGAGAAGCTTTACTCAAAGTCATGAGTCAAAGCAACTCAACAAGATGTGAATACATCAAGATGCTTAAAAGAAAAATGGTAACCCCATTTTGAGCTTAAACGATGAGTATGACCTATGATCAAGTGCTCTCACTTGACTCCTAAGTCAATATACTCTAACATAGCAGACTAAGGCATAGCCTAGTGGTGGGAAGGGGCTGATGCCTTCCCACTCACCCAGGTTCAAGGCATGGTACTTGCAATTTGGGGTTGTTGCACCAATTATACTGTAGGGGGTTCCCTTACAGTCTTTCTGTCAAAAATATATATACTCTAACACAGGTGACTTCATCTAGAACTTTTATTTTCTTCTCTTTCCTTTTTGTTCTGCATTTTCTGCATCCAATTCATTGCAAATCTTTCAGTTAATTCCTTGCAAATCTTTGTGAGATTCTACTTTTCTACTGAGCTGAGGTGACAAGTGGTTTCACTCTGATGAACTCGGTCACACCGGTTTGTTTTTGTTGGAAATATGCCCTAGAGGCAATAATAAAAGCATTATTATTATATTTCCTTATTCATGATAATTGTCTTTATTCGTGCTATAATTGTGTTATCCGGAAATCGTAATACATGTGTGAATAACAGACAACAACGTGTCCCTAGTAAGCCTCTAGTTGACTAGCTCGTTGATCAATAGATAGTCATGGTTTCCTGACTATGGGCATTGGATGTCAATGATAACGAGATCACATCATTAGGAGAATGATGTGATGGACGAGACCCAATCCTAAACATAGCATAAGATCGCATAGTTTGTTTGCTAGAGTTTTCCAATGTCAAGTATCCTTTCCTTAGACCATGAGATCGTGTAACTCCCGGATACCGTAGGAGTGCTGTGGGTGTGCCAAACGTCACAACGTAACTGGGTGACTATAAAGGTATACTACGGGTATCTTCGAAAGTATCTGTTGGGTTGACACGGATCGAGACTGGGATTTGTCACTCCGCTTGACGGAGAGGTATCACCGGGCCCTCTCGGTAATGCATCATCATAATGAGCTCAATGTGATCAAAGTGTTTGATCACGGGATCATGCATTACGGTACGAGTAAAGTGACTTGCCGGTAACGAGATTGAATGAGGTATTGGGATACCGACGATCGAATCTCGGGCAAGTAAAATACCGATTGACAAAGGGAATCGTATACGGGATTAATTGAATCCTCGACATCGTGGTTCATCCGATGAGATCATCATGGAGCATGTGGGAGCCAACATGGGTATCCAGATCCCGTTGTTGGTTATTGCCCGAGAGCCGTCTCGGTCATGTCTGCATGTCTCCCGAACCCGTAGGGTCTACACACTTAAGGTTCAGTGACGCTAGGGTTGTGAAGATATGTATATGCAGTAACCCGAATGTTGTTCGGAGTCCCGGATGAGATCCCAGACGTCACGAGGAGTTTCGGAATGGTCCGGAGGTAAAGAATTATATATAGAAAGTGCTGTTTTGGCCATCGGGACAAGTTTCGGTGTTATCGGTATTGTACCGGGACCACCGGAGGGTCCCGGGGGGTCCACCGGGTGGGGCCACCTGCCTCGGGGGCCACATGGGCTCTAGGGGTGCGCCTTGGCCTACATGGGCCAAGGGGAACCAGCCCCTAGAGGCCCATGTGCCTAGAGGGGTGGGAAACCCTAAAGAGGGGGGGCGCCCCCATGCTTGGGGGGCAAGCCCCACCCCTTGGCCGCCGCCCCCCTAAGAGATTGCATCTCCTAGGGCCGTCCCCCCCCCTAGGGGGCTATATAAAGGGGGGAGGGGAGGGGGGCAGCGCACCCTTGCTCCTGGCGCCTCCCTCTCCCTCTCCAACATCTCCTCCTCCTCCGTAGAGCTCGGCGAAGCCCTGCCGGAGTACTGCAACTCCGCCATCACCACGCCGTCGTGCTGCTGCTGGAGCCATCTTCCCCAACCTCTCCTTTGCCTTGCTGGATCAAGAAGAAGGATACGTTACGCTGACCGTACGTGTGTTGAACGCGGAGGTGCCGTCCTTTCGGTGCTAGGATCTCCGGTGATTTGGATCACGTCGTGTACGACTACCTCATCCCCGTTCGCTGAACGCTTCCGCTCGCGATCTACAAAGTGGTATGTAGATGCAATCTCTCTCCCATGACTCGTTGCTAGATGAACTCATAGATAGATCTTGGTGAAACCGTAGGAAAATTTTTAATTTTCTGCAACGTTCCCCAACAGTGGCATCATGAGCTAGGTCTATGTGTAGTTCTCTATTGCACGAGTAGAACACAATTTGTTGTGGGCGTAGATGTTGTCAACTTTCTTGCCGCTACTAATCTTATCTTGCTTCAGCGGTATTGTGGGATGAAGCGGCCCGGACCAACCTTACACGTACTCTTACGTGAGACCGGTTCCACCGACTAACATGCACTAGTTGCATAAGGTGGCTGGCGGGTGTCTGTCTCTCCCACTTTAGTTGGAGCGGATTCGGCGAAAAGGGTCCTTATGAAGGGTAAATAGAAGTTGACAAATCACGTTGTGGCTTTCACGTAGGTAAGAAAACGTTCTTGCTAGAACCCTAATTCAGCCACGTAAAACTTGCAACAACAATTAGAGGACGTCTAACTTGTGATATGATATGGCCAAAGTTGTGATGAATGATGAATGATCTATATGTGATGTATGAGATGTTCATGCTATTGTAATAGGAATCATGACTTGCATGTCGATGAGTATGACAACCGGCAGGAGCCATAGGAGTTGTCTTTATTTTTGTATGACCTGCGTGTCATTGAGAAACGCCATGTAAATTACTTTACTTTATTGCTAAACGCGTTAGCCATAGTAGTAGAAGTAATAGTTGGCGAGCAACTTCATGGAGACACGATGATGGAGATCATGATGATGGAGATCATGGTGTCAAGCCGGTGACAAGATGATCATGGAGCCCCAAGATGGAGATCAAAGGAGCTATGTGATATTGGCCATATCATGTCACGTTTATTATTTGATTGCATGTGATGTTTATCATGTTTTGCATCTTGTTTACTTAGAATGACGGTAGTAAATAAGATGATCCCTCATAATAATTTCAAGAAGTGTTCCCCCTAACTGTGCAACGTTGCGACAGTTCGTTGTTTCGAAGAACCACGTGATGATCGGGTGTGATAGATTCTAACGTTCACATACAACGGGTGTAAGATAGATTTACACATGCAAACACTTAGGTTGACTTGACGAGCCTAGCATGTACAGACATGGCCTCGGAACGCAGAAGACCGAAAGGTCGAGCATGAGTCGTATAGAAGATACGATCAACATGAAGATGTTCACCAATGTTGACTAGTCCGTCACACGTGATGATCGGACACGGCCTAGTTGACTTGGATCATGTAATACTTAGATGACTGGAAGAGGGATGTCTATCTAAGTGGGAGTTCATTAAATAATTTGATTAGATGAACTTTATTATCATGAACTTAGTCTAAAAATATTTACAATATGTCTTGTAGATCAAATGGCCAACGTAGTCCTCAACTTCAACGCGTTCCTAGAGAAAACCAAGCTGAAAGACGATGGCAGCAACTATACGGACTGGGTCCGGAACCTGAGGATCATCCCCATAGCTGCCAAGAAAGATTATGTCCTACTAGCACCGCTGGGTGACGCACATGTCCTCCCTGCAGAACAAAACGTTATGAACGCTTGGCAGTCACGTTCCGATGATTACTCCCTCGTTTAGTGCGGCATGCTTTACAGCTTAGAGCCGGGGCTCCAAAAGCATTTTGAGAGACATGGAGCATATGAGATGTTCGAAGAGCTGAAAATGGTTTTCCAAGCTCATGCCCGGGTCGAGAGATATGAAGTCTCTGACAAATTCTTTAGCTGTAAGATGGAGGAAAATAGCTCTGTCAGTGAACACATACTCAAGATGTCTGGGTTGCACAACCGCTTGACTCAACTGGAAGTTAATCTCCCGGATGAAGCGGTCATTGACAGAATCCTCCAGTCGCTTCCACCTAGCTACAAGAGCTTTGTGATGAACTACAACATGCAGGGGATGGTAAAGACCATTCCTGAGGTATATGCTATGCTGAAATCAGCAGAGGTAGAAATCAAGAAGGAACATCAAGTGTTGATGGTGAATAAAACCACTAAGTTCAAGAAGGGCAAGGATAAAAAGAACTTCAAGAAGGACGGCAAGGAAGTTGCCGCGCCCGGTAAGCAAGTTGTCGGGAAGAAGCCAAAGAATGGACCCAAGCCCGAGACTGAGTGTTTTTATTGCAAGGGAAGTGGTCACTGGAAGCGGAACTGCCCCAAATACTTAGTGGAAAAGAAGGCCGGCAAAACCAAAGGTATATGTGATATACGTGTAATTGATGTGTACCTTGCCAGTACTCGTAGTAGCTCTTGGGTATTTGATACCGGTGTAGTTGCTCACATTTGTAACTCAAAGCAGGAGCTGCGGAATAAATGGAGACTGGCGAAGGACGAGGTGACGATGCGCGTCGGGAATGGTTCCAAGGTCGATGTGATCGCCGTCGGCACGCTGCCTCTACATTTACCTACGGGATTAGTTTTAAACATCAATAATTGTTATTTAGTGCCAAGTTTGAGCATGAACATTGTGTCTGGATCTCGTTTAATTCGAGATGGCTACTCATTTAAATCCGAGAATAATGGTTGTTCTATTTATATGAGAGATATGTTTTATGGTCATGCTCCGATGGTTAATGGTTTATTCTTAATGAATCTCGTACGTGATGATACACATATTCATAGTGTGAATACCAAAAGAGTTAAAGTTGATAACAATAGTCCCACATATTTGTGGCACTGCCGCCTTGGTCACATAGGTGTCAAACGCATGAAGAAGCTCCATGCAGATGGACTTTTAGTGTCTCTTGATTATGAATCATTTGACACGTGCAAACCATGCCTCATGGGTAAAATGACCAAGACTCCGTTCTCAGGAACAATGGAGCGAGCAACCAACTTATTGGAAATCATACATACCGATGTGTGCGGTCCAATGAGTGTTGAGGCTCGCGGTGGCTATCGTTATGTTCTCACCCTCACTGATGACTTGAGTAGATATGGGTATGTCTACTTAATGAAACACAAGTCTGAGACCTTTGAAAAGTTCAAGGAATTTCAGAGTGAGGTTGAAAATCAACGTGATCGAAAGAAGTAAGTGGGAGGAAAGTAGAACTTGATGAAGTGTTACCTCTTGAACCGGAAAATGGCAAAACTCAAGAAAACGTTCCTGAGCTGCCTGCACCGACTAGAGAGGAAATTAATGATGATGATCAAGATACTTCTAATCAAGCACCTACTGAAATTCGAAGGTCCACAAGGACACGTTCCGCACCAGAGTGGTACGGCAACCCTGTGTTGGAAATCATGTTGTTAGACAACGGTGAACCTTCGAACTATGAGGAAGCAATGGCGGGCCCGGATTCCGACAAATGGCTGGAAGCCATGAAATCCGAGATAGGATCCATGTATGAAAACGAAGTATGGACTTTGACTGACTTGCCCGTTGTGCGGCGAGCCATAGAAAATAAATGGATCTTTAAGAAGAAGACAGACGCGGATGGTAATGTGACCATCTATAAAGCTCGGCTTGTCGCTAAGGGTTATCGACAAGTTCAAGGAATTGACTACGATGAGACTTTCTCACCGGTAGCGAAGCTGAAGTCCGTCCGAATCATGTTAGCAATTGCCGCATTTTACGATTATGAAATATGGCAAATGGACGTCAAAACGGCATTCCTTAATGGTTTCCTTAAGGAAGAATTGTATATGATGCAGCCGGAAGGTTTTGTCAATCCTAAGAATGCTGACAAGGTGTGCAAGCTCCAACGCTCGATTTATGGGCTGGTGCAAGCATCTCGGAGTTGGAACATTCGCTTTGATGAGATGATCAAAGTGTTTGGGTTTACGCAGACTTATGGAGAAGCCTGCGTTTACAAGAAAGTGAGTGGGAGCTCTGTAGCATTTCTCATATTATATGTAGACGACATACTTTTGATGGGAAATGATATAGAACTCTTGGACAGCATTAAGGCCTACTTGAATAAGAGTTTTTCAATGAAGGACCTTGGAGAAGCTGCTTATATATTAGGCATCAAGATCTATAGAGATAGATCGAGACGCCTCATAGGTCTTTCACAAAGCACATACCTTGATAAGATATTGTAGAAGTTCAATATGGATCAATCTAAGAAAGGGTTCTTACCTGTGTTACAAGGTGTGAAATTGAGCTCAGCTCAATGTCCGACCACGGCAGAAGATATAGAAGAGATGAGTGTCATCCCCTATGCCTCAGCCATAGGTTCTATTATGTATGCCATGCTGTGTACCAGACCTGATGTAAACCTTGCCGTAAGTTTGGTCGGTAGGTACCAAAGTAATCCCGGCAAGGAACACTGGACAACGGTCAAGAATATCCTGAAGTACCTGAAAAGGACTAAGGAAATGTTTCTCGTTTATGGAGGTGACGAAGAGCTCGTCGTAAAGGGTTACGTCGACGCTAGCTTCGACACAGATCTGGATGACTCTAAGTCACAAACGGGATACGTGTATATTTTGAATGGTGGGGCAGTAAGCTGGTGCAGTTGCAAGCAGAGCGTTGTGGCGGGATCTACATGTGAAGCAGAGTACATGGCAGCCTCGGAGGCAGCACATGAAGCAATTTGGGTGAAGGAGTTCATCACCGACCTCGGAGTCATACCCAATGTGTCGGGGCCAATCAAACTCTTCTGTGACAACACTGGAGCTATTGCACTTGCCAAGGAGCCCAGGTTTCACAAGAAGACCAGGCACATCAAGCGTCGCTTCAACTCCATTCGTGAAAATGTTCAAGATGGAGACATAGAAATTTGTAAAGTGCACACAGATCTGAATGTCACAGATCCGTTGACTAAACCTCTCCCTAAGGCAAAACATGATCAGCACCAGAACTCTATGGGTGTTCGATTCATCACAATGTAACTAGATTATTGACTCTAGTGCAAGTGGGAGACTGTTGGAAATATGCCCTAGAGGCAATAATAAAAGCATTATTATTATATTTCCTTGTTCATGATAATTGTCTTTATTCGTGCGATAATTGTGTTATCCGGAAATCGTAATACATGTGTGAATAACAGACAACAACGTGTCCCTAGTAAGCCTCTAGTTGACTAGCTCGTTGATCGACAGATAGTCATGGTTTCCTGACTATGGACATTGGATGTCATTGATAACGAGATCACATCATTAGGAGAATGATGTGATGGACGAGACCCAATCCTAAACATAGCATAAGATCGCATAGTTCGTTTGCTAGAGTTTTCCAATGTCAAGTATCCTTTCCTTAGACCATGAGATCGTGTAACTTCCGGATACCGTAGGAGTGCTTTGGGTGTGCCAAACGTCACAACGTAACTGGGTGACTATAAAGGTATACTACGGGTATCTCCGAAAGTATCTGTTGGGTTGACACGGATCGAGACTGGGATTTGTCACTCCGCTTGACGGAGAGGTATCACCGGGCCCTCTCGGTAATGCATCATCATAATGAGCTCAATGTGATCAAAGTGTTTGATCACGGGATCATGCATTACAGTACGAGTAAAGTGACTTGCCGGTAACGAGATTGAACGAGGTATTGGGATACCGATGATCGAATCTCGGGCAAGTAAAATACCGATTGACAAAGGGAATCGTATACGGGATTAATTGAATCCTCGACATCGTGGTTCATCCAATGAGATCATCGTGGAGCATGTGGGAGCCAACATGGGTACCCAGATCCCGCTGTTGGTTATTGCCCGAGAGCCGTCTCGGTCATGTCTGCATGTCTCCCGAACCCGTAGGGTCTACACACTTAAGGTTCGGTGACGCTAGGGTTGTGAAGATATGTATATGCAGTAACCCGAATGTTGTTCGGAGTTCCGGATGAGATCCCGGACGTCACGAGGAGTTTTCGGAATGGTCCGGAGGTAAATAATTATATATAGAAAGTGCTGTTTTGGCCATCGGGACAAGTTTCGGGGTTATCGGTATTGTACCGGGACCACCGGAGGGTCCCGGGGGGTCCACCGGGTGGGGCCACCTGCCTCGGGGGCCACATGGGCTCTAGGGGTGCGCCTTGGCCTACATGGGCCAAGGGGAACCAGCCCCTAGAGGCCCATGCGCCTAGAGGGGGGAAACCCTAAAGAGGGGTGGCGCCCCCTTGCTTGGGGGGCAAGCCCCACCCCTTGGCCGCCGCCCCCCTAGGAGATTGCATCTCCTAGGGCCGGCCCCCCCTAGGGGGCTATATAAAGGGGGGAGGGGAGGGGGGCAGCGCACCCTTGCTCCTGGCGCCTCCCTCTCCCTCTCCAACATCTCCTCCTCCTCCGTAGAGCTCGGCGAAGCCCTGCCGGAGTACTGCAACTCCACCATCACCACGCCGTCGTGCTGCTGCTGGAGCCATCTTCCCCAACCTCTCCTTTGCCTTGCTGGATCAAGAAAAATGAGACGTTATGCTGACCGTACGTGTGTTGAACGCGGAGGTGCCGTCCTTTCGGTGCTAGGATCTCCGGTGATTTGGATCACGTCGTGTACGACTACCTCATCCCCGTTCGTTGAACGCTTCCGCTCGCGATCTACAAAGTGGTATGTAGATGCAATCTCTCTCCCATGACTCGTTGCTAGATGAACTCATAGATAGGTCTTGGTGAAACCGTAGGAAAATTTTTAATTTTCTGCAACGTTCCCCAACAGTTTTCTTCGGTCTAACCGAAATATCTCGATGCAACCAAAACACACAACTCAGAGTCACCGGGTTCATCACAGGGAAACCAACTTGCCACTTATTCCTGATTTCTATTTGCCCCAGCTCCACTCAATGATTCTTTTCCTCTACCAGCATCATGTAACACATGTTGCTTTGCTCTGTGACTCAAGGACCAACCCATTTGTATCACATGTCTAGAAGACCCTTCTTGGAAATTGATGTCAAAGGGGGAGAGAGAGATCACATCAAAGCTTAATCTTCCATATGGAGAGAGAGATCACATCAAAGCTTAATCTTTCCTATAGGGGGAGAAAAAGAGAATATTCAGGGGGAGAGAAAGTAATATCATTAATGACCCTAGATGCTTGGTGTTCAAGAGAAGAGATGCCACATGTCTTTAAGGGGGTATAGACATGTTTGTTTATTTGTTTGCTTGCTTTAGCTCAAGCTCTGTTGATTATTTTCTATTGCTCTGATTTTCCGTTCCTATCTTCTCCCAATATCTCATGTTAGATTCAGGGGGAGCAAGACATCTAAGGAAAGGAAATCTCTGATTTTATTGCATATCTTTACCTTTGGGGACATGTCTATATCCAATGTAGTACTTAGTACTCACTCTACATGTCATCCCAGTCTTGGTTCTCTTGTGGTTTCTCTTGTTTGCTCTGGTTAGTAGGTGTATCTGTGTTATCTAACCTTGTTTGCGCAGGTTCATCCCATCCTAAGCCAACTCAAGACCACAAGGTAAGTATATGCATCACAGTCATGTGAATGAGAAGTTCTTGCTGATGTACATACTGTTTGTAAGAAGGACTCATAAGCATGAAGGTACTTTTCTCATAGTCACATCATTTGCTCTGATGCATATAGCCAAGATACATGTAACACATTGCTTACTCTGTCATGTTTATGCATTCAAATGCTTCTATATTCCATATTCACATGATTGCATACATGTAGGGGGAGCCTATGCATGTTACATGTCTTTCCAAAGCTTTACTTGCTATTCTCTATATCTTTATCTAAAGCTTTGATGTATGTTGTCATCAATTACCAAAAAGGGGGATATTGAAATCACAAGTGCTCCCTGGGTGGTTTTGGTAATTAATGTCAACATATCTCTTGTTGGACTAACACTTTTACCTAGTATGTTTCAGATAAGTTCAACAATGGAGTGGCATGGACTAAAGGATGTGGAACCCCTTCAAGATGCTAAGGACAAAGGATTGGCTCAAGCTTCAAGATCAAGACTCTACATTTTCCATTTTAGTGATCCAAGATCACATTGAGTCCATAGGAAAAGCCAATACTATTAAGGAGGGATGAGGTGTTGCTTAATGAGCCTCTTGCTTCATGTGCTTAGTGATATGCTCCAAAATCCTCAACTACCTTTCCACATCCACATATGACCCAAACCTAAAGTCAAACTCGGCCCCACCAATTCTTCCTATCCAGAGCCACCGAGTTTCACATGTCATAGCCACTGCCACAAACCCTAGCAAATCGGTCTCACCGATAGGGATCTCGGTCTCACCAAGATGGGATTGCAATCTCACTGTGTATGTCCATTGCCAAAATCGGTCCCACCAAGTTTGTGCAATCGGTACTACCGAGATTACAATGCAAATCCTCTGGTTAGCTTATTACCAAATCGGTCTCACCGAGTTTGTGTAATCGGTCTCACCGAGTTTGCCTGACCAACCCTCTGGTTAGCTTGTTACCAAAATCGGTCCCACCGAGTTTGTGTAATCGGTCACACCGAGATTACGTTATGCCCTAACCCTAACCATATCGGTCCTACCGAGTTGCATCTCAGTCCCACCGAAAATCCTAACGGTCACTAGGTTTGCTGAATCGGTCCGACCGAGTTTAACGATTCGGTCCCACCGAGTTTGGCAGATTGTTGTAATGGTTAGATTTTGTGTGGAGGCTATATATACCCCTCCACCCACTCTTCATCCGTGGAGAGAGCCATCAGAACAGATCTTCACTTCCAATACACATTTTCTGAGAGAGAACCACCTACCCTTGTGTTGAGCTCAAGATATTCCATTCCTACCATATGAATCTTGATCTCTAGCCTTCCCCAAGTTGCTTTCCACTCAAATCTTCTTTCCACCAAATCCAAATCCTGTGAGAGAGAGTTGAGTGTTGGGGAGACTATCATTTGAAGCACAAGAGCAAGGATTTCATCATCAACACACCATTTGTTACTTCTTGGGGAGTGGTGTCTCCTAGATTGGCTAGGTGTCACTTGGGAGCCTTCGACAAGATTGTGGAGTTGAACCAAGGAGTTTGTAAGGGCAAGGAGATCTCCTACTTCGTGAAGATCTACCGCTAGTGAGGCAAGTCCTTCGTGGGCGACGGCCATGATGGAATAGACAAGGTTGCTTCTTCGTGGACCCTTCGTGGGTGGAGCCCTCCATGGACTCGCGCGACCGTTACCCTTCGTGGGTTGAAGTCTCCATCAACGTGGATGTACGATAGCACCACCTATCGGAACCACGCCAAAAACATCCGTGTCTCAAATTGCGTTTGAATACTCCAAACCCTTCCCTTTACATTCTTGCAAGTTGCATGCTTTACTTTCCGCTACTCACATACTCATTGCATGCTTGCTTGATATGTATTGTGTTTGTTAAACTTGTGCCTAAACTCCACCTAAACTTAAGAATTTCAAAAACTGCAACTTTTGGTACTTAGTGTCTAATCACCCCCCCCCTCTAGACACCTCTTCTCGATCCTCTCAAGATGGGAAAGTGAGCTAGGGTTTCGGGGAGGAGGGGCCGTCTCGGGGGCGACTAGTAGGCGGGCAAGGGGGACCAATGGCCGCCACACACGGGCATCGCCGGCGGATGGCTGCCACGGCACCCCTGCCTCCTGTAGCGGGAGTTGGGAGGTAAGCCAAGTTGGGCTGGGCCTTGGGGCGGCCTGGCCAGCTGGGCCAGTGGCCCGGGGGCCTTTCTTCTATTTTATTTTATTTTTGTTCTGTTTATCTTTTTAATCATTCTTTTCTATTTTCTTTTAGTTTTTTTTAAATTTAGTTTTACAAAAGTTACCACTAACACCTAAATTGGTATTAACAAATATACTGCTGCCACAATAATTATGTTACCCTAATAAAATAGCTTAATATTTTATTGATTGTAAAATGCATTTAATTAATTTTTTTGCTGTTGTTTCATTTATTTTAGTGCATTAATTATTTTATAAATGTGTGGTTCCTGCAACAGTATTACCTAGGGATTATTTTCCACAGTTTGCACAGTTTAGTTTTAACTTTCCAAATCTAAAAATGTTTGACTTTATTTTTAAATTGAATTTGAATTGGTTTCTAATCAACACGAGTTTAGCAATAGTAATCGAAGTGACGTGGCATCATTAGCAGAGGGTTGCTGTAGCTTAATTATCCGGGCGTCACAAGTACATAGCTACTTCGGAAGCAGCAAATGAAGGAGTCTGGATGAAGGAGTTCATATCTGATCTAGGTGTCATACCTAGTGCATCGGGTCCAATGAAAATCTTTTGTGACAATACTGGTGCAATTGCCTTGGCAAAGGAATCCAGATTTCACAAGAGAACCAAGCACATCAAGAGATGCTTCAATTCCATCCGAGACCAAGTCAAGGAGGGAGACATAGAGATTTGCAAGATACATACAGATCTGAATGTTGCATACCCGTTGACTAAGCCTCTCTCACGAGCAAAACATGGTCAGCACCAAGACTCCATGGGTGTTAGAATCATTACTATGTAATCTATACTATTAACTCTAGTGCAAGTGGGAGACTGAAGGAAATATGCCCTAGAGGCAATAATAAAGTTGTTATTTATATTTCCTTATATCATGATAAATGTTTATTGTTCATGCTAGAATTCTATTAACCGAAAACTTAGTACATGTGTGAATACATAGACAAACAAAGTGTCACTAGTATGCCTCTACTTGACTAGCTCGTTAATCAAAGATGGTTAAGTTTCCTAGCCATGGACAAGAGTTGTCATTTGATGAACAGGGTCACATCATTAGAGAATGATGTGATTGACTTGACCCATCCGTTAGCTTAGCACTATGATCGTTTAGTTTATTGCTATTGCTTTCTTCATAACTTATACATGTTCCTATGACTATGAGAATATGCAACTCCCGAATACCGGAGGAACACTTAGTGTGCTATCAAACGTCACAACGTAACTGGGTGATTATACATATGCTCTACAGGTGTCTCCGATGGTGTTTGTTGAGTTGGCATAGATCAAGATTAGGATTTGTCACTCCTATTGTCTAAGAGGTATCTCTGGGCCCTCTCCGTAATGCACATCACTATAAGCCTTGCAAGCAATGTGACTAATGAGTTAGTTATGGGATGATGCATTACGGAACGAGTAAAGAGACTTGCCGGTAACGAGATTGAACTAGGTATGATGATACCGACGATCGAATCTCGGGCAAGTCACATACCGATGACAAAGGGAACAAACGTATGTTGTTATGCGGTTTGACCGATAAAGATCTTCGTAGAATATGTAGGAACCAATATGAGCATCCAGGTTCCGCTATTGGTTATTGACTGGAAGTGAGTCTCGGTCATGTCTACATAGTTCTCGAACCCGTAGGGGTCCGCACGCTTAACGTTCGATGACGATCGGTATTATGAGTTTATGTGTTTTGATGTACCTAAGGTAGTTCGGAGTCCCGGATTTGATCACGGACATGACGAGGAGTCTCGAAATGGTCGAGATATAAAGATTGATATATTGGAAGGCTATGTTTGGAGACCGGAATGGTTTCAGATGAGTTCGGGCAATTACTGGAGTACCGGGGGGTTACCAGAACCCCCCGGGGAGTTAATGAGCCTTAATGGGCCATGTTGGGAGAGAGGAGGAGGCGGCCAAGTGAGAGGCGTGCGCCCCCCAAGCCCAATCCGAATTGGGGGGCTTTCCTTCTCTCCTTCTCCCTCTTCCTTCTTCTCCTACTCCAACTAGGGAAGGAGGGAAACCTACTCCTACTAGGAGTAGGAATCCCCCTTGGGGCGCACCATAGAGAGGGCCGGCCCTCCCCTCCTCCACTCCTTTATATACGGGGGAGGGGGTGATACGTCTCCATTGTATCTACTTTTCCAAACACTTTTGCCCTTGTTTTGGACCCTAACTTGCATGATTTGAATGGAACTAACCCGGACTGACGCTATTTTTAGCAGAATTGCGATGGTGTTATTTTTGTGCAGAAATAAAAGTTCTCGGAATGACCTGAAACTTCACGGAGAATATTTTTGGAATTAATAAAAAATACTGGCGAAAGAATCAAGGCCGGGGGGCCCACACCCTGTCCATGAGGGTGGGGGCGCGCCTACCCCCCGGGCGCGCCCCCTGCCTCGTGGGCCCCCTGGTGCTCCACCGGCCTCAACTCCAACTCCATATATTCACGTTCGGGGAGAAAAAAATAGAGAGAAGGATTCATCGCGTTTTATGATATGGAACCGCCGCCAAGCCCTAAACTCTCTCGGGAGGGCTGATCTGGAGTCCGTTCGGGGCTCCGGAGAGGGGAATCCGTCGCCGTCGTCATCATCAACCTTCCTCCATCACAAATTTCATGATGCTCACCGCCGTGCGTGAG